>RCWM02000078.1:2580000-3278001 GCA_003667255.2 Euschistus heros | reverse complement strand
AACTTATCCTTATGAAAAGAGCCTAATCCCTCCAAATAGTAATCCATGATGGATTATGAAGCACCGAGTTTTTCATTGAATCATATAAATGAGGTAGAAATAACCAACTGAATCTTATGACAAAAACAATAACCTAAAAAAAAAATTGATATGCTTAAAAATAGAAACAATCAGTGGAAGAAGACCACAGAGACCTTGTTCACATATAATTTGTTAAATCAATATACATCAAAAGTGTATAATCCTAGTTAAAATCATGGAGAGTAAGATGTATAAAACAACTTAAAATTAAATACATTTTGAAACAGGATTTGAAATCAATAATTGAAAAAAATTAAAATAAAAATCAAATCCGATCAAAATTTTTAAAAATCATTTGATAATTTTTGTTGAGAGTGATTTTTGTTGTAAGTCATAAGTGAAAAAAATCTTACTCTGATCATTATTTTTTATTTAAATTTTATGTGTTAGTAATAATATTACCTTTTGATTAATACTGTTTTAAATCAGGAATAAAAAGTTTTGAATTATCCATATATTTTGAATCAGCAGTAGTAAGTGGGTTTAGAATATATAAACGATCAGCAACAGAACATCTTTATTTCCAATATGCATTATTAATTTTGGATTGTACAAAATATATACAGATATGTATATAATAAAACATATGTATTAATAATGTATCCATTTTCAGATCAATATTTTGTTTATCACAATTTAATCATTATTATTTATGTAATAATATATCACTCAGCGATTGATCATTATTTTTAATCCAATCAATAAACATCAAAGATCGATTTAAATGTTTATGAATAAATCAAGCATGATTTTTAAATTAAAAATCAAAAATGATCATTTTTTTTTGGTGACACGAAACGGCCTTATAGACCACATGAATAATAATTATTATTATACAATTTTTTGGAAAAAAATAATTATCGATTTTTAAGCCTATTTGAAAACATCTCTTATCTTTTTTTGTTGTATAACCTAGCTCCAATTGTTAGTTATCATGTGAATCATAAGATGGGACTGTCTCTAATGTTTGTTTTCAGCAGATTTGTTCAATTTTCAAAATGGTTTAAAATTGTTAACAAAAAATTGATTGAAAAAATTGAAAGTGGAGCTACCTTGTTTTTGCAGCAAGCCCTTCAATTGAAGAAAAATAAAGGCATAAATAGATTTTTAAAATTCATTTAACTGAATAAAGTTGAAGTTTTATGGGAAAGAGCAATCAAAGCCACTACAGAACTTTAGATATAGTGCAGGGCTGTGATATTTCTCAGCTGAAAGGTGATGCATTTACTCCTTAATAACGTTGAAACTACATTCTTCATTTCCCAAATGATGTTTTATTTCCATTCTTTCAGTTATAACCTATATGTTTGCATTTCAATCTTAAGTTGAAAAAAATGGTTAGTAATGATCTTCCCCTCTACCCTTCAATTTTTTTTTTTATTATTCTGAAATACTTTAAAGTATTATATCATTTTGCTTCAAAATGCAATATCCTAAATTAATAGATATTTTACCTTAATATTTGATTTTATTAATCTAATAAAATGAAATTGGACCAATATTTTTTAATAATTATTCCTAAAAAGAAATGATTAAGTGCAATGAAATGTTTTCATTATATGCTCAAGATTGTATTGTTTCAAACACCAATTAACTTGTGGATAACCTATTCATAACAATAATTTTATCAGGATAATAAATGTACAAGAGAGATATCATAAAAGATATTCTATAATTTTATTTTGAAATAAATGTAAAAGTTAAAACTTGTCAAATAATAATCATAATTTACGAATTTCCAGACATGCATTTTTTGTCCTCAACAAGTTCATTAGTGTAATTTCATGTTTTAAACTATCAGTGCTATTCATAATGTTTAACACAAGACATACGTACATAAAATGAACACTAAATGTTTTCTTTATTTATTTCAACTAAAGTGCATATTTATGTCACATTTTTATCGTACAATTTATAAATTTCAGAAATCCTGTCATAAATGAGAACTTCATTTTTTATTAGCCGTTGTATGCCAATCAGAAAAATAATATCTATTAACAATCTGATAAATAGGTTATCAAACATTAGAAATCATATGAAGGTGTATGAACAGGATGTTTGAAATTCATTAAGAGCACGATAACTATATCATAGATTTATATTTTATATTTATTTCAAAAAAATAGTACAATAAACATTATTTACTATTCTGGTAGACTAAAATATTTTTATAATAATGAAGGTTGTTTAAATCTATGTAAATAGTGGAAAAGATGGTCAATGTATGCGATCAGTAGAAACACAATAGTATCTTCTAAATGTCTTGTGTCGATGTTTAGGAATATTTTGTAAACCTTAAACAGATCATAAGTAGGTTGGCAATAAAACTTCTATTATCTAAAAAGACCCCAATACAAAGCCCTTTGATTTTCTTCTAAAATCATCTTCATGATGACCTGATGAAGGTTTACAAAGTAAGCATAAACTTTGGCAACAATCAATAAAAAAAACCTAATGTTTCTATTTACTGCACTTCCAAAAATTTTCTTCACAAAATATTTTCAATTCAATCATATTCCTGTCACCAATTAAAATAAGACTGACTCATTAAAACTAAATTAAACACTCTAGACAAAATTTATTAACTAATTTATTGAATAAAGAATATCAAACATTTTATTTATTACAAGAGTCCCGTTTATTCAATAAATATTTAAAACCGCTTTGGATTTTAAACTTTTGTTCTTGTAGTAAAGGGTCTACTTATAATAATATTCTTATGGGTCTGATCAGTTATATTTAATTTTATAATGACCTCAGATTTAATGATAAGACTTATTTTTGCATTTCAAGCACCTCATCTAAGCTATCAATGAAATACTTAGGACAAATAAATATAATAACTATGAATAGCTTAATTTATTGTTTGTTTAAAAACTTTTAAGTTTTAATATGACTATAAAAATATTGGCATCATTATAAAATATGTTGAACTGCTTGATGTTTTTAAGATCAAAATAATTAATTTCGAAATTTAAAAACAACTTTGAAGAACCCCAATTATCTTTCCACCTTTGAAATTGAATATCTTTAGTTATAATTTTTGGTTTTCTTGATTGAAAGAGAAAATCGAGTAATTACACAATAATTAAAATGGAATCAAATAACATCAAACCTTCTATATCTGAAATACTGTTTTGAAAAAGAATTTAATGACTGAAAATGTATACTTAAATTTGAGTTCTTGCTTTTATATTCTAGAAACATATCATTAATTTTATCAATTTCCTCTAATTTCAATTTAATGTATCACTCTTTCAAGAATAATGTAGCTCCTTAATAAAATACCTAGTCTTTTACAATGCAAATAAAGTATTATTTATTTAAATTTAAACTGTACTATCTAATATGGAGAGTCAATATTTTTATATTTTATATCTGTGTCATCCAGGGGACTTCTTCATAGAATCTTCAGATTAATCTGAAGAAGTCCTCTGGAAAGTGCTACTGAGTAAAAGATATGAAAATATTGATCACTGAGAGAGATAAGCAAGTATAATCCAAATATGATGCCATGGGAAGAAGTTGGAAAATTGCTATTATGTATTAACTTAAACATATTGATACCCACGTAATAGCTTAACAAGTAATTATTTATTTATTTTTTCCAAAGGGAAAAAAAATTGTAATATTAATTAATGTCTTATTAAGTTGATTGATTATATTTAAAACAATACAGGAATAACAGTTATTATTTAGCTTCAGCCTCAAATGATAAAAATAATTCCTGGTAGACTTTCATAAAATAAAAACCAAAATCTGCAAATTCATTAATAGATAACACAATAAAATTTTATCAAAATTATTCATCTTACCATTGCACAAAACTATTAATAAATATTAGTTATTGAGGAATTTATTTAATATAGAAGAATTGTATTGCCTTTCTTTTAAGATTTATGTTACTACTTCTGTGCTGTAATAGAGAAAAATTTGTATAACATGTAACTAAAAATAGGAATAAGGGTAATGGAGACGGGAGGTGGTCAATTGATATTGCAGGAAACTATTCACGCTTGGCCTGTGAGATCCAGTTCGTGCGCTCAATGGGCTACTACCTCATCCAGATTTACATTCCCTCCGGGCTCATCGTCATCATCAGTTGGGTCAGTTTCTGGCTCAATAGGAATGCCACACCAGCTAGAGTTGCCCTCGGAGTGACAACTGTGCTCACCATGACTACTCTCATGTCATCTACTAACGCCGCCCTGCCTAAGATATCGTATGTCAAGTCAATTGATGTTTACCTGGGAACATGTTTCGTCATGGTGTTTGCATCACTGCTTGGTGAGTAACAGATTTTAATTTCTACTTCCCTCAAATTATTAGGTTATAACATTTTAGAACCTTTTCTCCTTTGCTAGTTCTCACTTTTCAAGTTATTTAAAAGATTTAATCTAATCTACAACCCAGAAAAGAATACTTCTTCTTCTTTTGCAGTTCCCCTTAAGTGCTTTTCAGGGTAGGGAGCATTCTCTAGGACTGCAATTCTTTTTCTTACAGCAAAGCCTGTCGATATAATCAAGGTAGGACATTCTTAGCCTCGAGGTCTTCTGTCATCACTGTCATAGTCCATCATCTTAAGCAGGTCTCTATAATTGTCCATTTGTACAATATTTATATATGCCAAACCATTTAAGTTGTCAGGTGTAGACAACTTCTATGACTGAGACAACTTCCAACTCCTCTCATATCCTTTTATTTTGGATGCAGTCCCTCCTAGTCTTTCCAGCTATCTAAGAAGGGACTTTATCTCTGCCATTGTGACTCAGCTCTTCAGCCAATCCGTGAGGATCCAGCTCAGCGTTATTCAATAGTAACGGTAGATATACTGATTTGAAGATACGGATCTTTACATTTCAGCCCACTTCTCTTTTACCTACAACAGTCTTGCAGATCTGGTAGTAGACATGGTTCACTTTACTTATTTTACTTGATATTCTGAGTTTACTTTCCCAGACCTCTTCATAGGTCATTGACTTTTGACTTTTATATTTTTGATTATAAATAAAAAATGTATTTTTTATATGAATTGGATGATCTATCTATTTATTCAGCATATGTTTGTGTAAATTTATATAAATAAATATATATTTGTTATGATATATATTATTATATATATACTGCTACATTTTTTGTTGTTGCTTTTAAAAAATAATTATAATTCGTTATATTTAATTACTTTTAAAGATATAAAATTATTACCTAATTGTATGTAAAATTAATTTACTATACTTTTACTAACAGTTCATTACTGGAGATGTAAACATATTTAACAATCAAAAAACCTCTGTTTATTCTTCTTTTCTGTTTTTCTTAACAATCACTGAACCTCTTAATTAATTTACTATACTTTTACTAACAGTTCATTACTGGAGATGTAAACATATTTAACAATCAAAAAACCTTTGTTCATTCTTCTTTTCTGTTTTTACTTAACAATCACTGAACCTCTTAATTAATTTACTATACTTTTACTAACAGTTCATTACTGGAGATGTAAACATATTTAACAATCAAAAAACCTTTGTTTATTCTTCTTTTCTGTTTTTACTTAACAATCACTGAACCTCTTAATTAATTTACTATACTTTTACTAACAGTTCATTACTGGAGATGTAAACATATTTAACAATCAAAAAACCTTTGTTTATTCTTCTTTTCTGTTTTTCTTAACAATCACTGAACCTCTTAATTAATTTACTATACTTTTACTAACAGTTCATTACTGGAGATGTAAACATATTTAACAATCAAAAAAAAACCTTTGTTCATTCTTCTTTTCTGTTTTTACTTAACAATCACTGAACCTCTTAATTAATTTACTATACTTTTACTAACAGTTCATTACTGGAGATGTAAACATATTTAACAATCAAAAAACCTTTGTTTATTCTTCTTTTCTGTTTTTCTTAACAATCACTGAACCTCTTAATTAATTTACTATACTTTTACTAACAGTTCATTACTGGAGATGTAAACATATTTAACAATCAAAAAACCTTTGTTCATTCTTCTTTTCTGTTTTTTATTAACAATTACTGAACCTTACTTTTACACTTCACTGTCCATGGGCTACATCATGACTGCCTCTATAATTTAATTATAATCTATAATTTAATTATAAATTTTAAACTATAATGTATAGTTTTTTTTTGCCTCTAGACTCACTTCATCACTCTTCCAGGCTAACATCATAACTGACTCTAGGGTCACTTCATACCTAACTCTATCTGGGCCGTTACAGGTAGACAAAAGATCAGGACTTCCTTCCTAATATCCTCTCCTTAATACACAACCTTATTTAAATATCATAATAATATATATAAAATTGTTATTATATTTAGCTTTAAATCCCTAGTCAAGCATTGGCCACACGAAAAATTGACAACCATCCTTGTCTATCTTCCACCTTATTTTTCCAACCTCTCACTCCCAGTCATCTCATGCACCCTCAAAAAAAAAAATAAATAAATAGCTGTTATAATATTATCTTATCAAAATAGAATGACTTTCATATTGTAAATAGGAACCATGGTGTTTTTTGTTTTTTTAAATATTTATAGTTAGAGAATAGCGAACATTCACTTACTTATCATTTATCCTGTAATTATGTACTGTACTTATACTCATCAATTGAGAACTAATCCTGTTTATATAAAAATTCATTTTTCAATGTTTGCCTTTTACAGAATATGCAACAGTAGGCTATATGGCAAAAAGAATACAAATGAGGAAAAATCGATTTCTGGCCATACAGAAATTAGCTGAGCAAAAACAGAAACAGGGTATGGAACCACCTGGAGATCCGGACCATGCACCTAAACCAGCGATTCCTCCACATAGTCACACCCTACCTGCTAGTCACCTCAAATCATCATCAAACATTGTATGTAATACGTTCATTTATTTATTATAGCATATTAGAATGTTTTTCAAAGTATTCAATACAGTTATTATAATCGATGTAAAGAATTTCTATGATATGACTTTTTAATACTTCATTCAAGAAACAATTAAAGAAAAGAAAATAGTTTTTAAATTACCTATCAGTACACAAATCAAGAAACAAAAATGTAAGCAGTTCATGATCCAAGAAATAATAATAGAAAAAAATTTTTTAGAGAAAGTGAAAAGGAACACAAACTTGTAACTTTAAATCATAAAGTGAATGGGCTGTGGTTGGATTTCTAAAAAAAAAAAATCGAGCAGTACTGAGAACTAGAAAAAGACAATATAATCTAAAAAAATTGGACAACAGATCGCATTTGGATATGAAAAACATTAAAAGATGCATAACAAAATGACACGGTCTATCTGACCCTCTCTTTAACTCGATCATTATATTATTTAGTTCAAGACTTAGCCATAGAGCAGATGGTGTATCATTAGGATTTTCAGAAGAGTATGGACTGAAGGTTTGAGGTAAGAAAATGAATGGCCTATTCAGTTAATGAAAAGGAGTATACAAATTTGTATCCAGATAAGAATAGAAATTTATATTCTAGATCTGAATTATAGAATGAAATAATTGTAAAGGCAAAATCTTTGCCAAGTTCTTAGCTTTGGATAACATATCAATATTCAAAGCTCAAAAAATTGTCGATATTTAATATTGATATTTGCCTTATGAAAAAAAAATTTTATTTATATTTCTATATACAAAGATATTTTAGACACAGATATTAGAAAACATACACATTTGTTTAAATATTTGTGATTAAATATATTTTAAATTTTGTATATTTTAACTAATTGATTTACCTGATATTCTTCTAATTAAATTTTCTTGAACATTTAACTTTAGAATTTCACAAAAATCACATAAAATAGCTAATATGGCCGTGAATATTGAATTCAATAAAGATAAATGAAAAGTGATTTAATAATTTAAAAGGAATTAAATATATATTATTCCTTTTCAATTAAATCTCTCTTCATTTATCTTTATTGCATTTAATAATCACTAAAATATATACATACATATTATATATAGGGGAAGGTGCTGTACCTGTGGACAATTTTCACTTATAAATTTTTCTAATTTTCGGTGCTTTATTTATCTGAGTGGTTATTGTACCATTAGATAAGAAATTTAAGGGGCTATCGAACCCTAATGTCTTTATTTTGAAAAGTAATTTTATTTTTTCAGAAAATAATGTTTTGTAACTTACTGATTAGTGTCCATAAGTACCTTCCCCCTTTGTACCTGTGGAAACAAGTAGTTGTACCAATGGACATTCATTTCTTCCTAGGTTTATAGGGATAATTGAAATGATATTTAGAGAAACACATCAGGAATAATATTTTATAAAATGTATTTAAAAAAATAGAATATTTAAACAAGAGAAGTCAACTTGATTATTAAACTAGAAGGCCGACTAGAAAGGTGACAATAAATTTAGCGTATGAAAGTAAAGAGAAACTTAACTTATTTTTAAACCTTTAAACAAAAATAAATCTTTTATGTACCTATAATTATTATTAACGAGTGTCACAGACGTTTTTTTATGGAAAAAATCGGATCATCAGAGATTGTATCCATGAAAAGATGTAAGAAAATGTAATTGTTTAAATAATCTCCCAGTGCCAGATGGCGGTGGTAATTTTCTTTTGATATCTATTATTTCAATTTCATAATCAGTAGCGATGTCCGGAAGGATAAATTTTGGGGTTCTATCATTTGATGAAATTTTCTTCACGTAGCAAATATTGAACGTGAACGAGTCTACTTTTTCTTTGATCAAAGCTATAAAATGCTTTACATCACAAAACATAGCTACCAACATATATTTCTTCATCTTCAATTTCTTTACCTTGTTCATAATTATTCATCAATTCATCCTAAAAATTATGATCTTAGCTTGTTGGATCAGCAAAGATCACATTTGTGAAATAAATATCTTCACTAGTTGAATAGTTTGTTTTAAATAGTGAGTGGCGAGTTTTCTCCTCTTAAAAAAAAGGTTATACGAACAGTAGGTATCCAAATATAGGCATTTTATAACACGCGGAATGCCTACAAACCTTTCCGCAATATTTATAATTGAAATAATGAATAAATAAGCAAAAAGAAAAATCTGTTGTATCTGTGGACACTTTAACCATCTGTCCACAGGTTCAGCTGGCAATGGTGTCCACAGGTACAATTGAACGCCATGTTGTGCAAAAGCTCTGTTTCACAAAACCCGTAAGTGATAACTGATTAGAAACCATATGAAGTTATATTTATCGGACAACCCTTTGAAATATTACTGTCTAGAAAGTTTCTAAGTGTAGGTCTTAAAAAATTTAAAATCATTAGTTGGATTGGTCAGGATTTGGAAGAAAAAAAGTTAAAAATAATAATTTCTACAAAACTGTTGATCTGACAATCTTGAAAACGCACATGCATCTGCAGGGAGATGCTTGCAGCATCACCAATCTAACAATTTCAATTTCCCTCCTCCCACTTTCTCTTAATTAAAAATGTCCATTAGTACAACTATGATTTAGGTACAGCACCTTCCTCACTCTCTCTCTCTCTCTCTCTCTCTCTCTCTCTATATATATATATATATATATATATATATATATATATATATATATATTTGGTGGATAAAGGGGTTATGTAACATAAGACAATTTTTTAATGCTTTTTTTTTTAATTTTATTTTAGCAGGCAAATGTTACAGAGCCCCTTCATCTTTTTCATATCTCTTTTTCTAGTCGTCTTAAAATATTTATATTTTGCTACCTAATACTTCTGCACATAAATCCCTCATCAAATGAACTAGATTGTCTATATAAAAAATGTGACATAACACCTCCATCCACAGTACCCTTCAATTATGAATATAAATGCATGAAAAACTGTTTTATTGCTAATATTGCATAAACTACTATATATTTTTTTCTATATAAGATGTTTATTTAAATGTTTAAATAATTGAATAAATATTTTACCATAGCTAACAAGTTATTATTGTTTACAGTAATATTAGAATCGATTTTATACATCTTTAATCTGTGTAAGTGATTGAAGAGTTTTCTGCAACCATGATGATGATTGTTTATTAATGTTTAATTTTTATTTCTCTAAAAGATGTTTAGATGTTATGTTTAGAATAATATAATTGAGGTTATATATGCATTGCAATAATCAATTGCCTGCATATTTAACATCAATAACTGTATTGTTTCTTTATTTTTAAACAGCTGTGTCCCTTTTAAGTGGTTATTCGGCATTTGTTCCAGGAGGTGCGTTTTAAAGTGCACGATCCTAAGGCTCATTTTAAGGGGGGAACTCTCGAAAACACAATAAATGGTCGAGCTGAAGAAGAGGCTGCACCACCTGTTCCACAGCATCTTATACACCCAACAAAGGACTATAACAAGCTGTATGGGATAACGCCATCAGATATAGACAAATACAGCAGGATTGTCTTCCCGGTTTGTTTTGTCTGCTTCAATCTCATGTATTGGATCATCTACCTCCACATCAGCGATGTGGTTGCGGACGACCTTGTTCTTCTAGAAGAGGACAAGTAAGAGCCTGGCCCTCCTCACTGCTCACAACTACCAAGAGGAGGCAGGCCACTAAAATTAAAAAAAAAAAAAAAAAAAAAAAAAAAAAAAAAAAAATTCTCACAAAAAAGACATTCCTCTCATTTTTACTTCCCGCCCAGTTTTTGGAGACTATCTTCCTCGCCCTCCAACGCCAAAGGGTCAATTCCTTTCTCTTGTTTTGGACTCGCTCTACAGCTATATATATATAAAATATATATATATATATATATATATATATATATATATATATATATATATATATATATATATATATATATATATAATAATATAAAATGAATTAAAAAATTAAAAATAAGTATATATAGGTGTAAAGATAAGTGTGGCAATAATTTAGTAATTCCAGACGCACATGGAATCCCCATGAAGTGGATTCCCATGCTGGGCATGTGCCTCTAAAGAACAGTCTTAACTATGGATGTCATTCAAAGAAAATTCTTATAATATATAGTTATACAACAGTGAATTTGCCTTATTTGCATCAATTAAACCAATGATATGAATGAGTTTTGAAAGTTTCAGTGAGTTTTGTAAAGTATATAGTTTAAGGGGTAAAAATAAGACGGAGCAAACTGTTGTTAAACTTTAACAAATTCTAAAGTAGGATGTAGGATGAATATTTTATATCGACGGCCAAAAAAATGGTAGCATCTTAACACAAAGCGCACTTTTTAATCATTTAAATATTTCTTCTGTTATGTCACACATCTCACTTTTTAACATAATATGACTTTCTCTTATGAACAAATACATAATTGCACAATAAAAAAGGCCGACAATTAGACAGCAGGAGAAACTGTGTTTATAATCAACAAAATATTTAACAATTGTAAATTTTATATAATGTTATTTAAATATCTTTGAATATTTTATTGAATTTTAGTTTTGTTGAAATGTATAAATTTTATTAATAAATTATTTCATTGAGGTTTTACCAATTTGTTTGTAAATAATGTGTAGTATAGTTTATTTTGCCATTAATTAATAAAATATGATTTATTGTAAATACTTTATATGCTTATACTTTTGGAATATAAATTATATCATCATGAAAAGGCAAATTTTCTTTTATCTTAAGATTTTCCTTGTTAAGGTTATTGTGTAGACATCTAGATCATTCTATAGAATGGTTAATGAACTGTGATATACTATTGTTTTAATTCTTAAGTGAAGCATTAATTAAATAAAATAATGAAAAGAAATCCTTTATATTTGCACTATGAACACAGTTTCTTTAGAAAACAATGACAGCATGTTACCAAAAAAAAAAACAATTATTACATTAAATAATCTGGACTGACATAGATATTCGTGATAATAAAATTATGTTAATAAAGTTATATAAATATATTATTATACATATATATAAATATATATATATATAAATATAAATTAGGCAAGTTGTGTTTCATAGTATGTATTTGTAGAACACTGAATGTGTGCGAAAAAGATATAATAGGTCCAAGTGTGTGAATGTGTTTGTGTGGGTAACCCTGTAATCACGCTATAAATAAGTATGTTAATGACTTTTATAGCACAATTTCAGTTAAATTCACATAAATTGAATTTTTAAACTGATAGTTACACTGCACCAATGATGATTTCGATTTCTTGCCTCTAGGATTATACAAACTAACCTAGTCAAAAAATTGTTTTCATAAAATAATACTAGGTATTTATAAATTAATATTATAAATTGTATTCTAAAATAAATGAGTAAACATCTTATGATGCAATGTCTCCAGTGCCATTGGTGCTAGCCTCCAACATATAACTCTTATATGATTCCATATATGCATACATATATAAATATGTATATATATATTATATTATATACATATATATATATACATATATATATATATATATATACTTATGTTATTATAAACTGTGGTTGTGAAAGACTGGGGGGTACATATGTATATATATACATTAGTGAAGATACTTTTAGTGCAGTGATAACATCTTCAAGAAATTTATATTAAATGTATTTAATTTAATTATGGCATAACTAAATACATTAGTTGGTTTTCACATGTTTTTTTCTAATCCACATTTATCATTAATAATTATTTCACAATTGTGTTTGTTTGTTGCTTTATGTATTTTCTTGGTAATATTAACCAAAGTACTTTATATTTTGTTGTAAATAATAAAAAGAAAAAAAACACAAAAATTAAAAAAGTACCTTAAATAAAGATTGATTCAATGTATGGAAAATCAGTTGTGTCAATTTTCATTTCAAATATTCTGTTGGCTGCAGTTTACCCGTTTCACTTTCACTTTAAACAATATGTCAAAGCTTTCCATCATTTTTGGGACCATTGACAATGAAGAATTATGCAGGGCTACGATTTCCTTTTTCTTTATCTTTCTTGATGTTTAAATTTATTTACCAAGACACAAAATTTGTTTTTGTGAAAGTGATAAAGGGAAATGCATTGAATGTAAAGGTGCTGAAGGCTTCATTTATGTTATTATTTATAAGTACTTATAGTATTATGTCATAAATTACTTAAGAAAAAAAGGGGGTAGTTTGTATATACTAGACTTTTTTTTCTTCGAGAATATTATTTCAATACAACATATCACATATACATATATATCTGTGCTTGATGGCAAGTTGCTCATTGAATACTTCATAAATAAAAAGAAAATCTTATAATTTTTATTGATACTTTTTAGTTATTTAAAATACAATGTATATGAAATCAACTTTATTAACTTTTTTAAATTATAATTTTTAATATTATTTCAAACTTATATTTTAAAATTAGTTTATTTGTTACAGACCTTTTTAATAAACTAATTTTAAAATAAATCAGAAGTTGAGATAATTTTTTTTTTAATACGTCAAATATTATATCTAAATAAGTATAAACAGTATACGAACAACATATTAATTTAAATAAAAGGAATGATCTCTCTTGAGAGTTAACACAAAGTTTGTCATTTTTTCAAGTTAATAAAATATGTTTTCTAATTTTATAAGTAACTTAAAATTTACTTTTTTTTTTCTTTTTTTTTCATCATATGATCTTGTCTTTAATGAGTAATAATATATAGGTATGTGTGATTATTCAGATGAGAAAAAAAATTATTATGATAAAATTGCACGAATAAATTCTCTGTAAAAGTAAGTTTTGATTTACAGTTATGATCCCATGATTTATATTTCTTTATTTGTGTAGGGTACTATACTAAAAAAACAAAAACAAAAAAAGATATATTAAATAAGATTCACGACCTCACATTTTAGTTGGTTGCACTTCTTAAATAAATGGAATTCTAAAATTATAAATATAATATAATGATACATGGTAGATATATATATTTATGTCAATAGATAAATTAGTTCAGTATCAATAGGTAATTCTACTTTTGTTCAGACACAGAACTTCATTTGTACAGATTATTTATTCTGTCATATAACTATTATAACAAAAGTAAATACATAAAACTGATGGAAAACCTAGATAATATATATATAATATAAATATAAGAGGTGTGTGTACACCTCTCCTTCCTTCCTATATGCTCTGTACATAGTGATTTTTGTATTGATATGTATTGAAAAGGTAAATATATTATTTTTGTGCTTCCTTCTGTGGAAGCAAGTAATTAAGTGTATAGTAAAACTCAATTAGGCTTGACGTAGCTAGGGGCTCTGTAGGGCATCAAATCGATTGGTAGGAGAGGGGTTCAACTTATTCCATATAGTTTGATATTGCATTTATTTTAATTTTTTAAACAATGATGTCTAAATTGTATAATTTTTCTTTTCATTATCTTTGTAATATATATTTCTAACTAGGGCCTTTATTGAAATATTGTATTTGTGATTGACCTAATGTGGTTGTGATTTGTTATATATTTTTTTTTTCATAATTAAATTATTAAAGTAATTTAAACAAACTATAACAGCAAAAAAAATTGAATCAAACACACACACATATTTATATATTAAATGGACTCTTCTCAATTGGAGATAGCTAGAACTGATAACGTTATTTACTTATTAATCAAACAAAAATATTATTTATAACAAAATATTCATTGTTTTATGAGAAATAGAACAAAATCCATAATGATAAGTAATATATTATTTAAATTGAAACATACTGAACATTTTTGTTCAAGTAACAGACCTGAATTATGGCCGAGTTGCCTATAAATACAAAAAGCACTTGCAATAATCTTTCATTATCCAATCATTTTGAGGCCTATTTATTTGAACTTTTGTTATACTTTTACTTAATATAATATTTAAAGAGTGGAAGTGATAAATATCAGACAAAAATAAATTTAATTTTAACAAATTAACCATTCATTTGTGTTAAATAATTTTCCAATTATAAAATTCATGCATGCAATGCATACATTTAAATAATTTGAAATTTATGTATTAATATTTATTTATAATTCCCTGTTTTTGACTGTTTTAATTTCAGTTACTTTATTTAGTAATGTTTTTCAAGAAGAGAGCATATATTGGTAATAATTAAAAATTCTATATGATATGTTCCCCATCACTTAATGATTATTATAAATTACTGCATGCTTTTAGAAATGAGAGCACACCATAAGGAAAGAGTTTACAGTATCAGTATGTGTGTGTGTTTTTGTAATAAAGTTTAATTATTTGGCATATTACTCAGTAATATTATTTCAGCCTGTTAGTTAAATAAATGTTATCATAAATCATAGATTCAAGTTATCATTACATAATCTTCTAAATTGATTGAGAAATTAAGAGCTGATTAGGATATTATGTTGACTTTGTGAATGGCTGATGATTATTTAATTTATTAACAACTTTTTTTTATTTATTTATTTATTTATTTTTTATTAATAATAACAATATTTATAAATACCTGAATGAAAGATATACCAATCATATTGCTCAATTGTTTAAATATGTCACTGGATGTCCATTTCTTGCAGGTGCTTGCAGTCAATATTTGTGATGGCTATACTATAGCAATACTAGAATCTTTTCATCACCTTACATTACCTCTATTTTACCTATCACACATTTTAGGTATGAACCAATTTGTAGATAATAGTTTAGTACATATACATATATATCACTAACTCACATTACCTGCCATTATTTTTTCCCCTCACAAAACATATTTTGTATTCAGAAAAATTATTAAAAAAAAAAAACTAATCCTTGTACAGAGAATGAGTTGCAAGAAATTTTTTAGTGATTATGGCCATAGTATTGCTAAATATTATAACATAACTAGTTATGTAGAACTGTAAAATATTTTTCATCTATATTTTTCTCCTAAAAATGCATACCATAATATGATGAAAGCTTGAAGAAAAATATTTAAAGCAATGAAAATAATGGGAAAAAAATATTGTAAATAGTATATTTTTCTTTTATTTTAACATGCAATTAACCGTTTGCTTTTATTTAAATACCGTACACGAAGCTATTATTTACGGATATACATGAGCATTGTTATATTCCAAGGATTTGTATTTTACTGTCATAAACCTTGATAGAATAGTAGAAATAACCAGCTTATACTAAAGCTATTGCAGATTTTGAAATTGTAAATAATATAATTGAATATGTTGAGCACTGCCAATTACATGTATATCTATATTTTGAAAAGGAACATTGTAAGTAGGTTTTTCATTGTTTAAAAATTTATTCAAGCTTTCAAATTAATTGAAATTTTTACAATGAATCTAAAGGATTATGTCATATTCTGGCCTTTAGATGAATGTAATATTTTCAAATTCTACAAAACAGAAAACTGTAAAACCTTGTAAAACCTTTTTGAGATATAATATATATATATATATATATATATATATATATATATATATATATATATATATATATATATATATATATATATATATATATATATATATATATGTATATATATAATATATATTATATTATAATTGTATATAAAAAGTATCATCATCTATGTATAAATTCCTGTGACTTTCTTTGCTAAATTAAATTTTATGTATTATTATGATAATTATTATTGTTGTAATTATGATTATATTTTTGGGGCACTATGAGCGTTATGTAATATGTAGACTGCTCATTTTTAACAAAAAAAAAAAAACATACATACAAAAAATCAATATTCTAAAACCAGTAAAGGTAAATAATATGTATAACGGAGACTAATTAATTGTCGTTTTTATTTCAATAAAATTTAAAAGGGAATTATTTACCTTTTTCATTATAATATATTGAAACGGATATCTTAGATATATTTTTGTTAGCACTACCTAAAAAAAACAAACATATTTATAGCGACTAAAACTTTTAATAAATTAAAATATATACTGGAACACTTGGTGATGTATTTGTAAGTTTTTTGTTTTATATATATATATTTTTTTTTTTATAAATAAGAAAAAAGAGAGAGAAAAGTATGAAGACCAATACAGCACTGAATAAGCAGTATTTGAGACTCTAATATTTTGAAAAACTTTATAATTCGTGTAGAATTGGCTGTTCGAAAATTTTTCCACACATTTCTTTTAGGGTTTTAAGTTATTATTCCGTTTCTTTTCACAAAGAAAATTTGAGCTGAAAATTTCAAAGTATATTACATATCGCACATGTATTTTAAAAGTGACACAAATCAAAAATCTTCTTGTTTTTTTTTTATTTATCTTCAAGTTTAATAATCTTCTATGAAATGTCAAAAATGTATAGATTTTTCCAAATCCACACCTGATACATCTCACTTGCGGTTAAGATTACACTTTTGTATGAAAGTACACTTTCGATATGTCTTACAAGGCTGTGAGAATTTTACATTTTTAATGTTGGTTTTTGAGATGTGACACTTTAGAAATAAAATACATGTACAATATGTTAAATAAATAATCAATACATATCATATATTTGATTTGATATTTATCCAAATATATTTTAATTATTTAAATAACAGACAAATTGTATAATTTTAAATAGGTCTTTTTAATTAAAATTTTAAACATAATAATTTAATATCACCTTCAGTATTTCAAATTTAAACTTATATTCTAGTTTATATTTTTAATTTAGTAATACAGATTAAATCAATCATCTCCTAGGGATGGAAATTAATGACTTCTAAATTCCATATTTTATGTCCCCATATAGTTTTTTTTCTTTTCTTTGTATATATAAATCCAACCAGATGTTTCAAACCATGAAACAAGTATAAATTAGCTCTTTTTATAACGATTTTATGAAAAATCTATTGAAGTGAACTGCACTATTTTAAAAAATAATTATTTTAGTTAAACAGTTTAGAAACAGCCTACAGTAAATAATAGGAGCAGATCTTTTTAGAAAAATATGGGGCTGACCCAACTTAAAATTATCTATTCAAGCTATTAAGGCCAAGACTTATGGATACCAAGCCCACCACTAGACATAAAGAAATGTCTACACAATTTCAATACACAGGCATTTTAATTTTTTTCTATGAATGTACCCAATCTAAAACATTCTAACACGTCAATCTACATAAATATTAAAATATATACACGAATCTTGAAAAGATGAATGTTAAACAGAAGTATTTTCCATTTACAAATAATAATTATGATTCAACATCACATTACTAAATGTGTAAATAGATACCAGAAATTATGGCTAAGGGCAAAGTTACTTTCAATAAATTGAATGAATCTATAATTGGTACTTTCTTACCATTCTATACCGAAAGGTCGAAAACCGTAATATGAATGTTAAACAGCGGAATTTGATAGCCTCTTTCCTAAAAGCATAAAAATATTGAAATCTTGAAATTGAACATTTGTAAAATGTTTCATCGATTTATAGATGAATTCAATTTTAAAAAGAATTTTTAAAATTTTAATATTTTTTTTTACTAAGGTAAGTAAATTAGAAGATGTTCAAATCAAGCAAAATTATTATAGTGAAAAAAAGAAAAAAGAATAGTTGAGAGAAGAACAAGAAAAAAATGGCAATAGAATAAGTTAGATACTATATTTATATTTCTCCTATTTTTTTTTTTTTTTTTTTTTTTTTTTTTTTTTTTTTTTTTTTTTTTTTATATCACATCCGCTTATTGTCACGAATTGTGTGACAGGTGTGGATATAGTTAATAAAGTGAAAAAAAAAAAAAAAAAAAATTTCTCCTAATACAGAAAATTGTTTAATGAAATATAAAGAATAAAACTATACTTCAAGATAATATATCAATTATCTTAAATTCTTTATTTGAAGCTAAACTTTATACCATTTAAAGCCTAAGAAATAATGACAAATAAAAGAATCTTGTTAAAAAACAAACAGTTCATAGTAACATAAACCGATTTCAATTTTTGAAAAAAAAAATTTAAAAGTTTATTAGATTAAGTATAGAATATCTGTAACTAAAGAATATAGAAAAATCTAAATTATATTTTCTCATGGTTTAGACATTTAGGGAATGTTTCAGTTGACTGAATAAATAAATGCATAAGTCACATTAAACTACTTACTTGAACTTTTTTTTTTTCAAAAATTGTAATACTTTAAATGTATGGGTTAGAAGGAAGTACAAAAGTGGCATGGAGAAAATAATCGGCATGACAGTCAAAATATTGAATAATATATAGTATAAAGTACCTTTTGGTTCCTCAGTAATACTGGTTTTCATATTTGCAGTATCCAGAGGCACAACCAGGATTATTATCAGGGGGGGGGGGCTGGGTTTAATATATATATATATATATATATATATATATATATATATATATATATATATATATATATATATATATATATAGGAAGATATTTTTTTATGTTCTAGTTAAACTAAAACAAGCAATGGGTGATGTTTGAGACTATATAAATGAAAATCATAGTTGTCAACTATAAAAAATTAGTCGTTTTGGTCGTCTGGGGGAGCTTCAGCCCCTGAGCCCCCCCCCCCCCCCCCGCCCCTGGATGCGCCAATGGCAGTAATAGGTACATAACTATAATTTTTGTTGTTTGTTTATTAGCTTCAGGTTTAGTGTGATCTGAGATTCAGAACATTTCCCTCCTTTATGAACAAGGCTGGCTGCTCTCCCATTCCCACTTAAAACATTTATTTCATAATGGAAAATATGCTTGTATATCTAAATAGCCAACATATTCTTCTTAGATGGTTATAATCTTACTTAAAAGGTTTACTTTGAGTTAATTAATGTAGTGCTTAAGCTATGGATTGTATTCTCTTGATACAATGTGATAAAAAGTACGAATAGTAGATATTATTAAAAGAAATCGGAAAGGGATCACTTATCTTGGACTTCAACTAACCCACCAAAAACTGAAGAAGTGGAACCTGTGTTAAAGAGCAACTTGCCAAACATAAATCAAGAATATCTTCCATGAATATTGAAAATTTATATCATATTCACAACATTTTATTTATAGTTATAGTTTCATATGGCCTGAAAACAATGTTTGAAGTTGAAAGTATAGTTCGTCTATGAAATTAATTCGTAAATCAATTTTTTTAAAGTATTAGGTCATGGTCATAACTGCATTCTACATAGACAAATTTTACTGGATGATGTGGCTTACAACTCTTTTAATAACCACTTACCAGCAACATATATCTGGAAGGCAATGGAAATCTTGGTTGGGGTAGTGGGATAAGTGCTGTAAATCTGACTTAAACCATCCACATATTTGGTATTTGGGTAATTATAGTTATTCGTTGACATAATGTTAAAACATGGCTGGAAATGATTCTTTGCATGAAAATGACAGTTCTTGTGAACTAAGTGAAATTGTCTGTTGAGGCGTTGGAAATTGAACCATAAACTGCACTTTGACGAAGAATGACGCGGAAAAGCAAATATTGATCCATAATTTCACTGATTCACTTTTGACCTCGAAAAAGCTTCTAATTTTCCCAAAATGACAGCATCACTAGCCTGTTACTAGTGAAACATGTATGTATGGGTGCCAGGAGCTAAAAAAAAAGTGTGATAGGCTTTATACTTGGTTGGGATGAAACAGTTATTTTTAGGGGCTCCCAAGAAATTACTTTTTGTGTTACTAAACACATGCATCATGATATTGTACATTTTTATAAAATAAAACATTTTAGAACTATATATATACACTTTGCCCTCCAAAACTTCTGTTAAATAGTACAAACCTTTTGTAGAAAAAGTAGTGTATCTCAATTAAGCCCCTGGAAACATCACTTAAAATTTTAATTTTTATTATTATACTAATAAGAAGGCAAATTTTACTAAATGTGTTGAAAATTTAATACATCATTTTATATAAGTTTTAATAAGGTGCCTTTTTTCTCCAAACATTTTATTGACTTGCACTATTGTTCCTTTCACTGCCTTATATATCCTACCAATGTTACTACAATTGTAAATAAACAATAATTTTATATAGTGTTGATAAAAAATGCTAAACAATAAAAAACTATTTATATCTTCACATTGTCAATGCAGGTAATCCTTCCATGGGATTATCTTCTAGCCGGATTTGTTGAAATGTTACGTAAGAAGGTCCTGTAGCCATTCAAGGCTTTGTGAGTTGTGAATAGTAGAAACTGAGAGAGTGGCACACAAAGAGAAGGGTTCTTAAAAAGAAGTACAGGATTGCAAATTCTTGCAACTTCAACTTTCAAAAGGATTTGATACTTTACAAGAAAATGCTGGTAATCATCGAAACTGCTCAATATATTTCAGTTAGTTTTAGTTGGATTCAAAACAAAACAGCTATGTAATGTTTAAGTAAAATATGTACGTTTGAATTTGCAATAAAACACAACAATAATAATGGTTTACGTGTAAGAAAATTACGTGTAAAGTTCACAGAATGAGTATGTGAAAAAAAAACTGTTTCATTAGGCTTTAGTTTGTTTTTGACCTCGCTGATCAAACTCCTCTGTATAAGTATATATTGAATCCAATATACCAGTAGCAATGAATTTTAAAATGATTGAACCTGAACTGCGATAATTGAAGGGTTTGTTGCAAATAAGAGTTTCACTTATCAGTTTTTTGTGAACAAATTTAAACAAACTTGAAAATTGAACAAACTTGAGAGAAAGTCTCATCTTGTGATTCACATAATAACTAACAACTGGAGCGTCATGAAACGAAATATGAGTAAGACACATTATCTTGGTTAAGGGTATAATTGTATTATTTACTGAGGAGGCTAAAGTTTTAACTAACTACAATTTAATTTCCCAGAAAAGCCCATATTTCGCAAAACTAGTAGAAGTTGACGCCCATTTCGGTAATATACTGTATTCAACAAATCTTTCATATATTTTCATTCGATCAACTATTTTTAATACTTTATTATAAAACTATCCATTATAGACAATCCCTAATTATCTTGGTTAAGGGTAAAATTCAAGAGAAGATGGTCAATAGGAGACTTGTTGATAAATTGAAAAAAGAGGCTATTATTTATAATCCGAAACAGAGCGAGTCTGAGGAGGCTTTTGGGAAAGTTTTTTAGAAAAGAGGCTATATTTACCAATATATCAAAAATTTCCTGTACGAAAGAAGTTTTGTGTAAGAGTAGGAGAATCATTTTCATTAACTTACTTGCTAAACAATGGTACCCCGCAAGGTTCGCCACTTAGTGTCACTCTGTTCTTGATACGAATAACTACTGCATATTTAATTTCCCAGAAAAGCCCATATTTCGCAAAACTAGTAGAAGTTGACGCCCATTTCGGTAATATACTGTATTCAACAAATACACTTTTTTACATATATTTCATTAATGGATTTCTTGAAGGCAATCAGTTTTTATGGACATTCGAATCAACTATTTTTAATACTTTATTGTAATATGGAAAATGAACTTATATGATTTAAAGTAATTGTATTATGTGCATGTGAGCGTGACGTAATTCAACTGTAAAGACCAGTTAGACGGACGTCTTGAGGAACCATAGAAACTTAACATCTCTCTTTTTATGCCTCTTGTCTTAAACTAAGAATTATATATATATATATATATATATATATATATATATATATATATATATATATATATATATATTTACAGCAGAGGGACAACACAAAAATATTCGCAGATAGGCCACCGAAAAGCTACGCCCTATAGTTAAACTCAATAGCTACACCCATATAAAATTCTATACCCAACCTTATCCACAACGCCTCTTCTATTCACACATTTAAATCCCGTCTGTTTGCTTACCTCCTATATCTTCAAAAATCATAATTTCCAGATCTCATGAATAATATCAATTATGTATATATTTTTTTAACGTATATTTTTATTTCTCATTTTATTTTCACCTCTATTTATATTATTTATTATTTCACCTCTATGTAAATTGATGTGAAATATAATACATGTAAATATTTTGTAATATTGTCTTAAAAGAGAAATTTTATTTTATTTTATAATGAGGATTTATATTAATATATAAGACAACGGCCAAACTGTTTCGATACCTGTATCTAAAATCTCCTTAAGGGGCATTTGTCCCAAGAAAAATAAGTATTTTTTTATTTCATTTAAGGACTCAGTTGGCATTAAATCAATGCTGATGGAAAACTTGGAAAACTATAGGTCGCTCTACAATAATAAAGATCTCCCATTACTTCAGGAATTCAGACATAGCATGAGGTTTGCTGAAGTATTCATCTGTGCTTACTTTCCTCATCATAATCTAGAGTAGGTAAGTTGATTGCTTACCAGAGACTATAAATTGAGATTTAACAGCAATTATACTGTCATTATTAATTCAACTGAGCGAGTAATACTTTTGATCGACAGAATTATTTTCCAGTTTGTGACTAATATGAATTTGAGGATGGTTACGACTTTGTAACAGATTACTAAATTGGGTAAAAAAAGCAGATATATTCCACTCTCAAATGAGCTCAACGGATATAGAAAGTTATGAAATCAGCTGGAAGCTGCTTCTATATAAAACCAAGGAATTTAGGGTGGCATTTATGAACAGTATACCTCGAGAAGAAGGACGAATATCAAGTTATATGAAATGTATACAATTTTTCAGAGTTTGAAGCTCTACGCCTAACGGTAACTTGGAGGTAGAAAAGAAAGAAGATTTATTAAATTTATACAATTGGCTTTATTAATTTTTAATATATTTAATTTATTTTTAATTTATACAATGAACTTTTTATAATTGCATTAGCGTACCGGACTTAAAGGAAACGGGACCGTTTCAGTGGGTGTTTGGCCCTTGTCATAACTTATGACTTTCAGTATCAATTATTGCTAACATGGTAAAGTTTTTATAATAATAATAAACATCACGATATGTTATTCAGTTCTATTATATACACATCTGGGAATTTTTCTTTCTCATGATCCATATTTTTTTTTTACGTTTCTCGAGTTTAGTGATATATATTTCATTCTATTGTGTGGTTATTACTAAAGACATTTCCTTCAGACGAATCACGACGAAAAGACATTTCAGAACTATTTTCGACGAATCCTGGAAATATCGAAAATTCTCCATTTTTTTTTTTTTTTTTTTTTTTTTTTTTTAGAATAAATGGAAGAATACTGGATTCATTTTAGTAATATCTGTATTATTTGCTCTACAAAAAAGTTTCGAAATTATACATATTTGTAGCCGAATAATATTATTTATTCATTTGAGCCATCTTTTAGTGAGTCAGTGTAGAAGTAGATTACTGTGATATGCAAGTCATTAAATAAATACAGTTCTCTAATCTAGTAGGTTGGAAGAAATCTCAAAAAATAGATTTAGAAACGATAGACATATACTAGACTTAAAAGACAAGAAACTGCTGGTTGTCTCCGACTATTCCAACATTTACTGGACAAGCGTTAAAAGCTCCAAATGTTTTGCATGACAGTAATGAGACAGACCCATTTAGAGCACCAATAAAGCTTCCAATTCTTCTCCCATCCAATCTTTACAATCCAAAAACCTTCGTAAAATTCTCAATGCTCCTTATTATGTCTCAAACAAATTTATCCATAAAGATCTTAACGTTCCATATGTTGCTGATTTAGATTAAACCAGTGACCTATCCTTTCATAGTAAACTCCACACCTACTCAATTCCCGATAATCCTTCGAGGTGTCTAAAAAGAAGATGGCCAAGAGACCTTCTAATGTAGAACTTTGTTTTTTGAAGTGTTACTATTAAGTGGTTCTTTACATGTTATTGTAATTATTTTTCTTAAATTTACTTGTTGTTTATAATGTATAAATATCAATTGTTGTAAATATCAATTAATAGTTATTATTAGGCATCGGAGATGAATAGCCTAAAATTAAGCTCATATTAGCTAGCCCAAGATCGTATAAAATGTTCCGGTAAAAAATAGGAAAAGGAATTGGATATTTTGTAATGATTGCAACCAAGGAACTGGGGATAAGCAGATTCCAAGGAGGTTAATGAGGATAACCTGCTTGGATAACAATCAATTGTGTTATGATGCTCTCAGAACGAGTTGCTAATTAGACAAACGGAGGCGTCATCCGTGGCCACCAAGGTCATGCCTTAGTGATATCTCTCAGCTGCCATATTGGATTGTATTTTCAATTTTAGAATGCAGTTTTTCTAAACTTGTGTAAACAATTACGTTTAATTGCTGTTATAGGAATGTTTACGGACTGCGTGGTAGAAAAACAACCTTCTCATAGGTTAGAAGCAGCACTGAATTCAAGTCTGTAATTTTTTCCCATTCAAAAAAGTAACATTTTGACACGCTCTAGCTCTGCTGTTAGGATCAAAGAAATGACACTAAAAAAAAAAAAAAGACACTATAAAATTTAATTTAATGAATGGTTTGTTTGTTTATTTCCTTATTTCCTTCCTTCGTCACTTTATGCTGCTATGGCTAATCGTAATCGTAAAGAATTTTTTTATTCTTATGAAGTCAATTAAAACATTAGACAGTTTATTATACACTAATAGAGCAGATAAAAAAGTGACAATTTTATACTTGTTTTTATTATTATTATTTATAATTATTTTAAGAAGTAATACGTGATAGAGCTTTTTCATTGCATATTCCAACGCTTTTAACCGATGTTTTCAATGCGTGGCTATGTGGTTCCTTTTGATTACAATGGCTATTCACAACGCTTACATAATGGATTGTTGTTTCATGAGAAGTGAAACACATTCCAGAATGTTTATAGATATGTAAGGCATTTATAATATTTTTTTTCCGTTTCTACTTTTCTGAAGTTACAAGAAGTTGGTATTTTTTTGTTATTTCTATCCTTCATAATCATGTTAATTATCCTTAAAATAATATATTTTTTAAAATGAATTTTATAACTCCTTTTGGAAATAATTTGTTATAAATAAATGAAATTCTGTATTACTTCTTATTTTATGTTTACGATATAAGTTGTAGATACATAACAAACAAACAAGTTATACATATTTATGTAATCATTTACGTTTTATGTGTTACGAAGCTAAAGTGTTTCTCCTCTATAACATTATTCAAAATTGTTACATTAAGAGCGGATATATGACATATTTGATTTAACAAAAAACCTCTCAGCTTCAGTGATTGGGCAAGAGAAACTGTGAGCTCGTAAGAGAACCTTGAAGGAAAGAGCTAAATAGCACATTTCCAATTTAAGAGGTTTTGATGTCTTTCTCTTTTTGTTGGATTTTCGAATAAGGAATTGAAGAGCTCATAGTTTAAACCTTTTCTTAGAAGCCTTTCCTCTGATATGCACCTAAAAATAAAACTTTTAGCCCACTGGTTGACTGGCAAGTTTAACTTCGATTGCAATTGGTGGAATTTGATTTAATACCCAAGTCATAGGTTACAATGCTACTAACTAGATGCCAAAACACTAAAGGCACCACAAAGACATTCTGCTGTACTGCTACATCACACTAGGTGTGTCAAAGGTGCAGTCGCCAAAGTGCCACAGGAACCTGCTCCACAGAGCGCGTGACACACCTGCCGAACTGTGTAACTGTGCAAAGCAAGAAGATCACCCCTCCCATTATAAAGTCTGCATATATATAAAAACACCCAAGAGTAAGAACCCATAATTGCGATGCCTAAGCAACATACAAAAAACAACAGAGTGGTAGACTTAAATCAGTCAACAACAGAATACTTGAAAACCAGCCTGTGAGGAAACAAAATTTTCTACAGCGAAAATAACCCTCATACGTTCAAACAGCCACCATCTGTCTGCACCCCAAGGACCTCGAGCATAGTAACTCAAAACCCGGCAATCAACAAACCCGAGAAACAGCATCGACCAAAACATCGACCACGACGACACAACAACATCGAACTCGACGCCTCCAAATCCTCCCAACCTCAGGTCCTGGATTCCCAAACCACACCCTTTTCCCGCCAACACTCCAAGTCAACAACCTATCTCATAATCCAACTACCCCTACGGTAAAACTAACCACCTGAGACTCAACACCCAGTTCCTTCCCAAACGTTCCCTTTCTAACATACCCACCCTCCAAAGCGCCAAACACCCACTAACGTACCCAAGATGGATCATCCCTCCCCAGCCACACTGGTCCGGTCAACAATCCCTCTACCTCCTACTCCAACCCCAAATCCAAGTGATTCAATTCATCCCTCTCATCGTTCTTGACAGAACTTAAAGAAACTATAAGACCTCTCATTTTCCTTCTCAAAGCGTCCTTTCTCAAGTCCCATTCAACATCCCAAAATAATCAAAAAGCCCTTCTGTCATTTTATTTAACGCAACTGACTAAAAATCACCGAGCGAACTCGCATATGTCTCCATCCACGAACAATCAAATCGATATTGCCCTACTGACTGAAACTCATTTACTCAACATATACATTTTTACATACGTGACTACTCACTTACAGATCTGATCACCCATAATAACACCTCCTCCTTGTGATCCCACATCCTTCTCCATATCATACCACATTCCTTTGTCCCCTTCTACTTTTCAATTGAACGCCATTACAATCGCAATCCACCTCTGTATCCATTTCAACTGTCTTTCCATCTAACATTTTCAGCGTATTACGAATACTGCCCTCCTGGCGAAATTCACCCTATAGTCATAATCGCCTTGCTTCCGTATTTCGATCCACTCGGACCGCCCGCGATTATTACAAGGAGGAGATTTTACGAACGCACAAACCCCAGACCGATGGCGGTTTGTCGGACATCCAACTCCCGTACGGCAGTATCTTATCCCTCGTATTTCCAACCTCCAATGTTAAGTTCAGCCTCCCGCTCACCACTAAACACCCTACCTATTGGGCCTCCATCGACCAAAAAAAAAAACATCCCGATATCCCTCGGATCTTTTATATCTCATTGCCTTCCCAAATTTCCTTCCACCTCTCATACCTCTGCGCAAAGCACCTGGATGACCTATCATCAGACCATTGCCCTGAGTATCTGGCTTTTCCTTTTCTGGCATTCAAAGTCCATTGTCCCTACAAACCCTCTCAATCCTCGACCTGCATTTACGAGGACGAGTAGCACATTGGGGACAAATTTAGTTATACGATCGAAGCAAAACAACAGTAGATTACTTGAAAATTTCACACTCAAAACAAAACATTACATTGACACACCTGGCCCATCGATCAATACTATCCACAGCAATTATATCAATAGACCGATTAATGAATAACACCTCACACACGCTGAAAAAAATTTTTATTCTGGCTATCAGACTTAACTTGCCATACCATATTAAAACACCTCCCCCCCGGCCGAACCTACTATAGAGAACAAGCGTTAGAGCGGCAAGCAAAGTGGCATAGCGACCAGATACCCCTCAGACCACAAAACATAAAAATAATTACTTCTAAACTAACAAACAAACTTATAGACAGAGAAATTAAAAACTACAAAATTCAAATATTAACTACATTAGACTATACAGAAAACCTCAATACAAAAAAAAAAAAAAAGCACAACTCTTTTATGGAGTGACCACCACAAAACTTTCTGAACGTTCAAAAATTACAAATCATACCTACTGCTAGACCGATCCGAAACCTGGTCAAAAATATGATGACTTCCTGTGACAAAATTGCAGAAGGTGCTCATTTTTGCGCAGCCACTCTTGCTCCAAATTTGAAGGCCGAGTTACGGCTGTGTGTGTTTTTCAAAAACCCTATCAATCCTCTCCCTCTTTTAATCCTTTTCTTTTTTTTTCTTTGCGCTTAAAATATATAGAAGGCTCGAACTAAATATTCCACGTCCAAAGGTGACTTCTGCGACACGACCTATACTCAATCCCGATCATTCTGCAAATATCACACATCATTCAACACACGACCTTCAAATACAGCAAAAATTATTTATTTATTTATGATTATTTCAATGTTGTTCTTTTGAAGTTTTGTGAGGAACTTGTAGTTTGATAAATCGTTCTTTTTAATTATTCTGTTTGAAAAATAATAATAATTATAAAATTTAGAAACTATAAATTGTAAGAGAGATAATATTTAATGTATTTTAGAAGGTAGTAATTTTGTGGTTTAAGATTATTTTTTTAAATACAAGACATATGTGACAAGGAACTGCTCGTCGTTATCGATCATTTTAACATTTAGTAAACCAACGTTCAAAATTTACAATTAGTTAAAAAAATCTATTTTCATTATAGTAGTTAGACCTACTTGGAAATCATGTCCCATATAAACTTATGCATAATAATCTTAAAGTCCCATATGTTGCTGATTTGGCACAAACCTGATACCAATCCTTTCATGATAGACTCCATATCTACTAAAAAAGATGACTGTGCAATAATCTTAAATTAAAGGCTGCATTTAACAAGGTAATAGCATACTAGCAAGTCAAGAAATATAACAAAATAAAAGTTGAGACATCTTTCGCACTGATCTTTATTCCACACGAAATCTCTGAAAATCAAAAATTTAATAAATGGAATTCAATGGCGATAAATTGAGCCAGTTATTACTCATCTATTGACTCTCTTTTATGTATATGAAATATATTTAATGAAAGGAAAATTGTCATAATTTTTCCTAAGTTCAAAACTGCCACCATTAATTGTCATCCTCATAATCGCTCACCACAAAAAATATTTATTCATAAATTTTAAATTAAAAACAAATACCTAGATATTATTCATTGTGAATAAAACATATTTATTAAGATAAATAATAAAAAGAACAAATAAACTTATCAGATGAACTCTGTTCCTACAACCTACTTTATTAAAAAGACATTTTGCAAAAATGCTGAATTTACTGATTGTACGAAATCGCTGTCTGGTAAAATTAATTACATCGTGGTTTTCCACTGTATAAAAAAAAAAAATACTTCTCGGTTATTTTAAAGCCGATTTATAAATAGTTATTTTTTCTCACTAATAAATATTCTAAAACCACCCATAAGTATAAATGACGGAAAATTGCGACATTAAAAGATTTTGTAGTAATTTATAGTCATTCTGTCAGCCCAAGTAATACCTTTGTATTTTTAGGTCACTTTGAAGATGATAAAGTTCATTTAATTTATCGAGGATCGTGATGTTAGTAGGTTTCATTACTTTTCCTTTTCTTTAACAGCTCTTATCACTTAAACTGACAAAGATTTAGAAATGGATCCAATATCGAAAAACAATGTTTTTTTGGAATTACACCTTAACTTTCGGACTTATAACGACCCTGTTAAGGTCAGACACGCTTGATATTTGTCCTCGCGCGTCCTTAATATGTACTAAATATTACACGAATCACTCACAGCCAACCTTATTTTTATTTTATTTTTTTCTTCCCCTTCCTTGTCTTTTTAGGCAAACGGGGTTTTGACAGTAGCGGGTTCAACATATGGGTTAGTATGCCGCTGCTGCCAATAAAACACTTTATTTACCAAATTTATTTTTGCTTTACATAATATGATGAGGACCATATATTTATTGGGAACAATCCTATGGTGCGGCCTGGCAATGCTTTGCACGCCTTAGCGACCGCACCTTCTTCCGCTGGTGGTGGCTCGCCGACCGTGGGAATGGGCCTTCCTAAGGTGAAGGGCCCTAAAAAATCACTGCCAACCAAGCAAAATTTTTACTTTAATGAAGAATAAATGAGTCAGCAGATGATCATTCTAGGAAAAAAAAATATATCAACCACCCACATTGATCGCTAATTGGTAAAAGTTAATTGAAAAAAAGAAAAGTGGAAAAACTATTCCTTTGTAACATTTGCATCATTTTTCGAGAATATCAAAGATATACTTTGATATTAAAATTGAGGTTTAATTATAATGGAATAAACAATTAAAGGATTTTTAGAATTTCTTATAAGTTTTAAGTAGAATTCATTTATATAGCTATTTGATTAATATACGTGTTTTGATAGTGTATATATGTTTTCCTTTTTTTATTTTTTCATTATTGAAATTCAATTTAAAATAAAGATTAAAATGATCGCTGAAACATTTTTATTTACATCAATCTAAAAAGTTCAACCACCCCAACCCTCTGGCTTATTCATTATCCTTATAACCCACCTCGCAGGACCCGAAAAAACGACATTGGCCCTGAGACTTCTTGTAAATATCTAATATAGGAGTTCTGGCAATGGGCAACTTTTCCATTCAAGTCCTGTGCTACTGTGCCATAGCGCTCTCTCTCAGCCTCCACTGGATTCTGCTTGGGACGCAGCTGAAAGAGCAGCGAATTCTACCGCAACTCTGCGAGCTCTGCCCAAAGTTAGGGGACAAGCTTGGTTCGGGGTTTCCGAATATTGTAAATAAAGAGTATGATTGTGTTTAAGATTCTTTTTTCTATTTCTATCTAAATTTTTGTTTATTAGTTTTAACAATTCTTACCTAGTTTTATTTACATTATCATTTATTACATATTGTTTTATATCTTGCACAGTTGAGGCTGTTTATTTTAATTTTCTTTTACTTATTTTACTATATTTTATATCATTGTACATATTACATGAATGAGTCTTTGCCATCCATATTATTCATTGCCCTCGAGTGAGGCAGATATATTCAAAAGAAAAATATAAAATAAATAAAAAAAAACTATTGAAAGTAACAAAAAAAACCAAAAAAAAAAAAAACCTTAAACAGCTATGATGAATGAAATGGTATGCTTAAATGAATATAAAGTAACCAGTTATGGGAGGATTTCGGTGGATGAAGGGGTTATGTCACATTTTTTAAAATGTACAATCTAGTTCATTGGATGAAGATTTTATGTACAAAAGTTTTAGGTAGCAAAATTTGAGTATTTTAAAACAACTAGAAATAAAGATATGAAGAAGGGCCTATGTAACACTTTCCTACTAAAGCCAAATTTTTAATAAAAAACTTTAAACATAAACTATTCAAAATTGTGTTTGGTTACATGGCCCTTTCATCCACCAAATCCCTCATTTAAGACATATTAAATTGGAAACAGGGATAATTAAAGTTTTAAAATCAATGAAAAAAGAGTATGAATCTGCTTCAAACTTACAGTAAATATTGGTTCCGCTACGATTCATAGAAATTGAGTTATTTCAGTTTAGCACAGAAATCACTGCATTAGTTATTCCAAATTATGACTTTTTTGGTTATATTTGTATTTATTCAATTTCTACTATCGCATAGGCAGGTATCAATTTGAATGTTTTAATAATAATAATAATAAAGTTCTTTATTTATTCCGGGACCTTAAGTCCCTTAAGAATAAAAAATAATGTACAATCAAGGGCCTTCAGAGCCTTAAAATAAAATAATATTTACATAACAAAGTAACAGATAATAATAATAATACTAAAAAAAAAGAGCAGAAAGAAGATATTAATAAAAAGTAACAGAAAATTTATATTAATTTTTTACGAAAAGAAAAAGATTTCTTAAATATAAACTGTTTATAATTATAGTTTATAGTTTATAACAACTAGAAAGTGGCTATTGTCAGTTTTTGGAGGACAGGATCTGGGTGGATAGTAGGTGGTTAAATAAGTGGTATTTGAAAGTAGAAAGGGTTAATTGAATGACGAATGTTGAGAGGGATGGAGTTCCAGAGAGAAGAGGATCGGATTACGAAAGATCTGTCGAAAGTGGCTGAGCAATGAGCAGGAGTATGCAAATCTGATTGACGGGATCGGGTTTGGCGGGTAAGAGTTGAGGATTTGAGTTGAAGGAGTTCGGAAATGTAAGGCGGATGATGGGATTAGACGGTTTGAAAAAGTAAGGATGCCAGGAAATACTGGCGACGGTAGGAAGGAATAAGCCACTTTAACTCCGCTTAAAATTGCGAAACGTGGGCGCTCCTCGGGATCCCGAAAATAAAGCGGATAAAGCAGTTAAATAGTCTTTTGATTCTGGCCTCAACATCCCCAGAAACACCCCCATACACAGCACAGCAGTATTCAAAGTAGGAGAAGATGAGAAAGGTAACTAGTAATCTACGGGTTTCGAAAGGAAGAAGGTGGCGAACGTAATTGAGACGTTTTAGGATAGGGATGGTGCGGCGGGAAATTTCGGATACGTGATTTTTCCAGGATATATATATATATATATATATATATATATATATATATATATATATATATATACACACATATATACATATATTTGTTTTATTGATATCTATATATACATACGTTTCCTAAGTTTTGAGGGTGCTGAAATTGAATTCTAGGGCTAAAAAAATTTTCTATCACATTTTACAGTGTAAAAGCTAAGATGTTTCAAGTGAAGTGTATTCACTATCATTTTTTCCAAAGAACCGACATCGGATTCGAATTCAGCATTCCTAAGAACCCTTAAATACGAAATTTCACCCAAATAGAAAAATGAAAATTCGTAAGCTTCAAAATTTGCCTGACCAAATAAATGGTAGGCAACTTTTGTTTAAATTGACAAAACCATAAATTACGTTTAGACGGTTAAACCTATCAACTTTATTTTTTTACACAAAATATAGGGTGGTAATACGCTTGAAATGACTTTGGTTTGATCATCCTATCTGCTTTCAAACTCTAGCTAAAAATCAAAATGTTTTTTGGGATTTTCCATTTTTTTTTAATAGGTTTATGCTCATTGAATTTTACATTTATATACACCAAAAGAAAGCTGAGGATCTTCTAGCGACACCAACCAGTGAATTGTGTGACAAAGTAATGGCGATTTAAAGGTATGTAACCAATAATCGGTTTAAAAATTTCATTTTCCCCGAAGAGCGTGAAAAAAATGAATTTTTTTTACTTTGTTGAATAAGCGTTTTTCAATGTTTTTTACGATGCTGAATCAGAATCTTACGTCAAAACTTGTGTGAAAAAATCTATAGAGGTAGTTTGCTTGAAAATCTAATCATTTTTTAGAATTTAATTAACCTAAACCAAAATCTGTGGAGTGGCTGTATTTTTCCTTTAATTCGCGACCAAAACTAAACATCTTGGTGAAAGAATCATGTCGATATCATTTTCTAAACTCGAGATATAAAATAAATTAGTTTAATGCTATTTTATTTTTTTTTTCTCGGCTTCTAGGGCCCATTGGTCGGAACGGCAAAACACGTGTCTAATATTTTTTGACCAGGAACCTCCAAATAAATTGCCAACAAGATCCGTGAGAGTCTGAGTGTGTCCTCCCCTTGTCAGTCAGATCCCAACACTTGAGAGATATTTTGGCGCTGTTTTTATTAATGTAATGTGAATAGTAGTATTTGCAAATCGAAACATTTCTTCGGATTTAGGATCTGATCAAGTGCAAAAAGTGAAAAAAAATTCCCGTCGCTAACCTGGCTTTAAGCTCTGCCCTCTTCATTTATTTCAGCTATCAGAGAGTAGGTATTTAAAACTCTTATAGCTGCTGAATTTATGCCCATTTAGTTTTACTTCTTCATCTCTACTTGCTTGTGTTCCAGATGTCTCCCTAAATTCCTCATTATTTTTGCTTATTTTCAACCGTTCGATCACTTTCAAACTATCTAAATTCTTATAACGCTCCAAAAAGTGATGCTTGTGTCCGCGCTCTAATGGCCACATCAATGTTCGCTATTAGTTTAGGAAAAAATGACTCAATTAAATCACCATCAATTAACTTTTATAATATTATTCCATATAACCTCTAAATAAGTTAGTTTATATACACCATAACTGGTAATTAGTCCAATATACAGTAATAATGCTTGTTTTTTCCTTAACGAATACACTGTCTGGTAAATAAAGTAGTTAGGAAGGAATCAACATTGAAAATAATTACTTATTATTATTGATAGTGTTGCAAAGTGGTAGTTCCATTCATAGGTTCAGCTTTATCTGCTTGAAGGAGAGTGCTGTACCATCCTGATCAACAACCCATTATATTCTGTAAAATTATAATTTAGAGTTATCATTACGATGAAGCTTTTTAAAAATTACCTATAAACTTGAAGTTATTTTTAAGGTTTTAAGTATATTGAAATTGATTTCTTAAACCTTTTTTTTTTTTTAAATTGAGTATGGGACTGTTTTTTAGCTGGCAATAGATCATTTCTTTTCAGACAAGATTATACAGCTTATGAAGTTGAAAAGATAGACCCGATTTAAAAAATCTGCTTGAGTCTTATCTATTCTTGGTGCTCTATTTTTTTATCTTACTAATTCCTTACTGAACACACATACAATCCTTGTGAACACAAAGGTTAAGATATGCTCATATGTTGTACCTGAAAGCATTATTACCTCAAATAAACCCATCATTTGAAAAATACTGCCGACCCATCTTCCAACTAACTTTTCCATCCGATCCAAATCCCTTCAATGCAGCATCGTTCAAATGCTTTATCATTGCCAGCATCTAATTTCTGGAACTCCCTCCCATCCAACATTCACCATTCAATTCCTCTACTCTCAATTCCAAACCCATACTCCTTCTTTACTGGTTTGGTATTCAATCCAACAGTCATATAGAAGAAAATATTTATCACAATGAAATATGAATATTCACAACATATTTTAATTTTGTTTTTGTATTAATTTTGTCGTAACTTATATTATTATTTTCTCTTGATAAGAATTATAATTAATTACTGTATTTTTCGTTTTAATTTTTTTCTTCTTTTTTGATTTCTTACCTTATTTTAAATTATTTCACTTAAAATTTATTTTGTTTTTCATCTAATATTGTTAGCGTGTATGTAACCTTAATTTTTATACCATAATTTAATTTTAATATTGTTGTATATCTTAGTATTCCTTAACTTTATACACAGCAACTAAGTCTCCGTTATAATGTTCATTTTAATGATTAAGGAAATATAATAAAATTTCCACAGAATAAAATTTATTTTCATCTAATGCATTACAAAGTAGCTGACTTCCTTACAGTTTCTACTTATTTAGGTGAACATTGTCTAAGTTTATTCTGCACTCTAAAGCTCATTCTGTCTTTAGTTCTAATTTTTATACTCTCCAACCATAAGAGGTTCTTCAATGAACAAATCAAGCCTATTCAATGGAAGCCTATCGTCGCTTGTTGAAAACACTTCCACTTAATCTCACCATTAAGTAGAGATACTTTTTTAAACGTCTTATGACAAGGTATATATCCTTGACCTGCCTTCTGTTCAACCTCTTTGAAGAAAATTTCGTATAAGAATTTGAATTACAGAAAGCATCTAGGAAATTCGGATGCCTATTTGAATATTCAGATGTGCTAAACGAATCACTTATTAGTTATTATATATTTGAATATATCTTTATTTCATTGTCCAAATCTGTAAACAAAACTATGTACAACTACAAACTGCCTAGAACTTTAATTGAACTGTACATACAACTCCAAGACTAACTCATTCTGGTTCTAACCAAAATTGTTATTTTAGGAAGTTACAATTGATTTTTTTTTTTTTCGAAAATCAATTAATAATGAGATTGAGATTGTAACTATATTCCTGCCATTATTTATTAGAGGGTGTAGCCTTTTTTGTCAGATTTCCATTTAATCCAATTCCTTTAAAATCAAAATTATATTATGTTGTAATATGTATTTTGATATAAAAATGAATAATTAATAATAATTAAAATCCTAAACTCAGCAATTTTGAAATTTAACATACTGCCACAGAATATTAAACATTTATCTGTTAACTTTTAAAAGCTCTTTGATATTTCGTCCATTCAGCACGTTAAAAATGTTATTGGAAAACGAAATGTGTTTAATTTTCAAGTGTTAATTAGATTGGATTCCAGTTACGTCCAAAATACCCTTGAAATCCAAACAGCTGATAACAGTTTTTGGTGATAACTAACGAAGGCCCACTGATATTCATTTTTAGATATCACAATAAATGCATAGATAGTGTTATCACAATTTGTAGTTCTACAATTTCTTAATAAAGTGTTTGTAGTTCAATTCATGGAAATTCTGTGGTTTCAAGTAACCATATACGTATATAGTTCTACATTCTCCTAATATGTAATCCTATGTAAATCGGGAAATTTCATAACTACCGACAGTATTGAGTTGAAATCTATTCTAAATCATAAAACCTCCCTGAGTTGACTTTATAAAATTTTCTCTAGAAATGGTCAATAAGAAGTATTAAGTATTTTAATTATAAGTAATTTAAGAATCTTCCAACAGTTGTTGAAGCATATCCCACTTTTAACTTTTCAAAAAATAATTATTTTTATTTTATTTATTTATTTACACTTTATTAATACACATAACAAACATTCATTAGAGCAATAACAAGAAAACTGAATGGTATGAAAGGTGCTCGTTACTGAAGGTAAGATCCTTCGCCAAACAGGAATATGTTTTGCAGAATAAATATATAAAAATTGAAATAAAGTATAATAATATCCATAGGGTTAAAAAATTGGTTTTATTGTCGACCATTATTTATCAAAATTAATGTTTGAAAAAAATTTGTTTTTTTTTTTCAATCAATTGCGCCATAACCGTTAAGCAATCAATTAAGATAGTTATTGATAGTTTATGATAGACCTTAAAGTAAATTATTTTTTTTAATAACTTTTTACTGTTTCCGATATTTATCTGATACTATGACAAAATTTACAACAGTATTTTCAAAACTCATTTAATTTATTGGCGCAATAACCAACATTTATATCTTATTACTTGTTGATATTCTTTATTACTCTTTTAAAATAAACATTAAGTTTACAAACCATTAACAAACAAATAAAGTGAATAAGTGTATTTGAAAGCAAACGGTCTTATTATAGTTGATAATTCAACGGTCACAATTCGTTGATGTTCTGAAACATTACTTAAGTCTTATTTTCGACTTCATTCAGGTAAAAGATCATAATAAATATTAATAAAACTGTATCATATTTAAAAAAGGGAAGATTTTAATTTTAATTTTAAAATTTTAACATTGAAATGTGTTTGGCTGGGGTCTGTACATTTTTACCGTAACTTTTTTTTTACACTCAAAAATGTAACATTTTGACACGCTCTAGATCTGTTGTGTTCCTCGGATCAAAAATTTGATGACAGTTTCCTTATCATAAGATGTAGATAAAAAAAACAGTAAATTAAAGATATACATATTCATAGCTATTGTCTTTTGCCGCCTGAGAAAAATTAAGTGATTTGTAGATTGTCATATTATGTTTATATTTCGAGTTAGTTACATTTGTCTTACTGTATCTTATGTACACATGTGCCTCACTACCTTGGTAGCAGACGATGAATATCACCTAAAACCTCTCTCTTTGTCTTTTCCATCTCTACCTGTCTTCTAGGCAAAAGTTGCCAGTCTATGACCCGCTGGTTGCATGATCTAAAACCATTCACACACATCCTTTGAGAACATCTGATTCTTCTTCAATTCTGGGAACATGTGAGGCGTTTTGAAATATTATGAAAACACGATCGGAGTTTCATTGTAGTAATTTGGTTGTCAACTTTATGTTTTGTTTTTTTTAGTTTCCGAGCATTTTACTGGATCTTTGCCCTTTGTTGAACTCTGATATTTGCCCTATGCCCGTCTAACGGAACAACTTTCCATTTTTAAAAAGTGATTTTATTAACAATCAGCAAATGTGATGCAACCTTAAAAGTAACGGACATGAAAAGGCAAGAGCGAGTGTAAAATCTAGTGGTACGATTTTCAGACATGATAATCCTTAAGTGATAAGAATAGGAAATCCTCCATCCATCTCCTTTTGAGTCTGCCTTGAGTTTTACCTGGAATTAGTAATGTTCTTTTTTTTTATCTCTCCAACCAATCTCTCTCAAACATTCCCCTATTTATTACTCCTTCCATGACGCCCTCCACCCAACGTCTACAAAGGCGACCTTTCTTCCGTTTTTTTTCTGGGCACCATTCAAAAATTCTTTTTGGCCATTGTTCCACTCCCATCCTCATACCCGAACCATTTAAGCTAAGCCTCATAGTCTTAATATTGTAGAGGATGCTATCCATTTTTTCCACTTTCTGGTGAGGTACAAGTGAATTTGAATTGTGTGTTCGTTTATTTCGTTTAACGTCACTTTATGCTGCTATGGCTAATCGGACGATGCTACGGTGGGAGTCCTAAATTCTGCCTATCCAGGTATAATTAGGATAGGGATCTTTAACGAGTACCTGACATCGCACAGGCTTGGGACCCCCATTTTACGTCCCTTCCGAAGGACGGCATAGCTAAGGATTTTTTACACCCTTTAAAACATCCTAAGGTCATCTGCCGGGCTGCGAACCCGCGATCTTGGGTTTAGTAGGTTGCTATGCTAACCACTGCACCACAGGTGACCCCTAATTTGAATTGTTATGGAGTTCACTATAAAAGGATAGATATCTGGTTTGAGCTAAATCAGCAACGTATGGTACATTAAGTTCTTTATGTATAAGTTTATTTGTGGCAATATATGGAGCACTGAGTATAAATCCGTTATTGGAGTTTTTTGTACTGAAGAATGTTTTTCTTCCGGTGATGAAGGAGAAATCATGGAAAGAATTTTAGGGTTTGGAATTTTCTGAAACCGCGATAATGCATAGGAACGTCTCCAATAATCCATTTCTAGGGCTAGAAGTCTTTTGTTCTGGTTCTTCTAAAAAAATCAAATTGTATAAAAATCACCGTATGTTTATTATTTGTCTGGTATGTAGCGTATGTAGGCCCAGGTCAATCTTCCAACAAATCTGACAAAGTCTACTATCTCAATTTATATAATGGTTTGTTGTCGACATTAAAAGTCAGATTTAGTGTCGTAGGATACATTTAATATGCAGTGATTCGTCGTGATTGTTATATTAAAAAATTTAAGAATTGAATTAGCACTTACATTTTTTGAGTATTGCCAGCACCAATAAAAAGCTATATATATATCTATAAAATGTATAATGTAATATTCGACAAATGAGATTAGTTACCGTAATTACCGTAAATATTAATGAACTAATTGTAATCCATTCCTTGAGACTGATTCCTGAAGAAAGCTCTAAGGCAATACGTATATGACATTCTGAGGACATTGGTTGAAAGTGATCCAAGGTGAAAAAAAAACCCGGAGAGTACCCATCTATATCTTAAGGGCCTTTTACACGGTCATTTCAGTTCTCAGTTCAGTTTCAGTTTCAGTCGGACTGTCAGTTTTTCTTGTGTGTAAAAAGGAAAAAAAAATAAAGGAGAACTAAGACGGAGACTGAGAACTGACGGGATGGACCTTACACACGATCATTTCAGTTCTCAGTTCAGTTTCAGTTTCAGTTGGACTGTCAGTTTTCCTATGTGTAAAGGGCCTTTGAAAAATGAAACGGAACAAATAGGTCTATCCATCCCGACATTTCTCAGTCTCCGTTTCAGTTCTCCTATCATTTTTTTTTTTTTACATATAGGAAAAACTGACAGTCCGACTGTAACTGAAACTGAACTGAGAACTGAAATGACCGTGTAAAAGGCCCTTTAGTCTTAGATTTTTTAAAATGACATTTACAAAAATAATAATATCATAATTAGGATTCATGAATCACTCGAATCGTCGAAATGTATCCAAAATTAGAGAGGACCTTTGAGAGCTGAAACCATTGACCTGATACTGCTGAAAGGGGCCTAGCACATTGCCCAACTATTTATATCCCCCTCGAGTAGGTTTCCTCTGCCCAGCGGCCCGGGCGGGAATGAGGCTGCTACGAAGAACTTTCACTAGACAGTTGGCTCTGAGGACCAGGATTTGGTTTAAACTTCCTGGGTCAAGCAACCTAAAATCAAATGGTTCCGATCCCTTAAAGTAACATTTCATTTAATAAATAATATTTGAATTATCAATGTGATTTTGAATTTAAATAATAATCAATAAACCATAAATATCATGGTACTTAAAATAGTCAGAACGAGATTTTACTTTAAAATAAAAAAATCAAAAAAAAAAATCACAGATATTTTATATAATTCTGTATGATTGTCAACATCTTTTTAATTCTTCATAATATAGGTATAATAATAATAATATTTTTTTATATTACGAGGGTAAGTCAATAATTATCAGCAATATAGCTATATTTTTGTTTATGTTGGCAGTACTGTTCTTTTGTGTTAATGGCGCATGCTTTGTTTATTCGTTGTTATGTTTATGTTCGTATCAAGCTGGTAGGTTAGTTTTGTTATCGCTGTCGTGCTGTTAATAATGGCCGCTCCACTTTCTATTTGCACCAAAGAAGAGCAACGTTCAGTGATCCGTTTTTTGTGGTCGGAAGGTGTATCAGGGGCCGAAATTCATCGAAGACTTTTGGTACAGTACGGGAACAATTGTTTGCCACAACGGAGTGTCTATGAATGGATTGAAAAATTCAAAAATGGTCGCACAAGTGTTACGCAAAATGAAGGAGCTGGACGACCAGTTACCGCCATAAACGAGGAAAACATTGAGCGTTCACGTGAAATGATTCTCTCAGACAGACGGATAACTGTTGACGACGTGGCAAATCGTCTGCAAATTAGCCACGGTTCTGCCTACGAAATCATTTACAGCAGACTTGGGTTTCATAAAGTTTGTGCAAGATGGGTTCCAAAACAACTGACACAGTTGCATAAACAAACGCGCTTGGACGTGTGCACAAAACATTTGGATCGCTATGTTAACGAAGGGACAACTTCTTAGACAGGATCGTTACTGGTGACGAAACATGGATCCATCATTACGAGCCGGAGAGTAAACGGCAGAGTATGGAATGGAAACATCCAAATTCGCCGTGCAAGAAAAAATTCAAAACCCAGCCGTCCGCAGGAAAACTTATGCTTACGGTTTTTTGGGACTCACAAGGTCCATTACTGGAACATTATCAGGAAAGGGGCACAACAATAAACAGTGAACGTTACAGTGAGATGCTTACTGCTAAGCTGAAGCCTGCAATTCGAAGCAAACGCCGAGGACTGCTGTCAAAAGGCGTTGTGTTGTTGCACGACAATGCCCGTCCGCATACAGCTGCCCACACTGTAGAAACGCTTCAGAAACTCAATTTTGAAGTATTGAATCATCCTCCATATAGTCCCGATCTCGCTCCATCTGATTTTCACTTGTTTGGTCCACTCAAACAGGCAATTAGGGGCCGTCGATTTGCCTCGGACGAAGCATTGAAAGAAGCGGCGCATTCCTGGCTCGCATCTCAACCCAAAACCTTCTTCCATGAGGGCATCAGGAAACTTGAACAACGTTGGACCAAGTGCGTTGAAAAGCAAGGGGACTATGTCGAAAAATGATGTACTTGTAAGTTTCCTATTTCATTTCAATACAATTTTATAACTATATTGCGGATAATTATTGACTTACCCTCGTATAATAATATATTTTTATATATATAATAATATAAACAGTGGGGAAGACAGTTAAAGGAACTGTCTGCAGAAACAATGGAGCATCGATTATACAGACTAATGCTGTTAGGAGTGATTCGGACAATCAAAAATTCGGATAATCGAAATTCACTTATATATCATTAGCAACGGGACCCTGAGTACCAAACGATTTCCATTTTGTTTTTTAATGAAAGAGCAAATTGTTTTCTTTTTGTTGACATACTGTAACTTTAAAACAAATAGCGATCGATCTGCAATCGCGGGATTCGATGTATAGATTACAAAGAACATTTTAAAACTGAAGTTCAGCAATCCATTACCAAATAAATGAATAAGAAGGGATTCAAGGAATCAAATGAAGCGTAGAATTACAAAATTAGACTATTCCGTTTTTTTATATTTTCCACAGTTGGTCCATAAAGGAGAATGTCTGATTGGATTAGGAAAAGGCCTAATTTCTTTTTTATAACCATTTTTAATGTGAATTAACTACTTTTGGGAGAAAAGCGTTCATCTAAAGATAATCTAGTAAAAAACTGTTAAAAAAAAAATCTGGAAATCGGTTGGTTTTGCCTCAAATGAAATGATCTATTTTGGTATACAGTTCTTAGTAAAGAAATATGTATGTATAAAGTTCAATTTTTGCAGTTTTTATCTACTTTTTAATTTTAGTTTGCTTTAAATTTATCTTAACTCCTATATCTTCCTCAGAAACAACAAAGCTAAGCAGAAATTAAAAAAAAAAAAAAAAAAAAAAAAAAAGTTTGCTAAATAAGCATACAAATAAATGTATCACTCACGATATGACATTTTCTTATGTAGATGTTTACATATAATTAACAAAACATAAATGATACACCTTCATAGTTTATAGTTTATTAATCAGCACAGCATAAATAGAGCCCATTAAAAATTATTTGTTTATAATTTAAAATTTCTTTCTCAGGAAAATAAAATTATTTTTATGTATGCTTTAAATCACGAGCATGTTTTGCTAATGCTGTTTTATTTTTTAAATTATCAATTAGTGTTTTACTATGATGTAATCTGCTTATCGTATTTAGCTATGTTAACCCTTAATAATTTATATTACTATCTTAGTGATTAATTTCAATTTTTTTTTTTTCTTAATTCTCTCAAAACATTTAGATTAAAAACTTAAGAGTTAAATTTAAATAAGTATGTTTACCTATAATAGGGATTATAAACTCAGCTCTCATCATGTCTATATTGATGTTTAATAATACAGCATCGTTGCTTAAGTTTATAAGTATTAAGGATGATTGTTTATGAAAATTTTTTGATCATGGATAGTGGTTATTAAAATCATGATTAGTAATACTTTTATATGTTTTTAAGTGATAGTTTGGCAAAAAAAATTGATGGAGCTAATATAAGAAACTATTATGCAATCTTACACGGTTCAATGACAAACGCAATGGCTCTCAGAGAAATTTCATCATTTTCTCTAGGTCAATGTTGCAGTATACCTCCTCTACGCGAGTTGTTACTCAGTCCCGAATTTGAATAAATTATTTATTAAGATTAAATTTCGTTCTTAAAAATTATTTATATGTAATGATATTGATGTTCATTTGAATTTAAAAGCCCAATGGTTTTGACCTCTGTAAACAATATATATATATATATATATATATATATATATAAGAATAAATTGCATAAAACTGTCATTGGAAGGAACTTCCAATTTAGGGCGATTGTTATGTGAATTATGTTATATTAAAAAAAAATGTTAAATCCTTATCTACACTAATTTTAAGCAGAGCCAAAGGTTACACGTAAATGGTAAAAACTATTGTATAGGTGAGATTATTCCTTCCGGAAACAGAATAAATTTCATTCTTAAAATTGACCGTTAAATAGACGATAAATACAGAAACTTGTAACTAAACCACAGTGTGTAAGTTATGAAAAGCATGGACTTTTAATTTGAATTAACTCATTAAAGAATATACAGATATTAATCTTTCACAGTTCATATAGATGTTAATGAATATTAGGATATGAATAAATATAATACGAATGATCAAAAATGGTCTTTAATTTAGTTTAAACTTCTTTATCATAACTGCTTAGAATAATTTTAACGTACGATGTAATGGTTATTTAGCAGTAATGACGATTAAATTATGCATACTAACTAAATAAAATTCACAATATTTATGATAACAAATAAAATATAATCATTTAAAAGGATAATTATTAAATAAAAAAAGAAAACTAAAAGTAAAAAAAAAGAACAAACATTGAAAGTCCAATAAGGAATGAAAATAATATAATTAGTTAAAGAAAAATAAATCAGTTGTTAAATCACAAATAATGTTTGGTGCAATCGTAAATAATATTAAATATATAAAATTCGTATATCCAGGCATAAATATAATATTTGTCCCCCTAATACATAAGCCACCAAATTATCTGAATATGCCATATCCCTTAGATTTCGAATGGTCCTCCATTTTATCGATCGTCCCTGATCCTGAAAAAAAGATTAATTAGTGAATCCATCCACATACATTGAGTTCCCAATCCTGTAAACCAAAAAATAGATAAAGAATGTATTTCCTCTCCCTATTCCAACATATTTCACGTTTTAAAAAAGTAAACTTTTTTAAAATTTAAATTTCCCTCTCTGTCTTTTTCCACCCATCTATCTCCTTTTCTCCCCTCTCTTCATTCTCATTTCTTACTAACATCTCACCTCCCTGTTCCTTCCTACCTCTTTGTTTAATAATTTATCTTCTTTGTTATATATAGGAAAAAAACAATTAAAATTATTTAATCCTCCACTTATCTCTTTAATCCATTGTAGTTTAAATGCCTCAGTTCTTTTCATTTCATGACAGACTGTTATGTTAAGTTCTTTAGTTTTTTTTTTTTTTTTTTTTTTTTTTTTTTTTTTTTTTCCTATTTTACATATGTATGTATAATGGTGTGTTTTTGTAATTTCTATATTCTGTTTTTATTTACACTTTTGATCATCTTATATCTTATTTATTTTATTTTAACATCTTTATAATTTCAACTCTTTACATACAAAAATTTATATTGTTTATCAACCCTATGTTTCATTTTATTTCATTTCCAAATTGTTCATTCCTATTTATTCCTAATTGTTTACTCTACCATTTTGTATATTATCTACTTAATTTTGGTGACTTCACGAAAAGGTAGATATTAGTCTTTGAGTGTTTAATTTTGTATATTTGTTTTTTTTATATAAAGGCTAGATGTTCGATTTCAACTACCCTTGACATTTTTGGCTCTCTTCTATATTTAATTACTTCAATATGGCATCAACTATTTAAACCCAAGGGCTCATGAATTACTTAGACGTTACATTTTCCTCCTAGCCCTTTTTCCTGAGATATCTGCTTTATCTTATCAATTAATTATGAAAGAGAAGTGCAGTTCGTAGAAATACCCTAACTATCCTTCTCAAATACAAATATAATAAATATCTAGTTGACTATTCTCTTTCGGTATCATTTATTTGTATTATATTATTAGTAATATTCCTTTCTATTAAGTTAAAAAACTTTGTCCATAATAGACTCTTTACTTAAATGTGTGAGAGGAGTAGCTAATAAACAATCTTATGTTAAATCTGAAAATATTGAAAATATCTGAACTTTATTTTTTTTATATTTAAAAACTTTGTATACTCTTGATCTAAAATTTCTTAACATCTCATTAGATGACCTAGAGGCCATAGAATGTAAAACGGTTATTGAAGTGCGGCTAATTGGTTTTTTTTTTTTTAAAGTTATCGTTATTATTCTCCTCAGATTTTCTTGATGTATATATTGTATACATTTGTAAATATCAGTAAACAATTAAAAAAAAACATGATTTTTTTAAAAGGATATTTAGTAGTTAGTATACATTTAATTGTATTTACTAGTTACAAACATATTTAAAAGTTACAAATAAATAAACGAAAAAGCATATTATCTTTGGAAACTATGACGTCACGAAACATAATTTTGTAATAATATCTGTAACTTTTTTCTATATTTATAAATGCTTCGAAAAATGTATAAGTTATTAGAGAAATACTTTTACTCTAAACAAAATCCCTTGAGAATGAATATAAATAACAATAATGTTAGAATTTTATACTGAAATACTGACTAAATATAATGAGAGCAAATAAAAATATAAATAAGCCTCAACAAATGTAATAAAAAAAAACACTCTAATAGTAATGCATAATATAATACAAAATATTTAAGAAAAAGTAACTAAAAGGTATATACATAGTAAAGATTTTTTTTTATAAAGTGTAATTTTTATTTTATAAAAACAATTATTAGTAAAATCCAGAATTGTAGGAACTTATTTTAATTGATTATGTTGAGAGTTAGCGTTTGTCACTCACAAAAGAAAGAGGAATCTCCTTGTGTGAAGGGAATTTTTTCTGATATAAGGAGAGAGAGAATTCCAAAAAAAGTGGTTGAGTGGAAGAGAAATAAGACCTGATGTTGACAACATTTAAATCAATTTATATAAATAAAAAGTATAATTTAAAAAAAATATTTTTAAAAATAACATCCCTATCGCGGCATATAAAGAATATTAACTAATAATTGAAGTTTTTTTTTATTTAAAAAATTGAAATTTTATATTGAAGTATACAATTTTATTATTTCTGTATTATTTCTTCAGCGATATAATAATATTTTAACGCACTGATTAGGTGTTTGAAGATTACGTAAAAACATAATTGAACATCCGATTTTTAATTTTAATGTATAGGTTGGTAATCCAGATGGACGGAGACTATTAAAAAACTTACGAATAATGGACTGCATTGTCAGTGGTTTCAATTAATTCAACTAATCAGTGGCTTATGAATCGTATTTTGAAACACAAATATCAAAAAGCTAGGAATTGACATTTTTATTTGGTAATAGTTTATATTCGGCAGATATAATTATACTGATTTCATCTGGTTGAATTTAGTTTCTAATCATAAAATACATGACAGTGTGGAAAATCTCTTTCTGCTGCTTAAATTTTAAATATTGTACATTTAAATTTTTATGATTGTAAATGTTATTATTGCTAAACCTTCGTACAACTATGAAGATGATGTAGTTAAAATCTCATATCGGTCGATTTTCAAACTTCACAGGGATCCACATCTTTCAAGCTTCAACACTGTACCTTTGTAACCTCTCATGTTGAATGACGCTAGAGCCTTTCATCGGTCAATTTTCAAAAGTTATCTACTTATTATCGTTTTTTAAAAAAACATAAATTGAAACCCACTATGCATATTTTATTATTGCTTAACGTTCCTGGAACTATGAATTATTGTGCCTAAAACCTTAAATTCCTATGAACTATGTGCTTTTTTAATATGTAGTTGAGGTGTGCAATCGAATTCTAAAATGAAATTAAAATGTATGCTGTTCACTGCACCCTAACTACCAACATCATCATTTTTGCCACAGTCATTAAATATTATTATTTGTCATAGCATCAAATTTTATTTTTCTTAATGCTCTTATTATATTATATATATATATATATATATATATATATATATATATATATATATATATTTTTTTTTTTTTTTTTTTAATGCACACATCAATTGTCATACATTCATATTAAGTTCTATGTGTTGTAAATAATAGGAAGTGTTAAGAAGCAAAATCTAAATATTTTGAAACAAATAGAAAAAGAGATTCAAAGAAGGTAAGGGAGATATGCAAAATTTTCCACCTAAAGGAAAAAGTAAAAAAAAAAAACGTAAACATAAATTTCTCAAAACTAGGTTACATAACCCCTTCATCCACCAAACCCTTAAATTATTCTTAATGGGTCCAAGATTAAATTTTATTTTCTATTCATTTCCATTTCCACTTCTTAGTTTTATTGCTGGAGTATTAATGGCATATCTTATCTAGTGTCACCTGTAATGGAGTGGCTTGTTATTTATGAGACTGAAGTGATCGCAATACTCCTCAAATTATTCTTATATTGTTTACAGATATTAAGTAGAAATTAATGTTGCAATCCTTTAAGAGTGGCAAGGTTACGCAGTAAAGGTGAAACAGTGATATTAACATTGGAAAATATTTAATTGGAAAAATCCCCATAGGATTATAAATTCTAATATTAAAAAAAAAGAAATAGTTTCTTCAAAATGTTCCTCCTACTAGTATGTTCTACATTTAACATTAGAACCACCATTATTTAGGACTTAATTAACCAGGGTCCCTAGGGGCAAATTTTATTTATTTACTTTTATTTTACACCATTTATTTTATGTGTAATACTTAAAAAATGAATAAGATTATTTCTAACGATTATAGAATTGTTAATTACGTATTTTACTTCATAATGAAATTTAATGAATGGAAAAACACGGCAAGCTGGTATCGTATGAATGAGATGTTTCCGGTAACTCTAGTAGTCCAATTCATATTCTAGGAACGGTAACGTTTTCAAGTCTTTTTATGAAACACCTACTAGCATATTTGCCAACAAAACAAAATTATTTATCCAGTTATGCTTATTGTAATTTAATAAATTCTAATTTTTTTTTTTTTACTTGTGAGTAGTTCTTCACATGCTATTGTAATCATTTCCCTCAAATTTACTTCTTGTATACTCGTATAATGTATGCAGTTGTAAATATCAATAAATATTTTTTAAATGTTTAGAAGTTTTATTAATGTGGTCATATTGGTATTTATTGTTCAATTGAATTATTAATAGTAAAATCAACTAGTCTCTCTACTCGGTTCCCATTATATTCCCTATAACCATCAGTGGCGTCTGAAAAGAGATCTGAAAATGACCTCGAACACATAAACTATATAGCTTTTATTTAAGTGACACGAATGGAGGGGGAGTCGTTTAAAAAGATATTTTCATGTTACTGTATTCATTTTCCCACACCATTACTAGATTTATATGTTCTATACAGTTTTAAATATCTTTAAAAGGAGGAAATATGAACAGATATACTCCTACATAAGATGATAAAATATTTATAATATATCTATACTTAATGTTTCCTCAAGGCTTTATAAGAAAAAAGCAAAAATAAATAAGGAATTTCGAACGAAAGTGGATATGGCATGTTTTGAATGAAAACTCCTCCATTGTTATGCCTCTTTAAAATTTTACAGAAAACTATAATTAAAAAAAAATTGTAGAATTTTAAGTTGTATCTGTATAGAAATATATTTACAATATAATAAATAAATATACACCAATTAATGTTTTTTTTATCACAATATCTTTAATATATTCCAATTCTTTTATGTATTACCTTAGAATCGTTTTACATTTACGTTTCTTCTGATAATAATAATAATAATAAACAAAGCTTTATTACAAATTTATTTAACAATCATAAATTTTATTTTATTTTAACCTTATACAAAAAAGTGAGAAACAACAAATTGATAACTACTGACATTACAAATATGGGAGGACTCGGCAGCAACTCTGGTTTATTTTTACAATTACACTTACAGTTTTATTAGTATCCATGGATTAATTACTAGCATATTAAATTACTAATAAATTAGACTATTTTAAGTAGATATTTCCAAAATTATTTTTCTGGAGTTATTCAAACATTTCAAAAGAGTGTTTTATGTCAGACAGATAACTAGACTTAAAATAATCTGTTTTGTCCAAACAGCAAATAGTTCTACATCACTATCAATTATTGATATCGCCTGACCTCTTTCGAGCAATAGGTTACATGAGAACTATCCAACTTACTGCTTACATTTTTTCTTACCCACTTTTGTGACAATTAGAACTGACCGCTATGCGATGAATGGTAGGTGTGTCTCGCATTTGACCCACTTAAAATGAATTATTGACAAGGACGGTTAAAGCCGAGGGTCAGCTAAGCACCTACATAGCCAAACCGGTTTTCGGAAATCGAAACCTGCTCCGTGCGGTGCAGTTGAAGTATTTTTTTACGACATTTATTAATCTACTGAATCACCAGATATATGTTCCATTATTGACTACACGACTACTCAGTCATTTACATGAATATTATGACCATTTCATTCATTGACCCTAGACGTTTTATATAGTTCATAAGTATTCTATATAATTCTATATAAAATATATAGTTATATATAATTATAGTATAAATGGTATATTCTATAAATGATGCAATCGTATAAGGGGTAGCTCTAAGGCTGGTCTCACATTGGAACCGACTGCCGACTACGGAAGATATCGTCCGACTTGTAGCTCTCACATTGGAGCATACCCGACATTGTTGGTAGGCGTTGACAGGTGGCGATTGTGTGAAGTTTTGTTGCAGTTTTTATTTAAAATATGAACGGATTGTATTACCTGCTTGAGAGGAGTATTTTGATGTATAAATAAGATAAAAGAAATATAGATAAACATATTTACCGTTGATTCTAAGGAAACTTCGTTCCATAGGCACCGTTAAACATCTCTTGAATGGTAGTGATCATTTTTTTTATTTCAAAGGCTCTCGTTTTGTTGAATTAATTTACAAAATTAACTCTTCTATGTCCATATTCAAAATTGCCGAGTTGTAAGAAAATCTAGAAGGATGGGGTTGAGTTGCAGGTCGGTTATAAACGCACGACCAAAGCCTAAGACCTGACTGAAAAACTACAGCTGATAAAAACAGAAAAATAACTTCATTAACAAGTTATAAAAACTGGCGACAAATATCTACTAAATTAACTTTAAAATAAATAAATTCTGTCTTTACGAGAAGCAACGAAAAGTCAGTAAGCAAAATGAATACCAAGATTAATCTCTGAAAGACACGATAAAATCATCAAACGTTCTCTGTATAAGGCCTCTGTAATATAAGGCCTATACATCGGAACAGTATAATACCATAGAAATATTATATTAGCTGTTTAAGTTATATGTAGACACTCATCGTTATTTCAGAATATCAATATCTTGAATCAGAATGGTGAAAATGTTGGATAGCGCACGAACTACTCACAAACAGTTATAAAATTGGTCTCAACCAACTGTATCAAGGCTGTTATTATAGTCAGGTATCAGAAAAAAAAAGGTGGGTGTGTATATGTACATTTTTTTTCCTATCCTCCAATTTTATTTATTAAACCAAACATAATATGAAAAAATAAAGGGTAAGGATCTTATTTTGCCTTTCGGCATTTGAAGGTCGGTCTTCTCAGCCATTTCTGGATTCGTAGTCGACTGAATGTATCTCTTCTACATGACGAACGGGAAGGAATCACTCTGTATACATGGTTCTATATCATATCAATTAGTAAAAAATGTCGGCGGGTAAGGGTTTATGAATTTCTAGAGATTATTTCCAATTCCCCGACAAAATTGTTGCACACTGACCCAAAATGCCAAAATTCAAAGGATTTAACGGGAAGAAAGAGTATCATTTAAAAAATTGAAAAGATTGACTCATTTTTCAAAAGTACAACAATGAGTGATTATCCTTCGACCGTCAAAAGTTTTCGTCCTTCTGAAAACTGAATAAATGTTTTTGCTTTTTTAAGAGTGCACTCTCCTACTGTTTCATCTGTTTTACAGTACACAGAAGAATACTAGATTAAATATTTATAAATATAAAAGGAGCGCAGGTTGGAGTGTATAGTAGGTTTTGATCTCAAAATATTTAAATCCGTAATGAGATCTCAAGAAGAGAAACAGGGTCATACTACTTCTACTGCGTTTGTTTAATAGATAGAAACAATAAGTTTAATAGGTGTCCATGAAACAAGGAATTCAATGTTTAATTATATCGAATAATGCGAGTTATATTTTCCTAGGGCTGTTGAAACTTATCAGTGTTATTCAGTATTTCTTTCTTTATTATCTCTTAATGACTCTATTTTTAAACGGTGCGAATTCCACAATTTAGGAGCTTCAAAAGACATTTTAAAGAATAAGATAACATAGCGTAATAGGCACATTACTTACACATGTACTAAAATTTACCTTTTATGTATATTTTTTTCTTTTTTAAATTTAATGACATACCAGAATGTGATAAGAAGTTAAAAAAAAAATGTATATTATTTTGTAGGATTTTTTGTCCATTTAGGTCTCTTAAGATCATTCGGTGGTTGTCATGAAGAAGTGGTTAAGTTAAAAGTTTCTCAAAACGAGTTTACTATTAAAATTTAGGGTAAGATTTTTAAAAACTGTATTGTAAAAAATTAGTTAAGTTGAGCTTTTTTTGAATATTTACAACATTTTAGGAAACGATTAAAAGTGCCCTATTGAATAATGCACAATTTTAACTTATCCACTTCTTCATGACAGGGAATTATGAATAATACCTTTTGTTTTTAAAACTTTGCGATTCCTAATGGATCAGACAGAAATATCAATATCTAGCTCAGGCATTCGTCATTTAAACAAAATTCACTAAATCCGTTTACAAAAATTAAGGAAGTAGAGAAAACCAGCTGTTTACATTGGCTAAACTGATCAGGATTAAAATAAAAAAAATAGATATAAAAGTTGGATGTAAATCTAATTCATAGTACCCTTGATCAGTTAATACCACTTTAGATCAAATACGTTTAAGCCGATTTTTAACACGTACAGGAAACAATGAGAAACAAATAATCTAAACAAGTGGATCAGTTGTAATCTACACAGTTCAATATAGTATAAGGAGGTAAAAAACATTGTATTTCATATTTATGTGATGCTGAAAGAAAACTAAAACTAAAACATTGTGTTGTGACACAGGAAGTCTGTAATAAACAATATGAGCTGCAATATTGTATACGCTTTGTAATTTTTGGATGGGTTTAGCTTTCGGTTACAATTTTTTTAAACGAGGTGATTTATTTTCAATTTTTCAGTAATCTTTAGTAGTTATTTCGTTGTAATCGTTTGAGCCTATACTTACTTTATTTGTAAGACTAAGAATTAAGTATATTTTAACATATTAAATAACGATTTCTTAGGAAAGTTGGGCCCAACAACAACTTGGGAAATACAGTTACTCAGTATTCTTCTTCAGTGTAAAATTTATGTATTTGTGGGAATTAGGTGAAAAAAAAGAATTTGCAGTTTTATCCAGTCTTATTGAACAAAAAAAAATATACTTCTAAGCACATATAAGTTTTTTTGAAAGTGAATCTTGAACATTTAAGATTTGTGATCCTTAAAATTAATCAATGGCCCCCCTTTCACTTCTGACCTAGTTGAATCGCGTTTCTATTCGCTTTGTTTAAAGAAAAGAAATTTTAATCGATTCACTTTTAACAATGACACAGAGTGTATTCTTTAATCGTTACTATAGCAATGATCCGTATTATTGCTCTGGTTTTTTGTTTTTTTCACTTTTATTTTTGAATCCACACCTGTCAAAAAAAGAAAATTGACAATCAGCGGATGTGCTGAAATGATAATATTAACAAAATTGGCATGTTAGGCATGAGGAGAGATAGTGCCCAGTGGAACACCTTCCTTGTCTTTGATTTACTTCTATATAAGTAGGTCTCTCATCCAGTTTCTTTTCAGTCTCCTCCTGGTATTCTCCGGCATGAGAGAAGTGGCCATACTATTGATGAATTTGTTTGGACACCCCTTTAATTTTTCATGGAACAGTCGGTAGTGGGTCCGTATGTGTACAATGACTGTTGGTTTTTGTAGGACGGTGTGTATAGTTTTATTGTTAACGTACCGAGGTGCTTATTGCTCTTGTAAAATATTGTTTAAGATGATGTAAAAAGGACCACAACTGTGATCTCTATCTGTAAATTGAAATTCAATAAATTCAAAATCATCTTGATCTACTAAAAAATACTATTTATTATTTGTTGGGTAATTTTTTATAAAAACTTCTCAGTAGCACTGTGCTTACCACGAACGCTGATGATACATGTGTGTATCAGTGAATTATGATCCCTTTCTTGCCTTCCGAACAATCCAATCTCATATCGTAAACCTTCAAGAATGGTGTCCAACTTGGATAATCAAAATAAGTCAAAACGAATGGCATCAAATAACCTTTACCCTTCGTCGCAAACCTACTACTTCTTGCCCTACGATATCCTTTAATGATATTCCATTCATCCCTGTTAAACAGATTCGCTACCTAGGACTCTATCTGGACAAACGACTTACGTGGAAACAAGAAATTGTCCGTCGTTTTTTAGTTAATTAACATTTACTAGGCAAATGTTCAAACTTTCCGATTAATTACTAGAGACTCATGTGTTTGACAGTAATTATACATATTTGAACATACGGGGTAGAGCTTTTGGGCTTCACTAAGCCATCAAATTCAAAACAATCCAAAATCCTTAGAAACATCCTCAATTCTTCTTTAGTCTTAACCTAATATCTATCCTTTCGCAGAAAACTCTATAACCAACTAAATCCACAATTATTACAACTTGCTTCACATTCTATTCCGGATAACTATCTGAAAAGATTTCCTCGGCATCTTCTAATATAGAATTTTTTCAAGTTCTATTACTTGGTAGTTGCTTTACAAGAATTTACCATTTCATTTTTAGCATCTTCATCACTTTTACTTGATTTTTTTTTTATATTGTCTACAGTTATAAACTTCAATAAAAAATAAGAAATTTATCAGTTCACATTGCGAAAACAATTTTTCATGAAATGATTAAAAAAAAATTCAAATTAAATTAAACATATTGTTTACTTTTTCGGTGGTAGTTTAAAACGAGTTCTGAGCCTTCAAAGCTCGATTATAAATATCAGAGTTGTGAAAAAGTAGTTAAGTTGTGCTTCTTAATGAGGCCTTTAAGTATTTATTTCAAGTATTATTCTTAGAATAATTATAGTGCCATACCGAAAAGTGCACCATTCCAAAATATTATCTTTTTTACGAAAAACAGGGTTATATCTTTAAAAATGTTATTCCCCAAATATCTAAAGCTCTATTGTTCTCCTAGCCAACGAAACTGTATTCGATATTTATTTTGCGATGTTTAGCAGATCTTATATGCTCTACGAAAATCCTCTGGAGAGAGTATTTTAAAAAACAACTATTATCAAAGTAAGATAACCATTACATGATTCGATCAAATCGAATTATTTGTAAACAAACTACATGGTTTTAATTTTAAAAGAAATTATTATTATATTATATTGTACTATTCGAAGACTAATTAGATAAGTCATAGATTTTGGTCTTTATCATACCATAAAAATTATTTTTAATATGATAATGAATAATTTGGTTTTATTTTTATTATTATGTTGCCTATTTAATTTTAAAGTTCTCATGTACGACTCCTTGTTCAGGAGAGACAAGCAATCCAACAGGTCACCAACGTATCCTAATCATAGTGATAAATAATAAGCAAACAATACTTGACCGCATTGCCAGTACAAATGTATTTATTCATAAATCATGACAATAGCTAGCAGAAATAATATTTGACTTTCCTCACACTTACACACGAGGAATGTGCCAAAATGTGTGTTTTCCTAATTATTATCTATTATTTCCTTATCAGATTCTAGCTAAGAATTCCTGTTGTTTTCTTTTTTCCTCTGATTGATATTTTTGTTAATTGCCTCATTGGAAATATTACAACTAATACAACTTTAGTCAGATGTATGATAAATACAAACTTTCCCGTAGAGAAAATTTCCGCGACACTTTCGGTGAGAAGGATTTAAACGTGAGAGATCTAAATCTCAGAGCTCAAGGAACTATAACGAATGGAAAAAGGAGCTTCATGGAGGACCGATGTGTAGATGTCAAGGACGTTCTCTCAAATGGATGTTCTCAGTCCACACTGAATCCCTGGGATATCTTCTAATGAAAAAGGAAAATCAAAAGATATACTGCATTAGTGTTATATTGTTAATTATGAATGTTTTTTATTTCAGATATTTCCAATAATTATAACTATAACTTTACTACCTGAAGCATATTTTTTCATTATTATAGGATTTTTTTTTTTTTTTTTTTTTTTTTTTAATTTTAAGATTATTGCCATTTCAGAATATCTATTTTTTGTACTAAAATCAGCCTATTATCAGTTTTTTTTTAGCATTTAGACTTAGTTATTTTAAATTTATGATTTCAAAGTTTTCAACTGTGTCATTAATATACAATACGCAACTGATTATAAAAAATGAATAATATAATATGTGATAAATGATTAGAAAAAAAATAAAGAAATTAAAATTTAAAAGAATAAAAAATTAAAATATTGAAATTATATAATGTTATTGGTTATTGTTGGAATTTTTTACCGTACGCCTGCTCTGTTAGATTGATAAATATGCTCTGTTAAATTTAGCGTTCTATTTTATTAATCGATAGCAACGCTAAAGTGTTGTTCTGCATTGAACGTATTTCTTTCTCATGCACGAGTATCAGTCTTCTCAATTCATTTCATTGCAGACTCTAAAAAAAAAAATATATATATATAATAATTTTAATATAATGCATCTTAATACAAGTGGAGCGAAATCAGTAACTGTTCTATTTCTCCTCAATATTACTTATAGGTTAAAAGATTAAAAGTGGTTAGAAACTTACAAACCTAATTATGCTGTTATTTATTCTATGACTAATATACCTAGGTAGGCACTCACGTTTTTTTTAATTGTAATCATATCGTAACCGAGCGGTGAAAATAAAATAAACTACTTATAATTAATATTTAATATTGATTCCTAATTAATAATATTTAATAACTATAAACTGAAATTAAAATTGCAAAAACTGTTTGCTAACTACTTGTAGCAAGGTTGATCCTGTAGCCTTTTCAAATCTGCTAGATTTCAGAGCAATGACATGAATATAAAGTTGATATCCCGTTCCAATGTTCCCACCTTCGCTATATCTGATTTAAATTGTCAATTAGAAGAGAGAAAAAAAATAACAGTTAATTTTCAGTTTATTTAATAATCTATTTTATTGTGATGTTTTGACGATTTTATTTTTAGAAAGCAGATTAGAAGCATAAACTATCGCATAAGGATTTGAACTACTTTCACCTTTCAGACAGTTTTAGATAAATGGGTTCAGAAATCAAGCGGAAAAAAATTATCATTATTTTAATTTAGATTCATATGGATATATACATAAAATTGATAAAGTATCACTTGTTTAAATGTATTGTCTGATCCATATAACATTAAAATGAAACTATGCAAGTCCGACTAAATCATCCTATTTCTTCTATTTTGATTTGAATTCTTAAAATTTTAAAATAAGATATATTAAATTTCCATTAACTAAAAACTTCTCAAATAATAACCAATGTAAAATCTATTTAGACCTATGGACTTGAACTATAGGGGAGAACAATTCCATCAAATATCTTACGTATTCATTCTTTCCAATCCTAAATTCTCCAAACTAAGATTAATGCTTCACATGATATCTTTAAAAAAAAAAACCTACTAATTCACAATCACTTTTAATAACAACAACCTCTCTGTATCCGCCGACGAGTAATTGTTTGAACAATGCATTCAAGAACGGTGGTGGTACACCATGCACCAATTTATGGAAAAAAAATAAATAAATGAAGCATCTAAAGGTTTCTATAATAAAATCAATGGAAAAGACTACTTTAAGACTAGCTAATGGATATCACAAGATAAATTTGAAAGAGGTATTGTGATAAGGTTTCTGACCATTGCAGAAGAAAAAAACTGTCATCAGATCACTCAAATGTCAAACCTTTGTCAAATGTAAAACTAGAACAAGATGCTGATAACAGAAAACAAAATAGTAACTAGAATAAACAAAAGAGGTTCCCGACCGTATTACCCACAGTACATCAGGGACCTGATCACCGCAAAGAGAAACACGCTTAGAGTATATGCAGATAGACAGACTTCTCTCAGACTGACAAACATCTAATAAATTGAGCAACGAACTGAAAAGACTAATTATGAAACTTAAGCAGGCCAAATACGATGATTAGTTAAACAGTATCACGACAGACGACGGAAGCTTATTCAGACACATTAAAAAACTTATAAAGCATCACCGGGTGACAGCACCTCTTATAAAAGGAAATGGATCCTGGGCGGTGTTGGACAAAGATAAATCTAAATTCTTTGCTGACTATTTACCGACTGTTTTTACACCACATACACACCATCTATCCAATGAATATGAAAATTACCTACAAAAAATTTCTAGAAGCATACCAGGTTAATGTTTAAACAAAATAGTCCAGTCAATAAACACATTGTAGAGTGTATGGAATATGCTATAGTTTTTTACTTCACAGCATTGTTAGGAGTAGTTGAAAGGTAAACTAAAAGTCCCCGCCTCTGGGGGGTGAGCTAAAGGTGGGTGGAGGAGAGAAGGTCCCAAAGTTTTTCGATTATATCTCGAAAACGGTGGACTCTAGAAAAATATGCTACAGACCAAAATTAAAGCTCATTTAATTTCCTATAAACTTAACTATATACGTATCGTCGAAATTCCAAAGGTTTTCGAGGTATACGTTATTAAAAAGCGATAATTTTAGAAATAAAAAAAAATTTTACCTTACTTTTTGTTAAACATTTGAAGGGAAACCAAAAACGTATATATGAAATTAAAGTACATTTAATGCTCTACAATTTTGATCCTGACCTTTTTCTGAGGAACGATTGTGGAATAGAAAGCAAATAAGTAATAGAAGCAAAAGTTTGACAAAAAGTGAGGTAAAAGTTGTTTTTCTCCGAAAATCACCGATTTTTAATAACGTATACCTCGTAAACGGTTAGAATGACGACAAATTTATAAATAATAAATGTTATAGGAAATTTAATTAGCTTTTATGTTTATTTGAAACATATTTTTCTAGAGTCAACCGTTTTCGAGAAATTATCGAAAAACCAAAACAATTGAACTTCTACCCTCCCCCCACCGTTAGCTCACCCCCCAGGAGCGGGGACTTTTAATATGTTTACCTTCTAACTATTCCTAACGAAGCTATGAAGTCAAAAATTATCGCATATTCCATGGACTCTACGTCCCTCATTTCAGCACTCATTGACTGGACTAAAAGGGGAACAATTTTTCCACTTCAGACGTTGATTGGATGTACTGAATATGAAACTAGAACATTAAGCTGATAACTGTAAACAAAATCGTGACTTCCACGTTTGGCCGTCCTTCGATAGTGCGAATGATCCATAAGTAGCTTCGTTTAGAGTCCAATTAGGACCCAGTACTGGCCGACTTATTCTCGCTTTATAATAATGATCCCGAAAATCATTGTAAAATAAAGATAAACATTAAATCACACAATTTTGTTTTATATTTTTTCGCACCTAACTGTTGAGTGGATCTTAATGCTTTAACGAGAGAACTAATTTCCCTGAATGACTACGCTGAGTTTAACGAGCCATTAACTGAGACTCTACTCCCCACTCGTTCTTATTTTTAAAAACTTTCTCCGATTAGAAGAGCTCCTCCGAAAGGAGAGTTAGAAATATCTAAGGTCTTGATGACAGCTCAGTGAAATTAATCAAAACTTAGCTTTTGCGTTCCTCGCATTAAGATCTCAGGCCCTCGCACTGCTAACAATCACCGATACGAATGACAATTCTAAAAGCAAAATATAAAAAATCAGACCAAATAAACATGTTAATAAGTTAAATTAATATTAATAAATGAATATTTCCTATAAATGGTTAATTTTATCCGTTCCCATTGGAAACAAATTTAAAATGATACTATTTCAAATATTTAGATGATCATTTGAACAAAAATCTGGTCAGGTTAATTTTACAGATAAATATTCTTATGTTTTTAGAACTATGAATTACTTTCGAAACTAGTTTTCAAATAAAAAACTTCGTAGATCCGAATCCCCCACCTGGACCTGTTAAAATTGATTTCGTTGTGCATCCACGAAATGAATCTTTATCTTCCCACACTGACTAGAATAGGTTGGGAACCTGTAGGATAACCCATCCTTCCTAACCTAGGTTGCTCAACCTTATGTACTCACATATAGACGGTAGGCCCCAATAAAAAAAAAATTAAAAATCTCCAGTAGAAATGGCTAATAATTCCTGAATCCAAAACATCAATTACGAATTTAACTGCGATATCTTATCTCTTTTACTAATCAAAGTTATTAATTAAAGCTTCCATATTTAACCTTAGCTTTTCCATTACTTTGGAATTCGAATTTTTTTTTTCTATTGTACTGAAGTAATAGGATAGGGATTTTCACGATCTCCCGTTCTTATTCATTTCTATTGTGTATTTCTCATGATTCGTACAGTGGTTTAATAACTCCAGATAAGTTATTATTGTATTTCTTGATTTTTCTGGTCCGATGTTTACATCTAATCTTATCCATTATTCTAGTCTTTGATCGGCATCTTCTCGATCTGTAATTTCAAAATTTCCGAATACAATGTAGTTCTTAGTGCTTCCCCTCCTAAGCACTAAGAACTCAGGAATTATCTATATCTCTATTTTTTATTTATTTTTCTAAATAAATAAATAACCTATTTATTTCTTCCTTTCTAACAGAGATGGCTGTCTTTAATTTAAAAAGAGGAAGTATCTAAAAAGAGGATTTTAATAGAAGTTATGATTGGTTAGGTAAAATTCAACTCTCTTTTACCGATTTGAATCTGAAGCCGTTGTAATAACTCGATCTATCAATTTATAACTCTATCATGTATAATTATTTCCTTTAAATGTATATACAATTTTCCTAATCTTTGGATTTCATAATTTCAATACAAAAGTACCTTATCTTCCACCTTATAATTTTCAGATTCCTGGAGGTACAAAGTTTTGGCGATATAAATCAACCTTTTAAAAAATTGTATATGTTAAAGTATTGCTGTTGTTAAAAGTTTACATAATCGGGAAAAACACTCAATTGATTATAGCGATACATAATTTTTAATTTTACAATACAATTCTCAAATTATAAAAACAATATAATCTATCTTTATAATTGCTAAAGTTTCCTCAATTGTTATTTTATTTACCCCAATCAATCAGAACACTTATGTCATATTTTTTTTTATTTCTTTTTTATAAATTATCATTTTATATCGTTTTAATTTTGATAAATATCTTACATAACTGCTCAAGAGTTATATATTTTCCTTTCCCACATTTCTCAAACACATATTCTTATCAGCTTCTAATGCCAACTTTACTCGTTACAAAAACAAAATTTTAAAAACTGTTTCAAACAATTTTATTCATTTAAATCATACATAACAATACATTCTTCGTTTCTTTCGTGGATTCATAGACTTATTTCATTAATTAATTGAGTGGTATCAAAGATGGGGGGGGGGGGGGGGGCTGGAGACAATCACCAAGCAACACGAAGTTATAAGCATATTATTTTTTCAAGATCGTATGGCTTGAACTCCCTGTTGCAGTATTTAATATTATGATATATATATATATATATATATATATATATATATATATATATATATATATATATATATATACTATTTTTAAGCACATTAAACAAATAGAAAAATAACATGAGTATTTATAAAACCGGGAGTGGCTGGAAGCTTCGAGTTCCGGTCCAGCTGTAAGTAGTTGAGCTTTGTGGCTCCTATAGCAAATAAATAAATAAATAAATAAACCTTCCAATGCTTCTCTTATCCAATCCAAAGTCTTTCGTAAAATCATCAATGTTCCTTATTATGTCACAAATAAATTTATCCATAACTATCTAAATATCCATACGTTGCAGATTTAGCCGAAGCAACATACCCTCTCGTATAAGTGCTACTAATAGATTGTTCTTAACAAGTTATTAACATGTCATTGTAATTATTTCACCGCGCATTTACAAATTGTATGCATTGTAGACAGTTGTAAATATCAAAAAAGATTAAAAATTAAAATGAAATAGCCTTATAAATAAAAAATATAAATATAAAATAAATAATTGTTCAAGTTTGATTTCAAACCTTTTAAAGGTTAATTTAATTATATTGTTACTTGCTGTTAACTAAGTGCAGAATCATTTTTATTGCTCAAGGCTAAAAAAAATTTATATCAACATTCAAGGCCAGTAAAAGTTATGTTTGATTAGTGATAAAGAATTAGCTGATGTGTGTTTCGTAAGAGAAAAAAAAAATCATTCGTTATCAACTCCCCAAGAAAAAGTCTTTTCTTAAAAATATCAAATACTGTTACAGATAAACATATTGAAATGATACTTGAAAATAACTTTTTCATAAAAGTTTAGCTAAAGAATTCTAACAGGAAATATTTAGACAAAATGGAGATATTACAGTTTTTATGGGAAAAAAAACTAGTTCCTACATAAAAATATAATCAAAAAACTAAAATTCAGTGTTATTCAAATTTACTAATCTACCACAAATATAATTTAATTGTGTATCGTTTCGTCTTAAGCTTACGACTTACTCCACTAATCCTGTTATAATATTCCACTATTCGCAGTTGAAGAGATCCGCTACTTAGGGACCCATCTGGTCAAACTTCTAACTGGGAATCCGCTTATAATATTGAACATAGGATCCACTAAAACTTTCGATTCTTCTCGTAACCATTCCTTACAATCTTAAATTCTTCGAGAAATTTTCAATGTCAGTTACTATTTCACAAATAATATATACTATTATATAAAAGGACAAACTATTTTTCGTTTTTGATCACTAACCGCTAAAACTGTTGAACCAATCTGTACCAAATTTTAACATCATCTTCATAGTTCAAGGAAGGTTTAGAAATAATAAAATTTAAATATTTTTAATTACATTTTCATAAAAAAGCGATAAATAAGTAGTGGGCAGTGAAGTTTGACGATCGACCGCTAGGTGAGGAGCGCCATTCGAGAGAAGTTACAAAGGTACGGTGTTATATTGAGCTAAACATTTATGATAAGATTCACTTATATTCAGTTATATAATTAAAAAAGCTATAAATATGAAGTACGAAATCTGTATCCCAGTGCAGTTTAAAAATTCACCAATATGAGGCTAGCGCCATTCTGCAACAGAGTTTGTACTGGTAAAACTATCGAACCCACTTGTAGTTGTCTTCATAGTTCTAGGAAGGTTAGGAATAATAAAGTTTATATAATGATAATTTAAATGTACAGTCTTGAGTAGCAGAAACAAGGTTTTCCAAACTATCATATACTTCTTTGGTTAGAAATTACCATCCAACCATATAAAATCAATAAAATTATTTTTGCCAAATGAAGAAGTATTGCCAAATCAAAATGTCGATCTTGCTTTTTGATATTGTGTGTAAAAATATGATTCATGGACCTCGCGGATAATTTAATTTGTCTCACCTTGCATAAATAACCGTATGTTTTCAAAAACAATATCCTCAAGCAACAAGTTAGTGGATCTCTTTATTTTAGCAGGAGATTTTGGTATATTATAACCGTGATTCCAAATGAATAGAAAAATATTGAAAAACTTGAATTTCTTAAAATATATGAGAGTTCATCTTGCGGAAGGAAATTCTGAATTTACAATTTATTTACTAAAAATAATACAAAAATGTAACAATGTGAAAATGTGACATAGTAAAAAAATTTACTATGTCACAGAAGATATAACTGTAAATGAAAAAGTAGGTATGATAGTGAATATGGTCAATGATTTGGTTTTTGAAATTTATTTAGATGTTTCAGATTTATTAAATAAACCGTACCATCGATTGTGTGAAGCAGCTATAATTTCACCTACATATATTATAACAATATATATTAAAACAATTATTTAAAATTATCTTTTAAGTTCTTTACTTAATAGAGCGGGCGAAGCCGCATAGGGGCTTTCTAGTCTTACCTATAATAGACTTAAGGTCTATATACTTCTTATTTAATAATAAACTCCACAATTCCCCAAAACTATCAACTTGCCTCATATTTGACTGCTGGTAAACACTCGAGGGGTCTGAAAAGAAGATGGCCCCAAGAACTTCTAATATAGAAGTATTAGCTATTAATTGGTAGTTGATTTGCAAGTTATTGTAACCCTTTTATGACAATTACTAATCTAACTTAATTCTTTAAATAACATGCTAGATTTCTTTTAGTTTGTTCCTTTATAAATTATTGTGTTATAGCAATGAAGGTTTCTGACTTCTAAAGTGTCCTAAAACTGTAAATATTTTCACAAGTTTAAAGGTATGGGATAAATTAAAGAATTAACTTTATATGTTATTAAAATCAATCGTCAATATTCTCATATGTCGCTTAACATCAAATAACTGAGTATATTAATCTATTGGTTTTACAAAAAAATCTACACTTTTAGTTTTATCGGTCTAGCTTTCGAAAAAGACACTTAAAGAAGCATTTTTATTTATTTATTTATTATTGAGCGCTTCAGTCATCATCTTTTTTGGAAGTCTATCTTCCGTCATCCTTTGCACATAAAGAAGCATTAGTGTATGAAAATAGTAATTATAGTTTCTTATAACAGAAACTTTTACTTAATAACGCAACAACAGAACGCATGAGTCAGCATCTCTTAATTCTGCGTAATAAGAACAAGTTTAAAATACGTTCTCACTAGAAATTTGAGAATTATTTTATTTGCTACCTTCATATTATGATATTAGTTGTATAATAGCATGTGATACTTTACAGTATTGAATTCAAGAACATACTTCCAGTAACTGATTATGTAATTCTCTTAGGTGCATAATATGTAGTTCTGGTATTGGAGCAAAAGGTAAAACATTGGATAATAAAATATATTATATGCCAGTATGGCAAACCTCGTTTCTGCCACTCGAAATTGTACATTTAAAATTTTACAATTGTAAATTTTATCATCGCTGAACCTTCATAGAACTATAACGATGATATAGTAATAATTGGGTACAAATGGGTTCAATATTTTTACCATTTTAAATTCCATTGAGGAATTGTGCTAACCACCTTTCATTCAATTTCCAAACTTCACGGTTTATCACATATTACCGTTTTTGTAATTACAGATTAATTAAAAATCAACATATTTTACTATAGCTGAATACTTCTAGAATTATAAAGATCGCATGGTAAAAATTTGTTACAGATTGGTTTAGTAATTTTCCTGGTTAGTCATCACAAATGAAAAATGCCTTGTGCTTGTATATAATAGTATTGATTTCTAAGTTATAAAAGACCAATTAAAAAGTGTACCATAGTAGAACGGTAGATCATTCAAATAGCATAACAGCTTACAACATTGATATTTTTATTTCTAAGTATATTTTTCCTCACATATTACTGTCCATAATGATGACTAAAACATTTCTAGAAATTAAATCTGACTGAGTTAAGAAAACCCTGCCTGTTTTTAATTTATTTCTGCTAACAGTAAAGGGGCAGGACTTGTAAATATGAGGACCATAAATTAGAAAACCACCTCACATATTCAAGGATATGCGTGAAATTATTCTGCATTAAAAAAGTTGAATCATTGTTTGCTACGAAATCTGAATTTCTATGGACCTACCGATATATTCATGACAAAATCTGACAATGTTATACTGATCAGAGAATATATTTTAGTCTAATGTTACAATTTGATCGCTAGATAAGTTATTATATAGTGTACCTTATTTTTAAAAGGGTAAGTTATTTTTATAATTATCTTATAAAACTAATTTTCTGGTCTTAGATGAATGTAATTATTCTTGTATTCTGTATCAACGAGAATTTGTTATCCACATTAAAATATGAATTTTTTTATTACTTCTGCCATATTTACCAAATAATACTTGGATGGCTGGATGGCAAATAAAAATTCCGTGGGCTTAAAGATATTTGTAGAAGGCTTTCATTTTATAAAGCACAAATGGGAGAATTTTATTAATAGTATATAAATTAACTTATTTAGAAGTACCATATCGAATCAGATCTAATTTTTTTTATAGAATATGATAACTAAGCTTAAAATATACATGTTTAATGTTCGCTCCATAAGTTTAAATTAAATTATAATCTTTGCTAATGCTTTTGATTACAATAGTAATATTTGTGCTACATTCTAATGAGCTCTTGAAATAACTGTTGCTATGTATGGTGATTAATATCTCATGCCAATCAATCGATAAATCAATGTCATGTCGTGACGGAATATCTTGTATATTTAACACCACCAGATATAGTTCTGTCACGAAAGCTTGAAAATATTATTGTTGAAGCCAAAACGGGGCATTTACGGTGGTAATTAGCTCTGAGTTTCTTTTCATATATTTCATGAACCATTTATCATTATAACTATTTTGAGAACGATATTCAAATTATTTTGAGGGATCGTATGACAAATTAAGGTAACCTGAAAAGAAAAGGGTTTGTGCTCATTCACTGGACACTTCAACTGTTTATTTGCTACTTTTAAAATTATACGAAATGTATTTATTGTAGGTACAAAAAGTTAGTATTATGTACTAGTAGAACCTTCTAATCCGGTCCGATAGAGACCGGTAGTGTGGACGGTTCTCCTTCTGGCTCTTCGGAGTTATTCTTAAAAAATCGATTTTCAATCATATATCGTAAATGAACAAGCTAGAGATTATGTATAGGTGACTTATTCATCGAAATACTACAATATTTAATATGATCATAATAATAGTGGATACATACATACAAAACATGAAAATACCAAATATTTCGTACTTTCGTAAAATTTGAAAAATTAAGTGACTCATCATTGTCTAAAAGTTAGATTATTTATATTGACACTAATATTTCCCAATTTTCGTATCCTTAACACTTTAGAGCCGTTCAATCTAGTAGGTGTTTATCATAGTGTAGAATTTTGTTTTTCTCCACATGTAAATTATCACTACCGTCGAAACATTTCCAATTATCATTTCTCGCAATACTGGTTATTTTACAGAATGTTTGAACTTTTTCACGAAATAGGTTGGCAAATCCAAGAACCGAAGGATTAAAAGAGGACCACTAGTAAATTAAATTAGAATTAAACTAGTAAATATAGTTTTAAGAATTAGAATAAAAATAAAATCAAATTCATTTAGTGAATACTATTAAGAAACCAACTAATCAATCGTTGCCATGACTATTTTCATAATAAATTTATAGACCATATATAATATGATATTTACCATAGTGTATAAATTGTAGAATAATTAAAAAAAAATAAAAATCATTTTTATTTTTAAATGGTCATATGGTGAAATCTTGAATATTTGGCATTATTTACGTGATTATTAAATATTACCTGAATTTTTATGCCCTTAGACATCATGATGAAAATTCATCTTTCTAAAAATAGGGATTTATTATAAGTTTGGTGTTTTTTCTTAGCACAACACGAAATAATAGAAGTGAATGCCAATAGAAAAAAAAAAATAATAAGTATAACATCATTTTGCGAAATACGAATCTGTATACATTAATCTTTGTCATTAAAAAAAAAAATCTGCTGAAAATGGAATTTCAGTTTCTAAATATGTAGTTAAGATTTATGTCAATTCTTTGCAAGTTAATAGAAAATTCTTGGCTAAGATGAACTTATTATACAAGATGGCCTTAGCGTCCAGTCTATTAGAGATAGAAAATGGATTCTGCTTCAACAAGCTTTTCATAGAAATTCATTTTATACTCTTGTAAACTTTCTCTTTTAATTTAAAATTTGGTCAAATGAAAAGCCAGCACAGACATATGGATATTATAAATATTTAAACAAATTAATGGACACAGAATTCATCGAGATATGGAAATCAGTTTTCAATAAGAGTAGAAAATAAAGATTCAATGCCAGAAATTTGATTATTTGGAACTTTAGCTTATATGGAGGGTAACGAAAGAACATATCTTGTTAGAATGTAAAATAAGAGTTCATTTATTTCTAAAAAAAAAAAAAATCATTTTGCCATCAATAATTAAATAAACATTGAAATTGAAGTTTGTGATTAATTTTAAAAAATTTTAAATAAAAATATATTTAAGTGCTAATTAAAAAAATAATATTGAAATGAAAATATCGATTAAACCCTAGATAAAAACCAACATTATATAAAAATGATTATTTCTAATATAATAAAATTAAGATATTCTCAAAAAACATAATAAAATAAATATCAAAGAATATATAGTCATTGATGTGAACTCCTTTGAATTCTACAATTTAAAAATAATTATCCCTAAATCATGAATACAGACATATTCAAAATATAAATTAAAATTGTAAAATAAAATTTGCAAGAAGTGTTTTAAGCAATTCTATGATATGATTTTTTTATTCGTTATGAAAAAACTGTTAAACTTTATAATATAGAAAAAAAAAGAAAAGGAAAATCCCATGCCAGTAAATTAAATTCAACTCCTGAGCATTTTCACTAAGCAACAACGCAATTTGAAGTGTCCTTCAACGCTGCATCACACATGGACATACCAAGGATAGCTTGGGATCACTGTACAAATTTTACTAACTTCTTGATGCTTATGAATTTAAAGCATTTAAAACAGTTTAGGCGAGGCAATAAATAATTTATACGAATTTATCGTAAATTTTACTTACTATTTCAAAAATACTTTAGATATTCAAGAATTTAGTTCATACATTAGTTCGTTCTGTGGCAAATATTCATTTTGAGAAAAATGTTTCTGGATTCAATAGCATTATAAGTTATTTTTTTAAAATGATGAACAGCTAATGAAAATATTTTTTATTTTATTTAATTTTTTTAAATATCGAGCACCATACACCCTGCTGATCGTGAATTAATTGTTTAACAGGTGTATATTAATAAATAAAGTTTGAAAACATTTTTTATTTTTAACAGATGTTTTATGTTTACACCTGTTTTATGTAAAAGCAAAAAAAAAAAAAAAAGAAAATAAAATAAATGAAATCATCATATTTAATTTGTTTTTATTTAAACAAATAATCAAATTAATACTTTTAGCAACGAGAAAATGTATATATTTTTAGATGCTTTCTATTGAAAAAGATCCATCTAATACTTTATTATAATTTTAGAAAATTTTTAAATATCTATATCTATATCATTCTAAAAATAACCTATAGAATTCAATTCAATTATATTTAATTAGAAAAAAGAAAAGATTTTACAGTGCCATTTTTCATATCTAATTTCTTAATGCAGAATCTGATACTAAGACATAATTTTGTGTTGGTCGTGAAACAAACATATTTTGATCATTAACAAATAATTGATAATTAACATTAAGCAAGTCAATAGGAGATACCAGTGGGTACTAGATTTTCACAAGTCTTCATTTTTTATTTTTTCCAGCAGGTTTACTAATGTTCATAATTCTATAACAGGTGTGAATCATATGTATGAACTAAAATAAAATTGTAAGAAAAAAATGGTTAACAAGGCTTGTATAAATAGGAAACTCGAAAAAAGGAATGACTCGCCTCCTCCTTCATCCTGGGTGAGTAAGGAATTAGTAAAACAAATAAAATTCACTAAAAACTGAAAGAACTGATAATTAATGGACGATATTTTATCTCGTGTTCAACCTACCTTTAATAATTCGGTTTTAAATGTTCTATGTCTTAATAACTCATAATTAATAAAAACATCGATCGGAAAAGAGCTTAATAATTAAAACTATTTATTATTGGTCAGTCCTTCTATTTGTATATAGTGTTTATTTAGATTCAAACCACGCAGTCAGTGTCCTTGGTCAAGTATGTTTGATATTCATTCACTAGCCCATAGGCATTCAACTCAAACATATATAGTTTCAAATTTCAATATAGACAAATGAAATATTTTAAAATTAAATAACTTTTTGATTTTTTTTTCCTTTATTTTTAATTATAATAAGACGTCATAATGGAATTAAAATTTCATTGGTTTTTAGGAATATTACGGTAAGTCAAATAACTCTGTTGATTATCTAATTGTAAGCCCGGCTCAGCAGAATACAGCCAACAACGGAATTTCTTTGACGCACTAGGTAAAGATTTATAGAAAATATTATTATAAAAAAATGATGCTAGTACAATATAAACCCAAGGCTCTTTAATAACAACTAGAAACTTCAATCAAATGCTTAGCGTGTTAGAATGGTATTAGTAACACCTCGACGTTGTTGTTAATTTTCTGTTTTTTGGTAGAAATACTTTTCAGCCTTTATATTTAAAAGTAATATAGTTAATAAATACAGGTTTTTATATTTTACAAAAAAACATCTCTTACAATTTCCCGAGTAGTTTCGCAAAGATTTTCTTCTACCTAAGCCCTCAGATGGTCGTTAGCAACAATAGAAGGACCACCGCGACCTTCCTTGTCTTCGATATCAAACTTCCAAAGACCAAATTTTTGGAACCATTTTGCTGTACTGAACATTCACTGATGCTTCCTTTACCCCAAACAATATTTATGTTACGCTTGGTTTAGGCCGCACTTCGACTAATTTTGACCTCATTGAACTTCGGCCGAATTTGAACTAAAAATAAATTTGAGGAAAATGTTGTTGACGTGGTGAATTTCAGAGGTCCTTACCCATAGAAAATGTAATAGAATGATATAATAAACTAATCTTTCAGAAAAAACATTAATAACCATTGTGTATAATCCATCAAGTAGACTGGAGGATTACCTTTGTTTACTTGGCAAGCACTTGCCAAAACAAAATGAATATTCAAAACCTACATTATTTTTGCGCAAACCTAATAATATGAAAATATTTAAAAAAATATATCTCAACCCTAGCGCTTTTACCGCTCAATAATGCTGCATCACACTACGGAAGGTTACAACTATTGAGGTTTAATGATGTTCCGTGAAAGAATCTTAAAAATACATGCTTATACTGCTAAAAACATAAATTATAATAATTAAATAATTTACAAATTTACAAAGTGGAGAATCTATTAATGATAAAAAAGATTTTATTTTTCAAACAATACAAGGCTACTACGCGAAAATAAGAAAAAAAAGTGTTTCAGGCCAAATTCCTAGGCGGTAATGATCGAAGTGGCTCAATATTAAATAAAAAATAAAAACTACTCAACAATGAAAGAAATGATTTTATGCTGTTTCAAAGAATAAAGGGATAGATGAATTTAAAGTATATTATTAATTTTACTTAAAATGGTTTTGATTATTTGGCTGATATATTTATATATCAAAGCACCAATATTTTCAGATGTAATAGGATAATATTTAAATGCTAGAGATAAAACATTTCGTCAATATGGGGGCACTTACAATGAAAAATGTTCTCATAATTAAGATAAATTATGTATTCTCATTTATTTTATATAGTCAAGAAAAATTATAAAATCTAATTGCTAAGATTTTGAATAAAGATTGATCAACGTTGAATAAGCAATTTAATCAGAATACCTTAAGCAGTATAACATCTACAAAGTAATTACAAAATGTTCACATCATGTTCCTGGCATTACCATTCATAAATGTTAATGTTGATTCATGAATGAACTTTGAAGATCAGTGACATTTCACATAGCCTCCACTTTCCACAGAACCAGAACTAGAAAGTCATCAACCCAACTATCTAGCACTAGATGTTCTACTGACCGGTCTCAAATAACGTTCTTTTCAATGTTGTATTTTGTGTTATTTTATGTAGAATAATTCCACTTATAATATATAGTGTATTGATCATTGTTAATAATATTAAATTTAAAAATTTTGATTGTGACCTAGCCAATATTGCAGGGTTGTATGTTCTAAAACCTTGAGAAGGACTTAAATGTATTTATTTATTTACTAGCCACTGGCCGACTATTTGGCTGGCCAAAAAGCCCATTAGCTGACTAGTCGGCCAAGCCGATCATTGCTTTTGTTGGAATTCGTGTGTCATCGGAAATATTTGAGGCGCTTCGTTTACAATTTTATAGCCATTACATATTACAATTTGTAGCTTCAGGTTTTTGTTGATCTTACATTTTTTCTCTTTTGTTTTTTGCAAACGAGGCGAGGTGTAACGGAGTGTTGTGTTTTTTTTAGAAAAATAAAGCAAAAGTCAGAAACTCAGTTCACCTAGCTTAATTGTGAGTTGTGAAATTAGGAATTCAGCTACAAAATACGTTTTGGACTTAAATATATATAAGACAAAAACATCTCACATGTAATTCTAATAAACACGTATATAAATTGCTAAACTATCAGTTATATTTCGAGTTCTAACCTTTATATTACATTTCAATTAAGAATTAATATTATTTTTGATTATCACACAGAACCAAAACTGTAATTAAAAAAAAAAAATATTAGGTTGCGCAAGATTTTAAACCGAAATTGTAGAAGTTATCGAAATTATTGTTTATATCATGATCTTTCTTAAAGATCCATGATTGATTAAAAATAAATAAAAAAAATAATAATAATAGAGTTCCTATTAATGAAAGAAATAACAAATTGTAAAGGTGAATCTAAACTTAAAATTATAATCAATACAGAGACAATATTTTCATTTCCATCTACCTATTGTTATTCGTAGATATATAAATGAATAAAATGGCCAACTAGTCGGTGCTTTTTGCCGACTACAAAAGCAGCCGTCTAGTCGGCTTTACCGATCAATTATTTATTTATTTTCTGGTGCCAGGAACCGCTACATTTGGTCATGGGCACTATTCTCAAGTTGAAAACTACTACTACAGTTTTTATAAAGATTAATTTCTTTCAAATAGTTGATTATTTGATTATGGAAACAGTATTATTTTCTAACAATTTTAAATTGCCTTGATTTTTCAGACCATTTATTATCTTGTCTCTGCTTCTGGCATTTTGTGCGTTTTACAAGAATGTGTTTAATTTCCATCGTTACTTGACATTTGCATTATGACAACTTTCATATCATGCCATCTTAACCTGCTGTTTTAAGAAGGATTTAAGACTTGGTTAAGGAATAGGGATTAAGGGAAATGGAAAGAGGGAACACGCTTCTTCAGCTACTGTATCTGCATGTACATAACCTTATATAACTGAATGACCTGAAATCCACAGGAAGATAATAAATTAGAATTTTGAAAAGAAATTAACTAAGGTATATTTGGATATTACATTGTTTTTTATGTCTTGGTTTTTGTAAATACTGGTGAGAGCCGAAAATGATTCAGTGCAAAACATTACTTTTTTTTTTTTTTTTTTTTTTTTTTTTTTTTTTTTTTTTTTTTTTTTTTTTTTTTTTTTTTTTTTTTTTTTTTTTTTTTTTTTTTTTTTTTTTTTTTTTTTTTTTTTTCATTGATTGCAAGCAGTCCTTATAAGTAAATAGTAATAACTTTTCTTGAAAAATGTCACTAGGGAATGTGAAGATGAATTTGTCATCGAAAAAATGGAAGGTAAAAGCTTCAGTGACATCTAAACTCCAGGCAGTTCAACACCCAAGTAAGGGAGCTGGGAATAGTATCTGATTCCACAACACATGAGTGACTAATAAATTACTATTAACTATTGTTTCATAATAAAGAGATTATTTTAAAATTATAAACATTAAATGTAATATTAAAACTGAAATTAGCCGATACCAACTTAATATCTATACCTTACAAACATATAGAACTGATAAAAACATATTTAAAATTAAAAGATAAACACTCAAGAATCTTTTTACATCTACAACAAATAAATCTTGATTGACTTATTGGGGTCACCTGTGGTGCAGTGGTTAGCATAGCAACCTACTAAACCCAAGATCGCGGGTTCGCAGCCCGGCAGATGACCTTAGGATTTTTTAAAGGGAGTAAAAAATCCTTAGCTATGCCGTCCTTCGGAAGGGACGTGAAATGGGGGTCCCGAGCCTGTGCGATGTCAGGTATTCGTTAAAGATCCCTATCCTAATTATACCTGGATAGGCAAAATTTAGGACTCCCACCGTAGCATCGTCCGATTAGCCATAGCAGCATAAAGTGACGTTAAACGAAATAAGCAAACAAACTGATTGACTTATTTATACATACCATATAAAAACAAATGCTTACTTCACAGAAAACAATTTAATACAAACAACTCATTCAAGTCTAAATAGGGGCCTTCCTAACTTGCCGTCGCCGATTTTGATCTTAAAGATTTTGGTGATTCTACATCGAATTATAATTTATACATATTTTTTTTTCTTTTCGTCCAATCGACCCTTGGAGCTGAGAAATAAAAATTAATCCCATTTTATATCTCAAGTTTTAAAAGTAATATCCGCATGGTTTTTTTACCAAGATATTTCGATTTTATAGTAGATCAAGTGAAAATTTTAATTATTAATAAAATAAATCATTATTTTTTGGTAAGAATTGTTTTTAAAAAATGCATCGAGAAAACTTGCCTTGCAGTTGTTTTTTGTTTGTTTTTTTTCATACAAAAAAAAATTATGTGAGATTTTCATTCAGTTTACCAAAAAAAAACAAATGTTTAAATTACAATTGGAAACAAAACAACAATATTTACTTGTTTCGATGTGGGGTAAAATTTTTGAGGACATGAATTAATGTTTCATTTTGTGGCTATATATCTTGTTGGTTAGTCCGATTCCAACGTTTCTTTGTTGAATGGAAATCGAATATCATTCTCCTTTTTTTACATATAAATAATCATTGTGTTGGAAGTAGAAAGCTGCAACAGAGCTGTACCTAGGCCTTCTAGAATTATAATAAATATCGATCAATAGATCAAGAGATGTTGAGCAATTCTTTTCGTCGTGCATTTCATCGTATTTCACTTACATAATCTTCGTTTACATTACACACACACAGTAGAGCCCCTTAAACTCGGTACCCGATAACCCGGTAGACCGGATTGCTTGGCCATACCGTAAAAAAAAATTTGAATTCAGGAAAACATCGATCTGCTTGAAGTCAACGGATGGGTTGTCACATCGTGGGACGAGTTGGAGCAGATAACATTGGTGAACTCTTGAAAGAAACTACTTGACCAGTCTAGCAATTCGTTCACAGATATCCCGGTAGAGGACAATTCTACCCTAGTCAATTTATTGAAGAAAGTTCCTGGCTGTGATGCTTCATGAAGACTTCAGTGATGCTGATGAAGGAGATTGGATGGGGAAGGATAGCAATGAACACCTTCTTTCAGGTGATGATATTGTCACGATGATAAAAGAAGAGTGAAGAGAATTACTCGGTGATTTCTTCATATTGTAGGGTATATATCTCTCTTTTCAGCGTAGGTTGAGATTCTTCAAGAACTTCGTATTTGTAGGAATTTTTACTTTAAAAATAAAATACATACTACACAATTTGTTTTGAGGCCCTATTATTTCCTATTAAATAGGTAACTCGAAGCCAGTGTAAAACTATCGATTGCCAACTTGTAACCAGTAATGACAGGTTAATTTCGCACTTGATTTTATTCATAAGCTTACAATTACATCCTCATTGTTAGAGTTTTCGTTTTGTCGTTACACTCAATTTACAGTGTTTTTTAGATTTTTTTTATTAGAAAATTTATGTTCAACTATGTTCTTCTATTATTAAAATTATACCCTTTTATTAAGAGCTCGTATCTTAATATAAATTAGATTAATATTGTACGTATGTGTAAGTGATAAATTCGTTACCAATTGTTCATTTTTCTGTGATTTGAAACTATGTCTCAATAACTATGTTTTTTTTATTATTAAAATAAATGTTTACTTTTATAATTGTTAATTTATTTAACCTTATACCATTAATGATTGTTATTAAGGGGTATATATGTTTTTCAATCAAAATGGGTAGGAATTTTAGTAGGAATTCATTTTTTGGTGGTAGGGAGATGTAGGGATATTTTACATGTAACATAGGGATTTCGTTAATTAAAATCTGGCTGCACTGGAATTACTTTACCTTAATTACCTTAAGAAAGAAACACGAATGAGTCATTGAAGGTTTAAAATCAGTTCTTGAGCATCAAAGGAATATTTTGAGCAGCAGAGAGTTTCACCAGTTGATATACTCTTCCTCCGCCGACTTCGAGATGAAGCTGCAAGAAACCGAGTTCAGCGAGAGGAGCTAACGAGTATTATGAATTATATTGAAAAAAATATATAATATTTTATCAGTTGTAAATAAAAAGATAACATTGAGAATTATCGATAACATAAAGTATCATTTAATCCTAAAATAATGCCAAAAATAAAACCTGAGCTGCAGATCAAAGTGCATTACCTAGCTCAACAATAAGATACCGCATCTGTTTCCTGGTGCTTAGTTTGAATAAAAGCAAGGATATGTGGTATTAATCTTATCCAGATTTTTCTAATCTCAGTGATAATGGCAAGGAAATCAAGTTATAACTGAAGCCTTTCAATATTTGAAATATCTTGGGAATGGCATAACCGAAGTTGTTATTCCAGTAATATTCAATATTTAAGCAAATGAAAATACCTTTTTAACTCCACCCTCTATAAATTACATGAAAAGAGATAACGTTACATGGAGTCCTCATTACAATAAAATGGTTGATAAAACCGACCAGCCCCGCTGAAGAGGTGTCCCGCATTTTAATCGCTCTTTCTATTGTAAAGCTCGCACAAATAACATCAGCATACTCACAAATAAAGAATGAAGGCTGTTGATAAATGATTTGTAGCTTTTCCAAACACTGGCGTGAATAACTGCTAGTAAAAATTCCACTTCAATTCTCTGTTTACACTGCTCCTTATATATTTCTCAATTTATTTTGTTCTATAAAGAATTAACACTTTTAAGCACAATACCCTTTTTACACCACGTTGCTTAAAATTAATTATGTGAGACTTACGTTTCTGATGGTTCGAAAACGGCGGCAGGCATATTAAAAATATATGTATATATATATATATATATATATATATATATATATATATATATATATATATATATATATATATATATATAAGATTATTGTTCACATAGTTGTGGGTTTCAAAAAACAAACTTAACGAAAATAAAAATAAAAGTAACTAATATGTATATATCTGTCATCCCAGTAAATAAGTGGTTAAGTCGAATTTTAAATACTCAAATAACTAAAAAGAATCGTGGAGGTTTTTGGTGGATAAGTGTTTAATTTAGATGTTAAAACATAGTAACTTAAAATGAATATCTTGCTTAAACACTTATTCACCGTCAAGAATAACCTCCAGAATTATTGTTTTAGTGACAACTCATTTCGATCAAAATTGAACAAGTATTTTTTGGTTTGATCATAGACGTTAAGTTGGATAGGGGATAATATTGAGATCGTGCAGCATTATTACTATTTCTATCAAAAAAACAAACAATAATAATTAAAAATTTAGTGTATATATAAATATACATATATATATAAAAGCTTGTTTTTCTAGTTCAGCTTTCTCAGAAACAATCAACTCTAATTCTTTTTTCTTACACTCTATTCTTCTCGGAAATGTAACTGACCATTCAATAATTCCTTTAAATTTTCTATTTCTGATTCCAGTTTTTTAACCTCATTCAAAGATAACTCTTTTTCTTTAGTTAACATTTAACATTTGAATTAATTCAAGAACTTCAGATTCCAATAGTCGTATTTTTTTTTTCATTCTGCTCACTTTCACGCTGCTTACTTTCCAGATGTTCTTTTTGTAGGGCTTGTAGTTCTGCACTAAGTTCCATGATTTCTTTAATCTTTTTCTCAGCTTCTTCGGTTTTTTCTTTATAGTTTTATCTTGATTTAACAAGTAGGCCTCCTTTTCCTCAAATAACTTCGCTTTATCTTGTAACATTTTTTAATTTTGTCCATCTCAGTATTCAGCGATAATGTTGCCTCAGAACTCTTATTTTGTAAAGTTTCATTTTCTCTAGTCAATTCTTATTTTGTATCTCTTCAAAACTGGTTATATAAGCTCTAATTCTGAAATTTTGGAAACTAATGTATTATTCTTTACTTCCAGGTTTTCTTTTTCCTGTAATAAGTTCATAGCATCGTTTTCAACACTAAGAACCCTTTTCTGTAAATCTTCAATTTGAAATATTTTGTTTGCTAATTCATTTTCAGCCAACGTAATTTTATCTTCCTTTTCATCCAAACTTTTCTTCAAGCTGTTATTTTGAGTTGAATAGCTATCAAGATCAACTTCCAACTGATCAATTGTTTTCTTTAAATTATAACACTCATTTCGGACTGTTTCTTCATTTTTAAGAAGTTCTTCAAGTTCTTTGCATTTTAAATTATAAGCTTCTTCCATACACTTAAAATTTTTCACAGAATTTTTTACACGTCCTTTTATTTCAAAAAATAGCTTTCTCTCCTTCCCTTTTGACTGAATCTAACATCATTTCCAATTCTTGTACTCTATTTTCATGCAGCCTAATCTCCTCAGCAGAAGACAATTTTAACCTACTAAGCTCATTCTGTTTTTCGACAAGATCAGAATTTAAACTCATTGATTGTTGTGAAGAATCAGTTGAACTGTTCATTAAATGTGAAATGTCATTTTCAAGTTTTTCTTTCAAATTCTGAAGTTCAGTACATTGTTCGACAGCATTGTTAAATTTCCTCCTCAAATCTCCGATTTCCAACTCCAAAGTCTGCACCTGATTTCTAAAAGAGTTTTCACATTCCAAAGATTGATTGTATTTTAGGGAAAGATCTGAGTAGTCCTGTTCTAATTTTGTCATTTGAGAAATTTTTGAATCCATTTCAGAAGCTTGTTTCTTAACCATTATTTCTAAATCTGAGCAATGCTTTTCTACATCAAACTATTTGTCCATTTTTAGAAGCTAGCTCGTTCTTCAGTCTATCATTCACTTCTTTCAATTCCGGTAGATCATTGTTCGTATTATTTAATTCGTGAACTTCTATTGGTCCGGCGGGTCGTTGTTGCATGGACCTGAGCCTAAAAAATTATCCTGTCGAGCTTCTATAGCGTTCAGTCTTTCCGTTAGGATTCGAATCTGCTCGTCTTTTTCATTTTCTGTATAATGAACTCTATTGGACACAGTTCTCATGGATACTGTATTGGAATCTTTTTCAGTTGGCGGTAATGAAACTTGTTCTCGATTTGGATTTTGTTGGTTTCTCCAGTTTCCCGATGGAGGTTTGTTAAAAAATTGATGTTGAGATTGCGGGTCCCATGGTTTGTTGTATATTGGTTTTTGATACTGCTTATAGTTTGGGTTTTGATTATAATACGATTGATACGGTTGTTGATACGGTTTTTGTTCGTACCTTGGTTTTTCATAGTGGGTTTCTGATGTTCCCAGTCTTTTTTTCTTTTGAAAGTTGGGATCAAAATGTTCCCTTTATAATTTGGAATTTGAAAATTTTTTTGTTGTGGATTATACTGATGTTTACCGTATAACCTTTGAACAATGTGTGCGGCACTGTTTTTAAGGATATCTTCAATATCTTCTAATGTATTCCATGTTATATGATAAATGAAATCTGTTAAAGAAGGGTGGAGATTATGCACCGCGTGATGGGATATTTGTCTATCATATCTTTTCATTTCTGCTTGTTTATCTAAGATCGTATCGTCGGTGTAAACTCGAGTATATAAGTCACAACGTCGTTCTATTAATCTTTCTAAATAATTATGAGGATTTTCGTTACTATGTGGCCTGACATTTAATAATTCCGCAATTAATTGTTCTCGAGTTCGAGAATCTTGATATTTATTTTTAGAAAAATTAAAATTCCTTCTACGCTATTAAATTCTTTATCATGTACAGCTGCGGCTACTTTCCCTTTTAATTTACAAATAAATTTAAAATAATCTTTGTATGATTAATATGTTTATGTGGATTATTTTCTTTACAGTATAATTCTGTTAAAAACTTAGTATTACGAATAAAATTCACTAGACCTATTGATATATATAAATATACATATATAGTTAAGTATATATTTACATATATATTTATATATAGTTAAATATAAATTATAGATTTGAAAATATTTAAGCGGAAAATTAACTCACGTTTAGTGAGAGGTCCCATATTTCCAAAAATTAATTGATGATTGCTATTAAATTAAATTAATTATATTTGAGAGATTTTTTTCTTACCCAAATAGGAGGATATATTATTATTCTTCATTCATTTCCCCCCCCCCCCTTTAACTTCATATATGCGAAATTTTCCTCTTTTTTACCAAACCATTTTCATAAATGTTTGTACTATAATCATTTTAAATCCATTTTTTTTTCTTGTAATATACTGTTTTTATGCAGTTCAGTCCCACCAGATCTCGTTTCTCTGTTCTTGTATTTTTCCTTAAATCTAGGAAACCATTAGAACGCAGTGACTTTTCTGCTTATTCCCTCCAAAGATATGCTATTTATGAGAAACTTCACACGATTTCTGATATAAATAAATTATTAATAATTACTGGAACTCCGTAATACTTTAAACAAACTTATGATAACTAAATCTTGTGGTAAGAAGTAAATCTGAAGGTTGAAATAATTGTGAACCCTCAATTCATTGGCGCAATAGTACAACTTTTCTTCTTCAAAAATCCTCTTTGATATACTTTCGGTTCTTTTCCATCTACCGAAATCTTTATCTGTTTATTATTTATATTCCTTTCCATACAATTTTGGGACATCTAAAGTAGTCTTTCTTTCTTTTTCGGAAAAATAAAAACCAGGCTTCAATCACAGCAGTTATCATTTAAGAAAGCATTTACCGGGTGAATTGAATTCATTTCCGCATGGTGTAACCTTTCAATCTTCTAATCGTACTTTAGGTCAAATGTTCAGCACTATAATTTATTTTTGAACAACGTAAGTTTAATTATTTTCTTTACGCGTTGAAGTCTAAAATGCTTGTACTTTTTTTATGATTATCTAATAAAAATAAACACACATGATAAAATATCTCAAAATAAAACTATGTATATTCATTCATTTATACTAATCAAATACATGATCCGTAACAAAAATAACTCTCGAGAACATATTTTTCTTTTTTTATTAGCTTAATAAATAGATATACATACAGTAAGTGAATGAGCTATTAATTAAATACATACTGCATGATCAGACGTGAGAGGGATCATCCAGCGCACCATCACTATCACTATCACTAGTACTATCACCCAGCGCATAGGGGGGCTGTCTGCTTAACTATCTAGTGGTTCAAAATTAAAAACTTTAAGAAGAATATTTGTTATAAAATTTAATTCTCATGTGAGACTTAAGTATTCAGGGATTTTAGAAAACTTATTAACCGAATTCAACGTCAACAAACGATGCCGATTCCTTACAAGATCGTTTTAACGAATAGTATTTATACTCCTAATTGCTGGAGTGAACAGTTAGTAAAGTTGGTAGCTAGCAGATAAAATTTGTTTTAAAAAAATGAATAATGCGAATTATATTATTAAGCTTTTTTTGAATGTTTGAGCTGAACTCATAAAAGTTTCCGGTCAATTATGTATGATTCGTCTATTCTTGAGTATAAGTTAGAATAAAGTTCACTGAACTGTAAACTTATAATAGCTATAACATTCTTGGAATCTCTGAGTGCATCTAAACTTCCTAGTTTCCTGTTTATACGGGTCATAAATAATATATAAATTATATATGTAAGTCATATAATAATCATTAATTTACTGAATTAAATTGCATAATTTTGCATACTTATCATTTTTATAACAAAGTCCAAGAAAATAGTCAAACGGAATTGGAAAAGTAGTTGGCTGGAATTTTCTATAAAAGATAGAGATGAAGATATTTTTCTCGATTTCTATTTTTAATCTTCTTTAACCCTTGTGTGTGTTACAATAATCCCTTTACAACTAAACCAAGATCTTTCACTGGTTGTAGAGTTGCAGAATTCTTAAATTTTCTTTAAGGTCATATTGTGATTTCAATTACTCCAATGTTTTGAAACTATCTATATCATCACATATATTTTATAACATATTGAAATTTCTATATTGAAATTTTAATCTTTAAGTGCCTCAGTTCGATTGGGAAAAAATATGGTAGGGTGCTCTTTTATGGCATACCTAAGGTTTGAAGGACTAGGTGGAAACTATTGAATCAATTTGCATCATATTTTCCCACAGCTTAGATAAGTCTATCTACTTTCATCAGAATGTTTCAGACATTTTGTTTTAGAAACATGTCTTGCACCATATTTTTGTGTTCTTCTAAAAATAGTTGCCTTTTGGATGCCGGGTTACTAATATAACCTATGCAATGAATTTATTTTTGGTTACCAAAGAAAACGCAAAATTGAAAATCAAAACATGATTAAAGTGTAAATTATTAAATTTCAAAGAAATAAAAAATCAATGAAATATTAATATTAAGATATATAATAATAATAAAAATAATAATAATAATAATAGCCTTTCATTATGTACATAACTCAACAAATAAACCATAATTCAAATAAATACAATAAAAATAAAAATTTAACATATCTACAAATAAGTCCACAATTATTATCATATTTACAAACAAAATTCTTCTGTGAGTTTGAACATGCGCCTTCCCTCAGGGAGTATAGGTCTAGACTTTCCCAGGTGACCAGCCTACTGGGAAGCCGGGTTCGCGATTTGGATCCACTTCTCTTTCCATTTATCTCTGTCCCTTGCCATTCTCCACCATAGTGGTCCGGCTTTCTTCTTAAAGAAGTCACTCCATCATTTCAACTGTCTTCCTCTTCGCCTTTTGTAGTAATAGGGTGTCCAAACAGTCACTTCCATTGACCTTTTATCAGTTCTCCTTAAGATGTGCCCCGCCCATTCCCATTTTTGCTTCTCGATATGGTGAATTATGTCTTTCAGACCAGTCTTCTCTCTGATGATACAACTTATAACCTTCTCCTTCCTACTTATCTTTATCATATTTCTTTCTATTCCTCTTTGCCAGCTTATCAGTTTCCTTGTTTGGGCTTTCGTTAGGGACCAAGACTGACTACCAAAGGAGACGGCTGGAAGTATACACTTTAAACTAATTAAGTTATATAATAAATATTATATTAAGTTATTATAATGAAAAAACCCTAGAAGTGTCCATAGACCTCTCTTTTTTTCTTTAAGAGGAACCATCTGCACAGAAAAACTCCAAGAACAATATGAAACATGCAATTAAATATGAGTACCTCATAATAACATTGGTTTGGTAAAACATGTTCGAAATAACTTGAGTGTCCTTATATGGGCTACTCAGCAAATAATAGGCCATACTACGTTTCCCAGTGTTTTTTCATAAACACACAAAAAATAAATTAGTGGACAAAGTTGAAATAAAATCTTAGCAATGATATGAAACTACAGTTTCTTAGCTTTCAAAATTATCATTTTTAAATAGGTATATCTCAAGTATTAAACTCAGGAGAAGCTTCTTTCATGTGGCGATCACATACACACTAGTGGTGGTTCAGAAATACTGGACCTGTTATTTTGTAACAGCGGCTGACTGAACCGCGTCCCTGTTACCGATATTCAAAAGTAACAGGGACGAGATACTTGCGTACTCACTTCAGTACTAGTAACAACATTAATACCTGTTACCTTCGTACTGCGTACTTCCCTAGACTAGTATTTCTTACTTGTCATCTCTACCTGTTACCAGATACTCGTTTACCTAAACCAGTATTTTTACTTCCACTCGTACGAGTATTTTCTGGCAAAATGTCAGCCGGTCTTCATTGGATTAGACACTGCTACATTTTTCTAAATTTTATTATTGTTAATTTTCATATTCATTAAAATACACTCAAATATTAAATCTATACATAACCAATTATATTATTTTTGCTAGTCATAAGTCAAATAAAAAATATGTATGCTGTTATAAAACATCTTAAATAATAGTTTGCCAATTATTTATGATCTTGTTGATAATTCATTAATGTTTTTTAATTAAAGTTTTATTAACTGTTGTCAGCAAAAAAAAATTTTGATCTTCATTTAACTACCAGTATTTTGTGAATATAATGGTTGAGGATCATAAAAAATGTTTTATAGAAAGATTGTATTTTATAGAAACAATAAAATAGAGTCGGTGCCAGCAAAGAAGGGCAGTTTAATCTTGCCTTAGCAATAAACTTCCGAATGGCCGGAGACAATGGTGTGGCGGTGATGAAACAGTGGAAGCATCTTTACAATTACCATTTCTTTTCAAATTCTGTTTGTTTTTGTTGGCACCGACTCCAAAAATAACTGATTATAAATTGTGAATAGGTATAAAAGTATCGATAATTTCGTTGATTGTCATTTAATGGTTTTTGTTTCGAAGCAATTAAAATATTATTTGTTATTTTTTAGTTCAATTTTGTTTATGTAGGTTTAATCTCAAAGTCGGTTTTGTTTTTTTCCTAAAAATTATTTTTATTTTTTACTTTTTAGTGGTGAGTGTATTTTTGTTTTTACAGTTAATTCTCGATCTTCAAACTACCCTGAAAAATTGTTCGACTTACTGAACAAAGAATTATCGAGTTTATCATTCCACTTATCTGGATGTAAATGGGAAAATTGAACACAAAATTGTAGTTGAAACGTACATTTTCATTAATGGGAATGTTGTTTGTACATACATTTAAAATCATTGATACATAAAATTTAATACCCGGTACCAATTTATCACATAACTATCAATTAAACTGCGCTTTTTTCTGAGGGTGCCTAAAAGTTGACTCACCGCCTTCCACCAGTGGCGATCTTTTCTTTATTCTTTAGGATGTTTGAAAGAGAACTGCGCGGAATTCGGAATTCACTAGCAACAAACGCCCAACTTCTTTCTCATTTCCCCACTTTGCAAATCAATTTTAACTTTTCGTTAATTGAAAGAATTTACAATAGCCACTGTAAAATTATTCACTCGAGTGAATAATTATTCACAATATAATTATCACAATAATATAATATAATTACACAATACAATAATATAATTATCACAATAATAATTATCATTCACTCGAGTGAATAATAAGTGACTGATGTAACTATGAACTGGAAAGAAAAACAATGACGGGAAACCGGAATATCAATTACACATGAAATTCTTTTAATTTGAGTTCGAGTTATAGAGGCGATGACTTCTAATAGTTCATTTCATAGAGGTGGTCCTAGAAGTTCTCTCTTTTGAACCCTATTTTCAGTTCTACTTATTTTCGACACGATTTTCATGTTCTTTGTCTGAAATCGTCTCATTGAGGTGAAATTTAAGTGTAATGTACTTCCGACCGCAGATTCCGACGACTTATTTAAGAATTTAGCTCATCGAAGTACAACACATCGAGAGTTGACTGTATATTTAAATTATTTTTGTTAATAATTTAGATTTAGTTGCCATGGAGATTTTAGATAATCATAATCATAAATATGTTTAAAATGTAAGGTTATAAAACAGTGATTTTTATTAACTGGTTTTTTGATTTTTCTTAAAAAGTGCTGCGTTGATTTCAAAATATTTTTTATGGGACTACCTCTGAAGTATGCCCTACCGGTCTAAAAAAGAATCATCAAAATTGATTAAGAATTGACGGAAGTTCTCAACTAATCTGTATTTTTTTTTTCTTTTTTGTATGTTACCCGATTACTCCGTCAATTCTGAATCAATTTTGATAATTCTTTTTTAGATCGGTAGGGCATACTTCAGAGGTGGTCTCATAAAAAAAATTTTGAAATCAACGCAGCACTTTTTAAGAAAAATCAAAACAACAGTTAATAAGTGATGTTATTCACTGTTTTTTTTTTTTGGTTTTTCTTAAAAAGTGCTTCGTTGATTTGAAAATATTTTTATGGGACCACCTCTGAAGTATGCCCTATCGATCTAAACAAGAATCATCAAAATTGATTCAGAATTAACGGAGTAATCGCGTAACATAAACAAAAAAAAAAAAAAAAAAAAATACAGAGGAGTTGAGAACACCCTCTTTTTTGAAGTCGGTTGAAAATAAATCAGTTTTGGGGTTTTATGTAAGTCTTAAAAAAGTGAGAGAAAGATTGCATCTTCATTAATGGTAACTTTATTTACAATCAAGACACAAGAGACATTATTTACAATCAAGAAGAAGTAACAGTTTAATACATGACTACATTTGTATATTGTTTGTTTATTTCGTTTAAGTCACTTTTATGCTGCTATGGATAATCGGACTATGCTACGGTGGGAGTCCTAAATTTTGCCTATCCAGGTATAATTAGGATAGGATATTTAACGTATATTAAGTCTGTCTCCATTAAAACAATTGTTTTAGAAAGAGAAAATTCAAATGCCTTATGCAATATTGGTATGAATACCTAAGAAGCAATGACAGTCAGAACATTGAAAACAAACGTCCCCTCCCCCTTCTACTCCTCCGTCGGTTTCGTAACAGATGTGAGTCCGCGGCCGCTTCATTCCACACCTTGGTCTTGTGCATTGTTGGTCAGCTGGTAACATTCGTAACAATGCCCCGTGAAACTTCAGCCGAACAATTGAACGAGTATAAGTCTAAACAAAAGGTAAATAGTTTTGTTTTTCAGTTTCATACTTCACCTACAGATTTCGGAGTAATTTATCCCCCTTTTTTTTTCTTTTTTTTTTTATAACGACAAATTATTTGTTGTTAAAGGGTTATCTTTATGTCTCTTGTGATATAGAATGATACACTTCTATTTTAAACTGAAAGGTAACAGTCAAGTTGGTTTCAATTTCATGTTATCAACCTTTGTGTTATCACACAACTTTTCCTTCTGTTTACCAAATCAAAGTATTTTTCGTTCTCGTAATGTTATTTTTTGTTTAAATATTTACTTTGAAATGAAGTTTCTCAGTCTTGAATTCATTGACTAGTAAATTTCTTCCATATAAAATTGCCTTTTCAATTTAGTTTAAATAAAACATTACTTTTCTATTCAGATCATGCTGTATCATTGGTTATTTATCATGTAAATTGTTGTGTTTAGGCGTTTCCTCTAGTTTTTCAGATAATGGGTTTGTCAATATTACAATTTTATAACAATATTAACCCTAGGGAATTTTGAACTGTTACATAAACTGTTTTATCTGTTTTGAAAGTTAAAATCTCCTAACAATATTACTGGTGAATTAGAACCAGTTTGGCTCAGGAACATTCCATAGCCCAGTTATGAAAAGAGAGCAATGAAAAAATGAAATATTTTTTCTCTGTGAAATTGACTGTAAAAATTATAACTCTTTCGGAGGCAACTGTCTTTTTTTTGTGACAGTATCTCTAACTTCGGCCATAATAGTCTCAAAAGTTCCTAATTGAAATTTTTATTTTATTATTGATGTCATGGGATTAGTAAATGATTAAATTGCTTGATTAAAAAATAAAATTCTTCCACTTTAAAATTAAAATGCTACCATAAAAGCAGAGGTCTTTTGGTTATAAATTACCCAAGCCATGACCTCTATTTGCATAAAGACTGGATTCTATTTTGAATGCGACCCATTGCCAAGGCCATTATTAGCAAGTATTATCACTAACTCCTGCTTTTAAAAAAATACTACATAATAAAAATAAATTTTAAAAAATACACTTATGTAATGATATTCGTTTTCAGACATTAGATACTTTAACTACTGGTTCTGGGAACCCGGTTTGCACCAAAAGTGCTAGTCTTTCAGTTGGAAAAAGAGGACCACTTCTGATACAGGATTTTACACTTATTGATGAACTTGCACATTTTGATCGAGAAAGAATACCAGAAAGAGTTGTTCATGCAAAAGGAGCTGGTATGGAAAATTACTTCTAAATTGTTTTATGACAGTAATTAAATAAATCTAATAAGTAGCAGTGTATAAACTATTAGAGACTGGTTGATATCAGGGATATTAATTTGACCAAGTTTGTGAATGTACTCATCAGTTATTCAATAATTAATTTAGGACAAAACCTATATTTATATCCTACTATAATTTATTATTAAGTGAATTAATTTTTATTATTAATTTGGGATAAAAAATTTTTGATGTTGAGGTAAATTTCCATAAACATTTAATGAGTTTTTTTTTTTTTTTGGGGGGGGGGGGGTAGGACCTTTTGAGAAGCTCTAAAGACTTACAAATAGGATTTATTCTGTAATATTCTTTCTACTTTAAAGGACTATTCTAAGCTTATTGTTCAAAATTTCATTTATAGTTCGCTCCACTATAAATATGTAATTAAACAAAATACCTATTTATTGGAAGACTTGTTTAGGAATCCATGGATCATTTATTGATTAATAAAATTAGATTATATAGCTACATTTATTTTGAATTAGTTTTTATCTAAAAAAAATAACATATTTAATATAATACAGAGCTAGATAGTAATAATATGTAAACATCAGTTTACATAGATTGTTCTCTCATCAAACAACTGAAAAGTATATTTTTTGATTAAACTTGTGACCGAATGATAATTTTAAATAAGCATTGATTGGTTTCAAAATTTTATTATTATTGATTCACTACATATATTAATTTTTATTTTTTGGAGGATTTTCATTGAGTAATATAAAGTGGGCTAAATTTCAATTTCAATGAAAATAATTTATTAGTCACCCTTACTGTGGTTCTTTACTTTTTTAAATATGATTTTATATATTTGTTTGATTTTTGGTGTCATTATTATAAATTATTTTAGTTAATTCCAAGAATATACCTTAACCAAATTAATGTGAAAAAATTTATGGATTTTTTATTGACTCGCAAATTCTTTAGTGAAAATTAAAAAAGAAAAAACATTTATTTTATTTAAGATTAAAAAAAAAAAATTATAATAAATTAAAGAAAACTTCATATTCTATTTATTTTATTTTTTCTATATTGAAAATCCTATGTAAAAAATAAATAAGTGAATCTACTATATATTTGTCAAATACCACTCACTCATTTAACACGAAATCTCAGAAACCACCAAACTGATTGGAATGAAATTCTTATAAGTAGCTTCCTCTAGAGCCGTAGGTGCTCGCTAAGAAAGGAATTTAAAAAAATCGGCTATAATTTGCGAAAAATGCGATTACAATTTTTATTGGGTGAATAACAATAGATTAATTGTCATATGGTATATGGAAATAAGCTAAGTTAAAAAATAGGTTAGATGCTTAAGCCGCACACTTTGACCACAAATTAAGTTCCTTATAGTTGTAAACAAACAAAAATACGATCCATGTCGAAACCTTATAATATGATACTTTCTGTGAACTCATGGTGGCTGCAGAGGTATACCCTTACAAGTTTGAGTTGTTTTGTGACGATAAACTATTAAAAGACTTACGTTAAAGAGGAGGTTAAAAGACTTTTGTTCTCTGGTGATGGCATGTAAGGTCAGTTCGATGTACATATTCCTTAAGAGCAACCAACCTACCTTGCTTCATCAGAAGCTTTGTCCCCAGCTAATCTTCCTTCAGCTTTCTGGTTACAAGATAATTGTTCTGAACTATAATTGGCCCTCTTCATTGGCGCTTTTCTCTACCACGCCTAAGTTGCATTTCTCGAATCTGGACAAGTTATACCTAGCCTTTCTGAATTTCAATCCTTGAACCTGGTATCTACCTTTTTCTCAGTTCAGATGAATCTATTGCAACATTGAAGTAAACTCATCAATCTAAAAGTAAACAACGTAGGAAATGATTCACAGATTCAGTTCGCAACAAACAACTAAGGAACTCGGCTGCAAAATATATTCAAGCACATGTAGAGGTCAAGAGGGAAGCTATTAAGAAATACATGACATATCATCCTGAAATTAGCAGAAAAGTGTTAACAGACATAAAGAGAGCCAACCCGAAGTTAAAGGATATGCTGTACACACATATTCTAAGAATCACCAAATATACTTAGAGGGGCTGTACAGAAGTATAAGAAAACCCATCCTGAAATCCATAGAAAGTCTTCAAAAAAGTACTCAGAAAATAATCCTCATGTTAAACGTATAGCTGTAACAAAACACAATGAAAGATGTTCAATCGAAAGGTACATTATTGAACCAACTTAATTTTTCTAATCTAAATCTTAATTTTTGACTAAAGGCTAGTACGTACTGAGATTCATTGTTCGGACTCTTTGTTGTAGACGCTCAGATTCATGTCGCAGACTCTTTGCATCGCAACATTGTATACAGGCAGGTACGCACTGGGATTCATTGTTTGGACTCTTTGCGTATTGGATTCATTTTCATGCATCTGAGACACTCCGTGACAGTGAATCTTGCATCTCGTGTGTTGCGGTTTAGTATTTTTTGGATCCCCACCGGAATGGGATTCTTTACACAATGTGTCGCAACATTGAGTCAGTGCGTACGTAAATCTCAAACAGAGTGGGTCTCTCACCGTTCTCGCACATTCATCTTTGTTGTTATCGCTTATCTATTGATAGGATAGGATAGGATCAAGTTATGGGGCGATTAATAGCAGAGGTTATTATACTCTAGCTTTTAGGTTACTCATTTCATTATACTTATTTCTTAATTGTTTTGTATGTATATTTACATGTTTTCCCTTTATTTTTAGTTATGTGACAATTATATAATAAACATGTTCGGGTAATTAAATTTTGTCGTATAAGTTCACTCCTTTTATAATGGAAACAATTTTCTCTATGCTACCCAGGTTGTTTTCGGGAGATAGTAACATACATCTTGCCAGATCTATCGAAATAAAATGGGATTGATGGATCAACAGCTGATGTGCTTTTGTAATTGAAAATAAAAAAAAATATCTGCTTGTACGACAACGTCTTTTTTTTTCAACTATTTTTTCTTTGGTGACCTTCTGCAAATGATTTAATAAAGGTTGTGGGAATTTTTTTCCCTATGTAACCTTTTGGCCTCATTATAAGGAACTTTTTCAGTGACCAGAATTGTTATTTCTTTTTGTAATAGAAATACTGTACCGGTACAGTTTATACACTTTTGATTTTAAAATGTATGTATATTTTTTACACTTGATTAGAATGATTTTATTTTCTTCAATGGGAAAAAAATAATAATTTCTCAGGTTAAATTATATATCAGTATCAGATTTAGTTTATATGAAATATAATTACTTAATATAGTAATTCTATTTTTTTATTCAGGTGCTTTTGGATATTTTGAAGTTACCCACGATGTGACCAAGTACACTAAACTTTCTGTCTTCAGTCAAATTGGGAAAAGGACACCTGTTGGTGTTCGCTTTTCTACTGTAGGAGGTGAAAGTGGATCTGCTGATACAGCAAGGTTAGATATAGATGGTATTAAAAGTTCTTATTTATATATTTAAAGTATCAGTTGTGGTTACATTTAGAAGGAAAGTTTCATTCTTTTTTTCTGAGTCAAGGGTTCTGCTAGACACGTTAAAAAAATCATTATGAATCAAAAGACATGCACTACTTCTGTTACAATTCATGACCCCTAAAAGGTATTAATTCATGGTGTATACATTTTCTTTCTTTTTTTTTCCTTAACATTTTAAAGTTTTATCTACCTCTTCAAAGTCAAAATCTAACATTTGACAAGAACGAACACCATGTTACAAGAAGTTGTCACTAACAGGTGATTTCCATGGTAACCTAAATAATCCAAATTTCTATAAACTGGCACCTATGACTACTGTAAATTTGAAGCTGATAAAAAGCTTAGCTGCTTTATTATGACGGTTTAATAATTCAAGTGGCCACTATTAGATCATTTTCCACTACTGGTACACTATATTATATGGTTATGTAATCACTTCCATCACTTTTAAAATGACACATTCATCTAATAAGATGGAACTATGGTAATAATTAAATATTTATACATAATTTTATTGATTGTTGATTTAAAAAATTGCTTAAAGTTGCTTCTTTTGTTATTAGAGACCCTCGAGGATTTGCAGTTAAATTCTATGCTGAAGATGGTATCTGGGATGTGGTTGGTAACAATACTCCCATCTTCTTCATCAGAGATCCCATCCTGTTCCCTAGTTTCATCCATACTCAGAAGAGGAATCCTGTGACACATCTTAAGGTATGACTTATTGATTAATGAATGTTTGACCAACTGTATGTTGAAATGTATGGTAGAATGCTTTATTCAATTTTTATAATTGATTAGTTTATAATTATTTATCTAAATAAGGTGTGAAGTCTACTTGAAATTGTTTAAAAATTCTTCTTACAAATGTATGCAAGTATAGATTAATCAAATTACTTACAGCTTTATAGAATTTACATTATTATATTAGCAGTAACTGCTTGATCTACCAACTGATATTAAGTATATTTTTGCATATTTGGCTGTTTGTTAGTCCAAAGTTTTTGACATGGGTATGTCTTTTAGCTGGGGCTCTATATTTTTTTAGTGTTAACTTTTTTTCACATTCAAAAATATAACATTTTAACACACTCTAGCTCTGTTCTACTTCTGCTTGCTACTTTCTCGCAACTTTGTTTATCTCGAATAATGATTAATTGTTAATTTAATTTAATTATTAATTGAAGTAATTTGATCCTTTTAATTCTAAAATATAAATTGGGAAAAACATTAGATTAGAGATGAACATTACCCATCATATATATATATATATATATATATATATATATATATATATATATATATATATATATATATATATATATATATATATATATATATATATGATCTAATGTTTTTCCCACCCAAGAATTTTTTTTTCGTTTTAACAGAAAATCTGATCAATCATAGGAAAAACCCTCAAGTTGTCTTCATTTACCTTAGAGTACCTACTTTCTTCTATATTTCATTTCTTCACATCACTCTATTTTTTTTATTTTTGTTCAACCTACCTTCTAAGCTCAGTTTAGATATAACTTTAAAATATTTAAATTTATCTGGTTTATTCTCTAATCCATTTTTAACCTCTACAGAAGGCTAGGTTTATCAATAATCAAAATCTGTACTGATTGCTTGGTTGAAGCTATGACTTGCTTTCTTGCCACTATCATTAATATTTTTTTCAATCAACCAATAACATACGATTTTTTTTGTTTTAAGGCTTATCACAATATTTCCTTGTTTTATGAAAATATGCAAAGCTCTCTTATCCCCAGCTTAGATGTTTAAATGTTTTTTTGAATAACAGGATACTTTCGTTTAAAGAGAAGTTCCTTATGTCATATTGCCATGCACCAATTTTTTCCTATCAAACGCCTCTGCTACATCTTTTTCTCCAGTGATGTTGCTTTGTTGTGTGGTACTTGTTTAACTGTTATATTGTAGAATTAACGAATGGAATTCAAATTGATGATCAGGCAAATTTTATTGGTACATGTTTCGATAAAAGTATTTTGTTCAGTAACATTCCAACAAAAATAGGGGTTATACATGTTATGAAACATTAACACTCCAATATACCTGCCATATCTGAGAGATACATGGGCTGAGTTTTGTAAGATAGAATTGTGATGTTTATGCGGACATCATTCCCACCACTTCTATTCCTTCTGCACAGGTCCCTTTACCTAATCCACCCTTCAGTTTTTTTACTGAGTATTAGTTTTGCATGTTGATTTTTGTTCAGTTTTACTTATCTTGTTTAATTTTTCTTGTCTTTTTTTCATCTTACTTAATTTTTCTAATCTAAATCTTAATTTTTGACTAAAGGCTAGTACGTACTGAGATTCATTGTTCGGACTCTTTGTTGTAGACGCTCAGATTCATGTCGCAGACTCTTTGCATCGCAACATTGTATACAGGCAGGTACGCACTGGGATTCATTGTTCGGACTCTTTGCGTATTGGATTCATTTTCATGCATCTGAGACACTCTGCGACAGTGAATCTTGCATCTCGTGTGTTGCGGTTTAGTATTTTTTGGATCCCCACCGGAATGGGATTCTTTACACAATGTGTCGCAACATTGAGTCAGTGCGTACGTAAATCTCGAACAGAGTGGGTCTCTCACCGTTCTCGCGCATTCATCTTTGTTTTTATCGCTTATCTATTGATAGGATAGGATAGGATCAAGTTATGGGGCGATTAATAGAAGAGGTTATTATACTCTAGCTTTTAGGTTACTCATTTCATTATACTTATTTCTTAATTGTTTTGTATGTATATATACATGTTTTCCCTTTATTTTTAGTTATGTGACAATTATATAATAAACATGTTCGGGTAATTAAATTTTGTCGTATAAGTTCACTCCTTTTATAATGGAAACAATTTTCTCTATGCTACCCAGGTTGTTTTCGGGAGATAGTAACATACTTCTTGCCAGATCTATCGAAATAAAATGGGATTGATGGATCAACAGCTGATGTGCTTTTGTAATTGAAAATAAAAAAAAAATATCTGCTTGTACAACAACGTCTTTTTTTTTTCAACTATTTTTTCTTTGGTGACGTCTGCAAATGATTTAATAAAGGTTGTGGGAATTTTTTTCCCTATGTAACCTTTTGGCCTCATTAGAAGGAACTTTTTCAGTGACCAGAATTGATTTTATTTCTTTTTGTAATTGAAATACTGTACCGGTACAGTTTATACACTTTTGATTTTTATTACATTTTAAATTATTTTGATGTTTACCTTCAATTGATTCTTTTTTGCATTTAAAGGCGGGGTGAGAAAATCCTAAACAATTTAAGCACCTCATTGGGTTTGGTGTGTAAGGTTGGACCCTTATTGTGCGGAACCCTATTTTAATAGTTTCAGGGAGCTTTGGAACAGCAAATGTTACAATGTAGGTGTGTTAATTTTTGCTTTCCATTAATTTTAATTTTTATTCTATTTATATCCACAATGATATGTTTTAATTCATCTTTAATTTTGTGTATTTCGAAAACGAAGACCAATTTTAGGGAGCCAGTTTATGCAATCAACAGGCTTGCAGTCTCTCTCCGGTTCCTCGCAAGTGAAAATTCATATACAAGCCTCATATATACTTTCAAAATTTTGAAGCAGATATATTCCAAGTTTGTTCGTGAAGTCTGCACAGCCATCAACATTGCGTTGAGGACGAAGATAAAGGCATGTTTTTTTTTTTTTGTATGGAGAGGTAAATGGTCATTTATTGCTCAATTTGCTATAAAATAAGGAAATATTATTTTCTAGGTAATTATTTATTACTTAAGTTACATATAAAAAAGAAATATTATTTTTAGGTAGTTGCATTAAAAAATCAATTTTCATATAAAAAAGAAATATGTATTTTTAGGTAATCATTTATTGCTCACTTTACATATTTGAAAAAAAAAAATAAAAAAAATAGGAGATTGAAAACTAAGTTTACATTAACATGTAATTCTACACATATGAGGACAATGATTGTGTAGTGCTATCACTCCCACATGATGAAAGAACAGCAGTATTAAAGCTATCAGAGTTGGATGCGGTGGTGTAAGAAGGGGTAGTGTCCAATGACTGTGAACTATCAGCGTATTGACCGTTTTGTAAATTAAAAATAATCTGAGTTACATGCTTCAGGAACGAAATTGGATATTATCTGCTTCGAAATTTTAAAAGTATACATGAGGCTTGTATATGAATCTCCACTTGCGAGGAACCGGAGAGTGACTGAAAGCCTGTTGATTGCATAAACTGGTTCCCTAAAATTGGTCTTCGTTTTTGAAACACTTGGTCCAACCATTTTCAGGAAGCATTCGAAATTGACAAGACACAAACAAACAAAATAAATGCAATTAAAGATAAATTAAAACATATCATCGTAGATATAAATAGAATAAAAATTAAAATTAATGGACAGCAAAAATTAACCCACACCTACATTGTAACATTTCCTGTTCCAAAACTCCCTGAAACTCTTAAAATAGGGTTCTACACAATAAGGGTCCAACCTTACACACCAAACCCAATGAAGTGCTTTAATTGTTTAGGATTTTCTCACCCTGCCTTTAAATTGATTGAAAAAAGAATTGATTGATGGTAACATCAAGATAATTTAAAATGTAATAAAAGTCAAAAGTGTACAGTATTTCTATTACAAAAAGAAATAAATTCAATTCTGGTCACTGAAAAAGTTCCTTATAATGAGGCCAAAAGGTTATATAGGGAAAAAAATTCCCACAACCTTTATTAAATCATTTGCAGACGTCATCAATGAAAAAATAGTTGAAAAAAAAGACGTTGCCTTACAAGCAGATATTTTTTTATTGTTTTCAATTAAACAAAAGCACATCAGCTGTTGATCCATCAATCCCATTTTATTTCGAAAGATCTGGCAAGAAGTATGTAACTATCCCCCAAAAACAACCCGGGTAGCATAGAGAAAATTATTTCCATTATAAATTTAATTACCAGAATATGTTTATTTTATTTTTAGTTTATTTTATAATTGTCACATAACTGAAACATTCATTATATTAAAAAGAAATATGTGTGTGTGTGTGTGTGTGTGTGTGTGTGTGTGTCATAAATAAATAAAAATAAAGGGAAAACACATGCATATATACATACAAAATAATTAAGAAATAAGTATAATGTAATGAGTAACCTAAAAGCTAGGGTGTAATAACCTCTACTGTTAATCACGAGAACGGTGAGAGACTCACTCTGTTTGAGATTTACGTACACACTGACTCAATGTTGTGACACATTGTGTAAAGAATCCCATTCTGGTTGAGATTCAAAAAATACTAAACCGCAACACACAAGATGCTAAATTCATGGTCGCGGATTGTCTCAGATGCATGAAAATGAATCCGAGATGCAGCTCAGCGACAAAGAGTCCGAACAATGAATCCCAGTGCGTACTAGCCTTAAGTGCCTTTATGCCTAAACTGATTTATTTCTTTGTTACTAGATTTACCATGTTTGTTTTAGTTTTAGTTGTCTTATTGAGTTTTAATAATCATTCATATTTTCAGTAGTCTTGTTCTTGTTTCTTATTTCACTAGTGTTAGTTTTAATTTTTGACTGGAACATTGTGCCTTTGCAACTGAAACTATTGTCTGTGTTACTAGAATTACTTATTGTCAATTTTATACATAATAGTTATGAATAAAATTGAATAAGTAACTCTCATTCCCAAGAAAATGTTCCATTCTCAAGTTGAGTTCCAAATAAATTATGTTAAATTCCATAGTTCTAAGGAGAGTTAATTTTTCAGAGTTTTATAGATTTATAAAATTTTTTATGTGTAATCTTTTATTTTTCTACCTTTTTTAATAAACAGAGTTTTTAATTTGAGATTGATAGTGTAGACTTTATTTTGTATCTCTCAAATACATTGTAAGTGTGAATGTACATTCAGAGGATGCATGTATTTGAGTGTTAATGCATTTTTACTTTAATTTTATAATTCTGTTTTAAATTTTTCAGGATGCTGATATGTTTTGGGATTTTATCTCTTTGAGACCTGAGACTACTCATCAGGTACTGTTCTTATTCTCAGACAGAGGAACACCCGATGGTTACAGGCATATGAATGGTTATGGTTCACATACTTTCAAACTTGTAAATAGCAAAGGTGAAGTCAACTACTGCAAGTTTCATTATAAGGTGAATTATTGTTTCATTTTTTCAAATTCATTTTTCAAATTAAGTTATCATGTTCATAAGAAAGTGTTTGGCTTTCAAGTACAATTACTTAATTGATTATTATTTTTATTAAATTTAGACTAATCAAGGAATCAAGAACTTGTCCGCAAGCCGAGCAGCTGAACTTGGTGGCTCTGATCCTGACTATAGCATCAGGGATCTGTACAATGCTATTGCAAACAAACAGTACCCATCCTGGACATGGTACCTCCAGATCATGACACCTAAGGAGGCTGAAACATCTAAAATCAATCCTTTTGATCTTACAAAGGTATATTTGTTGAAATATTACCCATCTTTTAAATATTTATATCTTGTTTTATCTATAAACTTTCAGTAATTGTGGCTAATCATCGTATGAGAAAATTATAGTATGTTTCTAGTTTAAATTATATGTTACTTTAATATTCTTTATTAATTGGACTTGAAATTTTAAATAAATCTTATTGGTGTGTTTGCAGTTCTAGTAGTTTCATTGACAATATAATATCCAATAATTGTGTAAATCATTAATGTTAAATACATTAGTTATATACATATTTATTATGTGATTTTTGCATGTGATTTGCTTTATAGGTATGGCCACATTCAGAATTTCCTCTCATCCCTGTTGGAAAAATGGTGCTTGACCGCAACCCTAAGAATTACTTTGCTGAAGTAGAACAGATTGCCTTTAGTCCTGCCCATATGATTCCTGGTGTGGAACCTAGCCCAGACAAAATGTTACAGGTATATTTAAATATTTATTCGTTTTTTTGCTATTTGCTATTATAAAATTGTTATTCTTTATTTTTACTACTTATAACTTAATGTTTTATATATCAATACCAAAATTTTTCAATGCTAGTTATCAAGAAGTTTCCTTGGTTTATATCATTATCAAAAGAAATATTGCTAAATTTTATTTCATATTTCTCTTTGTGATCAGTGTAAGTTGAATACATTAACAAGAGCATTACTTTTCAGGGTCGCCTTTTCTCTTATTCCGACACCCATCGCCACAGGCTGGGTGCCAACTACAACCAACTGCCCGTCAACTGCCCTTACAGAACCAGGATTGCCAACAGTCAGCGAGATGGTCCTCAAGCCTTTGAAAACCAAGGTGGATGCCCTAACTACTTCCCCAACAGCTTCAATGGCCCTCAACCAGACCTCTCTTCAGCCTCAGCTCAATTTACTGTCGTTGGCGATGTTGACAGGTATTTATTTTCATGTCATTGATTTTTTTCTTTTGTTTAAGTTTTTGGATATGTTATATCTAGGGTAAATCACTAGTTATGGTCATATATAAGGGAACTTGTCAATTTAAAAGAAAACATTTATACAGTTCGTAATATGACATCTTTGATTATATACTTAAATACTCAAAAGTGTATTCTATTGAATGTAAAATTGATAAATACACTAAAGCTTCCTTTAAAATAATTTTTTACAAAGAGTTAAAAATGCCAGTTATGGGAATGTTGTACCAGTTATGGTCATAGCCAAGACTAGTTTTGGTCATCTTATAAAAATAATAAATACTAATACAATGCGATCTAAAAAAATGTAAAATATATATATTTAAAAACAAAATCACTCTCACTCATTCAAAAATTTTGTAGTTTAGAAAAACATCATGAAATGGTATTTCAAAATGAATTTAAAAAAATATTTATCAGAGCATATTTTATAGCCATACTTCTCATTGATTTTTCTACATAAGCTGTAATGGTATCCAATACTCTAATCATCCACACTAAAAAATGATTGAATTAAAAGAAATTGGAATGTATTTTTTGTAAATTATCTTCCTTCAATATTTCCAGTTTTCTTGAACAGCAGTAGCTATCTGCGAAGTACTGAATATAATTAACTATATTAACTAGTAATTGTAACTTAAGAGATGTAAGGTCAAACATGACCACTACTAGTAAGAGATGTAGTATTTAAGTTTTAAAATGGCATAACCAAATGAAGAAAATTATTTTTTTTTCTTTATTAGGAGAAAAAATGTTTGTAACATCAAGGAAAATTGAAATGGGTAGGGGTGACTATAACTCATATCCCATATTTTTATTCACCATTTAAGGTCAGTTCAAAATTATTGTTAATTAAAATCCAACAAAATGGAGCATTGTATCAAAGCCTGAATTCTAATGAAAAGTTACATAACTCAAAAACTAAAAATTAATGGAGCAATTTCACTACAATTTCTTAAGAATTCTCACTTTTAAAAACGATCTTACTAAAAAATGAGGTATATCAGGACACTATTTGAGGAAAATATTTTTTAATAGCTAGTGGAAAGGGATGGGGGGAGAGTTTAATTAGTAAATGAATCTGAAATCCTTTTCAGCAATATTTCTCCTGGTGATATCACAAATAAGTAGATTAGACCCTTATTATTGCAATAATTTTATTATCCTGCCCATAACTAGTGATTTACCCAGAATCTATTTTTGTTACTGCTTATTTTAGAAAACTGATTCAAAAGTCATACTTTTTTTTAAGCTGTAAGAATTTCCTCATTCTCTTGAGGTCTTGATGGTAGACAAATTATAATGAAACAAAAAAATTTCTAGGCACGAATCTGGTGATGAGGACAACTTCTCCCAAGCCACTCTTTTCTACAGGAAGACTCTTAAAGTTGAAGAGAGGAAGAGGCTAGTTGAGAACATTGCTGGAAACCTAAAAGATGCTGCAGATTTCATTCAGGTATCACTTTTTAATTTATTATAAACATGATTTATAACTACAATTTTTTTTTGTTACTTTAATTTTATTTTTGTTTTTATTTTTTAGGAAAGAGCTCTCAAGAACTTCTCCAAAGTTGATGAAGATTTTGGCAGACTTATAAAAGAGGCCTTAGCTCAACAAACCAAGTCTGCTAAACCACATTTATAAGTTTTTGCCATGATTCAAATGATGTATTTTTTAAGAATTTTTTATTGTAAAAAACAAATCAAAATAAGAATTTTCAAATTTTAGGGGTATAGTTATCACAGGATCTATTACTAAATAATGATGCCTTATATGTTAATACATTTTTGTTATTAAAAGTTTTATTGCTAACTTCATTTCTTTTATTTTCATACCTTGAAACTACCTTTCAACAAAGTATTGTATATCCAATCCCTATGCCTCAAATATTGAGCTAAAATAATTGATACATCTAGCGAGCTTGCCACAACTGTTGCGAAGAAAAGTTTTGGATGGATTTAAATATGTATATCATAAGGTGCATTTAGATGATGCCTTTTTTTGTACAATGTGTTTCATTTAAGACACAGTATAAAAAATTCCACTATCGTGAAAAATCTTATATGCTGCTTATGCTGCTGAAAATTCTCATAAAAGGAAACAGAAGTCCTGATGTTCGGACATACTTTTCTTCAATTAAATATTTTTCACTTAGCTCACGAATAGCATTGACAATTCTGTTTTTGTACCTTGCTTTTGAAGCCTGCCACAGTACGGTCTTCTATAATCTTCAATGAAGTCCAATATTTTTCTTCTCCTTAATCCATATTTAAAAACAAAGACTTTTGTTTTAAGATGCCCTAAAAAACTGGTAAACAGGTAAGCTAAAGAGAAGGTGTAAGTTTCCCAACAAGATTGGGAAACAATTGCAACTTTGCTTGCCTCTCGTTTTGGGGTATGCACCAGTGCATGCCCCTTTCTTGCATCTAGTTGCACACCTCTGATCACAGAAAAAAAGGCATCGTCTAAACGCACCTATATTTTGTCTCAAATATTAGGTTTGCTAAAACACATTTTTTTAGTAATATGACTTTCATTCTAGATAGGTGATACATTTTTAAAGAAAATATAACATTTTTTATTATATATCTATATACATGAACTGAATAAGTGCCTCCTTTTATTATTTGGTTTCATAAGAAAAACTTTGTTTTGAACTTTACAGGACATTACTACTAAAACATATAATGTGTATTATGATTCTTTAGTGCAATTTTATTTAAAATAAAATTCATTCAGCAAAATTAATACTGAAAATGTATGCATAGGTATATTTATATATATATATATATATATATATATATATATATATATATATATATATATATATATATATATATATATATATATATATTTTAGTAAGGTTCTTGAGGTGCAGTCATAAAATAAAAAATCAACTATTTTGGCGACGTTTCGAGACTTTATTGTTCTCATAATCATGCCAATGTTACTGGTGGATATGAATAGACTAATAATTCTAGTACACTGAACTAAAAAAAGGCATCGTCTTGTAGTGTACTAATAATTCTAGTACACTGAACTAAAAAAAGGCATCGTCTTGTAGTGTACTAGAATTATTAGTCTATTCATATCCACCAGTAACATTGGCATGATTATGAGAACAGTATAGTCTCGAAACGTCGCCAAAATAGTTGATTTTTTATTTTATGACTGAACCTCAAGAACCTTACTAAACATTTAATAGTAAGTAACAGTCAAGAAATTTATCCATATATATATATATATATATATATATATTTTATATATATTTTTTTTTTTTTTTTTTTTTTTTTTTTTTTGGAAATACATTTTTAAAACATATCACTTCTACAAAATTAACTTTAAAAAAAAATCACAGGTTTTTTATGTTTTCTTATTTCCAAAAAAAAAATTAACATCTGAGGTGATTAAGTATATTTATCTATTTACACAGACGGATCCAAAACAAATGATAATACAGGCTCTGCAGTATACATCCCAAAGTTTAGATATTCAGCTCAATACAAATTACCAAACAACACTTCTATTTACAACGCTGAATTATATGCTATATTTCAAGCCCTTGAACTTATTAACAAATCAGATGAAAATAAATTTATAATATTAACTGATAGTATGAGCTCATTAGAAGCAATAAAAAAAATAATAGTAACATAAATAAAAAATAACATTCTAGCCAACGTCATAAAAGAGCATTATCTCGCAATAAAAAACAAAAAACAAATAATATTTTTATTTGGATCAAGGCACACATGGGAATTCCCGAAAATGACGAGGTAGACCGCCTTGCAAAAACTTCCGTCAACCTAACGCATACTACTGACATAAAACTGCCGTACTTGGAATTCTTTTCGATGTTAAAAAAACATACGCTTAATAAGTGGGAACAGAAATATCAGGAATCATCCACAGGCTTATACTTTAAGTCTATCGTACCGCAAATTCTAAGGGAACCCTGGTTCTTTCGATTAAATTTAACCAAAGATGTAGTTAAAAATTTTGCTAGACTTAGAACTAATCACGGTTTATGCAATGTTTATCTGCAGCGCATAGGAATTAAGAAAAGCTCAGAGTGTGATAGATGTAATAAAAGAGAAACCCTTTAACACATAATCACTGAATGCCCGGCTTACAAAAACCAAAGAGAAAAGTTTCTTAATTTTCTAAAACCTTATAATAATAATATACAATATAAAAATGTACAAGCAACAGACAAACCAGAAGAAATAATCAGCATAACACAATATTTATATTCAATAAATAAATATATCTAACATTGAATTAGTAAAGAACTGTATAGATAGCATAATAATTGGCAATTGGCTGTATGGATAATTCCAATGCCATTAATAAAAAAAAAAAAAAAAAAAAAAAAAATCTATTAAAAATTGATTCCATCTTAAAAAAAATGTTTTGCCTGTACTAAACTTCTCAGTTTTCATTTTTTTGATATAACCCTGCCAACACCAACAGTATATTTGAAAATATAGAGTACTACAAATTTTTGTCTTATCATTTTTTTTTTCTTTAGAAGCTTTTTGCCAATGTTAAAGTGACAGTAACTGAACTAATATATTTATAAAGTTGGACACTTGGTGTTATATTAATCGTTTTTAAAATCTAAAAAATATAAAATTAAACCTTTATGAAAATGTTACATCTGCTGTAACCCAAGTAAATGTATTGGAAGAAATAGCCTGCAGAACTGGCCTAAGAATTTCTGAAGAAAAAACAAAATGTTTAATAAACACTCAAGATGCACCAAAATATCTGAAAACAGATATTGGCCAAATAGAGAGGGTAAAAAAATTCAAATATTTAGGAGAAATAATCCAAGAAAATGGTTTGGAAAAATATGCAATAGAGGAAAGATTTTATAAAATGGAGAGAGCATATGGTATTACCAAAGATCTTTACAATAAAAAATGCCTATCCAAATATGTAAAAATAAGGCATTACAACAGAGTAGTGAAGCCGGAATGCCTATCTGCAAGTCAATGTCTGGCATTAAACTATATATGGATAAATTATAAATACTAGAAAGGCACAAAATATTAGGCTCACAAAACACAGTAGAAGGTTGGAAATTACGAAGTAATGCTGAAATATATCAAAATGCAGAAAATATATCAGTGTAATGAGAAATAGAAGATTGATGTTTTTTGGTCACTTATATCGAATGCCTGATAGTAGATTGACAAGATTTTCAGATATCTGTGGGGTAAGAAATCAGCAACAAGCTGAGTCAATGAAGTAGAAAGAGATTTAGAAAAAAACAATATAAAAATAGAAGAAATAAATAATAGAGAAGACTTTTGGCAAAAAGTATTGAAAATGGAGGGATTCCAGGGCAGGAAAGTGAAAAGGACTGGTGCAAAATGGTCTGAGGACAGAAAGAGGAAACATGGTGAACAGATGAAAGCATACTGAAAGAAAAGAAAAGAACAAGGGAGAAAGAATTGAAATTGGCACGTGGTCCTCTGCTGGCCCATTCGAAAAAAAAAAAAAAAAATTAAATCTTAGCTTTCATAACACACTTCCCTTATCCTCTAATAAAATACATTTTATGATTTAAGGACAAAATATTCTTTATTAATGTTTTTTTTTTTTCTTTTTTCTTATACTATCATGAACATAAGATAAAATTTGTGTTGTATTTTATAGTTCCTTATGGTTAATTTTAACTTTATTAAAAGAAAAAATAATCAACCTTTAAGAGACAGACATTAATAGTTTCAAAATCTTGACACCTTAATACCTCTGTCATGAATACATGTGTAAAATTTAACCTCTATCCCTGTCTAATGATGCTTTGTGTTCCTTACCCAAGGCTATGGTGAGTTGACAAATGTTGAGAACCATTAACTTAAGTTACTTTAGTCATATTATAATCATAGATACATTAAAAAATTATAAGAAGGTATTTGTTCATTTTATCTCCCATTATTTACTTTTTATGTAAGACTAAAAATAAAATATAAATAGGCTTGGTATTAACAACCTTCGGTGAACACTCCATCGACTCACTGAAGTCAATCTCATCAATTTGCTTAAATAGAAGCACAACCAAACCCGATAAGACCACTATAAATCTAGAGGAATATTCGCCATGAGAGAAAATTTAAGAGCTCATGCCAAGTAAAAACCGAGCAGTGACAGGAAGGAATGAATATTACAATAATAAAATTAACACTTTTAAAATTTATTAATAAATATAATGGTTTGGCTTCTCTTGCTTATAATGATTAGTAGCTATAAAAGAACTTGAAGATTAGTTAGTGTTACCCAAACTAAAAGAACATGTCTCAGTGATGAGCTACTAAAAAATCAAGGAAGCATAAATCAGGATCTTTTTTTCTTTTTTTTTTTTTTTTTTTTTTTGGTAGTATAATGTTGGGACATAAAGTGCTACAGCTTTGAACCACTCTGTTTTCTTATTTGGAACATTTGTTATTGTCGCCCTGTCAGTGTGGTGTAGTTGAAGTCTTCAATGTTGAAAACATAGAAAATAAATTGTCTTGATTTTTGGTGAGTTGGTGATGATATGGAAAGATAATCTTTTTTAAACAGTTTCAGGGACAAAATTTTAGTTAAAAAGTAAAAAGTACCATTTTTGAGGTACTATGGGCCATTTTATTTTATGGTTGCCTATCGCAGAATGTCAGGAGGTTTTTTTAGCCATGTACAAATTTAAATCTTATCAACCAAATAAATAGGTGATAGACAACTTTTTTTTCCTGATCCTCCGACTTTATTTATAAAATCAAACATAATAGGTATCGTATATTTCTCAATTAGACAATTTTTTTTTTTTTTTGTTATCATCCATTTATTAATATAAAAACAACAAAATAATAATTAGAATGGAAAGATCTTCTTTTGCCTTCCCAGCATTTTAAGATTGGTTACTTAATCATAGATCCTGGCGCTTCGGTTGACTGTTTTCTTCCTGTTATTTTGAACAAGTGAGGAGGAATCACTCTGCTTCACAAATATAACTGAAAAATGATCAAAATCAAATGGATTTTGTGATAGCAAACATTGTACAATTGTCTGGCTTTATAATAAAGATGTAAGTAACAACATGTTTACAAAAAGAATTTATAAAAGCGTTGACTTGCTATTTCACCTTGGATACTGTAACAGAGATAATTATCATAACTTAATAATAATAAACAGGAACTGCTTATAAAACTGGGAAGTGAGGTTTCCTGAAGATACCAGAAAAGTGTAGACTGGAGATAAAATTCAAGTGTTCTCCATCATAGTTTTACTTAACACAGAAAATTAAGGCTGAAAACATTATTAATCATTTATACATCCTAGTACCACATCACAGTTGTTGTTTTTACTGTTTTGTAAATTCTTTTATTGCTGTTTTCCTTGGTACAAAGTTTTGACATTTAATGGTCTCAATTGTTGAGAAGTTATACATTGTATACATCTGCTTATTTACAGAAGAAGGGAAAAAACTTTTTTTACAGGCATTTATGACCCTGTGGTTTTATAACTATGAACCCCAAAAACAAACAACTTAATTATTCAGTTACAATAACAGGTATCATTACTATCTGTACCACTGTGACCCATGAGTTGTACTGTAACGAGATACATGGTTAAAAGAGATTTGACCAATATCATGCTCAATTGCCAGGTTTTTTCTCCAACTAAGAGTATCCACTTTATAATGCTAAGGATCAGAAATTGAAGAGCAGCAGCACAAAGCATAGAAGACTGGTGGCTCAGTCTGTGGGAGGCCTTGACCCTTCGTGAGTTGTAGCACCATCAAAAACAACCACTTTATAATAAAGACTGGGTGTGCCTCAGGAGGGTCTCCTATTAATCAAAGTTGAGCATTGCTTGAAATAAATGAAAATAAATATCCTGCCTCCAGCAAGACTCGAATTCAAGCCTGGGAGCTTGGTAGACTAATGTCTTATCCATTGAACTAATGCACCTCCCATGGTATCATCACTACAATAAAATTTTTGACATTTTTTTTATCTGATTCAGAAACAGCTTCCCATTGACAAGGACAAAAATCTATTCCATAGAGCCAACAAATTTTTATTTTTTAATTTTTTTTACACATATGAGATATTACTTCTTAACAGTCAATATAAAGGCCATCTGTGTAATCCTTTGCTTAATTAACCTAAGCCCGCTACTTCTATTTGACATTCATTAATTAATTTGACTTAATTTAAAAAATGTCAGAAATAATTTGTTTTATAAAACTTTCTATTTGCCAGTTTATTTTGTGAATGCTTTTTTCATTGAAAATAAAAACAGCTAAAAAATTGTGGATAAATTTAAGTCTCACTGATTATATATCAACACTAATCTTTAATTAATAATTTTCATTTAATTATAATAATTAAATACTATGTAAATCCACTGTTCTTATTGGCAGGGTGTAAAATAAACAACCATTTTAAGTATGTTTATTTAATTTATTTTTGTAATATTTTGATATTTATTAATCTGCATAGATTTAAAAGCTACATTAAAAATTTCACACAATCAAAGATCTTACAGCATATATTTCTATAAAATTTCTAAATGTCGTGAAGGAAGAGTTAATTCAATCCCTTTCGTTTTTTTTAAATATAGAAATGAAAACAGCTGTTTATTATAAACAATACTAATAATAAATAAACTTAATTTAGCTAAATCATGTAACATGTGATCAGTCTCAGGGGATACTCCCATCACATCTTCATGTACCCTTCAAGGCATGAACACTAATTTACTCCTCAATGGACTCTGATCACTCTTCACTTGGTTCCCCAGCAAATGTTTGAGGCCACAAGGCTACCAGAAGATTCTGCAGATGCATTTCGTCTAACCACTAACTTTCCATTATGTGTTGAAACAGTGGAATCAACAACCAACTACCATATCAGTAAAGTATCTCAGACATCAGGTAAATAATTATAATACTAAGTTCCTCTAAAATAAATTAATAACCTCACTTACTCAATGAGTAATAAGTCATATGTTTGTTAAGAAGAATTAATTAATGTTTTGTTTGTCTACAACTCATTTAAGTGCTTCTTTTTTGATTTGAAGGGTTTGATGAAAAATTTCTTTAAGTAATGAAAATTGAAGTGCTACTTGTGAGTAGTTCTTGACAAGTAATTGATATGTCATTGTAATAATTTTATCTCACATTTACTAATTGTATATAATGTCTACAGTTGTAAATATTAATAAAGTATACAATAAAAAAACAACAAAAAACAGTAATAAAATTTATATAAATAACAATAAACTTACTGAAGTTTTTTGCTATTTCTTTACCTTTGAAGCCAGGAAGGGAAGCAAGCTCATTCTCTTATGAATTTCAATGATTTTTAATCATATAAAAAAATAAATAAAAATACTGTTCCAAAACTCAGCCTAAAAGAATTTAAAGGTGATTATTCCAAAACTTACTAATATACATACATCACTTTTTCAGCAGGCCCAAATGGATATGTGGTTATGAGAACTAATATTGACTATTATTTTTATATAAATGAAAAGCAAGAAAATGTTGGAACTCCATTTATGAATGATTCAATGACATTTTCAAAGAATTTTGTTGATGTATTATTGGCTAAGCAATTCGAAGAAAATCAAATTGCAGCAGAAAAAGACTCCAGGCAAGATAAAGCTATACAAACAACTTCTTTTAAGGTTAGTAGAAAACATTACTTTGTAGAACTATTTTATCAATGAGATGTTAATATTTATGAAGACGATGGTTGATCTAAAAAAAAACTAAAAAAAAAATTAACATATAGCAATTTATAGTTCTGTAATTCCTTGAAAAAAATCATCATTTCAACAGCCTTACTTCATCATAGTCTTCTAGCATCAGGAGAGTTGTATGTAGTTTTAAGTTCACAATGAGACTAGATTAACTAACAGATGAATCAAACTATGAACTCTGCACCATGAATATAAGAATTAAGTAATAACAAAACAATTGTTGGTACTTCTTAATTATAGTACCACCACTTCTTATGAATTAAATTATTTAAAATAAGACTAAAGCAACAAGAAACTGCCTATCGTTACAGACTACTTGAACATTTACTAGACCAACGATCAAAGCTCCCAATTCATTACAAAAGACTTATTTGCATGACTGTGATTAGACCTATTTGGACTTAGGGAGTTGAGCTTTGGGGCTCTACTGAACCATCCAATTCACCTCCAATCCAATCCCTACAATTCAAAACCCTTCAAAAATCCTAAATGCCCCTTACTTCGTCACCAATAAACTTATCCATAAAGACCTTAATGTTCCATATGTTGCTGAGTTAGCCCAAACCAGATACCTATCCTTTCATCGTAAGCTCCATAACCACTCAAAATCCATTAGTTTCTCAACTTGCTTCCTACTCCATTCCTGATAATCCTCCAAGGCATCTGAAAAGAGATCTAGAAGTTTTATTGAAGTGCTACTGATGAGTAGTTCTTTTCAAGTTTTGACATGTTATTGTAATCGTTATCAGCTCATTTACTTAATGTATATATTTGTACAGTTGTAAATTTCAATAAATTGATATATAGAAAAAAAACTTATTTAAAATAAACTAATTTTTATTTATTACCAAAAATCTACTAAAATGGGGGAAAACAGATGGATCTTTATTTTAAGTTAAGTGCGCAGAATGAATTCGGAGTGTCCAAGATAGTAATGAAAAGCTGGTGACCCAAGATAAAGAAATTCTAAAGGTATGGCAGCATTACTATAAAGAAATGATATGCCAGAGAATTTTGATTTTTTTGTGGATTCCCTATTGTCTTTAGATCAACAAAGTGCTTTAAAGTTTGATATTTGTAGCCCATTCTGTATAAATTACAGTTTAAGAACATACCTAACTAATGTTATGAAGGATGAACTGTTCAATAGGATAGGAACCTGGGATACTTTATCACCTCGCACCACTCAAGCCGATATTCAACTTGCCATAGAAAAACCACTATAATACAGGTATATGCCCCAAAAGAAGATTGATCTATAGGAGATAAGGAGCGATGTTTTGAGGATTTACAAAAAGCAGTTTATAAGGGTTGTAATGAAAATAGAACCATAATTATAAGCGGTGATTTCAATGCCAGGACAGGATGAGACTATTCCATATCCCATGGAGTGATGGGAAAGTGGGGAAAATAAAGAACAGTCAAAGATTGGTAGATTTTTGTATACAGAATAATATGCTTATTGGAAACTCTCTGTTCAACCACAAAACTATACGTAAAATTACATTTGAAGCAAATGTAACAGATGCCAAGAGCATAATAGACTATTTCATCTATGATCGAAGAGCTTGTAGATTTTTAATGGATATAAAAGTCATTACAGGAACAGAACTCAGCTGCTAGAGGATCTCGACCAAACATTTGAGGGACCCACCCAGAAGTACACAAAAGATATAGAAAGATAAAAATAAACTGGTGTCAATTTTGATACTAACATCGATGGATGATCTGTGGCTCCAGATTAAAGCAAACATAATTACTAGCGCAGAAGAAGCCTATGGTATTAAGAAAATAATATGTCATGCGAAAATTACTAAATGGTGGAATGATGCTGTCAAACAAAGTGTAAGCCTTAAAAAGGAAGCCTAGAAGAAGTATTGGCTGAACAAAATCCAGAATAATAGGGAATTGTATGTAAGAAGGAGGAATGACGCCAAGCATACAATTAAAGAACCTAAGGCAAAGTCTTGGGAAGATTTAGGAAAGGAAATTCAAACGAATTTCAAAGGACATCAAAGAAAGTTTTGGAGCACAGTTGAAGAACTCGGAAGAAAGAAAAGAAAACAAGTCCGGAGTGTCCAAGATAGTAATGAAAAGCAGGTGACCCAAGATAAAGAAATTCTAAAGGTATGGCAGCATTACTATAAAGAAATGATATGCTAGGGAATTCTGATTTTTTGTGTATTCTCTTTTGTCTTTGAATCAACAAAGTGATTTTATGCTTTAAAGTTTGATGTTTGCAGCCCATTCTGTATAAATTACAGTTTAAGAACATTACTTAATTCTTGGTTAAAGTTCTATATTCAGGAGAAATGCCATTGCCCTTTTCTCACCATTAACCAAAAATGCTTTTTAAAGAGTACATTATGAAGTTACTTTTTAAAATGAATGTCAATAAAAAAAAAATTAATATATTGTTTAAGATTAAATAAATTATTATTCTAGGTCGGTGATACTATGATTAACCTACCGTTTAGGAGCTATATTGGTTTGAATGAAAAAAAGTTGTTTTCCATATTTTTTTAAGTGTTGTAGCTTACTTGACACACATTTTAGCTCTGTTGGTGTTGCTCGGATGGAAAATTTGATGACAGTTCCCAGATCAGAAATTTCATGGAAAATATTTTTTGTTATATTACATTTGCCACTAGGACCTACTGTTTAGGTTTGTATGAAAAGTCATGCTTGGAACCTCTATTATCCCTCAACTTTGTTTATTTTGAAATAGAATCGGTTGTTAATTTACCCAACTGTGTAAATCGGGAAAAGCAATATATTATAGATAGACATATCGACAATCTATTGTTTTTCCCAGTCAGGGAGAAATTGAGTTGTTTTTTTTAGTAGAATTATTGTCCGAAAAGTATCAAATAATCAAAAAAAATGTAGCCATTAGTTTGTAAATTTAACTATTATAATTTAAATTTAAAGCTGATTTAACTAAACAACTGTAAATGTAAATATTATTTTATTTATATAATCCACCACAAACCAAAAATTTATCAGTAAAAACTGTAATGATAAGTCAATTTTTTAAAATAAATTATATATAACAACAATTTAACATTATCATTCAGAAACTAATTCATGACTTATGATTAGGGTAACTCAAGAAGTAAGAAAAAAATTAAAGAAATCTATTTCAATACAAAAAAGAAGAGGAAAAAATTAGAAAAAGATGTTCGACCTTCTTCATCTGATACAAAAACTGAAAGTGATTCAACGAGCTCTGACTCATCTTGTGAAAAGTTTTTTATAAAGGAATGTACTTGTGAATAGTGTTGTCCGTCCCAGTGTTGAAGAGTGTGAGAGTTAACAGAGCACAAATACACAAAATATTACACAATTTGTTTTATTACTAAGCAACATTATCTATAATCAGTTTTAATAACTTAGCTAAATTTAAGAAGTCATAACAAAACCTAAGTAGTAGTGTTTGCTATATTTTTTCAAACATCTCATTTGCTATGTTTGGAAATATACAGCAGTGCTATTACAAAAGCCTTTCAGGGTTACTATTAAAAATATATAATGTATGCTTTATCTTTTATTTTTTAGGCTTCATTTACATTTATAATAAGACAAAATAGGGTATAGAAAAAATATGGTTAATTGAACATAATGTCAATCTTTTCCTTATGGGCTATATTAAAAGTTATTATAAATAACAGTTTCTTAACAAGTGAGATAACAAGGAGTAACATTTAGCCCAAAAAATTATTACTACGTGATTAAGCTAAAATTTCAAGTCAAAAATTACTTTAATCCTTCTATCATTCAAATATTAAAAACAATCATAAATATCGCTATTATACACTTTAACAAAATAACAAGTATCAAAAAATATTTATTTATAATGATGTTACAAATGGTATAAATATAATTCAACTTACTTATTTTAAGAAATTAATAGTAAGAAATTAGCATGTATACTGATTACTTTGGTTAATTCACAAATAAATGTTCCCACATACTTTTCATAATTCCATTTCTCCTCAAATATTTAAAGAATTCGTTAGTAACATTACATTGCATTATTAATACAATCAGGTAGTAACGTTACATTGCCTTATCAATAGAAAGGTACACAGCTTTCAGTTTTGTCTTTTATATTTAATAGATAACAGTCATAGCAGTAGAAAAAATACTTCACATTTTCAAGTGTGGCAAAAATCGCATAAGAAATTCTATTCATCCTGACTAGTGTATTTTACCGATAACTTTGTGAATGGAAAGACAAACAAATCATACTTTACATAATGAAAAAAAAAAAAAAACATACATATACATATTTATTAAAAATATACAAATTTTGGCAACAATTCAGTAGTTTTCAAAGTCAGTCAATCGAGCTATTTAAACAATATACATTGATAGCATAATGACAATGATCTACTATACCAAAATATATCTTGTATGGGGAAAGCAAATACCAAGCAATGGGCTGGTAGTTTGTCTCGTTCATGTAATTAGTAGATTACAATATTTACATATTAAATTACAATCTTGTACAATATGTCATATATCATTCCTTCCTTAACTGGCTAAAAATACAAGGATCAAATATTAGGGATTAGGATATTATAATTATTTTTAAAAGCGATGATGGTAAGGCTATATAGGTGGTAGGGCCCATAATGTAGCGGTTTTATCGGCTGAAGTACTCAGGAAGGAAAACTCTGTTGGATGCCAGCGTCCTGATATCACTTTATCCGCATGCGAAGCTACAACTACACTCGGAAGTGGAGTAGTCAAGTCACCTTTTAAAATAAAACAAAAAAAGGTTATAAAAATTATTCTGATTCAAAAACCAAAACAATGAATAATATAATACAGATCCGTTTATTATTTATTTATATAAAGATAAATACATTAAGATCCCAAGAGTGGGAATCTTATAATAAGTGAAGCATGAAAATATATAAAATTTTAAATTGATTAAAAGACTATAAAATTGATTAAGATTAATATCAAATATTAGAAATAAGAGTTTTTTGAAAAAGGAGTACAGCAAACAATATATTTAGTCCAATGCATATTTTTCAACCTCAAGGATTTATTTTTTTGAAGGATATATCTTCGCTTGAGCAAAACATCAGACATTATGAAACCTGATTTATAAAAATTAGAGATTCAAGCAAACCATTCCTGTTTTCTGATCTGAAATGGTTTAATTTAGATTTAGTGGTTTGATTTTGTAAATTTTGATTACATACACAGCCTTTTTCCTAGCCTTAGGAATTGTCAAAGTAATTTCTTTCCAATAATAGAACATTTAATTTTACTCTAGGCACTCTTTGAGAGTTTATATAGAATTTTTTAAAAATGAGCTCTACTATATACAGGTTAAGGTAGTGATGGGCAAGGGGCTGCCTATCTCCTGATCCAGCAACTGAGCTATTTTATGAAATTTAATTTTTTCAGATTGATAAAAAATGACTAAATGGGAGTAACAGCTTGCATATAAACAGAACAATGATTGAGAGAGTTCACCGTACTTAAACACTTATTAAAATGATGTGGTTTGAAATATTTTTAAGAGTGACTAAAAGAGGATATATACCATTTACTCTTAATTCTGCAATATTAAAGAAATATGCAAAATATCAATTAAATTAACTAATTTGCTTTGTATCTATTTTCATATCTATTTTTATATTCACGACATGCACGTGCATGGGTAATTGATTCACTTTCTTAACAAACAAAAACAAATTAATATATTTAAATATAAATATTAATTTATATATATAAATATAAATCGCACTATTTAATTTATAACTATCCTTATTTTAATTATATTTTTGAATAAAAAAAAAAAAAAAAAATGAATAAAAAAAAATATTTTTGAAACTAATAACTTCTAACTTTTAGAAGATAAATACTAAAACTATTAAAAATGACTCATCAACTAAAGTAATTTAATTATCATTATAAAAATATAATTTGTACTTGCTTTGGTAGTACATTTACTAAACTACAAATATTACCTTCTTTTAAAAATAAAAAAATGAATAATAAACTAACAAAAAAACTAGGAAATGCTCTAAAAAGAATTTTAGCAAAAATTAGAACTTCAAGCTTATTTGAAAATTATATTATAGTCAATGGGCTCACTTCTTGCTTCATCGCAACCATTCAGTATCTGTCCAATAAAGATTTAAAATATCTTAATATAAAGCTCATTTATAGTTTAGATTCATTTATAAAAAAAAAAATATTAGTTATTTTTTTACTTATTATTGAAACATACAATTGAATTTTTATAACACAAAAATTGAATTACAGAATAAGAAATATATGACATGAAATTGATTCCTAAAGAAAAAATGAATCATTGATAGTAATATAATGATTGTGCCATATAAGGCCATTGGAATAATCCCTCATAGAATTTTTTTTTTTTTTTTTAAATCATTTATTGAGGAATTATTGCAATCTGCCACAAATGTGGGCAATAAGTAATATAGATGACATCATAATTACATTCACACAATATGTTCAATAAGAGGAGAAAAAAATAAATAAAATAAAAATATAAAATGAAAAAAGAAAAAAAAAATTAAATTAAATAGAACGAAAAAGAGCTATGCTGGTATACATAAACAATATGCGATATAGAATATACAAACAAGTGAAATATATATATATATATATATATATATATATATATATATATATATATATATATATATATATATTATATTTATATATATACTGATAAAACAAAATAATAATAATAAAATAAAATAAAAATGAATCCTCATAGAATTAAAGGAATTATATTGAACAAATAGATTGATTAATTGTTTAAAAAACAAATATATTCATGTTGTACTATCTAAAAAGCAATAAGTCAGAATCTAAGATAATAATTTTAGAGATTGGAATGTTAAATCAATTAGTATTAATTTAGTATGTTATTAATTAATTAGTAAACAGAAGATAAATAACACAGGTCCAGTGTGGGCTGGTCAATGTAGGAAGTTGGAGCTAATTAAGAGGTAAAACTTGATTAGGCAAAGCTTACAAGAATGTAAATTTAATTTTACTTACAATAATTTTCGAACCTATAACTATACAAATGATGAATACGGAAGCCAAAATTTATTTTTTCAAATGTAATATAAAGTTATTATTAATTTTATATATTATATTTTGACAAGGAAGGGTTGTTTAAAATACTTGAAATAGAGAAAAATAAAGAATATGATATTTGACCCCGACATATTAATAACATCTGTCCAAATAGAAATGTTTATTATCATGTTAATGAATTTTTTATTTTATTTCCAACTAATATTAGAGTTTTAATACAATTTGCAATTCCTCTCCTTAAGCATGCTACTTTTTGTAAGAATATCTAACATAGAAACATACCAGGTATGCAAGTTTAAAATGTCGTTTATTTCTTAAAATATATACACAGTAATTTAAAAAAAAGTATAATATATTTTATTCAAAGTACTGACCCTCGCTTTCTACACATTTTGTCCATCTCTCGGGCAATATATGGATACCATTCCAAAAGAATGCTTCATCTTTATTTGAAATCCATTCATCGAGCCATTTTCGTACGTTTTCGAAATTGTTGAAGTGTTGCTCCGCCAATGAGTGTCCCATCGATGAGAAGAGGTGATAATCAGAAGGCGCCAGGTCAGGTGAATACGGCGGGTGGGGTTGGAGTTCCCAACCAAGCGAAGAAATCGTTTCCTTAGTCAATCTGGCTGAATGTGCAGGAGCGTTATCATGCTGAAGAATGACTTTGGCGTGCCTGTGAGCCCATTCTGGGCGTTTTTCGATCAATGCGTGACTCAAATTGATCATTTGTTGTCGGTAGCGCTCGGTATTGACTGTTTCGCCGGGTTTGAGAAGCTCGTAGTAGACTACTCCCTTCTGATCCCACCACACACACAGCATTGTCTTCTTCCCAAAACGATCCGGTCTTGCACTCGATGTGGATGGTTGTCCTGGCGTTACCCATGATTTTTTTCATTTGGGATTCTGAAAATAAATCCATTTTTCATCGCCAGTTACAACTCGATGCAAAAAACCCTTTCTTTCGTGGCGTAAAAGCAGCATTTCGCACACAGTTTTTTCGGGTTTTTTTTTCCATCTGTCGTTCGTCCAATTCATGTGGAACCCATTTTCCAACCTTTTGAATCTTTCCCATAGCTCTCAGGCGATCGGAAATGGCTTGCCTAGTGACATTCAACTGTTCTACCATCATTTGTTGGGTTTGGGTATTGTCTTCGTCTAATAAAGATTGCAATTCGAAGTCCTCAAACTTTTTTGGTCGATTTTCTCGTTTTTGATCAGTAACATCAAAATCACCACGTTTGAAACTTTGAAACCAACGTTCACATGTCCTGACGGTTGGAGCAACATCGCCATAAGTCTCAACAAGAATTCGATGACATTCAGATGCCTTTTTCTTTTGATTAAATAAGAAAATCATGACATGCCGCAAATGCTCTTTATTTGGCTTAAAATTAGACATTTTTAACACCAAAGAAAGGTATGATACGTCCACGTAAACGACTTAAAAACAACTGACTTTTGTAAACAAATTACTAACAAACAAAATAGCATTTAGAGATAAGCAAATCCTTCAATAGGCTAAGAGCGCATTCTATTGGAATTAAAACGACATTTTAAACTTGCATACCTGGTATGCATAGTATAAGATAGTTCTTACCTTGAAGGTCTGTTAGAACAAGGTTGTTATCATAGCCAGCAGTGAGAAGGTAGTAGGCGCTAGGGGAAAATCTTATAGAGCGAACATCAGCAGTATGTGGTCTAAAGGCCTGAAGGCTTCTTGAGCCTCTGATGTCAAATAGAACACAAGCTGAGTCCTCATGGCCAGTAACCAATAATCGTCCTGATGGATCCACACATACTGCTGCCACCACTGATCCCGACTGGAAATAAAAAAATAAACAAACTTACAATCCTAAATATACTTCTTGATCATAATTCTGCTGGTAAAACAGAATAGATACAACAATCTGTCAATAAAACATTTTATTTCTTTGAATAAGATACTTACTGAAGGAATAATCATCAACAAGATTAATAATAATCATTTTGATGGTTTTATTAATTATGATTCTTTTTTTATTTTAAGAAGTATTGACATATAAACTTGTTACAAAACAACAAAGTAATAATGTCTATTATCAATACTCACTCTTGTCCCAGGAGAAGTAATTGGGGTAACAACATTTACACAGCCACGTGTTCGCAAGTCCCAAAATCTAACAGTTCTGTCCTGGCTTCCACTTACAAACATAGCACCTCCCCAATTGTACAATGATAGAACATGGCCTGAAAACATACATAATTTTCACTTCAGACTCAATAATGGTGAACATTAAGATTAAGTTTTGTTATTAATAAATAATTAATGTACATTTTTACATAAAAATTGTATCACATATAAATAACAAAAAGTCAAAAAAGCCTGGGAACTAAGCCAGAATTAAAAACAAATCACAAAGCCTAAGAAATTTATTTAAATAATATTGTTGATTAATTGTTTGCAACTATGAAATAATGTAAAAAATATTTGTTTCCTTGTAATTTCTAGGGTTTTAGGAATAAAAAAACAATCTAAAAAATCATAACAGTTCTATATACCTGAGTGCCCAGATAGAGCCTGGTAAGCTTGGCCAGTAGCACAGTCTGTAACGTATATTTTGCAGTCTCCTGCTCCTCCGCTGATTAGCAGGCTTGATTTATTGCTGGTGTCTTCAATGAAACAGACATCACGCACAGTACCATCATGCATAGTCAACTCTATTTCTTGTCCTACAGAAAAGGAAGAAAATTATTTAAAGTATTTTTAGGTGTAAAATTAAAACAAATTTCATAAAAATAAAATAAAATAAAAATAAAAAATTGAAAGAATATGAGAGGCCAACTTTGTAAATTGTAAAATTTAATTTTCTAAGAAATGAATCAATATAAAAAGATGAAAACTGAATTCTAAACACCTATCAAAAATGAGAAAATATATTTTGCAAAACTAAGAAAGCAAAAATATTTGTATTCTGATGATAAAAAAAAGTTCAAACAAGTGAATAAAATATACAGAACTTTGTTATTATTAAATATACACTGGTATGTAACTGAAGAAGACAGTAATCAATGCCAGACCAACATTTTTTGATTGAGTAAAAAAAAAAAAAATAATAAAAAAAAATTAATAAATTAAAACCAGTAAACAAATTCTTTTTAAAACTACCATAGGCAACACTACCATTTTCCTTTTAGGAAATATAATTTAAAAAAAGTCTAAATAAAATTATTTTCAAAATCAGACATCTTGTAAAAATGATCAGAATAACAATGAACAAAATTAGAAAAGGGCATTAAAATAAAGAAGACATTATTAGATTCCAATTATAAATATAAAATTACAATATGATGACGTTAGATCAATTAAAAAAAAAAAATAAAGAATCTGTTTGGAAAAATATATACCTTGCTGTTGTGAAGAAGTGGTTAAGTAAAAAAAAAAAATTGTGCACTTTTCAGGGTATTTTCAATCGTTTTCCTAAATAATCCTGTAATTATTTAAAAAATACCATTTGCGTCAAAATATATACATTAAGGCCTTATTAAAAAGCACAACTTAACGAATTTTCCTTAACGCAGTGATAAAAAATCCTGCTTTGAAGGTTAACAGTCATATCATTTTCAAGGTAATTTGACTTATCCACTACTTCATGACAACTACCGATATATAATCAAAGGAAAGAATCTTGATTTTTCAAACTGAATAAAATAGGTTTGTAACCAGTAGCATAACATGTTCTTCACCCTCTATTTGGAAGTAAATAAAGATGTTAGGCACCAATAAACAACAAGAGGTACATAATTTAATCATTTAGTAATAAAAATAGTAGGTCTACAAATCTTCTTTTAGCACCAATACAATCCATAACAGCACATAATCTGAAGTTTCCCTTTTGAATCCTTCAAAAATGTTGTTAGGAAGACAATTATGAATCACCTCTTCTTCAAGAACCTTTTTATTTACTGAATATACTGAAAACTGTACCATATTTTATAATCTTCTAAGTATTATTTTCAGAATATCAAACTGTTCTGGTATTTTTAGTCATGTGAGGACTAAACTTGCTTTGATCAATCTTCCCAAATATCCTTTTAAGATTTGAAATAGGATCGTAAGAGAGTGTGTACAATGACAAGGACCATTTTGGGCAATTATCTCCAGTTGTTGTTTTTTATTGGGGCTTAATAAATTATGTACTCCAAGTGGGGCAGGAAAGACAGATTATCCTACAGGTTAACAATCTATTCTAGCCAGGGTGGGAAGACCAAGATTCATTTCGTGGGACCACCAGGAAATAAATTTTAACCCCCCTCCCTCAGGTAGGATTCGAACCTACAACCTCTGTACCAAGCATGCTGAGGCCCTCGCCACAACTCACTCACCATTGAGTCCTCTTTTTTCTCTTATATTGTCTAATAGTATTATTTTACTTATTTATTTATATATTAAAATAATTACAAAACTCAAGCATTAATTAAAAACTGATATGTGTAGCAATGAAAAGGTGGAATTAAAAAAGAAAGATTTAAGTAGTAATAAATTTAACATACCCTCAAGATTCGATGTTTCAGGATTAAACCTCATTAATTTAACTGTTTTATCATTGCTTCCAGTAGCCATTAGATCTCCGACGGGAGTCCAAGCCATGCAGTAAATGGATCCTTTGTGGTGTCTTGTTCTCTTGAATAAAACTGTTGGTTGAAAAGTAGAATGGTCCTCCCTAAAACATATTATTAGATTATTAGGATATAATTTATTGTAAATAATTTTAAATGGTTTAGGAAGATATAAAGACTGAATATACTAAATTTCACCAAAACCAGTTATAATAGGAAAAACTATTTCTTTTCTCAGTTAGAACTACAAATTGTGAGGATCTTCAGTCATGTGAAGCTGTTACAAACATTTAAAACCTTCATTCCCATGAGCCATGATTTCAATGAAGCAGCTGTAGGCAAGCCAGGGGTAACAAGTCTCGTTGAAAATAAAAAATTGGGTTCAAGGGCCAAAAGAGATAAAACTAAATCCATGAATTGTAGCTGTTCTGGTAAGAATTTCTATTACTGTCCCCAAAAAAACGCACAATGATTTCTAATTAAATATATGGCACAGGAGTATCACTCATGAGTAGAGTGATTCACTTATATAGAAGAAGAAGAAATATGAACTTTATTCTGGGACAACTTGTCCCCTAAGAATAACAATGGGTACAATACATAAAACAATTGTCTGGCTATGATAATTAATTATAATAAATAATAATAAAATTGATTAATAATTAAATTATGAGTTACAAAATAAATAAAGAAATCTTGTAAAGGATACATCTTATGTGTACTATTATAATGTATATAACATAAATATTCATGTTTTACATTTGCTCGGAAGATTGAAGATCTAGGAGGTAAAGAAATAGATGATGTTTAAAGGAAGTAAGAGTTGTGCTTTTTCGTATTGATATAGGCAATGAATTCCATTGGGAGGAAGCACGGATAATAAAGGATTTTTCGAAGGATGTAGTTCGATGTGTAGGAGTGTACAGGTTAATGGGTTGGGTTCTAGTATTTAAGAGTTGGATGGAGGAGTGTAGGATAAGGTCATGGATATAGGTAGGTTTTTTGGTTTTCAAGGATTGAAATATGAGTGCACCTAGGAAGTATTGACAACAGAAACTGGGGTAAAACCAACCAATTTCCGAATACCTGTGAGATATGTGAGAACGTCTAGAAATTCCAAAAATAAATCTAATATAGTAAGAAGAGGGGAAAGATAAATAATCACATAAGAATACTGACCAAGATAACTCCATAAATAGCAATAACACTTATAACACCTCTTGAACCAATGGTAGCAATAGTTTTAATAAAAGCTAATTATAAACAGCAAATTTACTGCAAAAATATAACAAACATAGAACTAAACTATAAACAAATTATTAGAAAATTAAAACAAAAAACCAAAAAAAAAAAGAAAAATTAAATATACTTTATCACTGTACCTGAGATCTGAGAGTTTGGGGTAAGCACAGATACGAAGAGTTTTTGAATTGGATCCAACCGCATAGATATTACCCTGAGGGTGGAATTCCGCGCACCGTACAGCCTGTACATCTTCTAATGTTGTTACAGCTATAAATCTTGGCCTATTGTCATTAGAATCTCCCCTTCCTACGACCTGCTAAACAAATAAAAAAAAAGTTAGGATCACAAATATAAACAAAAAAACAAAACAAAACATGAAATTATTAAAAAATCAATTATTATTAAAATGTATTATTAAAGTAAAATGTTCATGATACAAACCATTTGTTTCTGTTTAACATACATATGGATTAGAATGTGCATATATTAATACTTGTAAATACTTACAAAGGTATTTATATAAATAAATATAAAATATATTCATATAGTAATAAAAGCAATTTTATGTTTGATATTACTATACATAGATCAGCCTGAAAATTAATAAAAAGTTGACGTTTTTGAAAAATTGAGTATCAATAGGAAATATGTGTTATGCTAACTAAGCTGAAATGTGCAGGAATTATTGCTAAGTGATGTTTTATAAAGTAAAATCAAAAACTTCTTTCTCAAAAGTTCAAAATAAATAATCAAATTTTAAAAACAAAACACCAACTTCATCAAATTGTCAAATTTTTTCAACAAGACGGTTTCTATTGTTCACGACCCTGAACTAAGACTTACAAATAGAAAATTAGTCATGTATCAATTAACAATTAACTAACTCTTGTATTACATTGTGGTCCCAGAGGAGGGATAGATGAAATTTCCCCTCCCAAAATACTTTAAAATTACAAAATTTGAGACTATCCTAAACAGCAAATATAGAAAAGTATGATTTAATTTCTGAAAACAAAATTCATTTCTAAAAGCATTGTTTATTTGTTTCATGCAAAGGTTGAATGATGCTTTTCCCTTATAGAAATCCTTCTATTTTTTAGATATCCTTCTATTATTTTTTTTTTTTTGGAAAACCCCTAATTATATTTTTTTCTCTCTTAATGGACGACTTGATAACTGTGAGGAAGAAGAATCAGGTATAGAAAGTTTAATATATCTTGAGAAAACTAAACTACTTGCAAAATAGCACATAACGCAATATGATTGTAAGATACAAGTTGATACTTTACATCCATTATATCTAATAATGAAATGGTTTCATTTAAAATAATAGTTGTTGCACCATACAACATTATTGAATTCTACACGTTTTATAATCTATGACCTGAGAGTTGTTAGGTTTATAATTGCGATCGACAAGTATAGCAGGTAGAACAAATTACAGAGCAATGTGGATCGCCGACTGGACACCAAGTTAGGTCCTGGCAAGCTCAAGCTGGTGGTGCCCAACCTCCCACAAGGCTGGAGTCTATTTTTTTAATGTTCCATGACCAACTGGGGAATAGACGTCAAGTAAAGGAAACGTCTGCAAGTATATCTTCTTCAAGCATATCGGAATCTCTTAAAGGCTTGGAAACATAGCAAATGTAGATTAGTTGATAATAAATCCATTCCAAATTAAGAAAAAAACCTACCGTGTCACTAACTGCTTCCTTGACCTCGATTAACTCCAATAATGGTTCATTTTAATCAGATTTTTTTAAAAATTGTATACATAGATAAAGAATATCGATATTTGAAAAATATCAAATGAATTGCATTAAAAAAGTTCAACTAAAAATAGTTTTATATATATATATATATATATATATATATATATATATATATATATATATATATATATATATATATAATTTAATTTTTACATGTTAAGGTGCATTATTAAACATTTCATAACAGAATTATAAACACAGATTAAGAAGAGTTTCTATAGAAGAGCTTCTATAGAAGAGTTTCCATTTAAAATCATAGCAATCCTCGAATACTTGAACTAGCCAAAATAAATTCCTGAAGTACCATCGAAAATAGTTCAACAGTTTAGAATGATGACCCATAGATTTAGGACACAAAAAAAACGATAGAGCGAAACTTTTTGACTCAGGAAAGACAACAAATTTATGGAAGCATTCGAGTAAGAAAAAGGAATCATAAACATTTCTTTAAAAATTACATACAAATACTTCAAAAGCTATGAAAGAAACTCTTACTAAATACTGAATACCAAGAATTGCTAAATATAGCAAATACAATAAATAGACGTAAACAGAATAACCTCAATATATCAAGTTGACGAATCGATAAAAGATCATTAACCGAAAGTTTACAGTTTGGCCACCAATATCATATTAAAAACAATTACAGTTGAGTTCAAGGGATAAAAAAAAAAAATTTAAATAACTACAAAATAAATATATCATTGAACATTAGTTCCATAAATTTATACTAATATGTGTTTAATCTAAAAACTATTTAAATAAAAATAATTTTACTATTTAGTCATCCATTTTACTTATTGCCCTTGAGTAAGGCAGCTTATAATATTTATACCAATAAATCAAATGAAATATATATATATATATATATATATATATATATATATATATATATATATATATATATATATATAATTTTTTGAATGAGACATCGGCACTCCGTATATAAGTGTTTGTTTTTTTTTAACTTGGATGTGTAATTTATCAACCTAAGTGCATCCCTGGCTATTTTCAAAACTATTAGAAAAATTATAATTTTGGACAAAGTTATATCTTATGTAATTTTTAAAACGTTTAAGCTAGTTTGAAATGTTCAAATTACTTGTTTATTTGAAGGTTTATCAATTAATTTATCCCCGATTTCATCGACATCACATTACTTTTCTGTTTTATCTTGATAAAGGCAGTTTTCCAATATGTATTGCTAAAAAGTGTAGACCATTTTTGGAACAATGACAATATTTTTTTATTGAGTTTTGCGTTTTTTGTTCGATATATTTAGAAATTTAAGGTTACGAGAGAAAAAATATCGATGCATAGATATTGTCGATGTATAGAAGTTCGATAGTTTCTATTATATTTGAAAATAAAATTGACACACCCCTAAGCTATCTCTCATGAATTTTAAACCAATAACCGATCCAATACACTAGGTACTGAGCCTATAAAGGGCGGTACAAATCAGCTTACAGGGAACAAACCCCCAGGAATCAACTACAAAGAGACACGACTAGATACCAAGAGCTAGAGATACCGAGATACTGTAGCACATTGTTCGTGAAGATTACACGGCCCAGCTCCGGATATGAAATACCAAACACCTCTACGAATCCAGGGCTTTCTCTAACTGTACGAGAAAGCGAACAAGTTTACAATAAGAAAGCAAATGTTTACAACAATCACAATAATTCTCCATTCGAATCTCTAGTTAAGGGAGAACGTGGCATAGCATAGTTTTAAACATATGAAATGTTTTAGCAAAACACAAAAGTCTCTAATTTCTAAATTTTGAATAACTATTCCGAATAAACCAAGAAAGGTCATGAAAGAATGTCTCCGCGGCTACTTCTATTCCTCACAGGTAACGTAGAGTTCATGCTCAATAAAAATTAAACATTTTTTCACACCAGAACTACCGATTTACTTTACATTTTTTTAAGTATCCGCTAATCGTTATACAGAGCAGTAAGTCATATCAACAAATAATTAATAAAATAAGTATTGAGAAAAAATTTATAATAAAAAAAAAGTAGGAATTCATTTTCAATTGTTTTAACACACCCATTACTAATACCTCCAATATGACTGTAGGTACGCATGTTGGTATAGAAGGATCAATTCAATTAGGATTGATGAATTCATAACAAAACATTTTAACACTCAGTCACTCTTAAGTGTATTCAGTATCAGAAGATTTACAAAAATAGCTCAATACGGCAAATCAAAGAAGTCCAATAAAATTGGCAAATTATTTGTCAAACAAGAACATCCAGTACTGTTCCTCAAGAATTACAATAATGTACAACTACTGGCACAATTGTATGGCCAAATTAATTACAACTTGGCTTCTATAATATTCATCAAATTTTTAATTTAAATATTTTATATTATCTTTTAATTTTAGCTTTTTACCGTTGGTACATTGGTTAGGCGACTTAACGACGAATTTAAGAACTTCAATTATTAATCCAATTCAAAATCAAAATATATAATAATTTAAAAACTTTGAAATGCTTAGGACAAGCTTGGTACGGGGTTTCCCCGAGAGCCTAGTAAATAATGTATCATTGTAGTTAAGGTTCTTTTTCATATTTTTCCTCCATCTTTCTTTATTAGTTTTAACAACTGTTACCTATTTTTATATTATCTTTTCGAACATTTTATTTTATATCTTGTAGGTTAGAGGCTGTTTATTTTAATTTTCTTTCTTTCATTTATAGCATTGTATATATTTTATGAATGAGTTTTATATTACTTATTGCCCTTGAGTGAGACAGCAGCTTGTAATTATTCGAAATGAACATAAAATTCTAAAAAAAAAATACTTTGAAATGAAAGTATCCCCCCCCCCCACTATATTTCTTTTATCCACAGCTGTCGCTCAAACCGAGACAATAAGCGGATATGATCTAAAAAAATTATGCGAAATTAGCATGAGGGAAAATGGTAGCTTATAATTAACAAAACGCCACTGTATTAACTCACACTTCATTAACGGCACCCTAAAGCTAGTATTAAATACAATACAATGGCACATTAATTGTCGATACATAATTGATTATGTATTAGTACTCGATTTGTATTTAAAATGATCGACCTCAAACGATCAAGGCAAGAGCTGTTGTTGAGATGGAGAGAAACCTCTAACTGTTCCCCGACAGCTGCTTCACGACTTTCCATCAAACGGTGACCGTCAGGCCGGAGACCAGAAAGGAAATGTCCATCGTGTATACAACTGCGGACAGGTGGATATGGGTCGGGGAGCTGCTTAGGTCTCAGCTCCGCTGTGAATTTCATGAGGGAGTTTATGGCGAATAAAAATAGCGGGCGGAGCGGGGACTGTCGCATCAATCAACCGATTAAGGAACCAAAGAAACTGAAAACAAATGATTTTGAAATTTTAAAGAAACATGTATAACCCCAAAAAAATCTGTGATAAGTAACAAGGTGTCTCTCTGGCAATTACTGAATACGTATTATAATCTGAAAGAATAATTCCAAAATAAATTATAGAAGGAACTCATCTATATACTTGGAAGTTTTTTTTTCTTCTTCTAATCCCCTTTTATTTTTATTGATTTATGATACAATCACAAACATTTAAGTCCATCCCTTTTTTTTCACTTGGTGCATTTTAAGGGAGTTTTGTTTAAAGTACAAAAATTATGATTATATTAAGTACAGCAATACAATAGATGTTGATCTAGTGATGAGGCTCACTAGATGTTTGGGAAAGAGGGTCTGTTGAGTCATATTAGTCAAGTCTAAGTGTTTTGACGTAATTTTGCCACCTCTGTGGCTTTTCAGTTGGCGTTAATGTGTTGAATAGTGGGTTAGTCGAGTATTTGAGGCTATCAAAGAATTTGATATGACTCCTTGTAATGTATTCTGTCACCTTTGGTGAGTCTAGTGTTTTGTGTATTATGTCAGTTTTAGTCCTTTGTAACGTTGTATGTCGAACGATTCGTCTCAATACCCCGTTCTGAAACTGTTGTAGTCTTTTTGATGTCGATTGTGATATGTTTGCCAACATCGGAGCTCTATAAAGGAGAGCCGGTCTCAGCAAACATTTATAGATCATTAGTTTGAGGCGGAGCGAGAAGTTTGGTGTACATAGCAGGTGATTTAGCCTGTATGATTTTGTTCTCACCAACTTAAGTTTTCGGTGGCAGTGGCTTGAAAGTGTAAGGTGCCTGTCTAGAGTGACTCCCAGATACACTATACTGCCCGCTGGCCTCTTAGCGATTCCTGCTACCTTATAGGTTTTAGGAACAGGACGCTTATTTTTCTGGAAGGAGAAGATAATGCAGTCAGTCTTCTTGGGGTTAACTGCAATATTTAATCCTTCCAATATTTGCGTGATTTCATTACAAACCTCCTCCGCCTGCCGTAGAGCCTTCGTGGCGTTTAATGAACTACTATATATAGCAATGTCATCGGCGTAGGCCGCCACAGTCGCTTTTCTGTACCTAGCACCAACAGTTTCAGCCATGTATATTGAGAACAATACTGGAGAAAGCACAGACCCTTGAGGGACGCCGCATGTGAGAGGGACTTCTTTGGATAATGCCTGGCCGACTCGCACCCTGATTTTACGCTGATCAAGAAATGACCGCAATAAAGTTGAAAGTTGCTCCGGGAATTCGTGGTCCTGCAGTATCTTACATAGGAACCCATGTGACACTGAGTCGAACGCCTCCGTGCAGTCAATTGATATCATTGCAGTCACTTCATTTTTAGCAATGTGTTGGCTTACTTCCGCCTGTAGTTTCGCCAGATGGTGTTCCGGGCTGAGTCCGGCCTGGAATCCGGTCTGCTCGGGTGGAATAATTGCGATTTCTGAACAGAAAGTTTTTAAATAATTTAGAATAATTTTTTCAAAAATTTTGCTTAAGTGCGGGAGTAAGCTTACTGGTCTGTAATCAGCTGTCTGAGTGCCAGTCTTCGTGGGTTTCAATAGCGTGAAGAGAATGGCCTGTTTCCATGCCTCTGGAAAGTACCGTAGCCTGAGACATGAATTATAAAGATTGGTAAGGTGGACTATACCTCTCTTAGGGCAATTGTTTTAACAATATTGTTTGTATCCCATCATGACCAGGGGCATTATTTCCCCTCGAACGACGAAGGATGGCCTTCAACTGTTTCGGGGATAGGAACATATAGTTTTTTCCAGGCTCTTCTATTTCAGGTGCTTCTAGTGGGGTCCCAGTACGCCTTTTTATGGCCATATCTTAATGGTCTACGAACTTCGATGCTTGTTCCTCTGCTGTAAGCAATTTGTCACCATCGTGGAACATCATAGAAGATCTCTTTCTAGTAGACGTTTTCAACAGTCTCCAAAATTTTCTATGGTTACCGTGTGTGTCCCTCAATTTCTCGTGCCAAAGAGTGGTCCTCCATTGTTTCATGAGGTTGCGGATTAATATACTTGGAACTGATAACCTATCTTTTGGATTGAACGGGAGGAGGTTAGTAAAATTAATTCGGAGATAATGTCAATTCAAACTGAATGATATATTCTGGAGACGATGTTTAAATGTAATATCCATCATCATCACCCCAAGCTCTACAATCCATTACTAGATCTTGGCTGATACAAGAATCCTCTTCTACTTATCTCTGTCTCGGACGGTAGTCAACCAGTTCCTGATGCCAAGAGTTAGTTCATTAGCATCCACTCGATCTAACCATGTTAACTTTGGTCTCTCGATTCTCCTCTTTCCTGCTATTTCTATACAAATCAATTTTTTATAATAAGAGACCTCGTAATATGGCCAACCCACGCTTGTAAAAGTTGGCAAGTTCGTCATGATGCATTATGCACATTTCGTTATTTTTCTTTATTGAGCCATATATCATTCTTAATATATTCTTAGAATTGATGAATTAAGTGCCACTTCTATTGAGATTATTTTATTTGAAAACTAGTTTCGAATGCTAAACATTCATCTTCAGTTTGTAGCGGTAGCCACTAATCATAACAAATATTAGTTTTACTAATTATTTTTTTATTGTCTTTAACGAACTACTTTTATGTGTTGCGAGGGCAACCAGTTTTGTATATAATTATTAATAATGTTTTAATTGTAACCATCCCAGTTGGGTTGTTCTCATTATAAAATAAAGTATTTTTATTTTGTGTTAAATTTTGAACACGTAGTTTTTTATGTCGAGACCTTCTGGTTTACCTTAAAAATAATCATTCTCGACAAGCTCTTCGAGGTAACTAAAAATTTTTAGTTACCTCGAAGAACTGCAGATGAATGTTTAGCAATCGAAACTAGTTTTCAAATAAAATAATCTCAATAGAAGTGGCACTTAATTCATCAATCCTAATTGTATTGATCCTTCTATATCATCATGCGTACCTCAAGTGATTAATATATTCTGTTCGATGACTATTAGTTTCTTTTTGCTGTCCATCGTCCATGTTTCTGACTCATATGCCAGGATCAGTCTTATAAGTAATTTTACAGGAGAAATTTTTTGATCGTGGGAGCCAACGGCTTTTTAAATTCTTCAGAAGACTACAATAACATGTATTTGCGGCGACAACCCTTCGTGACACCTCCTGGTTCATGTTATTTACAATGATCACCTACCCGAGATTCTTAAAATGACTTCATTGAATATAAAGTCAGAATTATATTTCCTAATAAGGATGGATGGATTTGGAGCGGATCAGTTGACACGTAAATACGATATAATATGTACTAATTTATTATATAGTTTTTAAAATTTAATGCATATAAAAAATATATTTAGAAATGGTTGGCCTGGGTTGATTCATATTGATGATGGGGTATGGCCAAATATAAACACGAAGAATAAAAACAAATTATTTTATGTTGACGTTTTTTATCCTTGATCGGGGTTATAAAAAAGATTATATTTTTCCCCTCTGTAAAAATAAAGAATAAAAATAGTAAGTGGAAAAGAAATACATAAAATCTTATTATGAATACGACCTTATATTATATACAAACTGAGCTTTAATTATACACCATTTTAATACATTATATTTTAATAAGTTTTTTATAGATCTGAAGTAGGCCAAAAAAGCAGACTTAAAATGCACAAAATAAATAATTGTTTACAAAATTTTTTTTTTGCATTGTTCACCTTACCCACAATTATATTCTCCTTACAAAGAGAGACTATTATCAAATACGAGAGTGAAAAAAAGAAAGCGCCAATGGTTGACGAGAATCGGCAGAAGGTGACTGTGCAACTAGAGGATGATAAGAGCAAAGAAAGTGAAATGTGAGGGGGGTGGAAACTGTAGAAAAACTGGAAATGACTGGGAAATGGGAAAGCGAATCCCCTATGCCGGAGAAAACTGCCCTGTCTTGTTTGGGAACGATTTGCTGAAGGATTTACTTTTTAATGGATAAAGGGTAGCGCCGAATCAATTACCACACCTGAAAAAGGAGTCTTTATGGTCTTTTACACAACAAATGGGGCCCATACACTTTATGGTCTTTCATCAGCTGAGAATCAAAGATTTTTATAATTTCATTATTATATCGAAAGGAGAAAAGACCTGTGTAAGATAAAGCACCCGAGTCTATTAAAAGGTTACTGAACTATGATGTCAAAAAAAAAATAACATTATATTAGTAATAAAAACTTTAAAATTAAAAAAAAAATTGTATTTAATTATATTTAAAAAAAAAAAGAACATAAAATCGAAACAATATCATCCATACGAGGTTGGCATCTACACTCAATCTCCAGGTTTTTTTGTCAACCCAATGAAGGTAAAGATAACCATTGTATAGAGCCTAGCTGTGCCCCAAGAGGGTCTCCCGACCAATGCTGAAATAAAAGGAAATACATTTTTCGAACTCGAACCCAGGGAGTTGAGAAAGAATATTAACAGAATAATTATTTCACCCCTCCTCATCCCCCCAATGAAAGCTAATAGCTGAGCGAAATCAGTTATTGATTTAGTTCTGCAAGCCGATCCTCAATTTGAAAAGAAGTGGCTATAATGTCTCTTCGTCAGTTAAAAATAAAAATAATGTTGAACTAAACAGCATTTAACACTTTTTTAGCACTATAGAAATTTACAATCATAATCAATCTTCGCACTATTAATCATCAATATCTGACTTGAAATTGGCGCAGCATCTTCTATCTCTGGTGCAAGTTTTAATTAAATTTTCCTTATTTTCATGAGGTTGTAATGTATTAGGAAAAGAAAATGGAATGATCATATCTTTCTATATACACCAATATTTTCGTAAATTAATAATCCCGCTATGCCGTAACAATTAAACCAACCCAAACAGGAAGAAGAACAAAATACAAAGTAGAACAGGGATAGGAATATTCAACAATTTAAATACAGCTGGGTTGTGGGTTGTTAGTCAAGATTGAAAAATTGTTGGCCACTTCTATTGGATTTTGGTTTTCATTCAAAGAATAATTAAACATTAATTATCTTCATTACATTCTAAGGAAAATAATCATATCACGTGTCATTAAACGTTGAAGTTTACTCTAGGACCATATAGATTTTCGAAGCTCATCCGTTTTGCCTCCTTAGAACTGACAATGAATGTTTAACATACGAAACTGGTCTTCGAAAAAAAAATGAAAAAAAAAATGTCCAATAGAAATGATAAATAATTTAGCAATCATAATTGGATTGATCATTCTATACCACCATGCGTAACTCATCAAAATATTAATCTTTACTAAATTTTTTTTTTTTGTTTTACAAGCAGTAAGTATATTATTCAAAGATGGATCAATAAATAAACCCCGTATTATTTACTATCTTTATTGATTTATCATATTTTTTTACGACCCTAATTGAATGGGTCCGCCGAAAAACGTTCTCAGCAACAAACATAAAATTTTGAGTAATCAGTGGAAGAAATCATAATTTAAAAAAAAAAAAAAAAAAAAAAAAAAAAAAAAAAAAAAAAAAAAAAAAAAAAAAAAAAAAAAAAAAAAAAAAAAAAAAAAAGCCATTCCGATTATGAAGGCAAGCAGAATGTAGAAAGAATTACAAGTTCTAAAACTGGTCGGATCCAGTTTATCGCAGTGGCAACAGAGTTCCTAGTATCACTGAATGTAGGAAGGAATGAATTAATTTCATTAGGCGGTTAATAACCTAATGAAATTATTTAAAATCAAAAATATACTTGTTCACAAGTCTTCTCAAATATTGACAACGTATCCGCTCAATATTATGGTAATAAAATCAATAGTTATAGGATAATTCGTACAAAATAAAATAGTACTGAATAAAAGACTCAATTTATTCCATAGGTTAGTGGAGCGGATGGTAAAGTAATATCGGCGGTATCTGTTGGTTCAGGGGTTGGGAATTGTGTCATAGCAGTAGGACAAAGAAATGAACCTAAAAAATGTTGTCTAAGGAAGAAACGATCACTTCTATCGGTCCCAACCGCTATTAAAAAGAAAATCCTTGTGACTGTAACTGATTTAAACTGTTACATGTTTATTTTATTTGTTTAAATAGATAAAACTATATAAATAAAAATGAATGTTTGTCTATATGTGTATCGTATGCCTTCCTAAACCGTTCATCCAGTTGCGATGAAACTTTGGGGCATGTTCGGACGTATACTCGCGAAGGTTTTTGAGTTATCTATATCACAGCATTCACTGACTGTTAGGCAGGACGAAGTTCGGTGGGTCAGCAATACGACATAAACTAGAATAAAAAAAAAATATAAAATTATAATAATTCCTTCTCCGCAGTTCTTATAATAAATATACTTTTATTTCATTAATTAATTTTGTTTAAAGATTGAATTACTTAATTATATTTTATTTTGTAATAATTATGAAATAATCATTAAAATTAAGAACATTCAAGTTTAGTAATACAGTGAATTATGATCTGTGTTGAATACCTGATTGTTCTGAAGAAAAAAATACAAAATGTTGTAAAATTTAATTTTTTTTTAGTTCATGAATATAAATTCACACTCAAATTAAAGAAAAACAGTTACAAACTTTTAATTTTGAAAAGTAAATATTATCTTCAAATAGAGTTTTATGTTAGTTTTAAATATTTATTGTACATGTAATTTTATTTAGATTTTATAATATATTTATTTTGTGCACAAATATACAGTAGAACGTCGAAAATCCGAATGCCAATAATCCGATCGCCTACTGAGGATTTTTTTTATTATTAAATTCAATATATTTGTAATATGAAATTGATACGTAATTGATTTAATATAGTTAGGTTTAGAGTGCTTCTTTTTATGTACTCTACATATTTCTTCAAGAAACCAACTAAAGAAATATACATAATATATGTATGTAAGTACATAAAAACTATTGTTTTTATTTCCTGTACTGTATTCCAGAACTGTATTTTTAATTATAATGGGGTTCAAATTTTAGACGCTCTGCTGTATAATTTTTTTATGTTATAATTTCATTTATATTTTTTTAATTGTTTTTGTATACAATGCAAATTAAGTTTTTTTTTTTTAAATTTATTATTTAGTTATGTAATTAGAACGTGAAACATTCCTATACCAATTGAAGAATAATGATAATTTTTTTTAGCTACTATTTTTTTTTAAATTATCTTATCAAAAAAGATTAATTAGAACACATATTTTGTAGCATTTGAACTAACCGGATATGATTAACAGAATTAACCCAGTTCCTATTCATCAAGTAAAACTTAGCCGATTACATAACCACTAGAGGATAGACAATATTATAAAATAAAAAGTTAATATTTATAATAGAGGAGATGGAGAAGACAACAGCTTGATGCCCAATGACATGGAGAAGACAACAACTTGATGTCCAATGATGACATGGATCCGGGAGAAGAGCTATCGAGAGATGATCAAAGGAGCGGATGAGACCTGCTGTAGCTAATGACAGTAGCACTCTCTCCCGTTGGGAAAGTACACCCTTAATATCCCAACTTCCCTGGCTAAATCATCCAACACTATAATAATACATTTCATTGATCCAGTACAGCCTAGGAAGTAATATTACAAGTGGGGTATAATATCAATATTATACTTAGGAGACAGAAATGCGGAAGAAAAAACAGGGGTGTCTAAAACTAGTGCTGTGTAAAAATAGATAAGTAGTTAAGACAATATAGTAGGGTAACTTGCATTAGATAGAGTTCACTATTAGAGTAATCAAATGGTAAAATGGACCCTGTGTTGTAAATAACAAAAGAACAAGGCTCGTAGGTAATTTATCTAACTGATAAAGGAGAACAGAGTTTAAGGTCGGGCTTATTTATGGTATTCGGAAAAAGGAAACTAACAAGATCGAGCATAAAAGCACTGCTGTAGCTGATTTAGAAGTTCTAGTTTCAGGAGATATCGACAGATATCATGTAAATCACCCCACATTCTTTGAGACGCTTTTCAAAAAGTAAATTTCAAAACGGTTTAACACAAAAAACTACCGACGTTTCACGTATACTTTTCACTACTACTTTTTTTCGGTAAAAACAACATTAAGAGAGGATTGGATATAGAAAATAAAACAACAATTTAGTTACATTCTTTAATATAATTAGAAAAGTAATGAATGTAGTTTCCAAGAACTTATGCCAAACATTCCGAAAATGGACATCGGACCGGCCATGGTTGTTTTGGTGTTAAAGGTGAAGATATCTTTCACTAGGAATATAATATTTTAACTATAGTTCACAATTGAAAAGAATTAGTAAATATTACATGTTCTTAAACTATATATATAGCCATGAAGGGTCTTGGGTTCAGTACTTCGGTAAGTAGTCCAGTAAAATAAGGGTTTGCCGAAGAAAAAACTGTGGAACTTTTATTCTCAACGGATCTTTAGAAACCCTTCCGTTTTGTCTACTTAGGCGAGGGTGGTTCACAGCATTTAATACAATTTACATATTAAGTAGCAAACTTCAGATTCGGATTCAGCACCCAAAAAAAATAAAGATCCGTTGAGAATAAAAGTTCCGCAGTTTTTTCTTGAAAACTACCTTTTGTAGACTTTATTTTACTGGACTAAAGGGTTTACTGTTACAAGGCCAACAGTTGTAATTTGAACAGAATTCACGATCACCCAACCAGGTTTTTCCCCAATTAAGGATATCTACTTTTATAGAGGCTGAGCGTGTCCCCGGAAGGTCTCCCGACCGAGATTTCGATCCACGGCTGAAATAACAGAATATAAATTCTGTCGGACTCCAACTCGGACCAGGGAGCGTGGTAGCCAAGCGTCTTACCCACTGAGCTACCGCGCCTACCGTTCTTAAACTAATAATCATTAATAATTGGAACTTGCCACTTCTATTGTAAAAGATTTTTTTCGAAGACTAGTTCCCAATGTTAAACATCAATAATCATTTATAAAAATATACAAACTTTGAAAACATAAGTAGTACACCGAATTAAAAATTGCTACACAAGGAATCAAACATGTTGATACTCGCCTAAGTAGACAAAACGGAAGGGTTTCTAAAAGATATCAGGACCTGGAGTAAACAGGATGTAGAGAGGCGCAAGGGGTGTTGGCTTATACACGGGTAAATACATTTTGATGACAAAATTTATTAGCCAAGTAAATGAGCAGTCCCTTAAGGTTTCCCTATGACAGGTCGGTTTTTCTGTTTGGAAACAAATAAAAAATGGAACTATTAGAAATATTCATCTGATTACTAAACAAAAATTTGGATTGGTTTTGAATGGTTTTATTTTATCTAATATCTTTTAGAAGCCGTTCCTATTGCCTTCTTATTTCTTGTCTAACATTTTTAAAATTTAATATTGATATCATTGCTAAATTTAATACTTGTATTTAATGTGTCTGGCAAATTTCTGATGTTTTGAATTATTGTATATTTTTAGAACTGATGATAAATGTTTAACATTCGAAATTAACTAGTTTTTCAATAAAAACTTCCAATAAAAGTGGAAAATAATTCTTCAATCTTAATTGCACTCATGCTTCTGTACAATCATGCGTACTTCACTAACTATATTTCGCCAATTAAAACAAAATTTTCTTCAGAATTTTTTGATGTGTTTTAACACTCCAGAAGAGCAAAAATTACAAGCATTGATAGCAGATTAGTTATATCTTACATTATATAGACAAACATGTAAAGATGAAGATTAAATATGGATTAATAAAAAAGGAAATAAAAAAATAATTTCTTACGATTTATTTAAAATATATTATATGTACTAAAGACTGTGTTAGAGCACATAAAGGCGAGGGTCTCTAACAACCGGCACAGAAGGTCATGGATTCAATTCATACTTGGGTGGTTGGTATTTATTTCGTGGTAGTCACGCGAAATGGACCTGTTTGTCCCACTCTGGATAGAGTAGTTTGGAAACCGATAGAATTACCCGTTTTTTATTACTGTAAAACGTTGAGCCCCGACAAATAAGAAAATATAGTTTTTTGTCTTTCAACGTTTTTAAATTCATGCGGGATATGTTTCCACACTATCAACCATATTACTATAAAGTTAAGGGCCTTAAGCTAAACGCTCCTCCTTTCGCAATTTTATCGGAGTTATGGTGAATAAAAAATAAATAACATCTTTCCTCCCACAAAAAATAAAGAAAAACCAAATAAAAAAGTTTGTTGTATGAATTAATCTTTTTAGAAAACAATTTTTAAGAATACGTTCTATTAAATTTTTGGTTGATTCTTACATTTATAATTATAAATATTTTATTTTTATTTTCAGCTATTTAGTTCTAATGATGTAAATATAAACTTTTTTTTTAAATATATATTTATTTTTTATATTAGTTTTCGACAGCTTCGCAGCCGATTCTGGTGGGTTAATACAATAAACCACATTTAATTGGTCGCTCAGATCAATAAATACATTGATAAATTCCAATTGACACGAATGAACGTCCACCTATTATAGCGTTCATTAAACGATGTATTGACTATGATACCTTAAAGAAAATCATAATTTTTAGTAACAAAAATAATTCACTAAAAAAGGATACTCTATTGTAATAACACATCGATCGATTCCTTAGCTCAAGGGGGCAGTGATCCAACCTGATAACCACTCGAGAACAGTGAAAGCTGAAAGAAACGCAGTAATTATTGACGGATTATCCACTCTCTATTGTGTTCCGATCTCAGGGTTACAGCAACAACTTACATATGCAATAACTATCGCCCTGAGTAAATATAGTTATGAAAGTAAAATGGATCGGGAAGGAAGGCAGTTGCGTTACAAGCATTACGTCAGGGATCCCATGAACCTGTGGAGCATCATGAAACAAAACTAGCTCGCCAATAGAACAAGAGAAGTGCAAGGAAAAATTCAATAGAGCTCAACTGCAAAATAATAAAAAGGATAAGAAGGTTTTGAACAAATGAGGATTGCCTGGATTCAGGTATATGGTATACATATATCTTAATATATATAAATTACGTCTCGCTGTCTTGGGGCAGGCTGACACCTTAACTACTGAACCGATTTTAATCAAATTTGCACACCGTGTGCAGTTTGATCCAACAAAAAAGATAGGATACCTTATATCTTAATTTATAGTCGCAATATTATTTGTATATTATCTGTAAGTCACAATTATCTGTTAGCTCTATACGATTCTAACATATGGCGGTATAAGGTTACACTATTATATAAAAGGACAAGCAATTTTTCGTTTGTGTTCACTAACCGCCAAAAACTACTAAACCAATCTCTACCAAATTTTGACTACATCATCTTTATAGGATGGTTTAGCAATAGTAAAATCTAATGATTTTCAACTAATTCTTTATTGATAAATGAATTATAAGTGGATAACAGTGAAGTTCAAAAATGGCGGCAATTGCCATCTACATGAAAGGTTAAAAGGTACAGTGTTACATGGAGGTGAACATTGATAACAAAATTTACTTATTTTTAATTAAATTGTTACAAAAACAGCTATATGGAGTGAAATATACCAAATTTTAACTACATCATGTTCATAGTCCTAGGTTTAGCAACAATAAAAATTTAAATGTACAATGTTGAGTGTTAGAAACGGGTTTTGCCACACTATCACTAATTTTTGTGGTTAGAAATTAAAATCCAACCAGATCAAATCAATAAAATTATTTCTGTCGAATGAAAATTATTAAAATTCAAAATGCCGATCCTCAGCTGTTTAATATTGTGTGTAAAAATATGAACTTTGAACCTTTAGTTGTAAGCACTGATAATGCAGTTTCTTAATAGTCTCTGTCCATCTGGATTACCAACTCATATATTAAAATTGAAAATTGGATGTCTAATTATGCTTTATGTTATCTTCAAACATCTAATCAATCTAAATTTAACCAAGTTAATAATGGCTGCTATGCGTGAAAATATCATCAAAAATATAATTTTCAATTGTTCACTTTAATACAAGATTTTTATCGATAAACAAAAAATCAATTATTAGTTAAAATTATCTAAGATCTTCACTTATGAGAGAGGGCGAAGCCTCGACGGGGGATGATGAAGTTATATGTAAAAGGACAAGCCATTTCCGTTCTTGATCACTAACCGCGAAAACTATAGAACTATTCTGTACCAAATATAACTACATCATCTTCATAGTTCAAGGAAGGTTTAGCAATAATAAAATTTATATATTTTCTATTAAATTACTGTTTAAAAAGCGATAAATATGTGGTGTGTAGTAAAGCGAGCGCCATTCAAGAGAGGTTACAATGATCCGGTGTTAAATTGATAATAAAATTAATTCGTTACCCAAAAAGCTATACAGATGTGGTGTGACGTGTGGATTCCAGTGAAATTTAAAAATCGAATATGTGGCAAGCGACAATAGCGTTTTAGTAAAACTAATGAACCTATCTGAACCAAATTTTAACTACATCATCTTCATAGTTCTTGAAAGATTTACAATTAGAAATTTTACTATAATAATAATTTATACTATTCTATCAAAGGACATGCCATTTTTCATTTTTGATCACTAACTGCGAATATTACTGAACCAATCTGTACTAAATATTAACTACATCATCTTCATAGTTCTATGAAATTTTAGCAATATTAAAACCTACTGATTTTTAATTTATATTTTATTAAAAAAAGTTAATATGTGGACAACAGTGAATTTTGAAAATTGACCGATAGGTGGCGAGTGCCATTCTACACGAGAGGTTACAAAACAGCTTGAAATTGATGATAAAATTTACTTATTAAACTATCAAGAAAATTATTAAAGAATATTTAAATATGGTGTGCGATATTCGGATCCCAGTGAAGCTTGAAAATCGACCGATTGTGTATAGCGCCATTCCACAATAGAGTTAACAATGGTAAACTGAACCAATCTGTACCGACATCTATATAAATAATTTTTATAATTCTAGGAACGTTTTGCAATGGTAAAATTTACAATAACTAACATTTAAATGTATAATGTTGAGAGGCAGGACCGAGGTTTGCCACACTGTCATATACTTTTATAGTTCGAAATCAACATCCAACCAGATGAAATCAATAAAGTAATTTCTGCCGAATACAAATTATTACTAAATCAAAATGTCGATCCTTTGTTTTTTTATATCGTGTGTAAAAATATGATCCAGGGGCCTTTTGTCGTAAGCACTGATAATGCAGTTTATTTTCCGCAAGAGTTTCTTAATAGTCTTTATCCATCTTGATTACCAATTCATACAATAAAATTAGAAATTTTATGTCTAATGGCGCTTTTACGTAACCTTCAACCACCTAATCAGTTCAATTATAACTAGATTAATAATTACTGCTATGCGTGGAAAAATCATTGAAGAAATAATGCTCAACCACATGCTAAAATACAAAAATCTTATCTATAAACAAATAAATCTTTAATTTTTAGTTGAGATTATCTTTACTTATGAGGGCGGGCAAAGCCGCGACGGGAATGCTAGTATGGATATATTTTCTTGACTGTTAATATCAGATGTTAATTACGGTTCTTCAGGTTCATTGACTGAACATCAAGAACGGTATTTAACATGTATATATAAACAATCCATATTGGAAATCCCCAGACCTAAAGACTATTTTTTGACCGGTTACGAAAAGTCTAATATTGGCTTTCCTCTTGTCATAAAGTACAGTTTCGATAATCCGGCCACAGGAGTGCATTACCGAAAATTAATACTGGATGTAAAGAAAATACAACATAAAAAAAATGTCAAATTAACGCATTTTTAACCAATATCGAAAATTATTCTGAAGAAATAATATATTCATGCAGATCTAATTTAATTTATGGTATTGGCATTGGCATACGACATGAAAGTCAGACGATATATTGATAATTTTCTTCCGGGAGCCGAATCATTCCTATGAAAGTTTAGTTCAGTAGTAAACTAGAGATAGTTTTTCTCTTAAGAGTTGTAGACCTTTTTCGGACCCAACTCTGGAATCTTAGGAGCAAATATATCTTGGAGAAGTTAAACAGCTGAATGATCTTATGACAGTTTTTTCTCCAGTAATAGCCAGATAACTTTTTTTAATACAATTTTCAAATTTATCTAGCCTTAATATCGTCTTTTACATTGTTTTTATTACAGAAATCTTTAGCTTTTTATTTAAATTTCTCTGGAAACTGGTGTTAACTGCTGCAGTTGAATAATTCCAACAACCACTGGTCAATAAAAGGGCCGGATCACTGAGTCAGACTATCGAAGGGCCTGATAATCAAAATTATACTTTGTATGTAAAAGTGCTACTTCTACCACAGAAATGTTTTGTTTTTTTTTTGTTTTTTTTTCTTTCAAATAATCATTTTTTTTATGGGTTTATCAGTCCATACAGAATGATTTACATATTGAAGGGATAAGGATTATTGACTTGGAAAAGATTAACTTCGTGAAGCAATAGGTGAAAAGAAAAAAAACCCTAAGCACATAATGATTCCTTAAGCATAATTATATATAACTATAACAGGATGTTAGATTTTCTACGTTATTGTGGTATATTATCTTGCTGCAAGAAATTAACATAAAACAGTGGTAAACAAATATTATCCTTTCGCGGCAAACATTAACATATATTGCCAATGTCGTAAAGATAAAAATGACAAGTTACAGAAAGCTGCTACAACCCCTTGACCTAGCCCAAGCCAACTTCCTGACCTTAATCCGAATCAACTAACGGGCCACTCAGTACGAGATAACAAATTGCTTTGTAACAAATATTTTCTTATTAGGAAACTTACGTGAGCAGAATTAGGATGATATTAACTTTAGTAGTCTTCAATCATCTAAACCAAATCGGTCCCCTGGGAGTTGAGAAAGTTATCATATCATCATACATTATCATATCATAGCTATTGTTTAATAATGAATTTGACAACTCTATGCAGAGGCAGATAACTGTTTAGCTCAAACAAAATAATGCCGTGCAAGTAACAGTAGTCACTATTAGTCATTTGTTCTAAAGTATCCTTTTTAAAAAAACAATTTAATTAATTTTCAAAAGGACAACAATGGCTGAGTATCCAGAGACGATTAAAAATCGTTAGATCCTAGCAGTTTAAAAAATAGTATCCAGTGGTGTCCTATGAAAAGGATTAAACGGGAGAAGAGAGAGTGTCCTTAAAAAAACTAAAATATTTAAAAAGACGAAAATTAACATGTCGGGAAGGAGTTGCCAAGGATGTCCTTCGGCCGTCGAAAATTGTCAGATCCTGGTAATATCCTTCAGTTGCTACGGCACCCCAAAAATGGAAAAGCTTTTTTCATTGTATTAAAATTGAAAAAGTAGTAAAACATTTAGCATTTTAAGTCATTTTTAGTAATGTGATGTTTTCTACAAAATATGAGTGATTCTATAATTGATAACACATACAATAAAAAAAATCAGTTTTGTTTTTATTTAAATATAAATTTATAATTTGACTTGCTTTAAATCAGCTTCATCACATTAGCTGAACTCTAAAAACATTTTTTTTTTTTAGATATGGTAATCTGATACACCTAATTATGGTACACTTTCAAGAGAACATTTAAAACAAATATGAAGACAATTTCTTTTTATGTGATTTTTTATTTTAATGAGAATCAGACCCTGCAGCAATGTCTTTGTAAGAATCCTTAATGTTACATATAAAAATTATTATTGATAAAAGTATGGTTGACTGCTATTATGAATGGAGAAAAAGATTATCAGAGATGCAGTCAAACAGAAACACCAGCGTGTTGGGCTTCAGCGCGCTCATTCAAAAGATCGTGGGTTCGAATTACACCTGGGCGGGTTAAATTTATATCGTGGCGGAACCTCAAAATTAATCTTGACCTTCCCATACCGACTAGAATAGGTTGCTAACCAGAAGGATAACCCGTTTTTCCAGCCTTAGTTGGACAAAATAAGGACGTTAAGCTCCAATGAACAATAAACAATTACAGCAAAATCAGTAAGGTACAAGACAGATTAAAAATAACTTATCATCAGGAGATCGGCAGCACAGGATCGAGCCGAATGGCAGCGACTCATTGAGAAGGCTAGGTACTACCTAAGGTTGTAGCGCCACGTAGAAGCAGTGATATAAATATTTATTGTTTTAAATAAATAACTATGAAAATTCATAATTGGATTCCGAATCACCCTACTATATCAACACTTCATTTAATATTTGCACAAGTATAAAACAAAATATTAAATATATACTAAACAGAAAGATTTCCCAAACACTACGTAATAAGAGATAAAGTATGGACAGAACTTAAGACAAAAGATTTCCAGAAGAAACCATTAATAATGCCCAAAGGAGAAATGAATAAGTAGCTATGAAAATCAACTTTCTCATGGGGAAATTATCTTGAACATAAAATTAATTTCTAGCTTTTATATAAGATTATAATAAATTTGAAATTCCTATAATATCCTGTAGTCCTCTACTTTCAAGAAAGGAAATTTAAATTAAAATTGCTTCAAAACCAGTAATATCTAACATTGGGCACCAGTAATAAATAGAAACCAATCCTCCTAGTCTCTAAAATGCACATCATTTTATAATTTATATTTTAAAATAAAAAAACTATAACAAAAATATTATAATACTGACATAAATCAAATCCAAATGTATTCTATGAATATATCTCGAATTCTATAAACGTTTCTAACAGAAAAAATGTACCGAAATTCTAAACATTTTCAGTAATGTGCTACACATTCAGAATACATATTTAAATATTACTGGAAAGAAAAAAATATGAGTTTAAGTCCATGCTACATGTATCAGAAAATTTTCAAAGCCAAAGCGAATGTGTCTAATTCAAGTAATATTATGTTTTGTTTTTTTTGTTGTTTTTTTCATATTAAATAAATATTAAACATTTAAGAGGCAGTTTCTACAGATTGAGAACACGATATATTCAAAACCTGTAATTTAAGACTTTCATATCTAATGACTGCGATGTTAGAGGCTAATAGCTAGTCCATTAGTCTCAATCGAGCAACCTTATGCATACAGTTCTTTCTACCTTTGGTCATCGGTCGAAAGATTATTCCTGAAGGTCGACTTTTAAATCCAAAGCTTACCGCAGGTCTAGCGAATAGATTTAATGCTAAATCTCTCAAAACTATTAAATTGAAAAATTGTACAAGTCAATTAAATATTCAAATCCGATTCGAATGAATGTTACCATTATCAATTAGGGAAGATTACTACTCCGAGTAAATTCATTGTAACGGGACCAAAGCAAAAAAGATGAAAGTTTGAAATTCACTAAAACAAGAATATTTTTATCATCTTCATTATCTATATTAATAAATATTTAAATGCAAAAAGTGGCGAAAAAGAAAAAGCAATTAATACTTATTTTTAGGGATGTGTCGATTCCAAATGAAGATTCTCGGTTCCACCGATTTTTGAGGAATGAATCGGTATCGAGAATGGATGACTCAAAGTCGATTCCTAGGAACCGATCCATACTATTGGCGATAGTTTTGTAAAAAAAAAATATGTAGTTATTATGCATACATAGGTGTTTCTTCTTAACGACAAAAATAATCGGAAATTTTCCATCTCTAATAACAGACTAATTTCTCTTAAAATAAACCAACATTGCTCGGTACAGAATTATAAAATTCTTTTGAAGAATCAACAATTGCTAATGCGTCGTCTAAGTGTCAAAGAGAAGTATTCTATATCGGAAAATGAAGAAATAAAATAACGATTTCCAAATGCCAAAGCTGAAGCACTAAAAAAAATTAATGCGGCCAGATAATATCACCATTTTATTAGGCATTTTGGTTATGTTTAGAGGATTTTTGTGGTAGCAGAATAAATATTATTTTTGATTTTAATTTAAAATTATAATCAATATCCTGAGAAATATCAGTGCATCCTCCCATTAACAGTGTTTGGTGAAAGGTTTACATTGAGCATATACATTTCCTTAAGAAGTAAATGACATATGAAACATTTGAATAATAATCTTCTTTATAATAGTTAGTAAAATGAATTTTTTTTTTTTTGAACTGAAATTACCTTATACAGGGTGTCCGGAATTTAAAAGGCAAAACTTCAGGAACTTATAGGGGACCGAAAAACTAAGACAAAATGTCCTTTAGAGATTTGCTTAGTTTTAGAGAAAATCTCAAAAAAAGAAACAAAACAAAAAATGTTACAGGTTGCGGTTATCACTTTTCAAAGTTCGTCAGGCTAGGCAGTGAGATATATAAACCCTTAATGTTATCCTTTACATTCTTTTATTTGTTTACATTTTGGCTTCCTTCTAGGATTATAATTCCTAAATTTGTCTTCAGTCAGTTACTCAGATATTTTTGTGTGAATAGCATCGGCCACAATGCCGCATACATATTCTAATGTTGAACACGCTGATATGATCTTTGTGTATTATTTCTGTAACGGTAATGCTTTAGAAGCCTACGAGAGACTGGGTCATTCTTAATACGTAATGAAGGCGACCAATTCCAGGCAGCAATAAGAGCAGATTATCGGAGAAGAAATTGTGTACAACGCCTTTTCGATAACAATCCTGAGATTAGCATCCGAAGAGCATCTGCTTCATTAGCAATATCGCGGCAAGCAATATGGCGAACTTTGAAAGGTGATGATCGCTACCCATACCATCTTCAAAAATTTCAGAATTTATTACCTCAAGATTATGTCAAGAGATTGAATTTTAGTAACTGGTTTCTTGACAAAATTGGCGATGATAATTTATTTCCATTAAAAATTATATGGACCGATGAAGCTACCTTTACAAGAGGAAGAATTGTTAATCAAATAAATTATCATGTATAGGCTCTTGAAAATCCCAGAGCTATAAGAGAATAGGTTTCAGCATGAATTTGCTATAAACGCTGGCTTGGAGTTAGGAACGGATTACTGGGGAGACCATATTTTATACCTGGAAGATTGAATGGTATCACATTTACACATTTTTTGGAGAACGACTTTTTTAATTATTTAGATGACATTCCCTTACAGCAGCGGATTGAAATGTGGTTCCAACTCCATGGATGTCCAGCTCATTATAGCAGAGTTGCTCGAGCTTGGCTGGATATAAATTATCCCCAACGATAGATTGGACGTGGAGGAGAAATACCTTGGCCACCCACATTACCTGATATGACACCCACGGATTTCTTCGTATGGGGAACCTTGAAGCAGAAAGTTTATTCGGTGTCAATCAACTCAAGAGAGCAATTAAGAAACCGAATCATAGATGCAGTGCACCAAATATCATCCGAACAATGTTTAGCTGCAATTTATCAAGTGAGTGCTAGATGTAATGCTTGCATTGGTGCAAGAGGACAACATTTTGAGCAATATTTACATTAAAAAGAACATAAAATAAATATAAATGTAAATAAATAAGTATAAAAATGAAAACTTGTTTTGTTTATTTTTTTGCGATTTTCTCTAAAACTAAGCAAAAACGAGCAAATCTCTAAAGGACTTTTTGTCTTAGTTTTTCGGCCCCCTATAAGTTCCTGAAGTTTTGCCATTTAAATTCGGGAGACCCTGTATATTGTATGTTATGTATAATAAATGCTATTCGCTGCTACCTAATTTATTTTTTGGGTTATTATTTTAGCTCTCAAATCGACTACATTATGTTCTACAGCAATATAGTTTTGAACTCAAGAACCGATACTGAGAATCAGAAAATTTTGGTACCAACACATCAGGGCTAATTTAATGGATTATACTATTCATGAGAGTGTCTGTGATTTAGGAAATTCAATGATTTTCTATTATTAAATGAAGATATAAGCAAGCGGTAATTTGTAACGTTTCCGACCCTTCATTTTAAAAAAACAATGCAAAGAAGAAATTAGTAAGAAAAAAACAAAACAATTTTATCTTCTCTGATCTAAGAACACCCCAACATTTTTCTTCAAACCATTATCTCTTCATAATGACTTTTCCATCCGAAGGTAATTTCTATTACCGTCATCTACATACATCCCGTAATCATTGTACTCGGAAGCAAAGATTGAAAAACAAATTATTCTTTGGGAAAAAATATTTATCTACTATCATCACATGAAATGAAACAGAATCGAAAATATTATGGGAGAATTTCACTTTATTTAGGGAATAAGAAAATCGAAATTTTATAATTTTATCCGACAGGCTTTAGTTAGAATTGAATATAATAAAAATCATTACCATACAAAAAAAAAAAAAAAAAAAAAAAAAAGAAATAAATTGAGGACTCAATCGCAGTGTGATTTGGGGCGAGAGTCTCAGCCAGCTGGGCACTGAAGGTCGCGTGGGTTCGATTCCCAACTGGGCGAGTTAAAATTTATTTCGTGGCTGACCCTAAAAATTAATCATAACCTTCCCACCCTGGCTAGAATAGGTTAATAACCCCAAATAAATAAACAAACAAAAATTTATAAGCCCTAGATGTTTTGATTTTTATAGAACCTTTTTCAAGAGCAACGCATCTATAAAATTACCGTCATGCATGAGGGGACCCACCACATATCTGAGTAGTCAATTAGATAGTGAGAGTAAGATACAATAACGATCTGAAAACAGCTGTTTTTTTAAGGATAATAATATTTAAAAATAAACAAAGATGGCAGAAAGAGGACAAAACTAAAAGTTTATAATTTTAAAATTTTTGTTTCAAGTCTTATATGTTATATTAATGTTATACGCATTAAATTTCTGGTACACTACGCCTATATTTCAATAATGGGATAATAAGTCAAATTTTATTTTTATTTATAACATGTACCTATGTTTTCAAATATATGCTTGTTTAATAACGATACAATAACAACAACCATTACAATTTCTATTTAAAAATTTCTTCTGATTAGTGTTCCATAAGGACCAAAAAATGTGGGGCTATCGTTGTAGTTGTTGTTTGTTGGGGTTTAATGACTTTTTGTACTTTAACTAGGACCGGAAGGAAGAACTGTTCTACAAGTTATAAAATTATAGGTTAAGTATTGCCCGAAAAGATAACATTAGTTTACAAAAGGAGATGGCATAGAGATAAATGGTACACCCTAGGACATCGTCATGAGAGGTGTCAATGAGCCTTCCATTCCTCTGGTCCCTAAAACTAATTTTCTACAACAATGTCTCAACAAATATTTAAAAAAAAAAAAAAAAAAATTTAAAGTAATAAATTAACGAAACATTGGATAGGGAGTGATAATAATAAGTATGGAGAACTTAAGTAACGCCTTTGTTTGATGTATTTTGTCTTCTCGTTTTGAATCGTAAAAATATGTGAGAAATAACTTACAAGTTTTGAGAAGATACATAGCTTTCAACAATGCAGAACTCGGTAACATACCTGTAAAGAAAAAATATGTTAGTATATACTTGTGTATAAAACAATAAATATTATATTATGAAATAAGCATTACATAATATCAAACGCATTTGAAAAAAAATATCGCTAAATTAAAAATGTAGCATAGGGCTGTAGTATATTCAATAGTATAAGATTGTATTCAATAAAATTCAGGAATAAGGGCCCATACTCTGAAAACTATATTCCAGTTGAGGGCATTCAAGTTTCTTTTAACCATTCGTACACGATTATCTCTTAATATCACATTGCTATATTATATTTCTATTTATTTTAGTGACCTGTCCATTATGGAGGTCAAATAATTAAATAAGAATAAGTTCCTTTCTTATATATTTCTTTTAAAAATTATCTAATTATTATATTAATTAAATAATATTTATATGAACTTTACTGTGCATCTCATCTCATAAAATGTCAGAACTTTGCTAATTACGGACCAAAAATTTGGGTGTAAATATTAATTTTTATTATTTTGGCCTAAAAATGAAAGGAGTTTGTGCTGGAATCTAATCTAATCACTCATCAAAATAGATGGATGAAACTAGTAGAAAAAAATGGTCTCATAATATTGAAAAGTAGTTTTCAATACTGTTTTAAATATGCAATCTGAAATAAGGCTAAATTTATGCACAAGGACTTTTGTATCAACCTGGCATAATGAGGAGGACACAATAGGAATGAGGGGGCCACGCTCGGATTTCACATTGAAGCATTTACGTTTTTATGATGGTAGTAAGAACATCAAATAAGAGCAGGTAAATAAAACCTTTCAATATTTTACAATATCGACTTATCAAATCGAAATTTTTACACATTCTTGAATCGATAAGAAAGATATTAATCATGCAAAAGAGTCTATAGTACAATGAGCCCTTCTTGGAAACACATCCAAACCTGAATTAATAGTGCAAAACAATTGAGATTTACGGACCAAATTAGTCTATATTTTACTTCCTATATATACAGGTTGATATATGGGATAAAATAATATATAAATTGTTTATTTATAGAAAAACATTTTTTTTTCTTTCTTATACATAAGAATGGAATCTAGATGAATGGAATCTATGCTCATTTAAGAATCATCAATAAAGGGTTAAAGAAAATGAAAAAAATTCAACTTTAAATATATATATATATAATTAGAAACATTACAGTTTAGAACTTTAATATTGTAAAAAATATATCATGAATATTGTATGAAAACTGGGGAGGGGACAAAAAAAAAAATTAATTGGTACAGTTAAAATGGTAATAACCTTCTCTGTGTTGATGTTGCGAAACAATCCTTTCTTAGCTGTGGATTTATATATAGCTATAATAAAGCACCGCTATATTTATGGTTTAGAATAATTTTCCGATATTGGAGCCCCCTTCTCGCAACCCCCCCCCCCTCTCGCCAATACTAACTTCCTATTAAGGCATTCCGTCCCAGGACCATGGCTCGCTAATGATGTCTATAAAGCACAGCGTAGGTGTCCACCATGGCTGGAGATGGACGGCTAGAACTGGACAAGCTATGTATGTAGAGCAGCTGGTTGGACCGTTAGCTGCATTTATATCTGAAGGACAGTGAAGAAAGCGGCTGGAGCTACAATTACTTTCAAAGGTATAGGCTCTTCTTTATCTAGGCGGTGTGACCTCCTTGGCCTCTGCGGGGCTTCGATACTGCCATTGGTACCGCCCAATAAGCAGCTAAGCATCCTACAGGCCAACACTCACAAAATCATGTCAAGTTCAACTTACATTGACCACAATAAAAAAATCAGCTGTTATACAAAAGACTTTTAGAACACAACAAAAATAAATTCCTACAATTTTCAAGAAATCTTTTTAGACATTTTCAAGATTAAATTCACTTCACAAATTCTTTACAGTATAGACCATTATAGCAATGTCTAATAGTCAACAATTTATTCTCTTGTAATTCCTAAATCTTTTTTCTATAAACGTCAAATAATTGAATCATAATCTACATAAATGATAAAATATATTTTAAATTTATTTTTGAGATGGATAGGTCCTTAAGCGGGGTTTTTCTTGTTTCTTTTTTCTTTACTCTTAAAAATGTAACATGCTGACACTGTCTCTCTATCTTTGTTGGTGTTGCTCGAATTGAAAATTTGCCGATATTTTTTTGATCTGAAATTAAACGGAGGATATTTTTCGTTAATGGAGTTAAATAAATCATTAGAAGATAAGATATTCCGAACTATACAAATCCCAACTAGTATAGTATGCTGTAATTATTAGTAAATCTTTTATCAAGTCTATTTTACGACTAACAATTATGAGATTTCATTCAGTTAAATGAAAATACGGCAGTTTCCAAACGAGAAGTTTCACTATAATCAAAACAAGGAAAGTAAATCTATTTCGTTCCCATAGCCAGTTCATTGGGAATGATCAATGTGGATAGGCATAAAAAAAAGAAATCTAGGATCTGTATATATTCCTGGGGAAAAGTAAGTTCTACGCAAGCTCTCCTTCTACAACGATGGTAATCACTGTAACTGGAAACTCCTTTCTCCTTTTGTTGAGTATTAAGAACAAAAAGGAGACTTTGGGAGGAACAGAATACTATTGAGGGAACCATTAAATTTTGAAGATGGCAAATAACAAAGTTATAATATATAAGAAAATTCACGAATGAATACAAGGCCATTGTATATAATACATGAAGATAATACAATAAGGACTTATATATTTTTATAACAACCATATTTTAACTATCAATACCCTTCTAACTTCGAACTTTTAAGTATTAAGACACGCTATTTAACGGTTGTGACGGATAATAAAATCAATAACTATAAAATTAACATTATTTTCGATCGTTAAATAAGAATAAAAAATAAAATAATAACAATCCCATAAATATACCACAACTGAAGTCATCGTTGGAAGGTGTTGACTCAGTTGTTTTCTTTTTCATAATTTTTGTCAGTTGATTTACGTTTTATAATTTTCACTTACCGTTTTGGTTCACACGTATTAAGACACGCTATTTAACGGTTGTGACGGATAATAAAATCAATAACTATAAAATTAACATTAACATAATACATGAAGATAATACAATAAGGACTTATATATTTTTATAACAATCCTATTTCAACTATCAATACCCCTCCCCCAATATGCATACTAAAAATAGCCCTCTACCTGCCCTGATTAAAAGGTCTAAATCCACTAAAAAATATGTGTAACATGCTATTGAAACATTTTTTCATACCTCCGACTTAATTTAAATTCAAACCCAGATAAACATTTATTATAAAGATATATGGTCTAGTCAATGAAACATTCGGAACTTCTAACTATCAGGACACGCTATTTAACGGTTGTGACGGATAATAAAATCAATAACCATAAAATTAACATTATTTTCGATCGTTAAATAAGAATAAAAAATAAAATAATAACAATCCCATAAATATACCACAACTGAAGTCATCGGAGGAAGGTGTTGACTCAGTTGTTTTCTTTTTAATAATTTCTGTCAGTTGATTTACGTTTTATAATTTTCACTTACCGTTTTGGTTCACAAAAATGTCAATAGATTGGGTGAATTAGCTTAAATTGCACATTAAAAGATAGGTAAACTCAAGAGAATGAATTTTTTTTCTTTAGCAACGAACTATCAACAGACTTATATAAAGACAAAGTGTGGTTAGCCATGTAACTAAACAAAACAAGGGATGATAAATAGAAACAATTTCATAAAGAAAATACAAACGTCCAGAAAAGTTCCAAACCTGTAACAATAAAATACTTCTGAACATTGTAATAAAAGTGAGTGAGTTAGCACCTTCTTCCACCATTGGCTTCAATTGTTACAATAATAAAGAGGTTAGTTAATCAGTAAGATAATAACCTATTCAAAATATTAATAATATTTGTTTATTTCTATCATATATAAAAATAAAAATAATAAACAACTGGAAAGACGATGGATATCCATTGATCTATAACAGAACTATAAACAAAATCACATATCATGAAGGATTGAGAAGAATCGCCCTACGGGTGAGGTATAGGTTTTCATAGTATTGGCTGTTTTCGAAATAGTCTTCTTGGAGGGGATACTTAGGGCCGGTTTATCGACTTAAAAGACATTAAATTTTCTGAGTCTATAATAATTTTACATATTTTAAGTTGAACTGAAATTATTATCTGATTTGCAGTAAGATAAACGAGCGCGTTGGGGCATGGTTCGCAGAGCGCTAGGAACAGAAATTCGCAAGTTTGATCCCCACCTTGGTCGGCAACCTGTACCAGTTCTTCTTGCCCAAGTTTAAACTACAGCTTAACGTTAAGCAACAACAAACAACCAAAAATGCCAACAAGCATACAGAAGAGAAATAAAACTAAACCATCGGTTTAAAAGTGGATATTTTATATAAGCAAAAGTAATATCTACTTTTTGAAGAGGTATAGAGGTCCAGATAGAAATTACTAACAAAGAGGGACAGCGGGTACAGTACTGCTAGCTGTCAGATACAGAAGGCAGGGAGCAGACAGCTGACCTGGTTAGTAGACATAATGGCCAGCTCGCGTCTCTTATCCACAGCCATCTACAATATTATCTCATGTAACTTTTTTCTTTATTGGGACATCTACACTGCGGCTTTCACCGTAGTCGCGACGAGTCGTTAGCTCCAAGACTTTTTAGTTTTAACTCATCATTCTTAACAGTAATGTTCATAGGAAAAACTTGATGGAATAGTTAAGTAATTGTTGTGGAGGTCGTAAAAAAAAAAAATTAAAGAACTTTAGGTCGAATATTTTACGTTTAGTGTTCGACACACGTCTTTTATAGGTAAAAATATTACTGATTTCTTCATATGATTGAGCACTCCAGATCAATGAGAAAGAAACTTTTTTCATCACTTTCTGAAGTTAAAGCAAAATTCAAACTCATTAAAAACACAAATCAAGTCCCATTATTTATTATTATACAAATAACTATCACACTAAACAGGTTACTTTTCTTATTGCTCAGGATATAGCTAAGTTAATACGAACTCGAAAGCTATAAGATATCGTGCCGACAAAAGACTTACGTGAGTAACAGGACCGAGTAAATCCTCTGGGGGGTATAGGTAATATACAGCCAGTAGTCATGTAGGCTAGGCGATGTAACAGGGCAGAGAGATCCTGTAGTCCCCATTATAATATAACTTTTCTCTACTTCTTCCCAATATTTATATATTGTATTATATATGTACAGTAATATATATATATATATATGTATGTATTTTATCTCGACTGTTAATATTAAATGTTTACTAAGTTCTTCGAGGTTCAGTTAATTGACTATACATATGAAGAGTCCAAGGGAGAAAGGAGGAATGTCATATTTTCATGATTTTGGTGATGTATGTCTTTTTGCAAATTAACATTGTTTATAATATAACAAAAAAGGTTTTAGTGAAAAAGCTACAAGTATATAAGCTACAAGTATATACCCAGACAGTAATAGCCTGGAAAGAACTTCAAAATTTCAAGGAGTAAATAAAAATTAAATGTAAATAAAACAGTAATGAAACATAAAATTTATGTGCTCCAACTCAGATAAAAAGAGAGGTTATTCTACAGGTTAGCAACCTATGCTAGCAAGAATTGCTCAAGATTTATTCCGTGAGTTTCTCTATAAAATAAATTTCACACTTTCCTCACTTTGAATAACATTTTGAATCAAATTAAATAATAGCATTAATTAATTAATATTCACTATAGAAAAATAGATAAATTGGTATTACTATTTTGCTAGCCCTTGATTTTTTAATTTGGTTTCTTTATCTCCGATGACTTTTCATTCATTTTATAGTTCGAGATGTAGTGTGTGGATTTTATAGGCACCGAGATATTTACTAGTGAACATGTAGCCTTTCAGAGGAAAAAAGAGTTGATTTCGATAGATTGAAATATAAAATTTAAAAAAAAAAAACAATAAAAAAATCATACTTTCTAAAAATAACAAATATAATAAACTAGCTGAAAGTACCCCGCTCCGCTACGGTTTAATATCATTAGGATGAAGATTAAATTAGTAAAAGTTAAGCTTAACGTTGATAATTATTATTTAAATAAACCTGAACAATTCCATTCTTAGAATAATTTCAATAAGTAAATTTGACAATTTGCAAAAGTTAATTTTATATTATTTTGATAGCCCTCCAGTGAAGCTTCGAGGCAGCACTACCATCTTACCCAGCTCTGATACCAGACCATCAGCTTTTCTTATGGCATACTTTAAGTAAATATAGTCTTAACTTCTCAACTTTTTTGAAGAAAGTTTAGTCTTTCTGTTTCTATTTTAGCATACTTATCAAGCATAAATTGGTTGAGGAGATTACGAAATTAAAGTAAATAAGGTTCTTCACCTTCACCTTCCTCGCTCCACTAACATTTAGGCGTAAAAATCAGCTGCAGACACAGTTTTCTTAAGTGATGTATTGGAGTTTGGGTCACGCTGAGGGATGTTAATACTGTACCTTTCTTCTCCATGGCAGAACATGATACGATACTAAAGAGAATCATACACTTGGTAGAACTATTGATTCTTATCTGTTTTTTTGTCCCTACATCGAACTGGACTTACATGTCATCACCAGAGAACATAAGTCTTTTAACCTCCTCTTTAACATAAGTCTTTTAATAGCTTCTCTTCACGAAACAACTCAAACTTGTAAGTTGTAAGTAACCTCTGCAGCTACCATGAGTTCACAGAAAGTACCAATATTATAAGGTTTCGACATCGATCGTATTTTTGTTTGTTTACAACTATAAGGAACTTAAACGGTGGTCAAAGTTTGCGGCTTAAAGATCTAACCTATTTTTTAACTTAGCTTATATCCAAATACCATATGATAATTAATCTTTTATTATTCACCCAATAAAAATTGAAATCGCATTTTTTGCAAATTAGCCGCGATCCAGGCCGATTTTTTAAAATTCCTTTCTTAGCGAGCACCTACGGCCCTAGAGGAATCTACATATCGAATTTCATTCCAATCCGTTCAGTGGTTTCTGAGATTTCGTGTTAAGTGAGTGAGTGGTATTTGACAAATATATAATAAATAACAAACAAACTAAAATAAAATTAATAAACTCAAATTATTAATTCAATATATTAATATATTCATTATTTATATTATCTGTATGGCTGGATAATATATTAATTGTAAATGCAAAGCTGGTGTCATCTGATAAAGAAGAAATTAAAATTAAATTCAGGAAAAAAAAAAATGCCAAGATATTAGGCAGATAGCTTTCCAGAAAGTGGTCAAGCGGATAAGAAAAGAAGGTAGGAATGCTGTCTGTAGTCCTGTGCGATAAAATATACTCCAAAATATTTAGCACGTCGACAAATATTTTTGTTTATATTATAAAAGCCTAATGTTCAGAATTTTACCCATTTTAATAAATTGAACCTGTACAAAATTTACACGCACAAACAGTAACTCACCTATAAAATGGAGAAATGCAAAGAGAAAGAGTATATCCATTCTAATAAGGAGCATAAAGAATGAGGTTGGAGAGATGAAAGTAAAGGTAAAAGAAAGAAGAAAAAAAAAAGGAAAAAGAAAAAAAATCCGAAATAAGTGAGGTAGCTCACGTAGTGAGGAAATGCTTTGTAGAGCGTGACCGGTGGCAGTAGGTGATGCTGATATGGCCGATTCCCTGCTTGCACCAGCCTGCCTCCCCGCGGGCTTTCATAAACCTTGGCTGCCCAGTGTCTACTAAAAAAGGGATTTCACAACTAAAAATTATTAAAGACTGATCTTTTAGAACGTTGTAAGAACCCAGGCAGAATTTAAAAGTCCACAAACATTTTTTTTTTTTTTAATATTAGTGTATCAGACACAAATTAACAACTTTTGACAGTAATAGTGAAAAATGTTATTTATTTATAATACCTAATTTGTAGGAAAAAAGCTATTCTGCTACAACGTTTCTTAAAGATCACAAGACTGCGCAGAAACCATCTCTAACCTAATGCAGATTATGAAGTAAATAAAAAAAAACTAATAGAAAATTATTGACAGAACAAAAAACAAAACCAATATATTACGAGACATAGTGTGTGAATACAATAATAAAGAAAAACACAAAACTAAAAGAAAAGGAAATGTCACTTTAAAAAAACGAGGCTTATGAAACGACAAACAAAATTCCATTGAATAAAAAGTCATCACTGACATACAAAAAAAAAAGTGTATGTTAATGTTAAAATAAAACAAACAAAAATCAAATACCATTCGACGATGATAAAGATAGGAACCATTCCAAATATTCATTTTGTTGGTAGCGTCTATCGGGATTGTGAGAAGGTAATGGAAAATAATAGTTTTGAATGAGCATAGTGAGAGAAATCTAAGATATGGTAGAGGAAGTCAGAATGGAACTTTTAAATGCTGTAATCAAGAGCTTAAAGGTTGAGAATACTGGATCTTGTGTAGTAAATAAATAAATCATAGCTGACCAAAAATTTAGGAAAGGCCATGGCTGTTGATAATTTAGTAAGAGCGTGATGATCAAAGAACGTATTTGATTTATAAAATTATGAAAAACTCGCAAACGTGGGGAAATTCGTATTATTTCATTGAAATCAAACTTTTTTTTACCAAGTACAGTATAGTATCGTAATTAAATTTATTTAACTTAATAAATGCAGTACCAGTCCAGATATGAATTGCAAACTTGTAATTATGTGGCTGCAGGATAAACTGTGTTAAATCTAAAAGTATCCATTTTGGGACGTCAGTAATAAAAATGTTTCGTTTGTGAAAAAATAGTTAAGTTCAAAAATGCAAGACATGAATGATTTTTCAAGAAATCAAAAAAGCTAACTGTAACCGTACAAAATGTAACCCGAAATCTGCGCTAGCCCAACTCTAAACATGCTTTTTCTATATAACGATTGCCGTTTGTGTACATAGATAAGCCTATACATGGTAACATCTTATCCAAGACACCAAATCGGACTAAAACCACTTCACTTCACAATTTAACACGTAGACACAGAATTTATGACCCAGCAAATCATAACCGAAGAATGAAAGGAAAGAAATACACAAATAGTTCAGCAATAAGAAGGTTTCCATGATTAAATCATTGGTTTTTTATTTTATTTATTAAATTTATTTACTGATATTTACAATTTATATCAATATATCCATCTAGTAAATGTTTAGAAAAATGATTTTATTACATGTTGATAACTTCTAAAGGTCCTTAAGCTGTATTGTTTACTGACGCCTCTGGGTTATCGGGAATGGAGTGGGAAGCAAGTTGAGAGAATAGTGGATTCGAGTAGAATGATTGCTAGGCTAAGAGCCAAGAAGGTTTTTTTCATGCCAACACGGTCTATCTATACCGGAACTAAGATTCTCAAGGTATAAAAAATCCATTTTTTAGTAATTAAGAATTAGCACGATTTAAAACGCAGCCACAGAATTTATGACGCAACAAGATATAACCAAAGCATGAAAGGAAAGAAATATCTAAAGAATCCTACGATTCAATTATTGGCTTTTTATTGTTTTTTAATTTACTTATTGATATTTACAAATTTATATAATATATACATTTAGTGCATGTTAGGAAGACTTTACATTTGACCAAGTTAAAGAATTCATTTATTAGGGGATTCAAGTGAACTCCGACAACAACATGCAGCAGGAAATAAATAGAATATTAATTACTACAAGCAAGTGTTGTTTCGGACTCCTGAAGCACTTTAGAAGTAGAAACCTCTCACGCAAAACCTAAGTCCAGCTGTATAAAACCTTAATAAGACCTAATCTGGTCTATGCCTCTGAATGCTGGACAATTTCTAAAATGCAGGAGAACTTACTCCAGAGGTTCGAGAGACGGATTCTAAGAAGAATTTTCGGACCAGTTTTCAGAGACAGCACTTGGAAGCTGAGAACCAATTCAGAGCTCGCACAGTTATCAAAATACACATATTGTAAGGTATATTAAAATTAAAAGGCTCCGGTGGGCGGGGCATGTGGTGAGGATGAATCCAGATAAGGTCCCTAAAAAACTCTTAGAGGAAAAGATATTTGCCAAGAGAAGAGATGGCAGACCAAAACTGAAATGGGCCGATGGAGTGGCAGAGGACGTGTTGTCCATGTTGGGAGTGAGGAACTGGAGAGCAGCAGCAAGACACCGAGGTGACTGGCGGTTGATGCTACAGGAGGCCTTGACTCACTATGAGTTGTAGCGCCGATTTGATTGATTGTTGTATTGATGAATGAAGAGCTAACTTCCACATCAGAAGATCCTTAAGCTATCTACCTTATAGACGCCTCTGGGGTTATAGGGAATCGATTCGGAAGCAAGTTGAGAAAAAGGTGGGTTAAAGTGGATTGATTGCTAATCTTAGGGACAACTTTTGTTTTTCACGAGAGCAGGATCTATTTATACCGGAACTAACACTAGCTGTATAGGGACAGCTAATTAGAAATTACCAATACCGTAATTAAAGCAGGCGAACAGGTTCGTTGGACAAGACTGTGTAAATAGCTTTCCGATTGAGCGATCAATACAGGGGCTACAAGATTAGCATAAGATATCAAGATGGCGAATACATTAGAGCGGAGATCTAGATACGACCCAAGGCTGCTTTCTCCCGGTTTGCCTCTCTTTCACAACTTCCTAATGCTGGGCCCAAGCCGACAATTAAATGTCCTTTACTTTCATCACTAACTCATCAGCTATCATTAGCCGAGCGCTATTGCTAGGAGTCGCTTTCCATCCTGCAACAGTTGCCATTATATAAAGCAGAGCCTGAAGCAACAACCTCCACCCTCAGCCTCTCTGAGAAGAACGCAGGCCGACATGGAGTCGGTAATTATCGCAATAACAGCTTCCTCTACGTTTTTCTTTAGCTGGCTAATTAACGCACTTGAGTTCCAGGAAAGATGTCTAGAGTAAAGAAACACTTTGATGAGAAAACAAAATACATAGCGTCATAATTAATAAAAAAAAATTATTAATAACCTCATAACTATTCATACAATAAATATCTTCTGTTTCATTAAGACGGTATATATATATATATATATATATTTAGGCACTATTCTGGGAAGGCCTCTTGACAGACACAACACTCAACGTTTCTAAGAAAAAAAAAATGATGAGTAACCTTCAGAAAAGTTATTATAGTTGCTAGGGATTATATTAATACATATATATGACTTTATTACTGATTGATTTATGGAGAATTTTTAGGCAGAACCGTATCATTAGATTTCTTAATTAAGGAAATTACAAAAATTAACTAATATTTCACGGATCAGAGAAAATGTATAGTCCACGTGTGGTCAAATGTGAATCCAGAAACAGAATCACGGTCCTAAGAGATCTTAACTGCTTGAACGTGCTAAATGATTTTTTGTTTAGTTAAAGATTTCATTAAGAAACACAACCAAAGTAAAAACAAATTCCTGAACAGGAGTTAATAACTTATAGGATTTATATAAATTTATAGTATAAGTTTGAACAAGTCTAGAGTTCGTTTAATGTAACCTATTTTGTGTAGTATTTGTGTCACCTGAAATAGTATGTTTCATTCCTTGGCCTTTATCATTTTTGTAATTTTTATATTTAAACCTTTTCTGGGCAAGGTAATTAAAAAAAAAAAAAAATCCAAGTAAAATCTCTTTAAAAGAGATCAAATACGACAAAAATTTTAAAAAATGTTTTTTAAAATTAAAAATTGATATCTCTTAAGATATTAAACCAAGATTAAGGTTCTCAATCACTCAAAGTATCTCAGTGACAATGAAATATTGGTATGGAACCTCCAAATACGTCACAACATGCCTGAAATTTGTGATAAACACTTGCAAAGGGATAGCCAAGAAATATGTTAAGTGCGAAAATCTGAAAGTTTGGATTTTGTTTTCACAATGATTCTCTTTTTTTTTTAAATGTAATTTTAATTAAATTGATCGTCTAATTTATCATTTGTATTGTTAAAATTATTTTTATTTAAAAATTAAATTAAATGATCTTTTCCATAAATGTTTACAAGGTTAGCTCTATTTCTCAGAAACTGCAAAAAATGAACTTCTATAAATACCTACAATTTTGTTTATTGAGAACTGTATACTTAATTTGACCATTTCATTTGTTTCTCTCAATATCTTCCAAATCATATGGTTGGTAATAGATCTCACCTCAAGTCTTAAATCGTTCTTTGTGAGGTATAGTATACATCGCCTTTGTGATCACTTTTTGTTTTAAAAACTACATTTCATCATCCATGCTAATAAAAAGGAAAAGAGAGCTCTTTTCATTTGAATACCAAATGGAAATCATTACGTGACTAAAAAAAAGTGGTTCGGATCAGATTTTAGCTATCGATTTTAAGGTTCGCAAATCAACAATAACGAGAATCAAAAATAATTCTAAATATTTACAGTGAGGCAAGTAGTTTGTTTGAGTTGTAAAACGTAACCCGGGCAATATTTCCAAAATATCAGTGATGATTTAAATGCTCCTTACGTTACTGATTTGGGCCACTACCAGTTACTTATCCTACCTATCCAGAATCCACTAGTCTCGCAACTTGCTTCCCACTCGATTCAAGATAAAACTCTGAAGCGCCTGGGAAAGAGAGGGCCAAGGGACCTTCTTCTAATGCAAAATTTTAATTGAAGTGCTACTGATGGGTAGTTACAAGTTATTTTAATCATTGTCTACACATTTACACGACGAGTGAATTGTACACAACTGTAAATATCAATCAATAAATAAAATAAAACCTTTAGCAAAAAGCTACTTGAAAAATACTTTAAAATGTTATAAATGCTGCAGTTAGCTTTGTTTAGTTTTTGTAATCTTAGTGTTACTTTTTTCCAACGCTATGCAATACAAAGAACTCGACTGAAAATCAAATTAAATGGTCCCTGAAATACTTCTCCCGGTCAGCAAATAATTTGACGCCAGAAAAAATTAGAAAAAAATCTCAGAGCATGGGATCATATAATCACGATCTATTTATTGTTAGGAGAATCAGGTTATGATAATCAGGGATGCAGTCAAAGAGGAACACCACGTCCTCTTTAATATAAAATAATATTATTTATAAGCAAAGTATTTATTGATATTTACAACTATATACATTATATAGAACAAGTAAATTTGAGGAAAATTATTACACTGAAATGTTAATTATTATGTACAGAACTACTCACTAATAGCATTTCAATAAAAGTTCTACATTAGAAGGTTTTTTCGGCCATCTTCTTTTCAGGCGCCTCGGAGACAAGTTAGGAGACTAGTGAATTAGACTGAGTATTGAGTTCACTACGAAAGGATAGGCATCTGGTTTAAGTTAAATCAGCAACATATGGAACATTAAGATCTTTATGGATAAGTATGTTTGTGACATATTGAGGAGCATTGAGGATTATAGGAAGGATTGAAAACTATAAGATTTGGAAGGTTTAATGGAGCCCCAAAGTTAAAATAGGTCTAATTACTGTCATCTAATATTAAAAATCTAATAAAAAAAAAAAAAAATAGTAAAAATTTAAATATTTTCAAGATGTATATTTAAATTGTTTAATGACAAAATCCTAGGCTAGGAATTAGCTAGCTAATTAATTTATGTAAGTAAGGGTTTTACACAACAATCGCTTCATGACAAAGCACTTGTTGATCAATTGGAAATGGAAGTTACGACCGCGAGATGAATTGTTTTGTTTTTTAATGAAATTAGGTTATACTTTCTTTCATTTTTTTTTTTTTTTTTTTTTTTTTTTTTTTTTTTTTTTTTTTTTTTTTTTTTTTTTTTAAAGCCTAAAATAGGTATATCATAACTTCAAAGAATCGCTTACAGCAGCTAATAATAATTTTTAAGATGATATGTTCTTTAAGAGAGGATTATACTGCTTTATCCGGGACAGGAGAGTAGCTATACAAAGTATACCACCACCAGCTATGAAATATCTGCCCTGATGAATATTCATCTTGTTTCTTCAGCCTTATATTCACCTTATCAACGCCTCATGGCTACCTTTCACTTTCCCCTACTTAGGGATCACTCACTTTACCGATTTATGGAAAATTAACTTCACATTACAAAGACCAAATATTATTTACGATATTACGATATTATGATATCGACATAATTCTTGCACCAAGATGTTTAGTTTTGAGTGCGGATTTAAGGAAAAATACAGCCATTCCATAAATTTTGGTTTAGGTTAATTAAATTCTAAAACAATTATTAAATTTTCAAGCAAACTACCTCTATAGATTTTTTCACACAAAAATTGACGTCATATTATAATTCAGCATCCTAAAAAAACATTAAAAAACGCTTATTCAACAAAATCAAAAAATATCATTTTTTTCACGCTCTTCGAGGAAAATGAAATTTTTAAACCGATTATTGGTTACATGCCTTTAAATCGCCATTACTTTGTCACGCAAATCACTGGTTGGTATTGCTGGAAAGAGGAGAGCCTCAGCTTTCTTCATGTATATAAATGTAAAATTCGATGACCATAAAACTATTAAAAAAATTGGAAAATCCGGAAAAAAATTTGATTTTTAGCATGAGTTTGATACCAGACAGGATGATGAAACCAAAGACATTTCAAGCGTGTTACCACCCTATATTTCGTGTAAAAAAAAAATAAAGTTGATAAGTTTAACCGTTTAAACGTAATTCATGTTTTTGTCAATTTAAACAAAAGTTGCCTACCTTGTGTCAGGCAAATTTTGAAGCTTACGAATTTATATTTTTCTATTTGGATGAAATTTCGTATTTAAGAGTTCTTTGGAATGCTGAATTCGAATCTGATGTCTGTTCTTTGGAAAAAAAATATATTGAATGCACTTCACTTGAAATATTTTAGCTTTTACACTGTAAAATGTGGTAGACAATTTTTTTAGCCCTAGAATTCAGCACCCTCAAAACTTATGAAAAGTATGTATGTTTCCTAAGTTTTTAGGGTTACTAGATACTAGAGTTAGAGGGGTACTAGATTATCTTTAGGTGGAATGTTTTCTCCTCAAAGTAGTTAAATAACATTTAAAACAATTCAATAAATAAGGCCTCTTCCTGTGACCTTAATCCACCTACTGTAAAAACATTTGAAAAATGGATTTAGCCTGTCTCTACAATTCTACGCTTCAAGTAATTTATATGTTAAGTAAATATGTTGAAAAGTGTTTACTATAACGTGTAAGGAACTACCCATTTGCAACAAGCACTTGAATACTCTACCTTAGAACAGATTTCAAGGACATCGTTTTAGACGCGTCGGAGGGTTGTTGGAAATTTAATAGGAAGCAAGTTGCCAGACCTGTGGGTTCGATTCGGTATGGAGTGTGTCATGCACATTAAAATTAATCTTTAAAATTAAAATTTTATTTTGTAACAATTTTGGTATAGAAATCGCCATTTCACCAGAAATAATTTTTTAAACAATAAGATTGAAAGAAACTCACTTCCCGAGTTTGCCGTTGAACTTGACAACAAACCGAACTAAGATAATTCTTTTTGTATTAGATATGAGAGATCATCTCCAAATTAATTACCATCTTCGACTCAGTGGAATACAGTTTTCATTCCACTGCTGATCACATTTTGAGCTGAAAATTACTCTGAATCAATAAATAGTCAGCAAAAAAAAAAAAAAAAAAAAAAAAAAAAAAAAATAAAAAAAAAAAAAAAAAAAAAAAAACAAAAAAAAAACAATAGTTATATAAAAATTCACTTTTAAACAAAATGAATGATAAATTGAATTTTAGATCGATTTCCGTAGAATTATCAATATTTTCTAACCACAATTACTTAGATGTTACTGAAAGACATTTGATACAGTTTAATATACAATAAAAAAATCGGGTTCCTATATATTAGTGGATAGTATACATACGGAAAAATAGATATAACAATAAGAAACATTTTTACAAAATATTCTTCAAGAAAAGAAAGTTCCTCATTTCGTTCAATAGATTAGCTCAATCTAATAATAGGAGGAACAGGAGTTTAAGGCACATTATGGAAAGTGAAAGATGGACATCGCCAAGATAACCTGCAGTTTTAGATATCAGAGCAATTTTCAGCTAAGATAATCTAGTAGAAAAACTACTAAAAAAACATAAAAAAATCAATAAATTGGACTAAGCTGGTTTTGGAATTCAACGCCTCATTTATTTTATGCAGTTGCGAATATCAATAAAACAATACAAAAATAAATAACTAAATAAAAATTAAGCTAAATATATTTTTCCAACAATTAGAATAAAGTACAGATAAGTGAAAATAAGTAATTAATTCTTATTTAACATTATAAATTTATATAAATTTATATAACATAAAATCACTAATTTTATTGAATATATAAAATTTTGGTTCATAAAAATACACAACTATGAGCGTAGGCAATGAATTAAATTATAAAGGAGGTAATATTAATAAGACAAAGCTGTTACTAAACCATAGCCTTTCAAAATTATATTTAGGAGAAAATAAAATCAGAACGATTTCACTAACCGAGAAAAACCGATTAGCCTTCCATTATTATAGTTTTCAATAAGAACTATTCGGTCGAGTACGGTCACCATGACAACAGAGGACGTTGGACGACCCAAAAGAATGCAAGGGACATTCTTAAGATGAGAGGACAGTATGGAGGACAGATACTGTGACGCTTATCAACGGAGAGAGTGTGAGATGGGACCTACTTAGGCCTGCGGAGACACCTCTTCCGACTTATGCCATTTTTTGTTGTCGGGAAAGTAACCCGCAGTAAACACCACCCGGAAACACAGGATCCTATGGGGAAAAAAAATGACATGAAAGAAAGAGAAAACAATCTTTACCTAAGAGATTATTCGCCATTGTCAATAGAGGAAGGACTGATCCGGCAGATCAATACACCTTTCAATCCAAGGAAGGACGTAAACGGAGAACAATGTCGGGTCCCAAGGGATAGCAAAACCACCAAATCATTTCGGTAACGCCTTGCAGAGCTGGGAGCAAGGAGAAAGCAGTGCGTAAACATAACAGAAAGCTGAGGACTCCTTCCTTTATCATAAAACCTTTAGAATGGGCAAGAAAAAAATTACCCTCTATTTTTTTCATATTTAAAAGAAAAAAATATATTTATTGAAATTTACACTAATATAACAAAAAACAAAAGACAAATTTGCAAAATAATATAATATGATTAGCATTCTCCGTCGCGGCTTTATCCACTCTCATAATTAAAGAACAGGAAAATTTTAACTAATTATTTAACATGGTTTTGAAATCAAGGTTCAAAATATATTACATATTTAAATTAAGTAAGTAAAAGGCCAGAGAGTAATGAATACTAGAAAACGAAAACCTTACACAACAACAGACTCAAGAAGTACTTAGCTACTAAAATATGCAATCTAAAATAACTGCAGGCAAACAATTTTCCATTAATGCCGTGTATTAAATAAATAGATGCAAACAACTGTCTGTCCGCCAATCGTTCGAGTTCCCTTCAGTTACTATCATCAAGAATAGCTGGTGAAAAGGCGGTTGCAGTCCGCAATCGTTAGTGCCGGTTCAGAGGTACCTAACTCCATTTATTGAAAGTAAGATATTAAAAACAGTCAGTCTCATTCAAGTATATAATGCAACCGTTAGAGAAAGTATTTACATTTTAATGGTGAATATCATATGTTGTAAGAATCATAAACTGTCACTCTGGAAAGTCAAAATAAAAGGAAAGGGAACAGAAAAGCAGTCAAGAAATAACAAGAGCGACTGGAGTAGACCATTAAATATTTCAAAACCTAACGATCATAGTAAGGAATAATTAGAACAAATAAGTTGTAACACAACAGTAGGTAAATAATAACTCATAAACATATTATCTGAAAAAAAAGAGAAAATAAAGATAATTTAAAAAAAGTAGATATTAAAATATTTATTTTTATTATTTTTTTTTAAATCACTGTTTAAGGTAGAGTAAAAATAATCCTGAATACAAAACTATCTAACATCCAAAAGTCGTTTCCTAAAACAAGGAAACTTTAAAATTTGACTCTGCATCACAAATTATAATATTAATCATTTTTTTATCTACTCATGTGATATACAACTGTAAACAAAATATACATCTAGAAAATGAATGGAAAAACGATTACAATGAAAAGTAAATAACAAGTTAAGAAACTACCCATTTGCAGCACTGCAATAAAAGGTCCCAATGCCATCTTCTGTTCAGACATCTCGAAGGGTCATCGCGGATAGAATGGAAATCAAGTTGGGAGACTAGTGGAATCGAGTGAATATAGGATTTTCTATTAAAGAATAGTTATCGGGAATGGACTTAATAGAACATTAAGATCATTGTGGATAAGTAACATTAATTATATTGAAAAAATATTTAATAAAACTAATTGCCAACTTAACAATAAACCCATATTTATTTCATGAATAATTAAAATATATAAATTCCTTGTTAGGCATCATCGAAAACAAAAAGGTGTACACGAAGCTAACCCTTTTGAAATACTGGAATCAGGATAACATCTAGAAAAAAGTTAATAAATCAGCAGATATTAATCATTGCTTTTACGGAATTAAAATTATGCCAACGGGTTTCTTATAACCTGTTAAATTATTCTGTGGGCTAAATTTAACAATGAAACAAAATAATAATTTATATGATACTCTTATAATAATATATTATAAATTTTAAAATATTATATTTTGGAATAATCATTTTTTCTATGATTATTATATATTATTATAAGAGTATCATATAAATTATTGTTGTGGTATATATTATATTATATATATATATATATATATATATATATATATATATATATACACGCACATATATGATATTAAGTCTGTGTTTTAATTTGTGTATGTATTCTATACAGTTTTATAACCTAAATTATAACCGCAGACATAATTAATTTAAACAGGGGACGAAAAACAAGCAGGAAAGAATATAATAGAAACAAATATTAATGATGCTAAAAAAATCACTTCAGAGAAGAATTTGGTAAATAGAAAATTAATTGCAATAGAAAAATGAGATTTTTTTTTAAATTGAATATTTTTTATATAAAGCCAATTTCAGCTTGATCAGTAATCGTGAGCTCTAGGCCTCTTTTGTTACAAGTAAGTTGTACAAAGATTGGATCCTAATACAATAATTTAAAATATTAAATAACGAAAACAAAATAAATTGAATATTTAAATAACCAATATTTATCTTAAATTAATAACTCAGCTACTGTTCTATTACAAATAAACTATTTTAACCTGATTAGCCCTAATAACTCAATGGAACATAAAAAAAACAACTTAAATATCAATTAAAGTAATTTCCTTTAGGTCACACAAGAAAATCTTAACAGTCAACTATACTTTTATCACAAGAAGATTTAGCATATACTTACTTCGGTACTTATAATATTTCAATAAAATTTATGTTCAATAGTTAGTATCATGTTTTGAAGATATTTACGAACCTGTCCCAACTACTATGCCCGTTACATTTAAAGCATGGCAACATTATGTATTCAAGGTATCCATTACATCTGTATATTTATCAAATGAGTGCCTCTATGAATCCTTAACCTAGGTTAGTATATTTTTCTTATTCAAAAACAAATTTGTAAAGAGAAAAAAACGTAAGACATTAGCAATCTAGGGTTTAATATTATAATAATATAAAGCGGAACGTAATGCAGTAGCTGCCAGCTCATGATATAACACCCCATCCCCCATCCCATCCTACCAGCCGGCTTTCTCCTTAATAGCCACTGTCCAGCGGCACTTGATTTCTGCCAGGTTATTATTTTCTCTGAGAAAACGCTGGGTATCTCGTTTCATCCCGCCTTACCTTAATTATGTGTCCAATTAATCAACGAGCAGTTTCTTGACTTATAAAACTCTACCGTTATGCCGATAATAATAATAACATTTAAAAAATGAAAAGATACTTCTCTTATTAAAACAGAGATGTTGTAATTATCGATGACCTAATCTCAATATCTCAACACTATTATTCATATAATCAAAACAAAAGATTTACAGGACTAAACTGATTTTAATTATATCCTATTTTAATTACTAAGGCAATTATAATCTTTCCATCTTCTATTATATTTCTCCTCATTCCTCAGAATCATACGATATGAAGGCATATAATTTAGAATTATATGCATATATTTGTTACTTTATGAGTTGTAAGGTTGAGCATCTCAGGAAGTAAAGATCCTAGACTCTCGGAGAGGAACCTCTATAAGATAATTTCCTGCATCATATTGTAATTTTTTACTCCGAAATTTAAAAGCATAATTTCATGCCCTTTTCTAGAGAATTTTACTCTTTGTATTTATTTATTGGGGCTTAACGTCCTTATGTACTCCAACTAGGGCAAGAAGGACGGGTTATCCTTCGGTATCGAGCGCGCTGAGACCCTCGCCCAACTCGCTCCGCCATCGAGTCCCCATTTTACTCTTTGTTATGTTCCTGCTTAGTTTATTTTTTGTCTCCAAACAAGTTCACACAAAGGTATAAGACGCCGCGTTATCGACGTCAGGAGTCTTATAAAGACCAAGGAAAATGATCACAATAACATGTAAAGAAGTACTCACTAGTAGCACTTCAATAGCTCTACTGTAAAAGGTCTCTTTGCCATCTTCATTTTAGACGCCTCCGAGGAATGGAGTGTGAGGCAAGTTGAGAGACTAGTGGTTTCGAATGGGTACGGAGTTCGCTATGAAAGGATAGGTATCTGGTTTGGGCCATATCAGCAACATTTTTAGAAGTATTTTGGATTGTATGGAATGGATACAAGAAGTATTGAAAGGTCTAGTGGAGCCCAAACTCCCAAATGGTTCTAATTAATTAACAGTTCTAATTGTGGGCATAACTCTTTTAAACCATTAATGCTTTAAAAGACATTCTAATAACGACCTAATGCCCACTTAAAGCACTAGACTATTTATAATACAAAAAAGAATTTGAATATCAAAATACAATCATTCTTAGGAGAATAAACAGAGGAACCCTAAAACACCCGGTTGGAAGAACTAGGAAGTTATTACGCCACGGGCGGTTAAGAACAGCGGGAGATCAACTCCAGGAAAGGGAAACAAACCTACAGCAATATATATATTTTGGTTCACTTTCTTTTTTTGCGGGAGATGAAATGAGAAAGTTGTGGTAGCCCCGGAGCTAAGTACGTTCGGAGGAAGGGTTGCATCACCAACTACACTTGCCACACATCTCTCCCAGCGGGTGCAATAAGCTCTCTGGATGATATATAGAGGTTGCCGTGTAACATGGTCCTCTCTCTGGGTGGCGAAACAGAGCCAGGATATAGCAAGCACTACATCCAACAGATAGTTTTCCTATTGCACAACATATCCACTATGAGGCAACATTTATTAATAACGATCCAGGATTGCCTAAGTACATAGCATATTTGCGTGATGTCAAACGCTCAACATAACACACAGATATACCAAAACAAAATGTCTGACAAGAACATAATTCACGACATAGCATTTTTCTCCTAAAGGAGTGATGATTTCAGACATTCCTTGTTGCATTTAGCATTAACCGTACATTACTACCTTAAGTGAGATCTATAAAGTTTAAAATATACTGTATTCTATATTCTGCACAAATGCAGGAAAGGTTAGGGTGTCACAAGTACAATACATTGACATTATAAAATGAACCTCATCACATTCCTTCGCTTAGAAAATAATGAATTGACGGTCTCTGGTATATATAATTTATCTATACAATAAAAATTATTAAAATAAGGCTAAGCGAACCCGAAAGTTCGATGCTGATAATTAAAATCTAGTTAAAATACAAATACTCAAGTTCAAGCTTAGAATACCCTCTTTTTTAATCTTTCCTAAGGATGTATAACTGTTGCCTCAGAGCTCATTGCTATTCCTGGGACTCATTTATTATAAACCAAAAAACTTTAAATGCCCATTTGAATTGCCACAATATAATAACTTACAGAGCGAATGGCCAACAAATACAAGCAGTGTAGCCAAATCTCCTTAATATTCCTCGTTCTTCGGCCGAAATATTCTAACCAATACCCTGTTTTCGAATGCTTTGGAACGCAACTCTTCTTTCAACGCCAGAGCCTACATTTAGCACCCACAAATCGTAGAAAAAAGGACATAATTCTAAATAATAAATTTAAAAAATGTTTGCAGTAGATGAGCACTAAGTAATTATGCAACCAAGAAAATAATATTCCATGTTCAGCATTGTTCTAATTACACTCTAAAGTCCGTTTTAGCCAGTTGTACAAATAACTGGTTTAACCTAAACTTATGATATTTTAACCATATTTAATTATAAATATAAAATAAAATATAGATCGAATGCTAATACCTTAAATATTCATAGTAAAAGTATATAATGGTTTTCTTTTATTTTGTTCTATTTATAGGATTACTGCCATATAATGATAGAAAAATATCAGTTGGAAATAATGAGACATTTTTTACGCATAGGTAGTCCACTGTTTTTCAGACGAATATAATTAGTGATCTTATTAACCTGGATTGACGAAATACTACAGGACAGTAGATGAAGTTTATCGACTAGGTTTTCTTGAATCTTGAGCCTTTTTTTTTTTTTTTTTTTTTTTTTTTTTTTTTTTTTTTTTTTTTTTCCTTTTTCTATTATATAAATAAAAAGACATTACACGACATTTGACACCTGAGACAATGATCCCTATTTATAAATATTAAATCTCTCTTACCACCTTTAAATCGTATTAGGAGTTTTTCGAGTCTTTCCTACAACTCTTCAAAGTATTGAAAATGTATATTAGTAACAGGAAAATGGCCAGGTGCATTGACAAAATGACAAAACAAAAATAGAATGCCTTTTTTGTTAAATATTTTAATGTTATTTTAATACATACAGTATAGATGGAGATTCAAATTCTTATACATAAAATATACTGGTGCGGAACTATTTTTTTATTATTTTATTACTAGGATTTTGACACGACAATGAAGCTGTAACTTCTTTAAATAAAAAATAATCCCTTCTAACATGCTATGTTCTAATTCGTCAATAGCGAGTGCTATCCTCAAAACAACTCTTTTATCTGAAATTATTTTTTTCCATTGGAAAGTGAGGTTTATTTTTGCATCTGTCTTCAAATAAATAAATATAAATACAAATCTCTAATCACACACATGAGTTTACTCTAAACCATGTTTGACAGAAATTATTTATTTCTCCGGAATATGAGCGGAAGTAGCGTATTCGAGAGAGGTGCTATACCTAAAGAAATAATTGTATCAACAATCAATAATAACCCTAATAAACAAGATAACCTTAAGTAAGGTAAAATTTCTCGTTATATCATTTTATTACATAATAACCACAGAAAAGGTCTGCCGTTGATAATGCAAAAAAGTATAAAACAACTTTCGAAATAACTTGCCCAACTTGATACACAAATCTTTCAGACAAGTTCATGATCAACCAGTATTTTAGGTCAGGTAACAAGACAAAAAATTAAGAAAAAAAGCAGGAAGAGAATAATATTAATTCGAGTTGTGATTTATTTTTTATTATTGTACTTCATCCAATTACATGTATTAAATATAAATTGAATTTTTTCATCGTCTAATATCCGATAACATTTCAGATAATGTTATTATTAAAGGATAACTTTTATGTGATTATTTTAAAATATAGCAACTATAACATATTACATAATAATATTTCTAGTAGATATCTTCCGATATAACATATACCGAGAAGGAGATATGGAAATCTACGTTTTCAACTGAATATCAGGAAAAAGCACAGTATTTGATATCTATTGTTAGGATAAGATAAATAAAAGTTAAATTAAAACCTTATACCGGAACACATCAGTATGCTTGTCTAATACAATTTGTAGTAGTTTTATCAATCGATTAACAGTTTTTTTTTTCAGATTAATTGTCTTATTAATCCTTAAAGGTAGCGATAGACATAAAATTTCTGACATTATTTTAACATAATTCATTTACACTAATTTTTTTCCCCTCTAGTTATAGGAAAAACAATATTGGGCTTTAAATATTCTAAATGAAAAACAAAGGAAACTATGATGATCGTTGCACTTCCCAAAAGTGAATATGGAACAAAAATAGATAAACTGATCAAAAATCAATATCAATAAGATAAAAGCATTTAATAGCTTTTATTTTATTTTTTTAGTAATCACTACCATCGCTTATTAACTATTACTTATTTATCATTTATCAAGTACCTATTCAAAAAGGAACGAATAGATTATAAATGTATGCGTACTATTACTAATAAAAAAAATTGGAGAGCTATACTGAATGACTAGATGGTTATATAGAGTAGGTTGGTTTAGAGGGATCAGTTCATGGTGTCTACCAATTTCAGTTATCAAAATTCCCGACATATTCCCGACTTTTCAAGAATTTTTCTGGAAATTCCCGACTTTTTAAAAAACATTTCTGGAAATTCTCGACAATCGATATTTTAATGATGTTGCAATAATAATCCAGACAAATCAATCAATTCATACTCTGCTTCTTAACATGTCACAGTTAAACAATAAAATTATTCTAGATAACTTAGAAAATAGTTACGAGGTTGTCGTATAAAATAACTTCAAAAATATATGTTCGATCCGAAATTTCTTTTATCCATCTGAAAGCTGATTAAATTTACTTTGAGACCTCGTATATGAAATTTTGATCAAGTAGCGTGATATACTCACGCCATCACGCTGAGAACCCCATACTCATGTGCAATCCACTTTTTTTTATTATATTTCTCGCTATAACTCCGAAACTATTTACGAGAACGGTGCTGAAAAAATGCGTTTTTCACAACAGTATGGGATTCTCAGCGTGGTGGTGTGGGTATTACATGGGATTTAAAAAACATTTTATATATGAGGTCTCATAACAAATTTTACCAGCATTTAGATGAAAGGAAGAAATTCTGAATCGGACAAATAGTTTTGGAGTTATAAGAATACCGACAAACGTGTTTTACAAAAATAAATAAATTTTGATTGATAAATAAACCATAAAAAGACACGAGAACAGTTTATTTGAGAACAGTATTTCCTCCCACAACCTACTTATGACGGTTTTTTGTTATAGGCCGTATTTGAGAGAACCGCTCAGCCCACAGGCACCAGTCTGGTCTCAAATAAAAGATAATTCAATTTCCTACAACTTCATAATATTTGAAATGGGATACGTATTTTAAGAGATATTTCATAAAATAACCTGGTCTCAAATTGTAGAAACTTAGTTTACAATAAAAGTATGTACAGTGACTATACCGATCAAACACTTCCTTAACTGACATATTGAGCAAAAACTAAAAACAATCTGAAAATTTTAGCATTAACGACGACTTTTTCCCGACTTTCGCAAAACTTTTGTAAATTCCCGACTTATTCCCGACCACACGGAATTCCCAACATATTCCCGAAGTTCCCGAAATTCCCGACTGGTAGACACCCTGCAGTTATAATTAAAAAAAATAAAATAAAAAAATGTCATAAATTTTTTTATGACTGACTGCTCTCAACGTAATAATAACATTGGTAACCATTTTCTAGCAGTTAAACATTTTTTTTTTTCTTTCTAAGAAAATAAAAACATAAAATTAAGCAAGTAGCATCTTCATACCTGATCAATTCAAAAACATCGTTTAATAAGTTACACTATTATTGAAAAACAATAATACATTAAAATATCTTCAAATGTTTCAGTACACATCTCAATTCCATAAAATATCGATATAAGAAATAAAGGAATTTAGGTTGTGTATTATAATTTAAACTTAAATCATTTTTTGTGTTCATTTACTTTTTTTTTTTTTTTTTTTTTTAAAACTTTTTTTTTTTTTTTTTTTTTTTTTTTTTTTTTTTTTTTTTTTTTTTTTATACTGTTTTTCTTTTCTTATCTTTTTTTAATTTCCTTTCTCTTAATGTCATATATTTTTGTTTGTTTTTCTTCTAACCCTGATCTAGGCTTATATTGCAGGCCGAAATGTCGATACAATAAATTGAAATTTATAGTTTAGTTGTATATCTATTACTGCATATCCCTACTACCTAAATCTTCATTGGTTCAACAGTCAACAAATACGTTATCAATTTAATAATTTTTTATTTTTCATTTTTTCTCTCTTCTCTATTTAGTCTTAAATGGATTCCTCCTTTCTTAAATTTTTGTACGATGTAATAATATATTGACGGGATGAGTAATATCTTTTTACCATTTTCTCTAATAAACGATGTCTTCTTCATTCAAACTTAGTTTAAAAAAAAAAAAAAAAATCAGATTATTTAAAAATATACATGAAAAAATCGGAACGGTTGAGAAGCCAAAGGACGACCCAGTTACAATATAATAGATGGGACTAAGAAGACCTGACCTTTAAAGAGGGTTAAGTAAAGCTGTATATTAGAGGATATAGGACGGCCGGAGAACCTCGCGAAACTCATGCGACATAATTTAACAATAAATTTTATATGTCGGGCCCGGGGGAGAGGTTTCGCTGTTTTATACAGTCAGATATAATATCTCATTCCCGATTCTCCTCCAAGATGTACTCGCAGAGACGAAAGTTTTTATTCGAAGATAAGCACTTACAAAATAGGTTTCATCGAAAATACTTCTCGTGATTAAAATAGAATGTGCTTTTGTTTTTGGATTTAATCCTGGAAATTCTAATACTTATTGCCCTTAACGGATTGTTTAATTTGTCCAAATAAAATTTTCTTTATATAAATCTAGAAAGAAATTAACTAGTGGCATAAATTAATTCGTGAGTGTCTGTCAGAGATATACCAATTTTTAACAACTTAATAATTTTAAACTTAATTTTTAACAATCTCTTACATAAAAAATGAATCTTTTATCTACAGAAAAGACAAAATGTTGCCCTGTAAATAAAATATGTCTTATTAATTGATTTATATTAATTAAAATCATTATAGATTTTTTTATCCCAAAACATTATTTAAATTAATTTAATCCTGGAAAATACAATAAGAAGTACATATAAATTGTTAAAACTTGTATTCAAACTTCATATAATTTTGAATCTCTAGAAAACAGGCCCGACAATATGTTATAAACTGTTCCATCCCATGTAAAACAGTTGCATTAAAAACAAACAATAGAAATAAAACCTCGTGGTTTCAGCATCACAATTATAGACACGATTATGCTTATTATAAATTTCGGATATTATCTACTATATATTTGTCAAATACCACTCACTCATTTTACACGAAATCTCAGAAACCACCGAACGGATTGGAATGAAATTCGATATGTAGCTTCCTCTAGGGCTCTAGGTGCTCGCTAAGAAAGGAATTTTAAAAAATCGGCCTGGATCGCGGCTAATTCGCGAAAAATGCGATTACAATTTTTATGGGTGAATAATAATAATAGATTAATAGTCATATGGTATTTGGAGATAAGCTAAGTTAAAAAATAGGTTAGATGCTTAAGTCGCATACTTTGACCACAAATGAAGTTCCTTATAGTTGTAAACAAACAAAAATACGATCGATGTCGAAATCCTATTGTAAGGTACCTTCTGTGAACTCATGGTGTCTGCAGAGGTGTACCCTTACAAGTTTGAGTTGTTTCGTGACGAGAAGCTATTAAAAGACTTATGTTCTCTGATAATGACATGTAAGGCCAGTTCGATGTTCATATTCCTTACGAGCAACCAACCAACCTTGCTTCACCCCAACTACTCTTCCTTCAGCTTTCCAGTCGCAAGATAATTGTTCTGAACTATAATTGGCCCGTTTCAAATAGGCTTTTCTCAACCAAGCCCACGTTGTATTTCAAAAAGGTTGAGACTATATTCACTTAAAGTATGCCATAAGAAAAGCTGATAGTCTTGTATCAGATCTGGGTAATATGGTAGTGCTGCCTCAAAGCTTCACTGAAGGACTATCAGAATAATATAAAATTAACTTTTGCAAATTGTCAAATTTACTCATTGAAATTATTCCAAGAATGTAATTCTTTAGGATTATTTAAGTAATAATAATTATCAACGTTAAGCTTAACTTTTACTTATTTAAGTTGTTCTAAATCCTAATGATATTAAACCGGAGCATGGTACTTTCAGCTAGCATGAATAAATAATTCAGTTGTATCTGAATATGATGTAAACTATGAGCTTTAATAAAGGGCTTGAGAATGTGGCATGGGCAGGAAACGTTGCCCATAAAAGAAATAAAGATTTTATCAAAAAATGCATTTATATAAGTTAAATATATATTTTCCAAAGGTTTTAATAAAACGGACTAATATTTTGCTGAACATAAAAATAATATATTTTTAAAAAACTCGCATGATTTTAACATGCTTGTTTTATTTTAAGAAAACGCCATATTCCAGAGGGTTATTCCATCCTTAGCGCTAATTCCAAAACGTAACGGAACTAAATTTAAAAAATATGAATAAACAAAGAATAAAATAACATTCTTAACGTATTTAAATGCCATTTGATCTTGAGCCTCACATTCCATTAAAAATTCTATACATAGATCAATGTAATCTACTAGTATAAATAGTATTAAAATGTTTAAACATGATAGAGTATGATAAAAGGTAACTGATTATACTATGTATTTGAGGAAAATAACGTAACCAAACAGATAACAATAATTTTTTTTTTTTATACCAAATACAAATATAAAATTAAAAAAAAAAAAAAAAATCTTTAAACTTAGAAATTTTAAGCAAACATGAACAAAGACGATAAATCCGAGTAGATATTTCGTTAAAAGCCTGATAAGCTTCTTGTAGTCCAAGACGCTTTACTACAACCATTTTATACCAAGTGGTTGGTCGTAAAACCAGCCACGAGTCAGCAGCACCATTACGCATACCTTTAGATATATATGTTCTGATAAATCGTTGCTAGCTTCTAACAGTTTATATAAAATGTTTTAAGGAATTTTTCAATTTAGTAGATTTTTTTTTTTGTTTCCGTCAATAGCATTACTTACAACAGACAAAATACTTCTGATTGAATGATAAAAGTGATTTAAGTATGAACCCATTTTTTAAATATAATTTTCAGTATATATCTGAATAATTTATAAACAAACCATTCATTACCTAAAATAGTCTAAATAATATAATTTAATAATATAGTAACAAATAATATTATAGTAGTAGCATAGTTATTAAATTATAGCGTAGCGATAACGTTGAACATTGCTATAAATAAACGGTATTTATACTGAAGGTGTATATTTTATTTTCTGACGTTTCGGCTAACAATGCAAACTTCTTTAGGGCCGAAACAAACAAAATTAAATATAAAAATATTTTAAGAGAGATTATTCAAAAAAATAGGTTTTATTAATAGTATCACATTTATTTATTTAGCTTAGAAGAAGGCCAGCAATGTAGGCTAAAACTTAGACACAGTAAAATATTTACATAATTAGTGCGAATTCTAATTACGACATATTTAACCACATACTCCTCTAAAAGTAAATTATGCATTATCTTGAAGGAAGATTCAATAAAATATAATAAATAGTTAAATCCAAATATCGGTCACGTCTCATCCATCTAACATGTGAACTTTTCATACGATAATGCTAACTAAAATGAAACCCATAGGAAGTTTAAAAAAGTTCTGTATTAAATTAATACAGAACTTCAAAGCATCTCAGGGAAAAAAAAACTTAACTAGCATGTTAAAATACATATATATTATATCTTCTAAAAAATGTTCCTATCTATGGACTTCTGTTACAGACAAAAAACTACGAAATGATGATTTCAAGGATGCTTCATCATAGGGTGTCCATCAAAAACAGAAATTGAAGACATAGATATTGATTACATACATAGTTATGAAAGGAAAAAAAAATTAACTGTTTTTTTTTTTCTGATGATTAGAAGTGATTAAACTGCAGGAGAAGACATGCCGAGTCTAGAGCACAAAAGGTAGAAACAACCTTGAATATGTCTTGATAAAAACCACGAAAGAAAATAATGAATCGAGATAGTAATAAATAGTAAAAGATATTGATTAGGCTCATCAATGGTATACAAGGAGATTGACATATAACAGGCTAGCTGCCAACATATATCAGATGCTTTAAAGAGTAAATGAATATTAAAATATCTGTACCATTCAGAAAGATGTCATTTTTTGTACAATATGAGATAAATATCCTGAAAAACCCATAATCGAGTGCTACACATCGCAGTTGTAATGCCATGGTATCGTTTATAGACAAACCCACACACATATACATACATATATAGCATGCACATACATATATATAATTTTATAATACATTTTATAATATTATGATTTTGGACTTACGCACTATTATTCTCAACAGGCAATATATGCATTTCACAATAAAAAATAGATAATCTGTAAAATAATGGCAATTAGAAAACATTTTAAATTAAAAAATTCGATTGACACTGAAAACAGATAACTTGCCCTAAACAGAGCTGCCCAAAAAACCTATGATTTCGGACTTGATTAATTTTTTCAAGAAAAAAAAGCACAGATCTGCACAAAGCGTATTATTATTCACCTGTTAGTATAAATTAATACAAATGGTACCTACCCTCATCTTACGACCCGGTTTGCTCTTGTCGACGACGAGGAGGTCCTCCATGGACCGCCGGGGGCGGTGGTAGTGCTGGACATCCTCCTCGGAAGCTACCGTGTCCAGGGAACGGTGCCTCCTGAAGCAGGAGCAAGGACACCTTGGGGGCGGGAGGACGTCACGATAGTAAGGCGCCAGGAGGTAGTACTCCCTGGGGGGCTTGATCGGGGGCGGCGGGTAGAAGCACTCGGGCGGGTACGCTGCCGTGTAGAGGGGCGGCCACGGCCTCCGAAGCATCATCTGGTCCGCATGGCACCCTCCGGACTACTGCCTCTCTTCTCCATCCCCTCCCCGCTCCACCGTCCAACTTTCTTGAAGTCGCTACCTTTTACTTCGCCTCATCCCCGCGCTCTCTTTGTTACACCACTGCGAAAACATCCCTCCCCCACATCCATTATTTCATAATAAATAAAAAATAACCGCAAAGGTATTCTTTAGGAACATGAAAACATTTTTTTTTTTACTAAACCAATAAATGTTATAAATGGGATGGATATCTTAAGAAAACTATCAATAATCCAAATCAGCGATATTGTGAGCTCTGAATATACACGATATATCGATGACTAAAAATATCTATTTTAAATATTCCAATCACGTTAAAATGATATTGCTATTTATCTTATCGTTTTAGCTAATTTAGGAAAGGACATCGAACCACTGCAAATTCGTCTAATATGAATGTAGTGTTATATATATTGATATTTTGTTATTTCCTCGTCCCTAATGTGCGAAATTTTCATTGTACACATTGTGTGAATATATTTATTCGTAGTTATTTAAATTACTTTTTGCCTTACCTTAAGGTAAGGCAGATTATAATACTAATTCAATTTAAACACTTCTACCTAAAACAAAATGCGAGAATGTTTACGAGCGGCATTACTTTCAACATTGAATAAGAGTTTTCATGTCATGCTATAATATATCAATGCCGCTACCTTAATTTTTTTTTGCAACAAAAATAGAAACACAATCTTTTCAAATGTTTAAAATTTAAAAGTAGTTTATTATCCATTAAACAGTAGGCAGTAGGTACATATACTAAAATATCAATATTATGAGGTCAACACTGGATTGTAGGAAAAGTAACTATTCTAAAAGTTGTCTACTTTATTTATTCCTTGTTGCTGATGATTGGCCCTGCTCTAGAAAATAATTGCTCTGTTGGGTCTGAAGTGGAAATAGCAACAACAAATTTCTCTAATAACTTACAGAAAATTGGAAATGTGACATTAAAACCATTCCCTTATTTAAATCACTTTAATAAGATTACGATTGATGAATTAATTTCCACTTCTATTGGGATTATTTTATTAGAAAACTAGTTTCGAATGCTAAACATTCTAAAGATGAATGTTTAGCATTCGTAACTATTTTTCTAATAAAATAATGCCAAAGTGGCAATTAATTCACCAATCCTAATTGTACTGATCCTTCTAAACAGTCATTCGTACTTTAAGTGATCACTTTTATAAGGTTCTGCTACTTTTTTTTTTTTTTAATACGTGTAGCTGTATTTTGTATTTTTATAGAGAAAACAATATATATTAAGGTACGTATCGATACATCATAAGAAAAAAATGTCGGATTATAGGGAGAAATAAAATAAAATAAACCATCCCTAGTTATAATGGAAAAGGGATTTTTCATAATATCCAAGCTTGTAGCGAAAAAAAAAATTAACCACCTTTATAAAATAGAATAGGGTACAACTATCGACGAGACGCTCCAGCCCCTTTAAACGCCAAGAGTACCTTTTATTATATTTGTTTCGATATATTTCGATGTTTTAGTCACTACTGAAAATTTCTCACAAAAGGGAAGTGATTATAACAAAATATAAATACATTAAACACAAACCAAGTCCAAGTAGAATTAGAACAACTAATCTTGTTAAATTTTGTTACACTTTCACACATTAAGTAAGAGGAAATAATAAAGTATCATTATATAAAACACTAAGTCCATGTTGAAACTAATGTTGCCAAGTTCTGTTTCCCCTTTTTACATTTAAAAAGACGAAATAAAAATATTATACACCAAACAACAAAATCTAAGATGAAACTGTAGGATTAGATGGTAACATGTAAGGATATAGGATAGAGCTATCCATAAGTGTAATCTCGAAGTGAAGAGTCGGAATCGAACTGGCAGGTTTATCTCTGGTCGGAGCGCCTCGTCGGTAATACCTAGAATAGAATTAAAAATAATAGAATAGCAAGAAAACATAATTCTGGACCAATGCCGCTGATTCTTATACAATAATCTTCAGTCTTACAACTTCGACAAAATTAGTATTTGGATATTTCTATTTATTTTTTTTTTTAAATTCACCTATTTCATTAAACATTCCAGCTAATACAGGGAACAAATAAAAAAATTTTTTTTTTTGTAGACCTGTTTTTCATAATCATTAATTATATATTCACAAACAAAACAACAGAACATATATACATTTACGCTCTAGCAGTTAAAATTAGAAATACAATTCGTTTCAACGCTGGGGGGGAAAAAAAAAAAAAAAAAAAAAAAAAAAAAAAATTTGTTTATAATATTCAAGAATTAAATATACTAGAGTTATGTAAATTCCAAATGTTCATCGATTCTTGAGAACAGAATCGGTATCGAAAATCGATAATGTAAAGTCGATTCCAAGGAACCGATCGAGACCACTGGCGCTAGAGATAGTTTTGAAAGAAAAGATATTTAAATAACAAAGAAATTTTTTATGTATTGCTTTAGGCACACAATTAAAACAATTATCTGCAGAAATCAAACATTACTACACACGCTAAACACCAGATTATTGAAGACATGCATTCACTATTGTAAAATGAAGAAATAGGATTACTTTTTAAAATTGGCGAAAATGGAGCACTTACGAAATGAACGCAGCCAGAAAATAAATAGCACTGTTTTATTATTTTATTGTCATACTTATAAATTAAGAATTAAGAATGAGCCCTAATAAACTGTTAAAACAACATTTACAAAAATCAGTGCATTCTCTTACCTACTAAGTTTACTAAAAGGCTGCATCATTTGGGAATCCTGAATAATAAATGAAAACCCAGAACCTTTAGAATATTTCTGTTCCTAAATAAAAATTAGTAAACTGAATTATTTTTTGTAGACTCTCAGTATACCCTAACCCAATGTTATTAACTTTACAATTTAATAGACCTTTCACATTTAACCTTTCGGGATCACTTTCCCTCTATCAGACTTCAACTTTTTTCATTTCAGTGTATGCACCAAATCATAGCATTGGAGGTCCTATTCCGGTAACCTACCTTTCCAGACTTAATGAAAAAGAGCTGATATAACTAAACCCATTTCAATCATAAACACTAGGATTCTCTGCACGATATCCATAATTTCAAACTCTAGAGCAAAACATGATTCTATATTATAAATAAACTAATTGGACGTTATCATTGTTTTTAAAGCAAAGTTTTTTTTTAAAATATAAAACATTAAACATAATAATAATAATAAACAAAAAATTGTAACACCAAAATAATACATACAACTAAGAACAGGAACCAACCCATATATCCTTCTCAAAAAACTTACAAACCAAGTATAATCGACTTAGCTCTTACGACAAAAATGTACATGAATTTATCCGACGCTCGTCCGCCTCTTTACCTTGTCTTAACTCGGACCAAAACCCCGTGATTTTCCGTATAGGGTCAACACTTGACATAACGCCAAAACTAAAAAATTTGCTTTTAAAGAAGCAGACTGGCCAACATTTCGAGAACGTTTAGACTCACAAATAAATATTAATCCAACAATTAACAACGGCCCCAAGATATCGACCATCATATTAATAATTAAATATGTGCATATTAAACACTCTATGTCAGCATCTATCCCGCGCCAACATTCGCTACCTTTCTAGCCGTCGTTATAACATCCCCCTCACACTAATAGCACTCATTAAGATTAAAACAGACCCGGAAAAAATATCAACCCGTAAAAAATGCCCTACATTCCAGGCAATGTTCTAGTAAATTCCCAAACTATGTTTCGATCCCCGCCTTAAATAGTTGGAAAAATGAAAAATTGGTCAACAACATCTAAAACTCCTTTACACAGGTGACAACAAAAATCTGAGAAATACACAGAACTTTTACTAAATCCTTCTACTAAAATTCCTCCATTAAAAACAAACATAACGATTACGCCTACCCTAGATAAAGATAAAGCCGACCTACTAGTCTTCACACTTCACTCTGTCACCTTATTACTATCAAAATTTGGCTCAAATTACCAGAATAGAAAAATTCTAAATTCAGTCCGGGATTATTTAATGTTCCTTGTGATTAGCAATTTTTCTTCTATTTCACCGAAAGAGACTGGCCAAATCATAGAAACCTAGAAACCAAAAAATTTAGCCTCAGGTCTGCGGGACGGTATTCCAATTTAATAGTTATAACACACCAAAAACATGCAAATTCACAAATACAAAGAAACAAATAGCTTTTAAAACGTTAAACAGAGCACTTAATAATTTATAAAAGTGTTTGGCATGAATCACCGTTTCCTTTACATGTTCCATGATTCACAATAAGGAAATATTTATGTGTATATATAATACTAGCATCCCTCAACACAGCTTCGCCCGGTCTCATAAGTAAAGAACTTGATCATTTTTATTTCTAATTCAAGTTATGCTTGTCTAAAGATAAAAATCAAGCATTAAACCATGAAATTAAGCATCATTTCTTCAATGTTATTTTCTTTAGTTTTTAACCTAGTTAAAACGACAATGATTAGGTGTTTGAAGATTACTAATAGGTATAATAATAGGAGATCCACTTTTTAATTTTAATATACGAGTTGGTAATCCAGATGGACCGAAACTATAAAAGAAACTCTTGCGGATAAGGGACTTCATTTTCAGTTCTTACAACTGAAGGCCCATGAATCATATTTTTACTCAAAATATTAGAAAGCAAAGGATCGAATTTTTCTTTGGTAATTATGTATATTCAGCAGAAATAAATATTATTGATTTCATCTGGGAGGATTTTAATTACTAAACATAAAAGAACATGACAGTATGGTAAACATTTTTTTTTTTTTAATAAAAACATTGTAAATTGTCCCTGCCACTCAACATGGTAAATTTAATTTTTTCACTATAGTAAATTTTATTATTGCTAACCGTTCCTAGGACTATGAAACTCATATAGTTATAATTTGTTACAGTAGTTTTACCGTTATAAACTCTATTGCAAAATGGTGCTAACTACATATGGGCCAGTTTTCAAACTTTACTTTTATACATTTACTATCGCTTTTTTAATAACGACTTTGTGGAAAATCAGTAGATTTTATTATTGCTAAACCATCCTGGAACTATAAAGATGATGTGGTCAATGGTTGAGATCGGTTCAGTAGTTTTCGCGGTTAGTGATCAAAAACGAAAAATAGCTTCTCTTTTTATAAAATAGAATAGATAACGTCACTATAGAAGCAGCGTTTCTAAAGAAACATCCTCAATAGGAAGTCACATACATTAATCTTGCGCGGTTTGTTTAATATAAATTTGTCTAATGAATTTAAGTAACTTCGCATTCACATTTCGTTCAGAACAAGTTACTTGCTTCAATAATATTGGAACGCATGAAAGATATACATAAAATTACTAGTTCTCCTGCATTGAATGAGGAATTGATCTATCATATCTTCTTCAAGTAAAAGCTAAAATAAAAATCATTTAAGAAAATTTCACTAAGGAATTAACTCGAATAGTAGATTTTCATTCCTCGACCCTAATGGACAACTCCCTGACAGGCAGAAGTCTTGAAGCTGAGCTAGAAGACTGGTGAGAGTGGCGATGAGGAAAGTGTGTAATGAAGTGTAGAATCGTGGCTTAACTATGGACATCCCCGATCAGGGCAACCATAGGCGAAATCTGTCAATCATTCACCAGTTCCGCACAGCATTAGTTACCAAGGGAGGCGCTTACATAATTATTCCAAATATTTAATTACGCCTAAAATAGCTAATCAACTTTAAAAAAATAGTAATTATTTACAATCCAAAAAAATAAAACAAATAAACTTTTTATCTCTAAAACTTTTCTTCTAGGTTTAAGCTCAATGTTTTAATGGAGAGTCAGCGAGTTAGCCTTTTACAACTTCAAGACACTACTAAAACGTTCATGAGTTACGAAAGATCACCTTATGTACATTACATAAGAAAAAAACATTATTTCCTTCAGACATAAAATAAAATGTTTTATATTTCAAAAACAAATCAATAATTTAACATTTACTTCTTTACAATAAGGTATTAATAACTGTTTATACGTACATACATGTTTAATATGCCTTTAAAATCAACATATGCATGAGGCCTTGAAATTAAAAATGGGATAAAACCACTATTAGTCAACAAAAAAAAATCTGTTAATTGTATAAGTATTTTCTCCTCTATTACTTAGTGAAATTGTTTTCATTCAAAAAGTACTAAATGCCATTATCATATAAGGTACTGAAACCTCCCAGCTAGTGGTATTATAACTTTATAAAAGCTAAAACATTAATTCTGAAAGAAAATACAAATTCCACCACTTGCATGAAGGGAGAAACTATTGAGTATAATAAATTAAATGAAGAAAGAATTCGAAAATTTTGGACTTGACATAAAACATAACATAGGTACTAGTTGCCTCTATGAAGTTAAGGAAAGTTTAATTAATCGCACTTATCCCATTTTTAAAGTCAACACCTGATATAATAAATTAAACTTTAGAAATTAATTGCCAGAGTATTGGTTTTCTTAAATAAGGTGACAAATGAATATAATGGATAGAGACATTCAATATAACAATTACATTTTTAAGAATAAATTTAATGATTAAAATTAGTAAAGAAAAAAATAAATACAAATTATTATTTTTAACCTAATCTACCCTCTTATATTTCACAAAATATAGCATAAACAAATAAATGAAGGTGTATCTATTAAAATAAAAGAAATTTATAAAATTAAGAATAAATAAAAAATTCAAATTTATTTACTTCTTAGGTGAGGACGCCCGCCCAATCATGCTCCTTACCCATATGTGAGGCATTAACACTACAAGGCCCCAGCACCATATGCGGGACATTCAAACGTATCATACGCATCTTCGGAACATAGGCCAGCGGAGGCAAAAGAGGGAGGACAAAAACCACAAACACTTCAGAATGAAAGATCGTAGTACCCTATGTTTTAAGTAGGAAATAAAAAAAAAAGAAGAAATAGGGCTCAAGAATAAATGAAATAATTGTGGGAAGAAGAAGAAGAAGAAAAATGAACTTTATTCTGGGACAACTTGTCCCCTAAGAATAACAAACAAGTACAATACATAGAAAAATCGTCTAGCTATGATAATTAATTATAATAAATGATAATAATAAAAATTGATTAATAACTCAATTATGAGTTACAAAAATAAATTAAGGAAACTTGTAATAGGATGCATCTTATGTGTACTATTATAATGTATATAACATAAATATTCATGTTTTACATTTGCTCGGAAGACTGAAGTTCCAGGAGGTAAAGAAATAGATGTTGTTTAAAGGAAGTAAGAGTGGAGCTTTTTCGAATTGTGATGGGCAATGAATTCCATAAAGAGGAAGCACGGATAATAAAGGATTTCTTGAAGGATGCAGTTCGATGCGCCGGAGTGTATAGGTTGATGGGTTGGGTTCTAGTATTTAAGAGGTGAATGGAGGAGCGCAGAGTAAGGAGGTCATGGATATAGGCGGGTTTTTTGGTTTTTAAGGTTTGAAATATGAGAGCACCCAGGAAGTATTGACGTCGAAAACTGGGTTAAAGCCAACCAATTTCAGAATACGGAGATCCCGAAAATAAATCTAATAAAACAGTTCATTACCCTTTTACATCTCATCTCGAGCTCATCAGACAGTCCTCCATATACTAAGCATCCGTAGTCAAAGTTAGGGAAAATGAGTGATGATACTAAAAGTTTTCGAGTACTTAATGGTAAAAATCACGGTAATGTGAGAGTTGCTTAAGAATAAAAATAGATTTCCTCGTGATTTGAGAGATATGGTTATTCCAAGCAAGATGTTGATCGAAAGTTATTCCCAGATTTTTAATGGAATTTCGGAAATGAATTGGACGGATTTTGAGGAAAAGCAGTGGATAGTAGGGAAGAGCTTTTATGTGAGGTTTTGACCCAATGAGGATAGCCTTTGTTTTTTCTGGATTCAGACTTAATTTATTCTCCACTGCCCAAAGGTTAATGCTATCTATGTCTTTCTGTAGCTTACAAATCGCCTCTAGCATATTTGAAGGATGAAATGATAAATATATTTGCAAGTCGTCAGCATAAAGATGATATTGGGAGTAGTGGATGCGATTTGGTAAGTCATTAACATAAATAGAAAATAGGGTAGGTGAAAGAGAAGATCCCTGGGGGACTCCTCGCGAGAGTGGTAGTGAAGATAAGTGAGGTTTTCCAGGTATAATTAATGTTTGGAAACGGTTGGATAAAAAGGAAAGAAGCCAGCTTAACGCACTATTAGATAGTGAGAGGTTATGGAGTTTGGAGAGAAGGATTGTATGGTCAACAGAATCAAAAGCTTTTGAAAAATCAAATAGAATCAGGATCGTTATATTCTGTTGGTCTAAGGAGGAATAAAGGGCTCGGGTAATTTTTACCAAAGCAGATTGCGTGGAGTATCCACAACGGAAGCCTGACTGGAAAGGATTAAGGAGGGCTTTACATTCAAGAAAGGAGGCGAGTTCAGAATGTGCTAATCTTTCTAATGGTTTGGATAAATTTGATAGGATTGATATAGATCTGAAGTGGGAAACTGAAGAAGGAGAAGGTACTTTGTTCAATGGACGGAAAAGGACTTTTATTCAAGCTGTAGGATAAATGGAGCTTTGAAAGGAGAAATTATATATGTGGAGCAGGGCAGATAAGATAACAGGAAGGCAGAGTTTTATTATTTTTAAAGGTATTTGATCCAAGCCGCAGTCGTTGGTATGAGATTTAAAGACTGAATCGATTAGGTCATTAGGTAAAATATTAAGAAAAGAAAATTAATTAGAATTGAATGGGGTTTGAGGAATAGAATAGGATAAGGTGTTTAGAGGGATTTCATTAGGGTGGGGGTCAGCAAAATAGGAATTAAGTTCATCTGGAGTGACTGGATAGTTGTCATCAGATTTGGAACTGGATACTGAACATTTTCTCAAAATTTTCCATTGAGATTTAGGATCAGGAGCTTGGGATGGGATACTATGAAAATACTGCGCTTTAGCACGGCGTAAAGAGGACTGGGCGAGGTTTCGAAGAAGTTTAAAAGATTAATAATCTTCTGAATGTTTAGTTCGCCTGAAGCGTATCCTGGCAGCATCTCTTCGCTTCATCAGATTTCTAATGTCGAGGTTTATCCATGGAGCTGGCAGTCGTCGGATAATTGAGGTTTTGAGAGGGGCAAGATGATTAAGGACAGTATAAAGGTTCGATGTGAGGCATTCCACCATTTCGTCAATTGAGGATAGGGAATAGATGGGTTAAATGGAATGGGATAGGGAGTCAAGTAGAGGTTCTATTCTATCTGGGGTTATGAGTCCAAGATTTCGCTAAGATATTTTCTTGGGAATAAGAGTAGGAACAGATATGTCATAAGAGATTTGGATTAGATCGTGGCATGAAAAGAAAGGTACTGGATTTCGAGAGAAGGATAATAGGTTTTTAGGAGAGTCAACAATCATGAGGTTAATTAATTTATCTGTGAACTGGGTATGATGAGTTGGTTGGAAAGGTACTGTAAAAAGATGAAGGGAATACACCAAGTCCATTAGATAAATCTTTTCAGGCGAATCTGAAAGAAGGTTAGTATTGAAGTCACCAGAATGATGACATTATTATATAAAGGAACATAAGTGAAAAGGGATGATTCGAATGAAGGGTCGAATTTGACCTGATGAGTGCGGTAAACTATGATGTAAAGTTGTAGTAAGAATGTAAAATAAACTGCAAACAATTTATGTAGTCTTCTCATAATTTCTACTAAATTAAAATATTAAATCTTATAAGAGACCACTGCCAAGTAATTAAATATAATTTTAGTGTCATGTACTAAAAACCTAAAAACCTCATATCTACAATTAAGGGTGCCCACATTATTGAGGCTGGAAGAGCCCAAGGAGGTTCTTATCCATAAATACATTTTCTGCCTTTAATCGGACTCAAACTCGAGCTTGGTAGTCTAGCGCCTTACCTACTTAGCTAACGCGCCTCCTATATAAATAAATGTATGTTTTTTTTTAAAGTATTAAATCAGTTTATTTAAATTAACATTAACTGATTATATATATATATATATATATATATATATATATATATATATATATATATATATATATATATATATATATATATATACATTAGTACATTTTCAAAAACTAATCATTCGGCTTTATGTAATTTATTTTCAATAAAGAATACAAAAAAAAAAAAAAAAAAAAACTAATCTTGTTTCGATAAGTATACATTCCTAAATTCAATAAAATACAGCGAAATCTAGACCATTGCTACCCATAATATAATAAATATGTTTATTATAATTATAATTGATGTTTTAAAGAAAATAGAAGATTTTCTTTAAAACAAGTAATAATCTCAAATATATACCCAGAGGATATACTCATCCACTGAGATAAACCCCACAGGTATCCCAGTATATACAACGCGAATATATCCGAGCATCCCACCTGGAGATGGCATCGAGGGGTAACTGATGGCTAAATTGAAAACAGCTGGGGAAAGTCAAGAGGCGAAAGCGGGCCAAGAAAGGGAAACAAAAAGTGACAGTTTAGGTGACATTTAGTTATCGGCGATGACTCTGAACCGTAGTGATCAGGGTGACGTTAACCTTATCTCTCCAATGGTCACCAAAAGCCCCGTAAGTGGCTGCATTTAAGAACCACCTTTGTCAATTTGAAATGAGAGTCAGCTCTTTCTAATCTTATCAGCTCTTATTCCCCCCACGCATGGAAACAAATAAGTCTAATTATTTTTATTATATAAACCCTTAAATTATTTCCCACAACGAGTCGAGACCATCGGCTACTAAATATGTAAAATTCATTAGATACAGGTGGTACTGAAATCATATTAAAATATAGAAGTATATTGTTCAAAAGCCTCTTCTTATACAGAACATTACTTTCTAATTTAAACGAACGTTATTTAAAATGGTTAGTTGTTATGGCAAAGCAACTATAAATAGAAATTCATATTAGGTACTGTTTCAAATTAACATTTGATAACAAAATATTAATAAATAAAAATGAGTAACAAAATTTTATGAATAAGGAGTATCAGTTTTATAGCAAACTAAAGGCTACAATCATACCTTATACTTAATATCAATCGAATTCATCTAATCACTACCAGTCCTAATGAACCTTCAATAGGAATTACAATACTTCAAAACCTGTTTAGCTGGTATTCTTCTCATTAAATGAATATACATTTTATGACCGATAAAGATAATTGTTTACAAGTCAAGGCACTATATGTAACTGACATGATGACAGAAGTTAACAACTTCCGACTCTTTATAAATGATTTCACATATTCTGATAAACAGTAGCTTAGCGAACGTTTCTGCCACAAAGGATTCCTCGCAGTTAGTGGAAGTTGCCCCTCAAAAAGATTTATATATGAAATAAATTAGTGAGAGTATTTATTTACAGGTGGTCAAATCATACTTTCATCGAGGAAGTATTAGTATCTTCCTTATAGACCAGGAAATAGAAGAGGGAAACAGTAACCAACAAGCAAAAAGTCGGGTAGCTCTCTTTTTTTGTTTAAATGTATCTTTGAGACTGGATCCAAGGTAAAAAAAAAAAAAAAAAAATCAGTCGCCCTTCCAGTTTATGAACTAAAAAAAAAAAAAGAAGAAAAAAAAGCAGTTTTTATCTCTGTCTAATCATATCTTCCAAACCAATTGAGATTGTTTATCAATTGTTTTTTCATGGATCATTGGAGCTAAATTCTTGAAAAAAAAAAATTTTTAATATTAAAGTATTATATACTACCTCCGTTCTATTAATAGTCTTCCCAAGGAACTAATCATTTCTGTACTCAAATTCTAAACTAATGACTGTAGTTCCGATGTAGTCCCGATCAAATTTAGTCTTCCTGCTATCCTTCTCGCTCTTCTACATAATTACAATTGTTCCCAACAAAACTACACCCTTCCACAGTCTGGAATAAGGTTCTTCTTCGTCCATTGAGTGAAGTTCCTTTCTTTTTGTTGCACCTAACATTAGGCAAATTTTTGGATCCTTTACAATTTATTGTAAGTATCTTAAAAAATTGCTTCATTCTTAAATAACCACTCGTCTAGAACACGAACAATCTCTTCCTTAACTAGCAGCGCCAATTACGTTTCTGTGAATGATTCCAATAAATTTTAATTGCTAAAAATTACCCATGATTTTTTTTTACTCCTCTAGGAACCAAAAGCAAATTACGATCCTTGTTCTATTTGATATTTCGAAAGCTTTTAATTCGGACGATCACTCCAATCCTTCTATCCAAACAACATAACCTCGATTTATCTAATAGTTATTCGAGCCAGGAACAAAACCAGCCCTTAACCAATATCCTACCAGTAGACTGAGCTATGGTATCTTTTATTCCAGCTTTTTGACGGCAATAGTCTTTGGTACCTTCTTAATCCAATCATTGAAAACAAACTTTAATTTTTTACAACCTTACTTTGAGCTCCTCTATCTACCTTGCGAATTCAAAGTCCCAACCTTCTAACTTAAGCTCTTACATAGAAGAGCTTCTTTTGAACAATTTCTGAATCATTCGTGCTACCTCCTCTTGGAATTCTCTACCTAATCCCTAAGCGTGAAGTTTCTTAGGTAACTTCATTTTAACACCATTCCGTCACCTTCTTGATAATCAATCTTCCACAAATGTGTATATAATAAGTAATTAATATAAGTTTATATAATATATAATATAATAAGTAATGTTTATATATGTACTTGTCTATCTTTCTTCATTGTTGACAGATTGTTTTTGGTCTTTTGACAGGGGGCTATACTATTATGGTGTAACGTTTTTTTCACCCTCGAAAATGTAACGCTCTAGCTCTGTTGTTGAAGCTCGGATCGAAAATTTGCTAAAAGTTTCCTCGCCAGAAATTTAGTGGAGAATATATTTTTGATATGTAACATTTTTCTCCAGGACCTACCGTTTATGTGCTATTTTGGTTTGAATGAAAAAAAAGTCACGTTTTGCCTAAATGGTTTAAGTATTGCTGACCATATAACGTCGCTAGTTGTATTTGAAAACAATACAACTAGCGACGCTATGTGGTGAAGATGTCAAATTTCAGAAATAGTACAAACTAATATTTGAAACTGGGGGCAAACTCACCTCTATATGGCAAAATTGAGTTTTTTTTTTGTAGTTTTTTTTTTAAATGTAGTTTATTTTTTAATTGGTGAATTAAGTGTTAATTAGCTATTAAGTAACACATCAATTTCTATTAAAATTCAGGAATGGTTTTAATTGAGAATTTTTTATTGGTCGAGATGTATAAATTTAATAAGTTCTTAGGCCAAGAAGCGACTATCCCACCCCTTTCCGGTTAGACTACCAAAGTAACAATTAGGCAATAGGATGAACATTAACTTAAGCAAACAGAGGGATCATAAAGACCGCTCAAGAACCATGACTCCGTTGCTAATTTATATTCCAGATCCAGGAGGCGAGCGCTCCAGGCAGGCTTTCTCCGGCAGATTTCTTCAGCAGTGAGCATAACGGCTCAGCTCCTACTACCATCACAGTTGCTCACAGCCATTATTCAAATGAGGCTATTAATTAATGACCTCTGGGTCTGCGACTGAGAAAGCGATAAATATTCGATAAAGCTACAATAATATGAAAACATACGTAAAACAATGACCATAGAATCAGACTAAGTCTACTTAAAATAATTAGTAGATTATACATATATACTTAAATATTATTAAAAGGAGACTAAGGAATAAAAGGATATTTAGCAATATTATCTCTTGAAACATTTTATTAAGCTAAAATATATTTATATTTAATTGGGCGACATTTCATGGCACTGTCATATTATCAAGCCCTAAAAAACACAGATAAAAATACAACATAATTGCATCATTGTAACACCAATCAATCATAAATTAATAACATAATGTTATATAAATATATACTAATATTATTATTATTATTATTATTATTATACCTAGAATGTTCTTTACATTCAAGTAATTTTTTCAAAAAAACGTTTCGTCGCCAAAAAGCCTGTTTCAGATCTGCCAGCATCTGACGATTTTACATCTTTGGCCACTCTCCTTCCCGATAAATCAGTTTTGTCCTTAAGTATACTATTTCGTTAAATCTTTCATGATTTTACAATTTTAAGAGGGCGCAGAAATCTATTTGGTGATCTGCTAGGATCTAACGTTTATTATGATGGCGGAAGGATATTCCGACATGGTTGTCCTTTTGAAAATTAGCCATTGTTATGTTGTTTTGAAAATTAAATAATTTATTATTTAATGATACTTTAAAAACGATACTTTCTCCCCCCACTTAATACTTTGGATTTTCGTCCTTTTGGTTCTTGTCTAAAGCATTTAACGAGAAATTGGAGATAGTTTTATTATTAATATATCTCAGTATACATGTGTCAGGTGTACATTTTTTTAATATTATTAAGGAAGCAAAATTAATTAAATTTTGTTGGGTGTATGGTAAACTAAAATTTGTTACCTTTCTTCAAAGAATATTTCAATTAGAAAATAAAAGAAATTTCAGTATAATCACTATTGCATATCCCATATTAAACTGATTAATACATAAATAAACTATAGTTGCTTAGAATCATATTGTGATATTTGTTTATGTTCAAAATGATTTTTGTTTTTTTTTCTAATTCCTTCTAACTCTTATATCTTCCCTCTTATTACTTTTTATTTATTATATATTAAGTTTTTCAATTAATAGAGCAAAAAGTGCTCCGAATTTTGTTAAATCTGTTTTAAAATTGTCTGCCTACAGCCGAGGCCCGAAAGTTAAATGTGAAGTGCCTTATCCACTAAGCTAACATACCTCCATCATTTAATATATAAGGTTTTGTAATAATATACTTTATCTCTAGCTCGTTCATAAAGTGAACATTACGCACCTAATTATTAGGGACTGAAGATGCCTTCTATCCCTGATAGAGATAAGGTAATCAAGACTTCCTAGGTAAATAAAAAAATGTTAGCAACTTAAAAGTGTTGAAACTAAAGTGTAATTATAGCTGGAATGCTGTTACATCGATACTAATTGATGCATATTTGTTAATTTTTAAATAATCAATTTATGTTCTTTTAAAAAAGTGTGTTTCATTAATGTACAATAGCTCCTAATTCCAATTTTAAAGGTTGGGTCATATTTTGGTCCAAAACATTTACTATATTTCTTAGAATTAAAAACCATGTTTATGGTTAGTAATAACTATATTACTATTTAAATAACTATTTCCGTTATACATTAAATTATGAAGTGGGCGTGAGATTTTGAAAGAGCCCCCCCCGCTGTTTTCTTAAGATTATATCTTATAGAACTCCTTCCCCATTTTGAGCTCAAGTAATTAATAGATCTCACCTAAGCAGAGTGACCAACCCTGAAGAATACTTTTACTCATTTTTATTTATTAATATATATATATATATATATATATATATATATATATATATATATATATACATAACTTTATGTCTACTTGTAAGTGTAACAAAGTCTATAGAAACTTGAAGGATAGCACATATATTCTCTGTCCCAATAAAAAAAACTTAAAAAACTGGTCGCATGTAGCGGCTAGAAAAACAGGAAAACAAATCATACTCGTGAAGCATGTGCCTTCACTGAGCTAAGGAACCAGTTCTTGGGGTCACTTTCTAGGACCTACGATTTGTCAGCCGGACCTGGTTTTTATTTTATAAAACTACATGGAATATTAATAGACAGATTAGAAAACTATTTGATAGTGATACGCGATAAATAATTGCTATTTCATCCAACTAATTAATACCAGAATCAAACATTAGGATTCCTCTCGAATACAAATGTAATAGCAAACTCTCAGAGGGGAAAAACGGTTAACCCACACCTATAATCATTCATAATCTATAAAACACTAATTTTTTTTTAACAATTAAAGATATTTACTGCTAAACTAAAACAAAATTATTATAAGGAACCAAGTATAAATATTTTGCGCTATAGCTTCAGGTATAACGGACTTCGAGAACTTTTTTTTTTTTTTTTTAAATAATATTCGAAATAAAAGAGAAAAGAATAAAAAGAAATAAAGTTTAAAGAGAAAGCTAATATATTTTGGAAAAAATATTATAGAAATCGTTACTAAGCCAAAACGACATTAGAGAGCAACAGATCTTTCTTAAGTCGAACAATAAATTTTAAAATAACTACTAAAGCAGTAAAAATATTTCTATGAGCTAGGAATTACGAAAGAGAAAGGGACATAAGGAGTTAGTTTATAATTTAAGAGGGATAGTAATCTAGCTATTTCAATATGAATAACATAAAAAAAGAAAGAAGATATTTCATAACCAAGGAATGTGGATGCAGTCCAGTCAGAAGGTATTATTACCTAACAAAAGGTGGAAATTTAGTTAAATTATAGTAAGTTGTACATTAACGGTAATAAATGAAAATTCAAAGTTTTCGAAATCGAGTACCTTTCGGAAAATTTGGGAGGAGTGAAACCCGCTAAAATTACTTTTCTTTTACGTTTTACAGAGAAATGTATTCTAGTATTTATTTTTTTTTTCGATATTAAATTGTCTGTCTACTTTTGATTTTCTAGTCTTATTTTTATGTTGAAATGTTTACAAAATATATTACAATTAAGAAATGGTTACTACCTCAGTAGTCGAATAGGAAAACAATATTTTAGTTTATAAATTCATTTTCTCGATTAATTTTTATCTTTTTGAACAGCGAATTCAAATATTAACTTCGTCACCTCTACAATAGTGAATCATTTAAAATAAAAATGCAAAAATCTCCGGGAAAAAATGCATAATCTTAAGATGTGTATGGTGTCTAGAACAACAGGATAATTTTCACGAAATTGATTCCATGTATCGGTGGATTCATATTATTATTGCAAGGGAGGCAGATAGAGGTAAGGAGTAGGAGCGTGATTTACACTGGGCTATAAACCACTAAGAAGAGTTCTATAACGCATACCATATACTAGGAACCTATATATTTGAAGACCGACCCTATAAAAAATAAAATTTACAAGTTGGAATAAATTGTATTTTTTTTTTTAAAGAACAGACCTGTTAATAAAATTATATTACAATAAAAAAAATTTTGGATTTAATAAAATAATAATTCCGTTAGTGAAATATGTCACAGCTGCTATGTATCAAACCTAAGGGTTTAATCTAACTAAAATAATATTCGCGTGATACACAATAAGCTAACCCGTTCATAGCTCCCCATGGGTGCTCCGAGAATTTACATCCTTAGTTTGGCAGGACCAAAGGACCTTTTCTCTACCTGCCAATCCCTTGCCGTGTAATATTGGGGTAAACACGATATTTTAGTTTTTCTAAAAATCAAGAAACTGGGAAGTCAGTGGACGGGTACTTAGCCCAGGGGGGCGGAGCCTATTTATGAAAAGGAGCCGGAAAAATATTTTCGAGATCAGTCTTTGAGGCAGTCTGTCTTTGGTCCGGCTTGTTCCTCCGGAGCTGGTTGCTTGAGGTCTTCGGAGCTCGACCCTAGAGCTCCATGCTTACCATAATGAAGCCACTTCCATCCACAACATAGCATCGCCCTCAGATTAAGATAAGTCTAGGTTAAGTTTATTTGTTACCATATAAGTTTTTTAAAAACTTAATTAACTAATGATTCTTATTTCCTGTTTGTAATTTCATGTGTCAGCCTATAAATGTATAAATACATGTTGTTTTTTAGTTTAACCGTCATTCATTTACGTTTTGAATGTCACTCATTTAATTAATATATTTTGTTTACTCTTATTTATAATTAACACATATAATTATCGACCCCACGATCACTTTGTGGAGAAGACTCAATTAAATTAATTAATTATCTATAATATTTATTTATCATTTGTCAGGAGATTAAGTCCTGACTGGCATCCCTAAATTTAGATTAATGCTGATCCGGACTCACACAGAGACGGACATAGCATAAAGAATTTCCGGCCTTTTTTAAAGTATAGGCTCCGCCCCTTGTACTTGGACACGCCCACCGACTTCCCAGTTTCATGAAATTTAGAAAAACTCAAAATACAGCGTTTACCCCAAATATTACCCGGTAAGGGATAGGCAGGTAGAGAAATATGGTCCCTTTTTGCATGCCCCAAAAAAAGGCGCGGACTCCCCGGACCACCCGCGAGGGGCCACCCTTTTTGCAACACGTGAATATCATATCTGTCAAACTAAACCCTATAGGTTTGATACATAGCACAGCAAGGGAACGTTTAGGCACTACTAAGGGAAGGGGGATAGTAAAAGTATAACTTTTATAGTTCTGGATAGAGAGTGAATGATTATTGTATAATGTTTTAGATAAAGGGGGAAGATTCTCAAGTAACTGTTTATGAAGGATGGCTCAAAACGCGTGCGGTTAGAAATGATTTGTATGAAACCTTCCCACACCAACCTAAGTCAGAGAATTACTTATTCCAACAAGGCAACAATAGTATAGAAGAAGAAAATGCCCTCAAGTAAACGATGAAATTAGAGCATTCTTAACAGCTACTTTAATGAAATTAGAAGAAGAAATAAGATCAACCTTAAATTTGATAATCCCCAAAATACTGAAGGATCGCAGCTCAGCCATCTAAGTCGGTTAGATTGGGACAACGCACCCGTCAACTTGAGTTATTTCTACGTCAACTGCTTATTTCATCAACAGGTTTAAATTTTTTCGGAAGGCATATTTGATAGACTGGTATTTAATTTAAAATTTTAACTTCTAGTTCAATCTATAAGTAATATTTTTACTTAGTTCAACAAGGTCAAAAACTAGAAAAACAAACTGCGATGCTAACCAAAATATATGAATTGATTCAATACTACCGATGCAGGCTACTATACACTGGAAACCAACCTAACATTAAGTTCATCTAATACTTGGTTGGATCAAGGAAAGTTTTAATGAGCTTTGTAAACGGTGTACACAATCTCTTCGTTACCTCCCAGTAATAATTGCAAATAATTAACATTAGTTAAGTCGTTAAATCATCTGTCAAAACAGTGAAAACGTTCCGCCACAAGTAATTGAGTAATTACCTTTTGACGGTTAGTTCACTTCTTTTAACTGAGTCAGCTACTACTTTCCATTTTGTTTTTTAAGTTATTCATCGAGATTTTTAAAAATAATGTTAATTAAAATACTGCATTAAACTAAAGTTGGCAAGTAAAGGAAGTGACTAGAGGTGAAATTTCATTCTGGTAGAACTTGAATTACAGTTATTAGTCAGTTTTTTGTTTTACAGAAACAATAATTCTGTCTGTAATAATAAAATTAGGTTGTTGCCACCATCTCTTTAGGTCAAGCGGGAACACACTATGACTACCCGCACATGTACAATGACTCGACCTCAGATCAAGAAAGAAAACTGTGCGAGGATGTTTTATCTGTAGTTGAATAGTTTTTTGACCGTCAGTTTTGAACGGCAACATTGATCGTCACGTCGCGACCTCACATGGGGGACCACAGTTTTGTTTTCAGACATACATAAATGTTTTGGCACACGAGATATTAGTATCCTTCTATCAACACTCAGGAAGACAGATCAGAGCAATCCACATCATGAGAATGAGAGCTGTCGAGGTAGCAAAGAAACTAAAGCAAATTTAGAATTGTAGGTTTTTTTTTAAGAAATTTTATAGAGGTACAAAAAAAAAAAGTTTCAGAAAATAATAATCATTTATTTTCATAACTTCCATAGGAAAGTAAAATCGAGAAAGAACAGAAATATTTTTACAAAAATTCTCATCCGGATTATACCCTGACCTGAATGACCTTCCACTTTGAATTTAGATACCTAGATACAAGTTCTTCTACAAACCAATACAACCGATTTAATAATACTAAAAAAACAATTTTAAAAAATAAAAGAATCTTACATGGCAAACTATACTTCTTTTATTTTTATAATCTATGTTAATAACTCCAACTAATTATAACATATCTAAAACACCTACGAAGTTATAAGAATATAGTGGTTTGTTTGTTTATTTGGGCTTAACGTCCTTATGTACTCCAACTAGGGCAGAAAAGACGGGTTATCCTACAGGTTACCAACCTATTCTAACCAGGGTGGGAAGATCAAGATCTATTTAGTGGGTTCACCACGAAATACATTTTAACCCGCCCAGGTGGGATTCAACCCCATGACCTTCAGCACCGAGCGCGCTGAGACACTCGGAATTTGGGGCCAACTCACTCGGCCACCAAGTCTCCCCGTATGAATATTATTATTATTATGAATTAATAATATCAAACTCATGAAAATAAAAAAAAACTTGATATGATAATTGTAAGACATTTTTTGAAGATTTCAATAATAATCTTTCAATAATTGATAAACTTTATATATATATATATATATATATATATATATATATATATATATATATATATATATATATATATATACACACACACACACATATATATATATATTTCGTCATAGTTCATATATAAAATAATTTTAATATCATAATAATCAAAAACTATTCTAGCTTTAAGTACGAAAATTGAATACATCAACTGCATCCAGCATTCATACAAAATTGAATATAAAAAAGGTCAAAAAAACTACTCATCTTTTATATAAAAAGAGCTCAAAAATCAGGTTGTTTAGGAAAAGAGAAAAATCAAATAATTGTTAAAAAAAAAAAATTATCTGGCTTTCTATCGCCATATTACAAACATTCATGAAATATTTCCTTCTTTTTAGTTCGGTTTGCTATAAAAGCGGGTTTTTTTAGTTTTTTAAACTATGATTTGTTTTCTTAATATTTAGTCTTTAAACGATATCAGTAGTATGTATGATCAAGATCGATATAAGCTTATAAATATGAACATATAAATTTCGAGCAATCGTGTTCATGAATTTAAATTGCCGAATTGACTTACCACAATCATTACCATTAATACTCTTCAATTATCTTCCATTCGTAAGAATTTTTTTTATCGATAAAGAGAAACCAAATTTTCCGAGGTCCAATGAATTGTATACAGTTAACCTCCAAACTTATCTAAATACTTTCTTTTATTTTGATCGTTCTAGCGTGGATATTGGAACAAAGTTGTGGAATGATTGAACATATTTCTCTATAGGCTACCGTTTCTGAGATATGATCGAAAAACCCTTCCCTCCCTCCTGACCGTATGCTCATTCCTCAGGAGCGAGCACTTTTACTATATTTACCTAACTACTCCTAACGAAACCCTGAAGTCAAAAATTATTGCATATTTCATGCACTCTGAAATATAAATATTTTCTTTTATTCCCATCGGTCTTGTGAGAACATTAGAACAATGTTGTGATATATTTGTACTATCATTGGACATTGACATGTTTGAAAATTTACAAGTCAATCAGATTGCTAAAAAATTGGTAAAAACTACGCTGAGAAATTTTCAACTCTTCCTTCCTCCCAGCATAATTTAATAATCATTAATTTTGAAAATAACACATTTTTCAATTTCAAGTACTTTTGTGTATATTTTTTGCAAAAATCTGAGAAAAATGCAAAAATGTTGAGGCTTTTTGCCCCCTAAATATTTTCCTCTAATCAAATGTATTCACATTTTTTATTTTTTATTCTCAGAATCCATCTTGAACATACTGAATCATAGAACCTCTTACTCCACCTTTTGCAAAGCAGATCCCTTTTTGGGGGAATTTCGACTAGACTAAGTAACAACTTTAAAACAAAATTGTGCAATTATTATATTGTCATTGGACCTTGACACTTGTTCAAATTTTCAAGATAATCAGATAGCTGGAAATAGGTAAACATTACGATGCAAGATTCCGTTACACACAGGTGAAGTTAATAAAAGGATATTAAAAATACACAAAGAATACTTTCAAATACTTATTAAATAATAATTAAATAAGAAAGTAAATTATTTATTAATTAATTCCTAATTATTGTAAACTCTATGTTATTTAAAAACCACTTAATTTATTCTTTTAAATGCTCATGAAATCTGCTAAAAATGCCAATACACTGCTATACCGAAGTTTGTTTTATGAATTGTCTTAAAAGACCTTAAAACAGCGATGTATGTAGCACTGACCGATTATGTACTAAACGTGATTAATAATTTATTAAAATAACTTTTATCAACTGTAGTAGATGATTAAAGAAAACAAAAAAAAAAAATTTGATTCACAAATTATAGAATTAGGTACTTATTATCCAAAACAATCGTAAATAAACATAATCGCCTGAGATGAATGATTCTTATTTAAATGAGCCGTTTAGATTAATTAACTAAAATAATTTCGACAAGAATGATCCGCAAATTATAAAATTAGAATGAATTATAACTTTATGAACAGTAAAATTAACATGGATACATTTTTAATAAGCAATGCTTACTTTTCGTTCACACAAACAAGGCAATATCTCTTGACAAAACAGAAAGTAATTATCAAAACTTTTACCATATCTTCAACCTGTCCAACCATGACGTTACATTGACCACCATTAATTAATTTATCATATCCGCTTACCTGCAAAAAAAAAAAAAAAAAAAAAATGATATATCATTTAACAGGTAAAAGAATAAATACAAATTATTAATTTGTTATTTTCGTGAATATATATCTGGAAGTGTGTGTGTGTGTGTGTGTGAGAGAGAGAGAGAGAGAGAGAGAGAGAGAGAGAGAGAGAGAGAGAGAGAGAGAGAGAGAGAGAGAGATTTTCTTTTATCCTCAGATATTTTATGAACATGAATTGAAGAAATAATGAAACAAAGAAAACACTAATAACAAAACCACAAATATCGAATATCAGACTTTCAGCTTTTTTACTGGGCCAGATTTTTGATGCTGTTACAACTTTTCAGAAAATAATTTTTAAAAAAGAAAGAAATGACTATAGATTTTACCAGCAGAAACATCTTTTGGTAGTCGGGCAAACCGAGAATTCGAAAAAAGTTAATGGAACTTTTAATTGCTGTGTATCTTTATGACTGCATACCCCAACTATCTACTTCTCCTAATGCTTAACAGTCAATTATACCTCATCAACAAGAAAAAAGTTAATTCTAAATAAGGGAATTCTAAAAAAAAGGGATTTTATCTAATTAAAGGAAATGTCTGGGCAGCGATAACCTGAACAGCAGGAACGATATGCGGGTTTAGTATAACCGTAAGGCATTTTTAGTTTAGCAAGGTTCAGCTGAGCAACAAACATTAGGTCAACTCACCTGGTTATCATTACAGTAAAACATCGAAATTAATGGTTAATTATTTCTGATTTTTTAAAGCATAATTGATCATCTATACAAGCGCTCGGTTCTAGAGAGATAATTTAGATAGCCGGCTTCTAAATCATCTCTCTAATAACATATTTGCCAAAACAAAAAAATAATAATAAGTAAATAAATAAATAAAATCCTGTCAAATGTATTGCTTAACGAAAATACAGAAATGAATATAAAAGCGAGAAAATAAAAAAATCAATAATCAAAAGGAAGGAAAACATAGGAATACGTGTCCATATTTCGATAGCTAGATAATCGAAACCTAACCATATAAGAGAAAATATTCAAGAACACGAGGCATTATCACTGACAGTTTTAATGGCTCATTTAAAAAGGAAGACACTACTCACTAATAGATATTGAGATTTAAGGGGAGAGCCTATCTAATGGTTGAAGAGTTAATATTAATAATCTTATCCATTTAATTTATAACACGAAATCCTGTAAGTAGAGAATACGTAGCTATGACCAAGTCCTTGTGGAGAATCCTTAGGAAATTATCTATTACCAGCTCCTCTTCTTGTTCCAATTTCCCAGTCACTCCCGACGACCTAAATCATTTCTTTCCAAATCCTTTTCCTGATAAACTTCAAACCATTTCTTTACCAATGTCATACTTTACTCCTCAAGCTGCATTCAATCCCGACAACTTCTATTTTCCTCACGTTCTTCCCAATGACCTATCACTTCCATTCTCAAATCCCGAACTAATGACTGCGGTGCCGATCAAATCCCGATAAAAATAATCAAACTCTGTCTTCCAGCTATTCTTCCGGCCCTTCTTCACATATACAATTTTTCCTTACAAAACTCCATTTTTCCTATAGCCTGGAGAAAGGCCTTAGTCTGCCCGTTAAATAAAATCCCTTCTCCATCCAACGCATCAGACTTTAGGCCTATTTCCATCCTCTCAAATTTATCAAAGCCACTCGAAAGATTGGTCAATGCCCAAATTACCTCCTTCCTAGAGCATAATAACCTCCTTAATCCGTTCCAATCAGGTTTCCGTTCCGGTTATTCCACTCAGTTAGCTTTGTTGAAAATCACACGGGACCTTTATTCCTCCATGGATCAACAACAACAATTACGATCCTAGTCATGTTTGATTCCTCAAAAGCTTTCGATTGTGTTGACCATTCAATTCTCCTATCTAAACTTCAAAACTTCTCCCTATCCAATAGTGCCCTAAAATGGTTCCACTCCTTCTTATCTCATCGTTCCCAGTCAGTCATCATACCCAACAGTCCTCCTTCATCTTCCCTACCTTTAACCCAAGGTGTTCCACAAGGATCCTCCCTGTCACCAACTCATTTTCTATCTATATCAATGACTTCAATAAATCTATATCAATGACTGACCCAGCTTTATCCACAATTCCAATTATCACCTATATGCAGACGACCTTCAAATCTACCTATCTTTCCATCCTTCAGATATGCTCGAGGCATCTCGTAAACTTCAGGAAGACATTGATAACATCAACCGTTGGGCAGTGAAGAATAAGTTATATCTGAATCCAAAGAAAACTAAGGCTATCCTCATCGGTTCAAAAACTCATCCTTATACCCTTCCTTACTACCCATCGCTTTACCTTAATAACCTTCCTATTCAGTTCCAAAACTCCATTAAAAATTTAGGAGTTACCTTTGATCATCACCTTTCCTGGAATAACCATATCGCCCAAATTTCCAAAAAAAATCCATCATAATCCTTAAACAACTGTATAGATCCCGAGATTTCTTTTCCCAGAGTACCCGTCAACTTTTAGTGTCCTCTCTTGTTTTCCCTTGCTTTGATTACTGTTGTTTGGTTTATGGGGGACTGTCTGAGGATCTTGAGATGAAGCTGAGGAGACTGATGAACTGTTTCATTAGATTTATCTTCGGGATCCCTAGGCGGTCACACGTTACTTGCCGATACTCTGAGCTTGGGTGGCTATTTCCTAAATTTCGACGGCAATACTTTCTGGGTACTTTCATATTCCAATGTCTAAAAACCAAAAACCCTTCCTATATTCTTGATTTATTAACTCTGCGTTCTTCTATCCACCACCACCTAAACACTAGATCCCGACCTTTTAACCTATATATACCCTCACATAAAACCGCTTCCTTTGACAAATCCTTCGTCATTCGTGCTACCTCCTTCTGGAATTCCTTACCCACTTCTATTCGTAAAGCAGCTTCCATAACCTCCTTTAAAAATAACTAATTCCAGTACCTTTTAGACAATCAATCTTCCGCAAAGATGTCAATAATCAAATGAATACTTTTTTTCTTTTTTTTCTTTCTTTCTCTCTTTCTTTTATACCTTCATATATATATATATATATATATATATATATATATATATATATATATATATATATATATATATATGTGTGTGTGTGTGTGTTATATATGTGTATATATATGTATATGTGTGTGTGTGTGTGTGTGTGTGTGTGTGTGTGTGTGTGTGTGTGTGTGTGTAATTGGCCAGACAATTGTACTCTTAATTGTGCATTATTTTTATTCTTAGGGGACAATAAGTCCCAGAATAAAGTTTATTTTTTCATTTCATTCATTCAAGTATCACTTGATCTTACAAATCTTAATTCAAATTATTCTTAGAGATGAGATATTTTGTAACCATCAGGTGGGTTAGGTCTCGATAACTTCATGATTATACAACCGTAACTCATGTTTTGTTTACGTTTTAGTAATACACCACAAACATTTCTTAAGAGATAAACTCGAAAACCTGTGTTTAGGTAATATTTATAAAAATTATCCGATGAAATATCAGAAGTTTACTAAAATATTTTCAAATTTCACCAGCCACAACTCTCGATAGACAAAAAAAATAATTACAGGCAGATGTATAAATGTCGTTTTAAATATTCAAATATCCTAATTAGGATTGATAAATTAATTGCCACTTCTGTATTTTTTTTTAGTTTGAAAACTAGTTTCGAATAATTAACATTCATTATCAGTTCTAAAAACATTTTAAAAAAACCTGTACCGCTACAACTCTTAAGGGGTCTTGGGTTCAATACTTGGTAGAAAACATTGTTTCGCGACCAACGGTTATACAAGGAGGTGATGTGTCCAGCAATCACGCTCAACCGCGTTTTTCACTCAATTAAGAGTAACCACATTTTAGAGGCTGCATGTCCCCCCAGGAGGGTCTCCAAGCACAAAGTCGATCCACTGCCGAAGATACAGAAACTACATGCAGATAGATACAGAAACTATTGGACTTCCGGTATGGTAGCCTCCTAGAGCCTTACCCACTGAGCTACCCCTCTCCATTTGCAACATATATTATATAATTTTTTTTTTTAAATATAAGAAAAGAAATTACACTTTACATCTTGATATTCACTTTAGGAGGCAAAATGAAAACGGCTTCTGAAAGATATCAGGACCTAGAACAGACTAAATGCAAAGAGACGAGAAGGTCGGGTAGATCCGTGGGTCATCCTTTTGGTTTACCCTATGATTATTTTTTTTCCCGTTCCTACATGAGACAAATTTAAAATGGAACTATAAATTCCATTGTCAACAAAAACATCTTGTTAAATCGACCTCACTTCCAGATTCCCAATAGAAATGGAAAATAATCCATTAATCCTAATTGTATTGATCATGCGTGCCTCAAGTGATCATTCATGATATTTTTTATGTTCCAAAACGGCAATGCGCCGCGGCCTATTAAGCTAAACCAATTATTAAGACTACTTACTATAAGAAGCTAGCAGTGGTGATGTAGTGCGAGTGCTGTGATAGTGAATCAAATAAGAAGTGGCTTTTTAATAAATGATTTATATGAATTATAAATATCGTCTTTGTGTACGATCTTTACAACCCTTCGTTTCACATAAACATTAAATAAGAAAACTATCATTATAAATAATGTGTAAAAAAAAAAGTAGCGCTGTAGGAGGGCATAAAAACAAGGAAATAGGGCGATGAAGAATCTAGGATACACTCAAAATGGTCTTTTTTTAATTGGCTTCTGATACTTCTTTAATTAAGTACAATGGAAATGGACTGATGAAGGACACATCCGGTTGTCAGGAAGTCACTAGTCACTTAGGGTAGAACTTAGTTTAACGACTATCGAGTCTACCTACACATCTATATCTGAACTCAAAAAAACAAGGCAGAAAAAACATTGAAGTGGGTGCGCTTAGGGCCACACGCTGGAAGTGTAAACTTTTTCGACTGATCTCCATTCCTAAATAAATCGAAAGATAAAAAGAGAGGAGAATAAGGTGAAATAATTATTTTCAAATAAGTATTCCATTCAAGTAAATTTTATTTTTTGATGAATTAGGTACTTATCTGAAAAGTATGTATTGCAGATGTTTACCAGTCCTATTTTATTTCAACCTTAATAATTTCCCCTTGTGTAAAAACTGGTTGCTGCCACAAATAAATGATATGATAAATATCAAGTGTAATAAAATAAACATTCTTCAAGTCAACATGGTCGAAAAAAATTCAAACAAAAGCAAACAAATTCTTTTGTATGCGTTCATTCATAGCATGTTTACTTTATAAAGACAGAAAATTTCGTTAAACAGATGGAGGGGGGGAGGGGAGTGGTACACAGTGGGACGAAACACCGGTTTCGATAATCACCGGATTATTTCGACATGGAATTATAATAAAGCGTTCTTTTTCAAAAAATGAGAATATCGATCATATTCTTTGTATTTTTGTGTATAGAATTAAATGATGAAGTATTTTTTTATTTTCTTTTTTCATATGAATAGTGATAATAAATAAACATTAAATTATAACAATATAGAATACGTTTTATAAAGAAATTACAACTAAACACTTTTTTTTTCTTTTCGCTTCCATTATTTTAAATTGTATTATTCTAAAAATATATGATGTACTATTATAAAAATAGTTTGTATAAATACTGTATATTTTCGCTTCCTCGCTAGTAGCATAAGAAATGAGAGGACCTTAAACAGGTCCTTTTGATTGTCCTTGTCAATGATGTTCCTAACGTCTAGGTATTACTTTCTGATGGAAAATACATAAGCCAGGACGGAGAACAAAACAACTTGAGATAAGATATTTTGCACAGCACAAGGAACTGGAGTAGTGATAATACTCGTAAGACTAGAGACTAATTTAACTATAGGCCAAATTCCAATAAATATATACCATTGATCATATTCCTAATATTTCGGCTTCTATTTAAAGAGAGTTGACAAATATCACGTACTGAGCTTACGGCTCCGTTAAATTGTGAAGCTTAGTAAATATCAACCTACATACAAGACCTTAGTCATATTTCATTGAAATTAGAGCAGCCTGGAATCAAAGTCCTATGAAGTGTATAAAGTGTACCGTATCACGTGTTTACTTGTTTACATTTATCAACATTTATAATCAATTCCACAACAAGCAATATCTTACAGATTTCTTTCTGTACTACTTTATAAATATATACATGGAATATATATATTTTTTTCAATTATTACCAGATACCTACCTAATACCGAAAAAAAAATAGAACTTCTAAAAAGAGGAGGACGCAAAGCTAGCAGTAGCTGTTAACAAGGAAAAATTGATTAACACTCGAAAATTATGTACACGAGGAAAGGTTGGTGATCCTAACTTAACCTTTCGTTATAAACAAATTTTTATGTAAATTGCTTCAATGTAGAATATTCAGGAGAATTTGTTAATGGGACCTGTCTCCCTCATGCCTGCTCATTCAATTTCCATTTTACTTGCTAATTTGAATAAAAAATAAGGAAAAGAAATGTGTTTGATTATGATTCAACGTCAAACTTTAAAAACAACTATTTTTTTTTATATGACCTAAACAAGAAGTATTCCATAGTTAGCATTCCCTAATTATTTAAAACTAGCATTTCCCGTCGCGGCTTCACCCGCTCTCATAAGTAAAGAACTTAAAAATATTAAGTAATTGCAGTTTTATTTGTTCATTGATAAAAAAAACTTGTGTTGAAATATGCAATAAAACATTATTTCTTCAGTAATAATTTAAGGCATAGCAGTAATTGTTAGCCTGGTTGAAAATGCATTGGTTAAGTGTTTGAAGATTACATAAAAGCATAATTAATCATTCAATTTATAGAAAAAAAGCGAGGGGTGCGTGATATTGAATGTGACAAACATTTCATTGGTAACTATTTATAAAAGTAGAGTTATTATGAAAAGTTTTTTGCAACCCACGCTTTTTTTACTATAAATTGAATTATATTGTTAGTGACTTAAGTTTTACTTTACTTTTATTCCAAATTAATTAATCATAATAAATTATCTGGCTTTCTATCACCATAACACAAATGTCCCTGAAATGAAAATTATTTTCTTATTTTTATAGAACGGTTTAAAAGCTTTTTTTTTTTAGTTTTTTAAACTGTAATTTAATTATAATTTAATTGAATATAAGTAAATTTTATTATCAATGTCTAGCTGTGTACAACACCTTATCTTTGTAGCCTCTCTTGAATAGCGTTTGCTACCTGTCGGTCAATTTTCAAACTTCACTGCGCCCCGCATATTTATCGCTTTTTTAATAGCAAATAAATGGAAAATCAGGATATTTTATTGTTGCTAACCCATCCTGGAACTATAAAGATTATCTGGTAAAAATTTAATATAGCCCAGGTAATCGGTAATCAAAACTGGCGGTTCTTGTACATAATTCAACAGTTTTATAAGTTTTTTTGGAGTACTGAAACATAATTTGACTTATACTGACTTGTGAGAGAGACCGGTTTCACAATGAAACTTAACATCCGAAATTTCAGAAGGAAAATTAATTTCTTGGTTATTCGCTTAAATAAAGAAAACCACACATTTTCAGAAGGCATCTCTAAATAAAATAATGTAGTCACTTACTTAAATCACTTACTTTTAAAAACGTGAAAGTACAGAAAAATATTCCGGGGCAGCGGAAATTCTAAAAAATCAAAAGATGTTATTAAAACAAAGATCTTCTCTGGGAGAGATGAAGGTACACTGACGGATTCGCAACCAAACATGACTAATATAACTCACAAAACATCTGCTAGAGTGCAGCAATAACAAGAGCAATGTCAACTGTTATCAAGGTACAAAAGTCTACCCTACACTATATGTTATTGTTTTTTTGAGTATTTACTATTTCCTGAACTTAAATGTCTCATGTTCTATATATATTTTAATCTTTATCTGAAAATATGAAAGACATATCACTGCACCTATGTAAGATGGACTGTTTTTCTAAAAAAAAAAAAAAAATTAATTAAAAAAAAATCTAATTAGGGAGTCAAAAAAAGCATTTTAAATATTGCGACTTTAATAAAGCAAAAAAAAATTGACGTCTTAATTAACCCAAGGGTGTTCTCATCGGTACGGAACTCGACATATGAAATGTCCTTCCTAACTACCCCTTGCTTTACCTTTCAAATCAGTCCTAAAGCTCCATAACCTCAGATTCACCTTTGATCAATATACATATCCTAAAACAACCATACCACACAAATTACCATAAAATGCAACTTATTTCGAAGAAAGCTATATTGAATTCAAAAGCGACTATTGATTCTGTGATTCATTTCTCCAAAGGATCCATTAACTTCAAGTTAGTATCTCTCATTTTCTCTAATTTCGACTATAGGTGTTTGATGTGTGGTTGTTTGTTTGGGGAGCTCGAGATAGAATCGAAGAGACTAATGAATTAATTCGTAAGAATCATCTAAAGGCTTCCACGCGTACCTATTGTTCTTCAATTGAGTAATTACCGGTGTGCTGTATTTGTACATTCGTAAGAATAATAAGCAGTATCATAAGCTTTGTCCTAATATCACATTAAAAATCTCCCTTGTTACCTTCCCATTCAAATCATTTAAAACAATACATTTTCTATGTTCTTAATCTATTTACTCTGAATTTCTCCATCCATCTCCCATGGATTTCTATATTTCTCAAGCTTTTTCCTGAAATTCTTTCTCAAACATCTTTTATTCCCCCAACTTCTGGATAATCAATTGTTAGCATATATGTTTCATATTTTTTATTGTAATCTATTGTGTAATTACTGGAGCATTGTATTAGTACATTCGTAACAATGGATCTCTTTATCATCCCAATCCGTTAATAGTAATATTCATTAATTTTTTTTCTTTCTTTCAAATTTTGATTCACACCTGTTATTGGGGTAACAATAAGTGAATCTGATGATATTGTAATACTACAGGCCTTATAGGCGTGTGGGAGACTAGCACTCAAATGTACCTCCTCCTGGCATGGGTTAAAGAGATTTATTTGAGCAAATCTCTCATCCAGCTTCTTTTAAGCCTTCTGAGAGTATTTCCAGGTATGTCAGCCGTGGCCATGTCATTAATGAGTATGTTGTTATGTCCAAGAAGTCTGTCGTGAAATCGTTTATGAAGGTTATGTATATGATCCTTTACTGTGGGTACTTCTAAATCAGTGTGAAGTGTGTGGTTTAATTGTACAAGGGTGATTTCGTGATAAGTCTGAGTATTTTTGTTGGAATGTTTGTATTTTTTTAACGTGCATATTTTTTTCATTTCCAGTATATTTATAAGGCGAATGTAAGTAATTAATATGGGCTTAAGTAAGTGTATGTATTCAGTCGTTGTCGGAGTTTTAATGTCGACCGTTTATGAAGTATTGGATACAAAAGTTTTAATCTCTTTTTAAACTGAGACGTTTTTGTTTTACATGTGGCCCCCAGGTCATTCTTCTATCAAATGTAAGTCCTAAGTAATGAATTTTGTTTGTTTGTGGTATGGGTTGATTGTGGATGAAGACAGATGGACAAGAGTCGCGTCTGAGTGTAAAGGTTATGTGCTGTGTAATTGAGTTTTATTTTCCATATTTTGAACCAGTCTTGTAGTATTGGTTAAGCGGTGTTGAAGATTTAATGATGCAATAATCGGGTATTTATCTCTAGTTAATATAGTTGCGTCATCAGCGTATGTTGCTGTTAGTGTATTAGGGCTAAGTGGCATATCGTGAATGTAAAGAATATATAACAGAGCTAGTATTGAACCCTGTGGTACTCCGACTTTAACTGGATGAATAGAGGATATGTCTGAGACTTGTCGGACAGAGAAAAATCTATCAGAGATCGAAAGATCAGATAATAGGTAAAAAGAAGATTTTCTACTTTAAAATGAAGACAGTTGTGCCTAACTCAGTCAAATGCTTAGGCTACATCTAGAAATACCCAGTCGCATATAGTCTTTTCTCAAGTGAGATTGATATGAAATCCGTTAAAAGGTGTAGTTGATGAACTGTTAAGTAAATTGAACGGAATCCAAATTGATGTGTAGGCAGTACTTGTTTATCTGTTAGTATGTCTAGTATTCGGCGGTAAAATATTTTTTCAAAACTTAAGAACACAAAGGAAGTGAACAAATTAGTCGGTATGAAGAAGGTGAATCGGTGTTTTTGTTTGGTTTATGTATCATTGTAATATGAGAATATTTCCGTTGAACTGGAAATTTTGCAGTCCTGAGTAAAGTGTAGTTAGAAGGCTATAGCTTTTTTGGGCCTTTTCTGGAGAAGCTCAACGGTGATTAAGTCAAATCCTGAAGCTTTTTTTTGGGATAGCTTTCTGATCACTTGTAAAACGTCAGACGGAATGAAAGATAGTGGTGGTAATGTCAATTGAAGGTAGGTAATGTCAATGTCAGTTGAACTAGACATCCCCAATATTTTTCAAAAACAAATTTCAAGGAAAATAAAAAATCACTTATTACTAAAAATCATTAACCTTGAGAAGTAAAATAATATGAGTATGATGTCATTTTAATCGCTATTAACACATTTAGTTTAAGTATATATTTGTACTATTGTAATATCTATAGATGGATAAAAAAAAAAAAAAAGAAGAAGAAAATTATTCAGTATTATGAAGTTTACACAAAAAGCAAAACATATTCCTAATACCAGAATTTTTAACATTCTGTAATCACATTAGGTTATGCAACCGAAAGGATTAGACAAAGTAACTAAATATATACATATATGTAAAGAAAACCACTTCATTCATTAGTGCTTGTCTTAAGTTACCCATGATACAATACGACGTAACCCAAAATGCCTATTAAAAGTCACAATAAACAGCCGTGAATGACAAGAATAGATTGTCATTAACCTGAACGACTACATTAATATTAACTTTAATTAATATTAATTATATATTCTGAAAGTATAAAGAAGAAGGGAATAAGAGCTTTAAATGTAGTTTCCTTTGTTACAGGTCAGTGAATGTATTGTATTAACAGCTAACAGCTAGTAATTAATGTAAATATATATTGTAAATAAAAACTCTTTGTTATAGAGAGAAACGAAATTGAGTTCTTATTTCATTAGCTAAGATAAACCAATTATCATATATATATATATATATATATATATATATATATATATATATATATATATATATATATATATATATATATATATATGTATGTATGGATAACTTTTTTGACTGTTACAAATAAATGTTTAGTAAGGTACTAGATGTTCAGTCAATAAATAAAAACAACAATTTTGGCAACGTTTCGAGACTATATTGTTCTCATAATCATGCCCAACAGTGAAAAAAAAAGGTACAATAAAATTATATAAATTATTTCAAAAACATAAAGTTAGCTACAATATAAATATATAACAACATGCGTTAGAATAATTAAATACATATAATTACAAAATATAGAGGAGTAAGAAACTACTTACAATGTTACTGGTGGTTATGGTATCGACTACTGAATTATAACAAATCAAGTACACAACTGACCTGGGGAATTTTGAAAAAATATACTAGCATTGTTATAATTTAGTTAGTCGATACCATATTACCACCTCGGTAATTCGTAATACGCCTTGTGTCCTGTGATTACAAATCATCGGAATTGTACTGTATTTAATACCCAGAAATAAGTCCAACCTAAAAATATTTTCTGGTTCTCAAATAAAAACTTGAGATCTGATCATAATTTTGACCGATAATACAAAATAGTTGCCACGGTACGGAGCCATATGATATCAAAGAATGCACGATATAACGACATGTTGGAAAACAGAGAGATAGCAAACTTTTTAATACTCCTACATAGTCCAGTCAATAAACACATTGAGGAGTGCATGAAATATGCGATATTTTTTGACTTCATAGCTTCGTTAGGAATAGTTCGAAGATTAACATACTAAAAGTCCCCGCCCCTGGGGGGTGAGCTAACGGTGGGGGGGAGGAGAGAAGTTTCATTTTTTTGGTTTATCGATAATATCTCGAAAATGGTTTACTCTAGAAAGATATGTTTAAAATAAACATAAAAGCTAATTAAATTTACTATAAAATATAATATATATAAATTTGTCGTAACGGTTAGAAGTTTACGAGATATAAGTTATTGAAAATCGGTGATTTTCGGGAAAAAACAAATGTCACCTAACGTTTTGTCAAACTTTTGCTTCTAATACGTTCCTCAACCGTTTCTCAGAAAAACAGTCAGAATCAAAATTATAGAGCATTAAATTTACTTTAATTTCATATATACGTTTTTGTATTTGCTTCAAATGTTTAACAAAAAGTGAGGTAAACATTTTTTCTTTTTCTAAAATTGTCGATTTTTAATAACGTATATCTCGAAAACCGTTGGAATTTCAACGAATACGTATATAATTAATTTTATAGGCAATTAATTGAGCTTTAATTTTAATCGGCAATATATTTTTCTATAGTCCACCGTTTTTGAGGTATAATCGAAAAACAAAATTGGGACCTTTCCCCTCCTCCCACCTTTAGCTCCCCCCCCCCCAGGGGCGAAGACTTTTAGTATGTTTACCTTCTAACTACTCCTAACGAAGCTGTGAAGTCGAAAATTATCGCATAGTTCATGCACTCTACACCCCTCATTTCAGCACTCTTTATCCAAGGTCGCCCTTCTCTGATAAAACACGTTTGTTGGTACTCATTCCGAAACTAATTGTTCGGTCCAAAATTTCTATTTTTTATCGGAATGCACCTTAAATTTACTATAAGAACCTATATATGAAATTTTGATTATGTCACGTTTTACACACAAAACCAGCCCACTGAATTTGTAAATATCGTCATACTTTGCCAAAACCTACATATTTAGCGTTCAGGTTTGGGTGCATTACGTGACATAATAAAAGTTTCATATATAGGGACTGATAGCAAATTTCACCACATTTTAGTTGAAAAAAATAAATTTCAGATCTGACAAATAGTTTTGGAGTTAGGTGAAAACTATGCCAAAAAAACTAGGATTTCAAAATAGTAAGTGGTTTTTAACGTGCTGGTATTTAATGTGACTTGATAAAAATTTCACATATAGGTTCTTATAGTAACTTTAAGGAGCATTCAGATACTTCGAACTATTAGTTTCTGAATGAGCACCAACAAACGTGTTTTCTCAGAGAAGTGCGACCCCAGACAAAGAATGCTGAAATAAGGGGTGTAGAGTGCATGAACTATGCGATAATTTTGGACTTGACAGCTTCGTTAGGAGTAGTCAGAAGGTAAACATACTAAAAGTCCCCGCCCCTGAGGGGCGTAGATAAAGGTGGGAGAAGGTCACAATTTGGTTTTTCGATTATATCTCGAAAACGGTGGACTCTAGAAAAATATATTGCCAATCTAAATTAAAGCTCAATTAATTGCCTATACAACTAATTATGTACGTATTGGTTGAAATCCCAACGGTTTTTGAGATATGCGTTATTAAGAATCCACAATTTTAGAAATAAGAAAAATGTTTACCTCACTTATTGTTAAACATTTAAAGCAAATACCAGAAACGTATATATGAAATTAAAGTAAATTTAATGCTCTACAATTTTGATTCTGAGAAACGGCTGTGGAACGTTATAGAAGCAAGAGTTTGACATTAAGTGAGGCGATATTTATTTTTTCCCGAAGATCACCAATTTCCAATAACGTATATCTCGTAAACGGTTAGAATTACGACAAATTTATATATAATACATTTTATAGCAAATTTAATTAGCTTTTATGTTTATTTGAAACATATCTTCTTAGAGTAAACCGTTTTCAAGATATTATCGATAAACCAAAAAAATGGAACTTCTCCCCTCCCCCCACCGTTAGTTCCCCCCCCCCCCAGTGGCGGGGACTTTTAGTATGTTAACCTTCTAAATATTCCTAACGAAGCTATGAAGTCAAAAATTATCGCATATTCCATGTACTCAACACCCCTCATTGACTGGACTAACAGTTCATTATCTAGTTCACTTTATTTTATTGAACTTGAATGGGAGCTAATTAACACGAAAAATCATATTAAATGCAAATGTAACATTGGATTTAGAATGAGGGCCCACACAATATACAACCTCTACTCCAAGCGAATCAATTGATTAATAATATCGGCTGTAATAACTTTCAATTTTTAAAATATAACTAAGGATTGCTGACTATTTTAATCACAATGAGTGTTTTTCCTTAAGTACTTTGCTGGCGTTCTAAAATGTTGCTAACTAATTTAGCAGAGAGAGAAAGAACAGAAACCTAAAAATATTAAACCTAACTTAGAAAGGGAACAGGGAGTCAGATTTATAGGTTAAATATAATTTAATTGATGTATATTGTTATTGTTTTTCCTTTTTTTATTCTATTCAAATCTGTTGCTTTTAAAAACCACCATTCATCTGCTCTTATCAACGAAAGATTTATTATGGCAGGACTCAATGCCATTGGATTGGAGGGATTGAGAGAGGGGATCTAACACCAGTTTCGGTTGAAAAGTTATTGGAACAGGAATGTGTCTTAAATATTATACTTTTATCTATATTACAATTTATCAATACATAGAAACACACGTAAATCATAACAATACTGAAGACAAAAGGTAGAATAACGGATTAAAATAATTACTATAAAAACATTAAACTATTTAAATTAATAAAATTAACACTATATATATAAAGACATATCTTTAGTCTTATAAAGAAAAAAGAAAGAAAAAAAATCATATTCCCCAAAACCACTAGAAGCATGGATCAACTAAAATGGTTTACGGTGGCCATGACGACAGACAGCAGCCTTATAAAAGGATCCATGTTACACGCACACCTCAGAACTGCACATACTGGGCAATAGAAAACAACAGGTGAGTTCTATTATCTTTAAATTACTAAATAAATGACCGAAACAAAATAAAATTACGAATCATTGTAATTATTTTCATTTCAAACTTGGTGAAAACAAAATTGGTGGTTGGTGAAAACAAATGGCTAAATCACGAGTTCTTATACATTGTACAACTTTAAACAATTTTTTCTTTTATTCAGTGAACCAAAAATTAAAATTCAAACCTTAAAAAAAATAAAAAAATCTGTAAGCAATTAAAATCATATATGTCTTTTATATAATAACAAATCCGTAATTAAAGAAATTTAGGGTATAGAGTGTCAAAGTAATTTACCCATTCTATAAATTTCTGAAATAAATATTTTGTACAATGATTACAAATTCAAAGAAATTTTGGAAACTTAAAGTAATACTGATTATTATAACCATTCCGTTATTGTTTTTCTTTTCTAGTTTAATTAGGAATAAGCAACGAAGTAATTTAAATCGAATTCAAATTACAAGTGCAATTTCCAATTCGAAAATATTTTTCATAAGAATTTTAATACAAACCCATAACAATATGTTGTTATTTTTTTTATGTTGTTATAAATAAAAATGATACAAGGCTGAATGCAGTCACATTTCATATCGACTTAGATCTTGTTTATGACTATGAAATATAGTTGTATATGACTATGAAAAGTCATTAGTAAAATAGTTTTCGAAAAGAATTTGTACTCGTCACACTCAAAGAAAAGGAAGCAATCACTTTTGATAATCTATCAGCAAACTGTCAAGCATAACTACAATAAAATAAATATATATATATTTCTTGACTGTTACTCTTCTTGAGGTTCAGTCAATAAATAAAAACAACTATTTTGGCGACGTTTCGAGACTATATTGTTTCCATAATCATGATAATGTTACTAGTGGATATGGAATCATATCCATATCATTCCGTAGTCATATCATTTCAGTCATATTATCATCATCATTTCATATCATATCATTCCGTATCCACTAGTAGCATTGGCATGATTATGAGAACAATATAGTCTCGAAACGTCGCCAAAATAGTTGTATTTATTTATTGACTGAACCTCAAGAACCTTACTAAACATATATATATGTTAACTTAACATATATACTATATATGTTAACTGGCGACTGGCCCCCAGTTGGCTAAATTTCTATTTGGATACCTTACGTCTGACAAAAAAAAAAACATACGGACATAAATTGTAGGTCATTTTCTCCTCTTTTTTTTATAATAGAAGAGTATTTTGCTTAAAATGATTACTTTGCAAATTACAAGCAAAATAATGAAAAAAATTAAAACTTTCTTACTTTTTTTCTATTTTTTCTCATAATTGCCGATGGTAATTTTGTTGGAAAACTTCAGATTCGTGTTCAGCACCCCAAAAAATATATAGTAAGCCTTAAAAAAAAATTACCCATAAACTTTCCACTTCAAGCCTTATTTTAAAACCATTTGACTGGACTATATCTGCGTCTGGTATTACAAGCGAATTGAGAACACTGTTACCGAAAGTCGTATTTTTCTCAGGTAGTGGTATGTATGAGCTAATTAAAGGATCTGATAAAATCAACAAATTATTCAAATGTCAGTGTAGGTTACTGTGCGATACATTTTCCGAGAAAAATTTTTCCTGTATCTTTTTATCTCTCTGTGGCTTATTTGGACATCCTCTGTGAGTCCCTAATTACTAAGAGGGAAATAAAATATAAGGGAAAGAATGAAATGAAATAAATAGGAAAAGAGGGGGGGAAGTAAAGAACAAACAATTTTTTATAAGTTTGTCTATTATTTAGTATTAAGTATATTATTCTAGAATTATGACTAAATTATAAATATTATGAATTATGGTGTTATCTTTAGTTAGATAGGTAGGCTGTGTGTGTAGAAACCCAATAAAGTTGGGCAGCAGTATGTTTTTTATATCAATAAAGCACTTATCTTTCTATACTGTATCCTGTTTCACATTCAAAGCATTGTCCCTTTCAACCATCGCACATCATTGTTCCAAAGTATAGCTAATACTTATTCATGCAGTTTTTATTATTTTTTTTTTTTTTAATTATGGTATTATCTTCTTCTTTTTTTTAACTGGAATGAATAATAATAAAATATGGTAATTTATCATTATAAGGCTGCGGTCAAATTGAATTGTAAATTAATACAGCGATTTTATATTAAAAAAAAAAATGATAAAATATAAAAACTGTAAAAAAAAATAAGGGAAATGACAGAATAGCAACAGGGTCGTCAGAATAGTATGTATTTGCAGGGTTGTTTTTTTAATCCTGATCAAAATTCAGACAATTTTTTTTTTTAATCAATTTTAGGGGTTATTATACTTTTTAAGAAATAATTACTGAAATAAAAATTTTATCAAGGTGCTAAAAATCATGTTGGCAAGATATTTTTTGATACCATAAATTCTTTCTTCTCTGAATCCTGATTTCAAATTCCTGAAACATTTTTCACTTCTTTTACTAATGAGGGGACCTTCTAGACAACCCGTCATCGATCCATACAGGAGTCATGGCCAAAATTTTTTTGATCATTTCAACATTTAAAAATAATATATATATTTATTTCATATAATAAAATATATTTAATTCATATTTTTTTGCTATAAGGGCAATGGCCATGGGAGCTAAGAAAAAATATATAAAACAATGGGAAACTCATATTTTATATTTCGATTCAAATATCATATCAAAGTATTCAAAAATGGTTTTCATATTTATCTTTAATATACCAAAACGTTCTAATTTTAAAATAGGTTTATTGAAAAATCTAGACATTAAAAAAAAACAAAAAAAATGTTTTTGTCATAAAAAGTATTAAAAATGTTAAAATCATTTAGCATACTACTAACATTATATACTTACAGAAGTAGATTGTTAGGGCATGCAGTCATAATAGATACACATCAATTAAAAAATATCTTTTTTTATTTGTAATGCCAACGTTTCAACTTGCATTGCAAAACTTCATTAGGGCTGGAAGAAGAAAACAAACAAAAAAATGTTTTAATTAACTATCACTCATTTTAATTTTAATCTTATTTCAATAGTCTTTATGTATTGTCTTCATGGCATTTAGATATTGCCTTTATGCTATTGTCTTTACTCTTATATAATTATTCTTTTCATGTATTAGTTTTTTATACTCTCTACAATTTAGTCATACCTTTTTGTTTGTTTTCTTCTTCTACTCCTGATGAAGGCTTGCAATTCAAGTTGAACCGTTGGCATTACAAATTAAAAAACTTATTTTTTAATTGCTGTGTATGTATTATGACTGCATACCCCTACAATCTACTTTTTTAAGTACTTAACAGTCAATTATACCTAATCAATATTATATATTTACACATAAATAATAGCGGGTTTTGATTTAAGGCATCCAAAACTAGTCATGTATAATCGAAAACAATAAAAAAAAAGTTTTGTTGTTTCAGGGATATTCAAAACTCGCGTTGCATTTTGAAACTATATCTTGTCATCAGCTTATTCGATAGCAAGATAATTCGACAGCGAAGTCTTCAACATAGAAATTTTCGAATAGTAGTATAAACAACAATGTTATTTCTAGTGCTTTTGTAACTATCTTCAAAACATTAATTTATATACAAAACATTTTTTATGTGTGAAGTTAACTATTATAGTAAATATTACGTAAATATTATCTATAAATAAATATTGAAGAAACTTACTTTTTCTTTAATCTCAATGGGATTATTAATTCTTAACCAATTACCTTTCCTCAATAATAATAAATTTACTGTTCACTTTTTTTCTCTTTACTTACAAGGAGACGTTTGGAGTTGTAACTCACATATTTGAATGCCTATTTTTGTGTAGGTAGTAGGGACCTATAATACTGCAAAACTAGAGTTATAGCCGCCAATGGGCGTTAGGAGCCGAGAAAAAAAAATTAAATATGAAAATCACGTTTTTCTCAGACTTCAGTCAGGACAGATCTAGAAGCCCCAAAACTGCACAGTCTAGCCTAAATCTGGAGGTCCCAGAATTTCCCCTTATTGAAGTATCTCAAGTTACAGCTGACCTCGGTTTTTTTTTCAATCACATCAGTTTTTGTCCACAAAATCTGGAGTAAATTTAATGTTTTATGCATGGATAAAAAACAGAATGTATGCTAATTCTTGTGATGCTATAACTATTGTAAACGTTTGAACACAGCAGTTGCTATTGCCTTTAAAAATTGTGATGCTATAAAATTGTAAACGTTTTGATTTGAACACAGCAGTTGCTATTGCCTTTAAAAAAAAGTTTCTATGAAACCTCATTTTTGACTTCAAAAGTTAATTAATAAAATAACGGCAATAATCAACCTCCTAGAGGGTAAAGAATTAATATTTTTTTGATTTTGAGATTTCACATATAATGGTTTTATGGTGCGATGAATCGAGATTTGTGGTCAGTTGTTCATGAAAAAAAGTTTCTACTGATTTACAGCGGATTTCCTTTGAATTTTGTCATTTTTGAGAACTGTTAAAATTTTTGTCTACTGTTATAAAATATTTTCATCTATTTATACATTCAGAATAATGCATAAATATACAGTTCAAATATTTGCTTTATCATTATATTTTAACCTAAATCTAGTATTCTATTAGCATTATATTTTAACCTAAATCTAGTATTCTATTAGCATTATATTATAATTATTCGTTTTCAGTCACCTGTTACCTACATACTTTTTCTCTCTTATTTCATTAGCATCTGACTTGTATACTTTATTTATTTATTTTTAAAACATTTTATATGATTGTTTTTTTTAATAATTGGTATTTCATAATCTATGTCATCTTTAATCACATATCACAATCTTAATTTATTTAGTTTTTATTTGTCTTTCATAAATTTCTGTTGTTTTTTTTATTTAATTTTTTTTGTTCCTTATTTGGTTTACCTAACTTATCAGCTTTATGGCTCTGATGATGGCATTATGGTAAAGGCCGAAACGTAGGCATAAATATTATGTTCTCTGAAATTAATGATTATGATTTTTAAATTGGTAAGCTAATTGATCACTTTTATATTCTATACACCTGTTAATTAATCTAGTCAAAAATCAACACTCTTATTAATGCAGTATAAACATTTGAACAAAATTATTGGTAGCCTTCCAAGATTTCGATGAATTGAAAGTTTTTCATTGACATATGAAGCGATCCAAAACCAGATAAGTCTTTTTTTTTAACAGCTGGTCGAATAAAGGTAAAGGTCAGACTGGATTGATTAGGAAAGGGAATTACATTTTGTATGGCTGTTTTCGAAATGACTAAACTGTTTTTGAGAAAACCTTTCACCTCAAGATAGTAGAAAAAGTATTCCATAAAAATTAAAATAAATCTGGAAATTGGACTTACTGGTTTAGGAGTTCCACGCCTCATATCACATATGTATTTCTAAAGTAATACAACTCAAAAATCTGTATTTTTGATTTATCATTATGTTTAAGTTCAATACTCTTCTTCTATACATCTCACTTGCGGTTGGGACTAAAAAATAATGCAGGTGCACTTTCGAAATTTCACACAACACTGTAACAATTTTACAATTTTTCAATGCTGGTTTTTGAGATGTGTAACTTTCAAAATACATGAGCGATATTTAAAATTGAAACATAAGCTCATAATTTGGAGGCACAGGCACATCTAAGCCTCTACATATCCATCCCTTGCACCTCCTCTGCTCTATCAGTCTGTATCAAACAATTAAGGAAACTTTTTTGTACAAGTTCAAAAGACAATGTTCAAGATTGAATACTAAGCAGTTATAAAATGATTATCTAAAGTTTCCCTTAAATGGGGCGTCCTCTCTCCTCTTCATTATCATTGTAAAAAAATGAAGAAGTACTTCCACTAAAAGCAAAAGTCACGTAGTCAAAAAATAAGGTAAAGGCCAATTTTTTGGGCGTATTGCAAAGGAATACTGCTGATTGATTGTAACGAAAAGAATACTAACAACCGTACAATGCAGTCTAACTTTACTGCTTGTAAGGCACCGTCAAAGAGAAATTGCAGAGGAATTTCAATAGTGTTCAGCTTCTTCATGAAAATGCCTCTATCCATTGATATCCAAAGCTACTATATGAAGGAATGTAGATTCCAAGAAATCTCAGATTTACCCTAAAACTCAAAATGGGACGAGGTTTGTGGAAATACATTTTTCAAGCAAAGAAAAAAATTTTTTTTTCCACGGAACATACATGTTACCCTAAGCATTGTAGGAGCTTAACAGGCGAAAATATTGGAAAACAAAACACCGTTTTCTTATCTTTCACCATTTACTCTAGCTCAGGCCTGAAACATATGGACCTTACTATATAGTATATTGAATTCTAGTTTAGACTTACTTCTTAAAAAAGATACTCAAAAAATATAAAATATTTTAAACTTACTAACAGCACATATTAAATAAACATGGTATTATCCTTTTTTTATCCATGACCATCACAAAATAACAACTTCCCTGGAAAGAAAACAACGTGAAAAACTGGTTTAATAAACTAATCAGTTTTTGTGCAAGTTTTTTTTTTTTTTTTTTTATTATTTACGTTGTGGAATCGACTTTTTTTTTAACTTTTCGTTAAGCGGTGACATTCAGTTTTCGGATCAAATAAAATAATAGAAACGTAGAAAGAAACATATTCATTGAGTTACAAAATCAAAAAATAAGTACATACTTAAATTTAGAAAAATTATATATGTGTGTGTATTTATATATATATATATATATATATATATATATATATATATATATATATATATATATATATATATATATATATATATATATATATGTATGAATAAAAAGAAGTTTCGCAGAACATCATAAAAAAAAGTTGATATGTTTTCCTATGTTTGAATAATAACTCTGTATAAAATTATTATAAAAATTCAACTTATATATTAAATCATAGTTATTTTCATGTCTAATTTTTCATATGTTCCTTAAATATTTAAATAATATATTTATAAATTTAAAACAATATATTTAAAGATTTTAATGTATTTTCAACATTCAATTAATAGTTGTTTTAACTCTATTGTACCAGGATGACATACCATGAAAAGTTTTTGAATACACCTGATCAAGAAATAAAACCGTTCAATAAACCTGATGAAAATAGAGATGGTGATGGAAACCAAGCAAGAACAAATAATTACAAAGACATAATAAAATGGGAAAACGTATTCATATTCACAATCATCCACCTCGGTGCAATATATGGTGCTTACCTAATGGTAACAAGTGCAAAATGGCAAACTACAATTTGGAGTAAGTTAATAATAAATATAAATGTAATGTAAATATAAATGTATGTATAAATAATATAAATATAATTCTAATATGAAGATACTATATATGAGGCATCGACTTTCCACAAATTCACTATTTGTATAAAAAAAAGAACTAAATTCCAAAATAATTAAATGTATTGAAACCTCCTAGCCAGAGACATTTTAAATATATAAAAACTAAAATCTTTAATTTGAAAAAAAAAATGCAAATTCTATGTATTACATTTACTATTTGATTACAGTTTTGGGTGAATTGTACCACAAAAAAAGGTATATGGTACATAGTAACATATAGAAACTACAGCATGGACACAGGTATTTCCCTTCCTACCAGTGACAAAGTAAAATTACATTTTTTTTAATTTTTTTTTTTTTATTCATGGAAACTATCAAATGACAAGGAAATATTGGTACTATGGTCTGATATGTATATTTAAACCATCGAAAACATTCTAGTTATAACTTTTCGTATCTCCTGAAAACTTTTAAAATTTGCACTTATCCTATTTTGAAAGTCGACGCCTCAAATTATATCATCATATTAACTAAGTCAGAGAGTAAGTTCATATCTTTATAATAAATATGTGCATCTAAATATTTAAATTTTTGATTATTTGAAATGGTTTCTCATAAAAGTTAAAAACTGTTGGGTATATTCTAGAGATGAGATAATCATAGAATGAAATAAATACTGCACATTAGGCGTGGTCATGGTTAAAAATTACTTTAATATAAAAAAAACAATAAGTGTTTTATTAGTAATAAAGTTTATAATGTTATATAAGGGGGATAATTTCGTAAAAGGATTAGAGTCTTTTTATAACTTAAGTTTCATTAAAAGAGATAAATAGAATCATTCTAGAAGAAAAAATAAAGAGCAGAAACAATTAGAAAGTAATATATTCAATTAATACGTTTTCATCAAAAATATGGTAAAATATCTACATACGCCAAATATGTACATCGTCGTAAATTCGACAGCCAAATAACCCACATCAACGTAAAAATATTTCATACCAAAATCAATAATTGAAATAAATGGAGGTCTAAACTTTTTTGGTACGTTTTTTTTTTTTTTTTTTTTTTTTTTTTTTTTTTTTTTTTTTTCATATCCAAAAATGTAACATTTTGACACAGTCTAGCTCTGTTGGTGTTGCTCTGATCAAAAATTTGTTGACAGTTCCCTGGTCCGAAATATAATCAAAAAAATTTTTGTTACACAGTGTGTCCAAAAAGAGTATCGGGTATTTGTTACTTCGATAAAACAACTTAAAACAAAACAAAAAGTTTATTGTTAATTATTACAATATAAAGTGGAAAATTATTTGGGAAAGATAATGTTATCTAAATGGTGACCGTTATGCTGCTGGCACTCTTCGAATCGGGAACGAAGGTTGGCGATCACAAGCTGACACATAGCTCTCAATATACTTGCCATTTCTGACGCTTCAACTGCATCAGGTTCTTGGGATTATTTTCATATACCTTACTTTTAAGGTATACCTATGAAAAATAGTCAAGTGGACAAAGGTCGGAACTTCTAGGAGGCCAGTTTATGTAACCCCTACGCTAAATGACCTTATCAGGGAATAATTCGTTAACAGCTTCCATTTCTTGATTTGATGTATGGCAAGTGGCCCTTCTTGTTGAAACCACGTTCTTGCTTTTTGAGTCGGTACTGGGCAGAGTAAAATCAGAGACGAAAGCATGCACGACCCCTGTACAGCCAAAAAGTCGTTGTTTGGGCCGCTATGTCTGCTATAGGCATAATCGGTCCTTATTATCATGAAGATCGACGAGGCCGACCAATCAATATGAATAGTGACCGTTATTGCGGTATGCTCCGAAGCTTATTGATTCCAGAGTTACAGGAATTTCAAGGTTTCAACCCATGAACGTGGTTTCAACAAGAAGGTCCAATTGCCATACATCAAATCAAGAAATGGAAGCTGTTAACGAATTATTCCCTGATAAAGTCATTTCATTAAGCGTAGGTGTAACATCAACTGGCCTCCTGAAGCCCCGACCTTTGTCCAATTGACAATTTTTCATAGGGATACCTTAAAAGTAAGGTATATGAAAATAATCCAAGTGTCAGAAAAGGCAGGTATATTGAGAGCTATGTGTCAGCATGTGATCGCCAATCTTCGTTCCCGATTATAAGAATGCCAGCAGCATAACGGTCACAATTTAGATAACATCATCTTTTATAAATAATTTTCCACTTTATATTGTAATAATTAACAATAAACTTTTTATTTTATTTTGAGTAGTTTTTGTTTTATCGAAGTAACAAATACGCGATACTCTTTTTGGACACACTGTATAACATTTGTCGCCAAGACCTACCGTTTAGGAACTATACTGATTCGAATGAAAAAGCCAAGTTGTGACGTTTTTTCCATCATCAAATATGTAACGTTTTTTTCATCCTCAAAAATGTAACATTTTGACTAGTTCTGTTGGTGTTGTTGGGATCGAAAATTTCTCAATACAATTCTGGTCAGAAATAAATTTTAAAAAATACTGAGTGGGCTTAAAAAAATATATTTTTATAAAGTTAACGGTTTCAGCAATATTTCTTTACGAAATAACTTCAATCGGAGTAGCAGCAGGAGTGCACAGGCTCTGGTCCCATAATTCCTATAAGGTGAAATGGCCGCTTGAACTTCTTATAGCTCTTTTCGCAACAATTGCTGCTCAGGTGAGTCAAATAGAAATAAATATACAATATAAGTATTTTAAACATACATGTTTAAGGCGATCCTCAATACACTCCTATTGAGTTTTCCCGCTAATTCGAATACTGATATCTGATGAGTTTAATGCTGAACTCAAAGGTAAATTAAAACATGTAATTTCAAGTAACTTTTTTAAAACCACAATCGGAGTGATTTCTTATGCCAGACCATTTCTGAAGGCTCTCTTTCATTCGTCTTTGAATATCTCTAAACATAAACTTATATACGATTTATGTTCCACCTAACATCGATATTTCTGATCTGTAACCCCATCGCACTTACCTGCAGCTTACGGTACCTTCAATCCTTCGTAAGTCTCGCCAATTGAGCATTTGCCAAGTATAACGTCTACAACATATGAAGGTTATTGGGTACAATATTTAGGTAAGGTTGCACTGGGCCTACGGTAGTGAAAGGATTAGGTTTGGCCAAAATCATGGTTAAACCGCCAGGTTTTTTTCCCCCCAAATTAAGTATAGAAGTCTGGGTGCGCCCCAGGACGGTCGCCCGAACTCGAAGTCTAGACAAGGCCATAATAACAGAAAATTTCCCGTCTTCAGCTGGACTCGAACTCAGGCCGGAGAGTTTAGTCTTACCCACTGAGCTACCGCGCCTCCTACTTAAATTTGAAGATATTCAAATTACTTATCATTTCTTCGCTTAAAATTACATTCACGCAAATTTAGTTTATGAGCATTTTTGAACTATGTTAATATAAGTACCCAAATAAAAAATTTGTATCCCTAGACAAAAGAAAAAATATCTAAAATAAAAAAAGTAATATCTAAAAGAGTATATTTAATATTTTTATTCATGGATCTGATTTATGGTAGGCCTTTATGGTATTATATAAAAAAGGCACCGCTGTTCTAAAGGAACACATTACTAATTAGTCCAAATTATCTGTTTGTTTGCACTTATAATCCTAATAATCCTCAGATATATATATATTATAAAATACATTGGCTTGAATTTTCGTCGGATTTGACCGGTACTAAATCAAAAACTTTTTATTTTCCTATATAAAATATAGCTTAGAAATCATTTATCAGCGACCTGATAAATCTATCAAACAGCTTTCTATCATAGTTCTAAATCAGATGCGTGAAATGGCCATGGCCCTTCCAATTTACATCAACCCTCTAAAGGAATTATTCATTGGTCCCAAACTATAATGGGCGCGACATTTTGAAATGAATAAGTCAAACTAACAAGAGCTGACGGATAGGCGAGAAAAAAACTGGCTAACCTACCCAAATTGGTGACAGGATATCCAGTTTTTTTATTTTTTTTATTTATATATTTTTTATTTTATTTTATTTTTATTTTCGTTTTATACAAAGACGTAATATCGTCAAATCCTAGAACTCTCAATAAAAATAAATAGCTGTTGTGACATCTGAGACGAAAAAGGACCAAGTCAAGCCTGCCGTTCTCTCCAGAGGTTATTCGAATAACAGATTTGGTCATTTAGTTTTTTAAAAAAACACTTTAAAAAAGAATTAAGCGAAAATAAATTACATTTCACTTTCTACATACCTGTCTACATTTTTAATTGTCAATTTTTTTTTTTATTTCCTTAAAAAAAATTATATTTTTTAAAAAACCACAACGCGAAATTGTCAGATTTTATAAATACACGTTAAACATTTACAATCTTAATAATAATTTCATGTAATATACTAAAAACAAAATAGCAACATTATCTCCAAAAATATTCTAAAAATTGGACATATTTTAAGACTATTGCTATATGTTCTAGCACCTAGAAAAAAATATTTTAATGCATTGTATTAATTTAAAACAATGCGTGCAAATCATAATAACAAAAACACGTTCAGAGTTAATAGTTAAATTATTTTACGATATCATCATTGTAGTTGACTTATATATTTACTTATATAGTTATATTTATGTATCTTGTAATGAAAGTGAGTTGCATTATTTTTCTTTCTTTAACTTATTTTTGAAGAACACAAGCGTTGTGTTGTAAAAATCTAACCCTTTTCAATGGCATGAAGAGCAAGTGCAGTTTTGTTTGAGCCCGGCTTTTTTTGTTCGTAAATATTGTTTCCTTCTTAAATCATAACGGCTAGCTTTATTAAATATAAAGAAAAATGTTTTTTGCATCAATTGAAAATCATTCCTATAAAAGTGAATTTGTTTTTTAGTACCATTGTATACCATAGTTGCTATCCACATGTACACCAATCAGGCATGTTTTTCTTTGTTATACTAAAAAAAGAAATAATAATTAAATACAACGGAATCTAGCTAATCCGAACTATTTATCGCTCGGTGTTCGAATTTGCTAAAAACTCGGATTATAAAGGTTAAGAAAAAAAAATCAGACTAAATGTAGTTTTTAATGTATGAAATATGTATATATGTACTTATGAAATGTATGTGAGAAATAAGTATTCGACTCAGGGATTATATAATTAGAGGAACAAAAACATTTTGAAGGAGTCTGGGCTTATTAAAATATTTTTCTTTTGTTTTGTTGTTTTTCTTCTAATTGATCTATTATATATCTTTATACGCATTCATACAAAACAAAAAATAAAAAGCTCAGCTTACTCGCTAGTTTAGATTAGACTGTATTGTTTAGATTACCGATGTTCGGATAAGCGAGATTCCACTAAACAATGAAGTCGTGGGATCATTTTTTGGAAAGTACAAAAGATAAAAAGAAGAAAAACCACAGTAAAAAAGAAATCCCAAATGAAAAAAGTATAGTTATTTCAGTTATTAAATAATGAGGAAATCCATGCACGAACTTACATGTTTTAAGTTTCCCTGGTAAGCGAGATTGTTAACATATATAAAGATACTCTTTGAAATGTATGTGTTAAAAATTAAATATTAGTTACAATTGTATCAACCATTTACTGAGATTACCAGGTAAACGGATTCGTGTAATACAAGGGAAAAATGCCAAAGATTATTTTATCCCATAAGCAAAAAGTAAGAAAAAGAGGTCAATCGTGAGTATTGCTTACATACTTCAGAGCACTTAGACCTGCATCCACCGCCCAGCCACAATTAAGGAGTAACTCCTACCACAACAATTAAGGAAACTGCTCCAACTGGATTCACTTTGACAGCCCAAACCTGACAATCAAGGGCATCTCCAAATGGTTTCAAAATTACTTTCAATCAAGTACAGGAAAGCTCCTAGAAATCAAACATAAGACCTTCCACAACTATTTCAGTCAACCCAATTAGATCAGAATTCATAAAACAACACGAAAAAGCTATAAAACAACATGACATGAAGACGAACTACATTTAAGATGCCAAGATATCGAACTAAATACTTAAGATAGAGTTAATCAGGCAGTGCCTCCTAAGTATTTTGTTTTTCAACTCATTTAAATACTTTTCAGTTTACCCACTCTAGAAAAAAATAAAAAGAAACTTGGAGTGACAAACTATGAATGATTGCTGACTGTCCATTTTAAACGGTTTATCTTTCTTTTTCCTATTTTCATTTTAATGTTTACTAATAAGCTCCAATGGTAAAATTAGTTAACAAGTCGCAAATAATATAACAATTGTTTTGTTAATATAGAAGTGTTTTCTCTCATGATCACAAATCAAAAAATTTCAGATCTTGTTAGGAAGAACTATTTTATTCATTACAAAGTGCCCCCCCCCCCTAATAAGTGCATATGACCTATTTTAACTTCTTACTCGTTCAATTATTTTTAGTACCTTAAATTGTGACCATGGATAGACATAAAGACGTAATTATCTACTATATATACAATTAAACCTCATTTATGCTTATGTGCAGAAGTGAACCCGAAACATTTTTCAGCGGTTTCAAAACATAGTTACGCTATATAAGCTGGACCCCCCTAAATATAGTGTGGCACATATAGTGTGGCATTCTCTTCCTCTACTTCCATGTATTCGCAATGCTTCTTCCCTCGCAACACCCAAAACACTCCTTTCTATCCAGACTGACGCTGTCTAATTATATGGATGCCACACAATAAATGTCATTCTAGCATATCAGACATAATACATTGGGATAATTTGTAATTTTTTAATGATAATGTTTTCATTTTTATAAAGACTGATTTTTTATTTTTTTTTTCACTATCATTTTTTATGTTCTCTTTCTACAATTTTGTTTATAATACCATGTTTTTTTTTGTTTTTTTTTATCTAGGCCAGATATGCTTTTACTTTCTGTCAAGTAATGTTATTCTAAATGGCCATTTTCTCGGAATAAAGTTTACTTACTCTTCTGTTCTATTCTATTCTATATGAGTGGTTCAAAATCAAAGTGGTTTCAGTCTATATTTTTCTGAAAATGACTTAAGTGCATATTAGTATCCGATTTACGAGTCATGCTTGGGAACAACCCGAAATAAACCACTAGAGATCTAGAAAACTACTAACGTAGTTTTCTAGATACACCAGCTTATCGTTTTGTTTTTCATTCAAGTCTTCATTTATTTGAAATTAGGAGTGAAGCAAGTTAAAAGATCAATGAAAGGGAAGTAAGCCATCGGCGGAGAGTTTCAGATGAGCTTAAATACGATGTGACATTTTATATCAATAAATCAGCCTACCTATACCACATCATGTCACGTAACAATTATTGTAGTACTTGTTTTTGTCCCATTTCTATGAGATGGAATCCCCTATTTGTAAATATTAAATCCATCCATGCTTTAACCACATTTATTTTAATATTCATATAAGCTTACAACTAATTAAATAGTCGAAACTTGAAATTTCGGATGTTATCTGTACCATTCTCGATCGTTATATACACGAATAACATAAAATTATTATATTGCACAAAAATATAATACAATGTATTCATTTGTTTTAATAAAATATTTCAGAAGAGCATATACAGATGGGCGAGAGACCACAGGGTCCATCACAAGTACACTGACACAGATTCAGATCCGCACAACTCTAGAAGAGGTTTCTTCTACTCGCACATAGGCTGGCTTTTGGTCAAAAAAAGTCCATTAGTAGCTGAAAAGGGAAAAATTATATATCTCGATGATTTACATGCCAATCGGATAGTCATGACCCAACATAGGTGAGTATTCTAAAAGGAGTTCAATTAATTTTTTACGTTCAATTAATTTGTTCACCTTATATTTTTAAGAAAGGTAATAGATCATTTCTGTACCATTTTAGAAAAACTAGTTAAGTCGATTTTTGTCTAAAATTATATAAATACTCTGGGCAACCCATATTGCTTTACAACACATCCTGTAAAAGTAGGCAAGTCGTAAAGTCAATGGTATCCTTTTAAAAGCGTTGGTCATTTTCAGACAACTCAGAAATTTACTTATGGATTTATATAATTCCATTTATCTATTTTTATCAAAACAGTATGCGTGCCCTTAAATTGATTAAAATTTACAAAGATGAGATAGAGAGATAATAACTAAAATAATTCTTAATGATTGTGATAGGGTTCTTAAGGATTCTAAATGATCCTAATTTATAAAAATAGTGATTTTTAGAGGAACTCTACCAATATCATTTTACCTCTATGTAGCATATAAGGCAAGTTAAGGTATTTCGATTTTTAGAAGTAAAAAAAAAGGTTCAACTTAACTAAACATCCACATCAAAGAAAATTTTTTTGACAAGAGTAATAATTTACGTGTTCTGGGTCTTTATTATTTTTTTTTCCAGAATCTTGAATTCGACGAATCTTTTAGCTGCTGCTTCGTTTTTTTCTAATTGATTTTTCATAAGTGCATTCCATAATGAAAAAAAAAAAAAAAATAGAATTTGTGAAATAATGGCAGTTGGAAAAATAGTTTTTCTAAAAAATTCGATTTATACTGAAAATAGAAAACTACAAAACGCTGCCCTCAAAATCTGTGGTTTTGGAATAATTTAGATTTTCCCAAATGGTAGAGATTTGATACATAATTCGAAGGCAAAATGCGACAACAATTATAACAGGAACAGAAATGAACAATTATTAAAAAAGTAATTTTAAAGTAAGTAAAAATTAATATGGTTAACTTTAAAATGTGCAACACAGATAGATAAAGGGATATTTACTAGACACTTTATAAATAGTGAGGGTACCAACATTTAAGCCCGCAGCTTTCACAGACCTTGAGTAACTGCATAAGTTATTTTTATGAATAATTCTCATAACTGAAAGGGTTGATACTCAGTTATGAGACCAATAAGTAATGAGGTTGTTAGAAATCAGTAAGGCATTCTTCAAGTCCATTATAAAATAAATTAATAAAATTACACGTTTTTAACTAGTTATCAATATAAAAAACGAAACTAAATTTAAAAATTTATATTTCTGGTAGCTCTTGAATAATAAACAAAATTTTAATGATCAAAAAAGCCAGATACAATATAACAACGGCTATTTTAAAACAACTGACCATTTTCAAACATAACATTATACAAGTATAAATTGTTATTGAAAGTGACCTGTAAAAATCACTAATAAACAAAATAGGATTGGATACATCACAATGAAAAATTATGTATAACAAAATATTGATATTTAAAAATCATCTCGAAACTTCAACCCTGAGGTCGGAGAGAATTTATTTTATTTTATCACTTATTTAATGCAGCAAGATATGTTTATGTAAGTGATTATATGTTCATGAATAATGTTTATTACCCTTTCAGATATTATTACCAAATCGGAATACCATTAGCTATAATAATGCCTACTTTAGTGCCTGTGTACTTCTGGAATGAATCAATCAATACCTCATTCTTCATGGCATGGGTGCTCCGTTACTGTTTCACCCTCCACATGACCTGGTTAATAAATAGTGCAGCACATAAGTTCGGAGCAAGACCGTATGACAAGTAAGTTCATTAATGACCGATTTAACTAATTAAGAATGAAGATGATATTTTCTATGAACAATATGTATATTGGTCAGCAAAAAAATGTAAAAACTTTGTAAAACTTCCTTATTTAATTTTACTCAAATTACATGATTCTAAGACTATATTATCAAACAATATGAAGGGAGATTTTGTAGATTAAATTATTTTTTATTTATTTTTTACAGAAATATTAATCCAACTGAAAACTGGTTTGTCAGCCTAGCTATAGCTGGAGATGGCTGGCACAACTATCATCACTCTTTTCCTTGGGACTATAGATCCGCCGAATTAGGGGGCTTTCGTATCAATCTATCAGCATTATTTATTGAATTAATGGCCAAACTAGGATTAGCATATGATCTCAAAACCGCATCTTCCCAAGTTGTCTCGGCAAGGAAAAAGCGAACAGGAATACTATCAAAAACAGAAGAAAGAACAACAAATAGAATAAACCATTCTTGGGGATGGGGAGACAAAACGAATGCATATGAAGAGAGTCCTAATGAAAATAATTATAATCAAAGCTAAAACCTCTGGGTAATAGGTAAAAATACTAAAATTAAAGCACAGATTTTCAATCAATTTCATTTATTTTTATCGGTTCTAATATTTTTTTCATGTAAATCTTAATGTGTCACCTTTAATGGTAATTTTTTTTATGTTTATCAATATCGATAAAACCATATGGGGAATTGAAAACATTATTGCAAACAGTGTTGTAAAAAGTACGAAACAAATGCAGTTTTTATGCTATACTATACATTTTTGCACGTATTGAGTTTTTTATTGCACTTTTTTTTTGCATGATTTGAGGTTTTTAATACACCAAAATCGAGTCATAAGTACTAACTTATTTATTAGCAATGTTTCTAATTCCAGTTCATGTAAATATAGATTACTAAGAAAAGAAAAATGAAACAAAAACAATTAGAAACATCATTTCAATGAAATAAAATAGTTGCAAAATATTAATATATACTTCTGCATTGTCATTTAAATAAGAAATAACAATATTTTAATGACAAAGGTATATTGTAGATATTAATCACTTTATCAACAGTATTAAAATAATCATAATGCTAACTAGTCTAAACAAGCAAAATTAATAGAATATATGCCAAAGAAGAAAAAATATTCTGTACTACAAAGAGCAATGCAAGGAGCTAGGAAAATTTCACAATTTTTACTGTTAATTACAAGAAAAGTGAAAAATCTTAAATAATCGAGCCTTACTAATTTTTTTTTTTTTTTTTTTTTTTTTTTTTTTTTTTTTTTTTTTTTTTTTTTTTTTTTTTTTTTTTTTTTTTTTTTTTTTTTTTTTTTTTTTTTTTTTTTTTCCACAGCTAAAAAAGAAATTGTGTCATGTTTAGAGGAAGTATTTAGGGAAAAAAGTGATGATGGAAATTCAATTCTTTAAAGAAAAATATATAAATGATTTTATATGTTCTGTAAATTTCAATAAATATTTATCATGAACACAAATTTATATACCTAAAAATAAGTGCAGAAGATATATAGCATAGAACCATTCTCTAGAATACTAACGCATCTTACATTTTATTCTTGTACATGAGTGATTTGTTGAAAACTATGATTTTATTTATTAAAAAAATATAATTTATCTATAAGTTTTATTTTTAAACTAAAAAAAAAATCATAAATTTTATAAAAAATGCCAAGAAACAATTATAGAACTATAAATTTAAATGATACATTATAGTATGTACTAATGTTGTATTGGACAGTGTTATTATAAATTAATTAACTGATTTTTAATTTTCCAATCTATTTTAAAGGACAGGAATGTTACTTCATTTCAGTTACAGACTAAGATAATATCAACCAGCAAGAACAGTGTCAGTCACAACTAAAATTTCTTATCTGTTGGGAAAAGAACTTTTAAGGTTCAGAATCATTAAAAAAAAAAAAAAAAAAAAAAAAAAAAAAAAAAAAAAAAAAAAAAAAAAAAAAAAAAAAAACAAAAAAAAAAAAAACACTTACTTACCTAAATTGAATTAAATTGTGTGTCCCAAGCAATACTCTGAAAAACTACACTTACTACACTTATCTTTGTCGATGGGGGTTTATTTCCTTAACAGGATAATGGGTAAAGCTCAAAATTGATAAATTGATTGATAAAGTGACAGTGTTCTTGCCAATGTGTGATATGTAACTTGGACAAGAGTCAATAATTCATGTAAAACAGCAAATAAGTTTATTGTGATTTTATAAATAAAGACAAATTGTAATATAAGATTTTGATTTAATCAACTACCTGTTTTGATATTAATGATCCTGAATTTCCAAATCCTCACGTAAAGCATATTGTAATTTATAATAACATATCTCATCAATAAATAGGAGTATCAATAAATTGAAAAAAAAAAAAAATTGTTTTAAAAGTTATAAGACTTACTTTCTAGAATTCTAATTAAAAAATGAAATATGAAATAGCTCCTTCCTGATTATGAAGCCGGATTATAGAGGGGCCAATTTTGTTGCTAGTAAAGTAGCTAAATTACAAATAAGATAGTTAAGAAACTTTACAGAGCTCTGAAAGCAACAATATCGAGTCACTAAATAGTTCATTTATCTCATGTGAATTGCTCTGATTGAGCATAAAACAAAGAAGTAATGTAGCATTTTAAACAATAAAGATTTAAAACTTGAGTAAAACAAAATTTCTTATTTATCCACAAACTAAAAGAAGCAATACAATAAACATTGGCATAACAGTTATTTTTTTGTGAGCCAAGGTTCAAAAAGCAGTGAGCCACAAATATAGCTGAGGAGGGGAGTAAAGTTTATATTAAATATCATGATAGATTAATTAATTATAATGATAGTAATATTGTCATAACATAACAAACACAAAGCACAATCACACAAAGACTTTTGCAACAACGTGATATTTATTTATTACAGTCGTAATGAACAGAAATAGCACCAATTATTATAATTATAAGAAAAAAATACTTAATCACTATAAAAATAAAATAATCGATCAAAATATAGACTAAACCATAAAATTGTAGCAACAATTTTTTTAGGAGAGTTGAAGCTCTCATTCAAAAAATATAATTTAAATGTTTAGATTAACCTTAAACTGTCCCAAAAACGTTGAATTCAAACTAGTGCCTTTTCCAATATCCAAATTAATAAAAGTTGATAAATAAATGGGTGGACATAAAAGTAATTAAATGGGGAATTATTTCATTCCATTGACAATGATACCAGGTATATTTGGAGTATTCAGAGTTATTACAATGGTTTATTTACATAATACATATGGGAACACATTAGATTCTACACTATACATATCTTTTGCAAAAATAAAATAATCAAATAGTTAAAAAAGTGAACAGAAACTAAAAACAGCCAACTGAAGTAATTTCCATTAATAAATAAAGCAACGCAACATACCCTGGTATGCACAAGCTTATTAATAAAGGACTACTAATAAATTATTTTCATGTGAGATTTAAGTATTCCTGAATCTAAAAAAAAATCAAAAAGATATATTACTAGAACTCCTAATGAAAAATTAAAAATGCCTCGTAATGCTTCTAGTCATCAAATTCGAACTATTTTATATAAGCATTTCCCAACACAGCTTTTCCCACTCCCGTAAGTAAAGAACTTAAACAGTTTTAACTAATAATTGAAGTTTTATTTATTTATCAATGAAAATTTTGAATAGTAGAAAGTATGCAAAGAGGACAAAAGAAATTCAGAAGTCATTTAAAATCATAAATTACATTTCAAGTTTTGTCTGCAATATTATGAAAATAATTTTATGTAATGGTTTCCAGTTCTGGACAGACCTACACATTATTAACCACAAGGAATACTGTCAGTCTGAAAACCACAACAAAATTTTTGCAGGTGTTGATTTAAGATTGGTTAATTGTAGTAGAAAAAGAGACTTCAGTTGGAAATTTATAATAATTTTAATTGAAAATAAATTAGTAGATTAATAGAAATCATTGGAATTCTAGGAATAAATGCGATAATCGCTGGTCCAGCGGGATTTGTAGCCTAAATATTTACATGCTTAGCTGTTATTTTTCACCTGGTACCATGGCACATATTTGGTAGTTGAAGGTCACATAAAATCATAGTTGGACATCCAATTTTTAATTTTAATGTATGAGTTTGTAATCCAGATTAACAAAGAATATTTACTATATTGTTAGTGATACATTGGTAAACTTTTAAACTTCATTCCGATCCACATGTTGTACTACATGATTATTTTTTTTTAATAAAAAATTAAGTGAAAAAAAGCAAATTTTATTATCAATTTCAAGTTCTCGATATCACAGTACCATTGTAACCTTCCTTGCAGAATGAAGTTGTCCACTTATTGTTCGATTTTCAAATTTCACTGGAATCCACATGTTTATCGCATTTTTAATAACAATTAATTTGAAAATCAGTAAATTTTATTTTTGCTGAAAATAATAAAATTGGAGCTAAGTAAATGGTGTAGTTAAAATTTGGTGAAGATTGGTTAAGTAGTTTTTGTGATCAGAGATCACAAAACAAAAATGGCTTGTCCTTTTATATAGTAGTATGGATCTAATTTATTTGTTATGATATTTATAATAATATAATTCATTATATAATATATTTATGATAATGTATTTATTATCATTATTTATTACATTATATAATGTAATTATATTATCAACAGAATATCTTCTCTACTTTCATTAAATTACATAAGAATGTTAAACCCAATAAAAACTCTTAAAGGATCTTGCCTTGAAGAAGTAAAAATTAGTGAACTTTAAAATATGTTATAACAACCCTATGTCACTGCTAACCTCTTCAAGGAAGTAATGCCAAGTTCCATACAACACATCTATGTGAGTTTTCGCATAATCCTTCCCCTTGAATAGTCCAACTTATAAGGATCTCATTCCACCACAAATCCTCCATACTAATTCTAGCCACATAGTAGGGAGTCAACTAAATCTGTCAAGTTTAACCTACATTATGAAGCCTCATTCCAAAAAATATCATTAACTTCAATTAATTTTCTTTTTTAAGTGAAACTTCCGTAGTGACATAATATTATATATACATACAAATATTTCCCTGGAGTAAATCGTGAAGGATGTAACGGAAGTACCATGTCAAAAAGATGTTTCAATTATTTTTGTATGTTTTGCTAATAACTTTTATTCATGATGCATTTTATGTAAATAATTATTTTTTGTTGTGCATTAAAATATCTTGTTTTTATTATTATGTTTGGTGTTTTAATTGGGTGTATAAAAAAAAAATGACCGTTTTATTAAATTCCAGAGTTCTAAAGTCTGTAAATATCTTAATGCTATTCATTATTTACCAATACTTAACAATCCATTTAGAGCATTCTCTAAGCGTGTTTACTAATACTGGACTTCTTCAAAACAAAGCCTCAGTTCAGTTATTTATTTCAAAGAAGAAACATGACAGTGTCCTACGAAATTCCTGTAATTTTAAGACATTACTGGAAAAAAAATTTCAGAGCCAATGAAGCAACTCGTGAAATTATTAAATATGAAGGGGAAGGTGTCCTTGAAGAGTGCACTGTGCGGTGTTGGTCTGAAAAATTTAGAAGTGGAGATACAACATTGGAAAGGAAGAAGAGCTCCTTTAATGGATATTGATGAGGTTTTGAAGGAAGCCGTTGAGTCAAATCTGTCCACAAGTACTTGCGAACTTGCCAGGGAGTATGGTGTGTCAAAAGATACTGTTAGTCACCATCTTTTCTCCATGGGGAAGGTGAAAAAGACCTGTAGACTGGTCCCTCACGAACTTACTCCTCAACAATCAACAGATAAGTTTACAGAACTTCATGGGTTTGAACTCCTGCCTCTTCCACCACATAGTCTAGACCTCGCACCTTCGGATTACTACTTGTTTCAATCCCTGGCCCATTTTCTTCAAAGGAAAAAATTTGATAATTTTGCCGAAGTTGAAAATGCTGTCCATCCCAAGGAATGGTATCAGCGTGGCATCAAGCAATTGGCTAGCAGATGGGTAATGACAGTAGATAACAATGGACTATACTTCGAGTATTGATTGTATTTTATATCTTCTTCTTCTCTCACTATCTCCTGAGTGCTGTTAAGCGTGGAGTAGCATCCTCTGACCGTCTTGTCCAACGTTCTCTTTCCTGTGCAAGCCTTCTCATCTCCGGCATGATGCTTCCTCTTGCTGTGCCAATTCTCTCAATCAAGTCTGCATACATGAGCCTTGGCCTGCCTTAAGGACACCTTCCTCCCAGTCTTGCTTCTAATAGCCATCTGGCCTTACGGTCATCTCCCATTCTGTTAACATGACCAAACTATCACTAAATAAACGACCACTTCAATTGTCTTCCCTTGATCGAATCCAGAACGGATCTAACTCCTAGTCCATCTCGGACCCTTTCATTCCTTATTCGGTCTCGCCTGGTTTTTCGTAATATTTTCCGTAGGAATCTCATTTCCACAGATACTATCCTGCTAGCATGGCGGTCCAAGAATGTCCACCTTTCCAATCCATACAGTAGTACTGGGAGAAAAACTGATTTGAAAAGCAGAATCTTTGCTTTCCTGCTCAACTCCTGTTTTCCAATAAGTGTCATGGATATTTGGTAGAATATTCTGTTGGCCTTTTGGACTCTATTCATAACCTCCAGGTCTATTCTTCCATCCTTATAGATCATTGTTCCCAGGTAGCAGTAGGTATCAGTTTGCTCAAGGGTCTCTCCATTGCAAGTGATTCTTAGATCATCGTTCCTTCGCCCAACACACATCACCTTGCTTTTGGAGGCATTGATCTGCATGCTTCTTATTTCTTAAAATATATACACAGTAATTTAAAAAAAAGTATAATATATTTTATTCAAAGTACTGACCCTCGCTTTCTACACATTTTGTCCATCTCTCGGGCAATATATGGATACCATTCCAAAAGAATGCTTCATCTTTATTTGAAATCCATTCATCGAGCCATTTTCGTATGTTTTCAAATTGTTGAAGTGTTGCTCCGCTAATGAGTGTCCCATCGATGAGAAGAGGTGATAATCAGAAGGCGCCAGGTCAGGTGAATACGGCGGGTGGGGTAGGAGTTCCCAACCAAGCGAAGAAATCGTTTCCTTAGTCAATCTGGCTGAATGTGCAGGAGCGTTATCATGCTGAAGAATGACTTTGGCGTGCCTGTGAGCCCATTCTGGGCGTTTTTTCGATCAATGCGTGACTCAAATTGATCATTTGTTGTCGGTAGCGCTCGGTATTGACTGTTTCGCCGGGTTTGAGAAGCTCGTAGTAGACTACTCCCTTCTGATCCCACCACACACACAGCATTGTCTTCTTCCCAAAACGATCCGGTCTTGCACTCGATGTGGATGGTTGTCCTGGCGTTACCCATGATTTTTTTTTTTTTCGTTTGGGATTCTGAAAATAAATCCATTTTTCATCGCCAGTTACAACTCGATGCAAAAAACCCTTTCTTTCGTGGCGTAAAAGCAGCATTTCGCACACAGTTTTTTCGTTTTTTTTTTCCATCTGTCGTTCGTCCAATTCATGTGGAACCCATTTTCCAACCTTTTGAATCTTTCCCATAGCCCTCAGGCGATCGGAAATGGCTTGCCTAGTGACATTCAACTGTTCTGCCATCATTTGTTGGGTTTGGGTGTTGTCTTCGTCTAATAAAGATTGCAATTCGAAGTCCTCAAACTTTTTTGGTCGATTTTCTTGTTTTTGATCAACATCAAAATCACCACGTTTGAAACTTTGAAACCAACGTTCACATGTCCTGACGGTTGGAGCAACATCGCCATAAGTCTCAACAAGAATTCGATGACATTCAGATGCCTTTTTATTTTGATTAAATAAGAAAATCATGACATGCCGCAAATGCTCTTTATTTGGCTTAAAATTAGACATTTTTAACACCAAAGAAAGGTATGATATGTCCACGTAAACGACTTAAAAACAACTGACTTTTGTAAACAATATTTACAAATATTTTGCTGCATATTTACAAAAAACTTTGCTTTAAAAACAATGACTAACAAACAAAATAGCGTTTAGAGATAAGCAAATCCTTCAATAGGCCAAGAGCGCATTCTATTGGAATTAAAACGACATTTTAAACTTGCATACCAGGTACAAGTTGTAATATGAAACAAGTTGTAACTGTGGTACAAGTTGTAATATAAAACAAAACATATTAATGGGCAACATAAACCCAGTTTAAGAAATGCCATTGTGGCCTAGAAACATAATAACATATCATTATCAATTAGTGTAGTAAATTTACAATTTTCTTATTTATTTTAGGCACTAGCTGGATGAGAACCTCGCAAACAGTGTTGTACTTTTTAAAAGACCCTTCTCATAAGTTGGTAGCTTTACAGGGTGAGAGAAACGTGATGAGCTCAGCTGTTCAGCAATATTTATGATCAAGTCATGTTAGGAGTGTTGAACATAATATTAAATGTTAAAGGTTCTCTACAGTAGGAAAATAATTATTTTTAAACCTCAATAGCATGTAGGTTCGGGAATGCGTAGCACAACTTTTGTTCTTTACATTCTTTAATTACAAATTTCAATTAGAAGAGTCCCTGCATGACAAAACTCTTTCCCACCCAAGTTTTGCTATCATCTGAATATATTTTGATGTTTGGGAACAATATTTATGCTAATTTATAGAGCTGAATGCATAGCAAAAGCCTAAGACCATCTAAAATTAATTGAATTTTCTAATTAATATTAACAATATGAACTGAAAAATTATAACTGTGTTATTAATTCCTCCTCACTGAATTACTTATTTAAAGATACATGGCAAGCATCAATTCTTAATTCTTTAAAGCATCAATTTTCAAGCATTCTTAAATGGGAATTTCAAACAGAATTTTACTACTACATGGTTTGTAAACAAAAGGACATGATTCAATCTATTAGGTTGTTACAAAATTCCTTGAACACAAATATAGTTCCATTTCTGTAATCTGAATAGTTAAATTTTACTCTTCAAAATAAAGTCCATTGTTTTGAACTATTTTTATCCATTTATCTGACCAAATTTCATGTCAGTAGCTCCATTTTACAAGCATCAGGAAAAGGCTCAATTAGCAAACTTCCTTCAAAGTTCCATCAAACGCAAAGCACCACTTTTTTCTCATACCTCATTAAGTGTAAATAATCATCTATGATTAAGGGTCAGAGTGATTTGATATATTTTATTGAACATATTGGCTAACTAACCTGTTTTTTTTTATATATAAATGTATTACTTTCCATCTGCTCTTCCAAATTAAAATATATAAAGTATGTATGAAGTATATACTTCTCATGCATTAACTTCATCAATAGACTTACAGTTTTATCATTCATAAAATGTAAGAATGACCTAAATTACATTTCTGATGGCATAAGAAAATATTTCAAAGAATAACAATTACTTTTCTTAGTATTTAGATATAAACTAACATAGGGGCATACATCTGACCCAGAAACAAACATTTTATTCTTTTCTTACACACTTTATTCTTTAACGGCGTTTTTTTTTTGTTTTTTTTTTTCTTTTTAATATGTTGGTTCAAAATAACAAAATGTATAGATTCTACTCAATAATAACAGTAACACAGTCCAGGCAACAAAACAAGACAGTAAAAATCAACAAAAATATAGAACTGATTTAATCTATTCACCAAAATTACATAAATCCCTTCCCATTATTATGTAAAAATATTGCAACTATCTGTATTTAATAAAAAGTACACTTTTACATTGATGTAGCCATTGCCAGCAGAGTGATTCCTTCTCAATTGAAATGAATAGGAAAGATATCCAGCCAACTAAGGCTCCAAGATCAGGAGAGAAACCAATATTTAAATGCCAAGAAGGCAAAACACAATCCTTCCTTCTCAATTATTATTTTGTTTATTTCTGTATTAATAAAGTTGAAGGATCACAAAAAAAAAAAAAAAAAACATTGATGTGAATAATGCATGTGAACATAAAAATACAGATGACATGTGAATAAATAAAAAGTAAAGGAATAAGAATTAATCAAACACTGAAACAAAGAATCACATATTTACCAAATAGAAGAAAATTGATAGCCAATAATGGTGAAATACTTAAACTGTAAGAATGTTGTCAGGTAAAAACTCAGCAATACAGCGAAATCACTGACTTACCTGAAAAAAATAAATAAATAAAAACAATTAGATGAATATAATAATGTTTGATTTTTAATGTAATATAAACTTCATTTAGGACAATCTATAAAGTCATTTAAGAAGAAAAATTAGTTCAATTAAGTTGAAATTTATAGAAACTTTTTCTTAGTTTACCCTACTTTATTTAATCTGATTAAAATGTTTACATAAATAATTATCACTGGAAAGTATTTCCCAATCTATGGAGAATAAATAGTGCAAAATCAGTAATCGACATGAGGGTATTGTTTAATAAAATTAAAAATCAGTTAACATTACTTACTGACTTCTGTCAATAATGTTATAACTTAATTTTTTGTGATTAAAAGGAAATTGTTTTTTAAATTAATCAAAAACTTCATCAATGTTAACAGGAAAGAAAAAATAAAATAATGATTTTGCTAATTCACTTCAAGTTTTTATCAGACATAATAATTTAATATTATCTCCTTTATTTTATTAAAAACTGTGGGTGTAGTTAATAGGGGCAGCTAAGTGATGATAAATTTGAAAAAAGGGAATATGGAAATGAATCCAGAGAAGGTATTAATTTAGAAAAATATATTTTGGGGTGGAGCATAGGTAAAAGTTAAGCTGTATATTTCATAGGCATAAGTGGAATACTCTTTGATAGGAAGAAATCGAAAGAAAATATTTTAACACTAGAACTACTAAAATTAAACATATTTCTTATTTTAGCATAAGATCCTGAAGGATGGTAATTAAATTAAATAGTAACTATTAAAAACTTTAAGTGTTCTTATATCTCAATAAAAGCTATTAAGAAATCTAAGGACCTATAATAAACATTTTAAAACAATAATTTTGTAAGCTCTCAAAACGATGTACAAGACTTTTTTTATTGTTACTATACAACTTTTTCCAAGAGAAATACTGATGGAAGATAGTGTCCATTAAGTTGTTATTATATATATATTTAGATAGTTGCAAAAAATCTTGAACAGCTTAACATAAAAATATATATTATAATATATAAGGCACCAACTGAGTTATAAAACTTGTTATATCTAGCAAAAATGCTTACTTAATACCTAATTACATTGTTGAATTCTTCCCCCGGATTACAACTTTTTATATCAAAAGTAAATGCAAAGAATCCAATGAAAGACTCAAGTAATTGAACCAAAAGAGTAATTCCTTAGTAAATACTGGAATAAAGTTGATTCACTTACCTGAAACAAACAATAATAACGTTTGAAATAACAAGGACTATTATTGCTTTTAATATAAATATTTAAAATAAGACAAAGTATATTAGATATGAGAAAACAAACATTATTATTATTCGAAATTCATGATACCACGCTGGGCTCCATAGTAGAAATACAATTTTTAATCATCACTAAAATGTTGATTAATTGTAATAATAGTTATACAGCAATCATTCTTTTTGTTTCTATTGTTCATTCTAATAACAACAATAACTACATGCATTATGAAATAAAATAGTACTATGAACATCTCATGGTCCATTCTACCTTTATCTTTAAGCTATATATCATTTATATTAATTTTTATATGTACTGTATTATATCATTTATTATATATTTTAACCTATTTTTTATGACATATATGTCCCAATGTTTATAAAATGGTTACTACCCAATGTTTGTAAAATGTTTATTTATCTCCTTCTGAAGACAATACTTCCTTGGTTTGATCCTTAACAAATCACTTTCCTCTCAGCCACCTCTCTATATCCTCAAAGCATTAACACATTAAAGTCATCAGTGATTTCGCACAAAACCAGATCCCGTTCCTTAGACCTCTACCTAACTCCCTTCAACACAACATCCTTTATTTCCAGAGCTCCTAACTTCTGGAACTCCTCCTTCCCTTCCATCATTTGCCATTCCTCCACTCATAATATCTTTTAATTCCGACTTTTCGTTTACTTGTTAGATATTTAATTTAATAGTCATATCGATGAAGAAAGTATCTTTTAAAAATGAAATCTGAATATTTAGAATATAATATTGACTTTGTACAGTATATTTTTTTGTACTATTGCACTAAATTTGTATAATTGTTTATGGCACAACTTATTTTATCAGGCACAACATTATTTTCCATATATATATAGACAGATACATTATTTTTTTTTTCCCTTAGATATATATAGCTATATATATATATATGGTTAGCATAGCAACCTACTAAAACCCAAGATCGCTTCAGCTTTGTTAACTGCATTTTTTTCATTGATTTTTTTTCCCTTATGTTTTGTTTTCATAGCTTATTAACCTTGAGATATAATTTGTTTTTCGTACGATCTTTTATAACCTGCAATATTACTTTTTTTACTTTTATATCGTAATTTATTTTTCATTTAAATTTCTTAATTTAATTTTAATTGTATTTTTTTGCCTCTATCATGTCCTTAATTATATATACGGCAACTAGGTCACCATTAATTGTTCATTACAACTATTTGTAAGGGGCAATGACCTGAGAATAAAATTTATGTTCATTATTCCATTTTCAATGATTTACCATATTTTCTACATGATTCTATTAAGATAATCTAAAGTATCTATCCCAAATTTTCATAATTTATTTATGCTTGTGTATTTTGGATGTTAAAATAAATACATAAGACAATTTTTTAATTTATTTATTTTCTTTTTTTTTTTGTGGATTCAATTTGACAATGTTCTTTTTATAAAATTATTTCATAAAGAAAACCAAGCAATTAATACTGATACTTTCATGGACAAAGTTATCACAACTCTTAAGTTCAAATATTTAATACGAATAAAAATGCAAAAAAAGGTTCATAAATCTGAAATTTACATCAATACTTTCATACTAAAGTTAATAAATTGACAAGCCAGAAAAATAAAAAAGACCATTTGTTAAAAATTAAATAATTTATACAACTAAATATTAATTTAAAAAAAAAACACATAATAAATTATAGTATGGCATAATAAACCCAAAAATTAAGTCCTAAGTGAGGAGGAAGTGGAGTAGGTATAAACATTCATAACTGAAACTCTCTAATGGCCTTTACCAAGTTGGAGGAAAGCAGCAGTAGTTCATAGTTTAATGGCTTAATGTAACTTCTGTGGTGGCTAGGATGCAACAATTGATTTTCTGGATATTAATATAGGTACCATAGAATACTCCTTTAAATATAAATATAACTAATATAAACATATATTACTAAATTTTGTAGAAACAACGGGTTACAAAATATAAAAGCTCAAATTGAACAAGTAAACAGAATGACCAAAAATACTGATTTAGTTACAGATGAAAATTCTATCCCGTCCAATTATCAAAAAAAAAAAAAATGTCAATAAATGTTAAGTTGAATGAGTAAATAACTAAAAAATTGTAATATATTATTGAAAATTGAATTCATCAGAAAAAAATAAGGTCATTAGGAAGATACATAGAGGCATTAAGAGGAATCACTCTTAAATTCCTTTACTAACCAAATAGTCTAATTTTATTTTTTTGCTTCACACATGTACAGTTCAAAGTCTTTGAGAATAGATGAGCAATACAAAAGTAAAAAATTCAAATAATTTAAAACGATTATTAAAAGAAAAAAGGAAGCCTGTCCAAACCTAATAATTAGCCATTATTAGTGTTATAGTAACCTTTAGGGCAAAGAGAATCATGAGATTCTTGGAGTAATCTGAGCCAATAGCAGGTAGGAAGGTTTATGTTTATCAATAATCCACAAACATTTTATGGAGACAAAATATGTCAAGCAGGTAAGAATCAAGCCCACACATCTCTGTACTAAATGAGAAGACAAATACATTCCTGGAATCAATCACCTAATTTAATCATGATTAAATCTTTCAGTGATTTTTTATTCAGCTAATGATTATTTGACTGAAAGATTTAATCATAATTAGGTGATCGATTCCAGGAAAGTAGTTGAAGAATCCAAGAGTCAATTTTTTTTATTTTTTTAAATGGAGTCAATAAATCAAAATATTCATATTGTTGAGTAGAATAAGATGGTGAAATGTCTCATCCAGAGAAAGGGTTTGTAAGTTAGTTACAAGAAGTTGAAAAATATCCATACAAGGAAGAAAGGAGGAACATCCTTTCTCTCCTCCTCCCTTCTGTGTTTAAATTGGAGTTTTTTCACTTAAACTTAAGGAGATTATTAAACATTTTTATTCGCAAAAGAAAAAGAAAATGACATACAAAAATTACATTAAAATTATGAAAACACACTGAAGTTGATTAAGATCCAAACCTTAAAACTTAATTTTCTCGAAATGCATTCACATTGACATTCCCCTTTTCTAGTGTGGACTCTTCAGTTGTAGCTGTGAAAAAACTTTAGCTATGACTAAATTTTATCCAAATCTGCCATCAAGCACTCAAAAATCAGTTTCATTCAAAGTATCCTATTTATGCTATGCCAGGCAACAGAATATGTTTTTATAGAAATGTTTTGAAGAATCCAATATTTCTATTTTACTAATTATACACCAAAAAAGTAAATATTATAAGCCCTAGTAAATTATTCTTGTTCAATCATTAAAACTTCTTACAGGTCTCAAGAAAATATTTGAAACAATAATTATATTACCAATTTACTATTTGGTTCCGATTTTTTAAAATTTCAAATCAGGAACTCAACGGCAATGAATAGTATGATTTCATTCAATAAAATACACTATCAGTTATACCAAAATCCAAAAACTATTATAGCAGAGCTAAAAACAAAATAAAATAAAAACAAATAAGCTGGCTACAAGATTAATGATTAAGTTGATGTGAAGGTGGCGACGGCGAGACTGACAAACAGGATAATTTAAATAACGATTAAAACCTTAATCATCTCCACAGGGTACCCCAGTGCTAAAAACAGGAGAGAAACTGAAGTAATACGCGATAAATCTAATGTAATTCATAGAAATTATTTCCCATACAAAGTGCAACTAAAATTATGGAAAATCAACTCTGTTATGATATAACAATCTATATATTATAATAGACAACTATGAAATTGTTTGTTCTTTAAATAAGAAATATTGATACAAGATAAAATATGATAAGAACTCAATTTTCTTTTTTAATAATTATGCAAAAGCTCATGTACAGCAGGGTGTCCAAAAAGAGTTCAGTTATTTGTTACTTCGATAAAACAAAAACTACTTAAAATAAACATAAAAGTTTATTGTTAATTATTACTATATAAAGTGGAATATTATTTGGAATAGATGATGTTATCTAAATTTATATTCTTGAGTTGAAACCTTGAAATTCCTGTAACTCTGGACCCAAAACATTTTGCAGCATATCCCAATAACGGTCACTATTCACATTGACTGTTGAAGTAGTTTTTTGTTTTATCCAAGAAACAAATACCCGATACTCTTTTTGGACACTCAAAAACTCAAGAACGTGGTTTCAACAAGATGGGGCCACATTCCATACATCAAATCAAGCAATGGAAGCTGTTAACGAGTTATTCCCTAATAAGGTCATTTCACGTAGTGGTAACATCTACTGTCCTCCTAGAAGCCCCGACCTTAGTCCACTTGACTATTTTGCATGAGGATACTGTAAAAGTAAGGTCTATGATAATAATCTGAAGAACCTGGCGCAATTGAAGCAAAACATGAGGTCAGAAATGGCAGGAATAACGAGAGCTATGTGTCAGCATGTGATCGCCTCGTTCCCGATTAGAAGAGTACCAGCAGCATTACGCTAATCATTTAGGTAACATCATATTTACCAAATAATTTTCCACTTTATATTGTAATAAATAACAATAAACTTTTATTTTTATTTTATCGAAGTAACAAATACCTGATACCCTTTTTGGACACTCTGTATATTAATGCTTCATTTTAGCTAGATAGCGATTTTAATCAAATTAAAAAAATAAAATAAAAGATCCAAGAATCTATAGATATATATATATATATATATTATATATATATATATATATATATATAATCTGACTGGAATCAGTCTTTTCCTCAGTTGAAATACTTTAGTTAAATGCACAAAATAATTAAATTGTAATGGCAGACCAATATTTGTTTTATGCAAATAATGATTAAAGTTAAAGTTTATGTATTTTTTATTGAATTAAATATATCTAAGTAGTTATTACAGAGCATGTGGGCCGCAAAATTTACTCCTCACATCATGCCAACCATCACTGACAATAATAAATCTGTATCATTATCCAGGATTATAAAACGAGATCTGATAATATTTTACACAAGCCCAGGGATATATTAATAAACGGGATGCCATTTAACAAATTAATAATATAATGTGGATGACTCTTAACAAAAGTTATTAACATAATCATGTTAAAATTTTACATCACTAAACTTCAGCACATTGGTAAAAACCTGAGGATGTGCTATTGATAAGAAAACGGAGACCTAGTAGTAGATTATTGGTTAGATACTAAAATATAACGAACAGTGGATTATGGACAGAACGGAGAACAGAAAACTTTCTTTACTACTTCCTATTTTATACTGATAGAACTAACTTGAGGCTTCAAGGAATCCTATAACCTCCAAATCCAGTTTTAGAGGGCTTCCAGCGAAGTTGAAAACTGGAGCAACCTTCCCAACGAAATAAGACAGCGTCTCAAGAGTTTGGAAACTTTACATCTTACCAAACTTTTTATTTTCCTTAATATAAAAATAAAATTAAGTATATTTTATGATTTATTCTATTTTTTGTTGATAATTTGAAAAATAAAGAATTTTATTTAACATTGGGGCATTTTTAAACATTGATCAATAAAAATAGATCACCCAACTATTACAATTTGTACAAATAACAATAGGATGTGTGAATATATACTCTTGTACAATAAAATAAATTAAACCAACAATATTAATATCGATCTGATGATAATAAACAAACATTTTTTTTCTTCAAATATTTTTATCATGTGCGTCTGAATCAAATTAAAAACCACGAATAACTAAAAAACTAACCATTAAAATAAAATAAAATAAATCAATAAATAGAAATATTTTAATAATATTATATTGTTAATTCATTGGGTACAATAAAAAGTATTTTACATAAAACATAAAACTGTATACTTTTTGTGAGCATAAAAAAATTGTGGTGCATGGTATGTCATTCCATTTGTTAACTAGAACGATTCAATGGCATTGATATATTTTTTAATTCACATTATGTTATAAAAATAAGTACCAAAGCGAACAAATAAAAACGAATTTGATCATATTAGAAATGTTGAAATATCATTCCAAAGATCTTAGAAACTTAATACTAATGTCAATGGAGGTAAAAACATGGTTTTATTTAGTCAAGTAATCAGAGAGCTATTTTCTTTAACAAAAAAAAAAATAATAATAACAAAACTGAGTAACAATGAACCCGTTTAGAGGTACTGATATAGAACACAATATGAGAGAACTAGTGGAATATAAACGTACATAAACCTTATGAATTATATTTAAATAGGTAATTATGCGACCCTATATATATATTTCCGAACAAAAATTAAGTTCATTCACTTGTAAATTTATGGATTATACACTTAAAATTTGGGATAGTGATCGATCTAATGTCATATCCAGTTTTTTCTCTACAATATAAAATTATCAACAGACTTACAAGAAGGATTTGTTAAAATTGTTAGTAAAGCGATAGACATAAGTGGATTATTTTTATTCCAACAGCCCCAACACAAGGCAAGGTTCACCACATTCAGTGGGTGAGATAAAATGTTTCTAATGTGAGTTTATTTCCGCGAAAGGTCTTCAGTCTCGGGATTTAAACCCTTTAGATAAATGGTAAAAATTCTTTAAAATTTAAAATTTTGTAAAGGGTAACAAATTTTAACAGAATCAGAGGTGAGCCGTGAAAAATGCTTGATTATGATTCTCTGATGGTGAGGGAAATCGAAAACCTTTTGACAGAGATGATACTTATTGCAATATATTAGTAGACTTTCAGATTAAGTCAATATGAATTTATAAAATCTCTGATTTTATTTCATTTAAGTATACATTATTTAATGAAATAATGTTATTTTTAAAAATCGTTCGCTTAGATGGTTTTAAATGAAATGGAGATATACGACGGTAGAAAAAATATAGGAACATAAACAAAAGAAAATTAGTGTTTTTTTTTTAAAGCAATAACCTTTTTGATTTGTACATGCGATAATGTGGCTTATGTTAATTATTACATAATATAAAGTATTATTATGTTTTTAAATAGATATGAAATACGTCAACTATTTTTTATTATGTATTTCCCTTTATTTTTTTTTTGGTAATTGTCCGGATCGGCGACACCACCAAAATGGCTTGACCCGCGCTACACCGACCTTCGATCCTTACGCTTCACTTCATGTTTACATTATTCGATAGTTCATTCCTATAACCTCACATGTAACCAATCACTTCTACAGTTTCAACTTGGATTGTGTTGTTTAGTTTGTTATATTGATATTTAGACATCTTAAATGTAAATAAGTGAAACAGAAGTTAACAAAATGAGTTTCATAAAGGATTAAGTGTTTTATGAATTCATGTTTTCTTATTTCATCTTATCTTATGTGTAAAAGTGTTAAAAAAAATTTGTACATGGATTTGGAAGATTAATTTGTACATGGATTTGGTGTTTTACATATTTATATTTGTTCTATCAATTTAAGTGATAAAATTTACAACTTGTAAAAGTGTTATAAAACTTAACAAGATTTATTTGTACATGGATTTGGTGTTTTATACATTTTTATTTGTTGTTTCAATTTCAGTGATAAAATTTCAGTATACATATTTTGTGAATGGATTCTTTGTCATCCATATTACTTTTTGTGCCAAAGTGAGACAGATTGTATAATTAATTCAATAAAACATATCAGTTTATAAATAAATGTGAGAAAGTATATCATAGGTTTTTTATGTTTTCTTATTTTCACTTCCCTTGAGAAAATATAGCAGAAATTAACATCATCATTTTCAACTAGGATTCTGTCTTATATTATATAATGGCTTATAACATGGAGAATTGAGAATGTGAAAATAATCACAGATTAAGAGGTAAATGGCACATTACTATATAACTGTAGAGCTATTGGTATAATGTTATAGATTAATGCGTTTTTAAAAAAAATTAGAAGCCTGATGATGGAACATTGTCTCCGAAACATGTAGCTACAAATGTTAAATATATAGGAGTTATGCCAAATAAATACTTGAGGATTCTGTCTTTTTTATATTTATAATTTATTTTCACTTCTCTGACAGAAAGTTCATCAGGAATTAACTTTACTGGTGGTTCAGTAGTATATTAATTATTGATTAAATTAATATTAATTCAAAATTGATTTAGCGCCTTATATTTCGATATTTCCTTATTTCCACTTTAATATTTCCTTATTTCTCATTTTAATATTAGAAGGTAAACAGAAGTTAATATTACTTTGAACAGGGATTTAGAGTTTCTCAGTAAATGTAGGAGAATAACCTTTCCCATCTTAAAGCAGCGACTAGAACATCGAAATAAATCGGTACAAGGTTAGAATCGATAAAAGGTATTCTGAGCGCGTTTAGGGGTTGGTGTCGCCAATCCGAACAATTGCCTTTTTGTGTATCGATTATTCGAGTATTATTATCCGAGCTAATCTCAGTCCCAATCGTATTTAATGTGTAAAAAATACAATTTTTTTTTTTTAATTTTCTCGTTTAATGTATTAGTTTTCAATATAATTAAAATACAATTAACAATATAAATAGATTACAATATTATTCAATGCCTTGCCTCACAAAGCTGAAAGACCTTAAGAGAACGATTATTCTCAAGCATTTATAGGTCAAGAGATCGGCCTTCTGCTACTGTCTCGGGTGCCCTATCGCTTCCTTTGATCACGTGTAAACCTTATCTCAGAGATAGCCTATTATGGATAATGCATGCATTGTAAGCAGTTATATTAAATGTCTGAAGTTTAATTTTAAATCATGATTTCCCTTAATGAGTAAATTATGTCAAGTAATAAGTTAAAAAAAAAAAAAAAAAAAAAAAAAAAAAAAAAAAAAAAAAAAAAAAAAAAAAAAAAAAAAAAAAAAAAACACAGGAAAAACTATCATAACATAGAAAAGTAGCAAACATATAAAATAATCATTTATTTAGTAAACGTGATAATGGAAGTATACTATGATCTCATCATATATATTTAAACAAATTGTTTAAGTTTCTGTCATTTTTGATAAAATATGAATCTCTATTAAGGATTAGAAAATCCAGAGCTGGGTTCACAGGACTTGTATTTTACAATGGCCAGTCCAATTAAGGTGCTTCCAAAAGTAGTAATGATATGCAAGCAATAGTTTTAATAAAAACATTACCAGGGATGTAAATATGGGTTCGAGACTCCGCCTATCCCTCCCCCAATCAACTAAAGTCTATAATTATATACTTACAAACTCCAATATTTTTTTCCTATTTCTATAATTTTTAAGAATGTTCTTTCCAGTATGAGTAAACCATACCAACACAAAACACCAATAAAATATCATAAATAGTGAAAAATTGCACGAACAAATATAACTTATTTATAAAACCAGCATTGGTTATATTTATAATTGAAACGTTTATTCCCATACCAACCTTGATTTAGAATTCTCAATTTTTATATAAATCAAAACAAATGTAAGATGAGATAAACAATGTTTGGACCAACCAAATAATTCTTGAAGAGCACACAAGCGTAAGAAACTAATTTGGAGCCATTTAATAAATTAACGGGTTGAATTGGCGCCTACAAATTGAGACGGACCATCTAACACATCTAACTAGAAACCTTTGTACGGCAACTGCTACAAAGGTTAGTCTTGTTTACTCTTCCGTCAAACATTTCCCTTCGCAACGTAGTCTGACTCAAACCGTGATTTTAGTGTATCCAGCAAAAGAAACAACCATTAATTTTAATTAGACAAATATAATTTCAAACATTATGTGATATAATTATAGTAATAAGATTTTTCATTTTTCATGAAGGATTTTTTTTCTTCAGTTGTTATTTTTTATATATTATAAAATATCTTATATATTATAAGACAGAAATAAAAAAAAAAATAAAAAAGGCTTGAAACGTTATACATTATAGCTTTGGTTCCAGTCATGTTTTAAAGCCTATTTCAAATATTAATTTTTTAAGGGAATGTATTTATCAAGTTAAAATTAATTAATCGAGATTTAAATTGTTTTATTTTTAATACAATAGAAGAAATTGCACAATAATAAAAAAGCTGCACGATTTGGAATATAAAAGTAATACCCACTGAAATACTCATGAGTATGAAAATGGAAAAAAAAAAAAAAAGTCTAAATCTACCTCAAAATAAATTTTTTTTAAAAATGTAATGTTGAGAAAAAGGCTCAGATTTTAATTTCCCTTATAGCTTAAGCAAAAAATAAAAATAAATCTGGCACGTTAAAGCATTTAAACTAAAAGCATAATGAAATAATCTCAAAATCCACAAAGAGAAATCACCCAGTCTCGATTTTTCTATTTACTTTCTTCAAACAATAGCAAATTAAACCGTTAGGTCGAGGACAAAAACCGTAATTGGCCAGTGAGATAGAAAAGACCCCCGCTAGGATATTTAGAACGAACAAAAAGAAAGACGTATTGTTTGTCGGGAGAGATTGTCTTCGGTGAAGGAAAGGGACTGCTACTGCACTCGAACCTTTTCTTGTCTTCACTTGTTCTTTCATTTACCATCAATATAAAAAAAAAAGAAGCATCAGGTTGCCTTGAACTTTTACAAATACAGTAAAATTAGTAGGGAAAACTCTGGGATATTGTTAAGTATTTACTCCTATCTCTAGAAATTATTGATTTATTTTAAACTAAGATTAAAACGGAAATAACTGCTCTTCGTTTTAGACTGTAACTTTTTAAAATTGTATACTGCATATTTGTATTAATTTCACTCTTAAGAACAATTAACTTCAGTTCCTTAGAACATCTAAGTAATAACAAACTATATATTGATTTAACTGTCCAATGTGTTGCTGATCAGACCCAAAACGTCTATGACATGCACCATTCTCACTGGAATCTACTCCTCTCCACAAGTTCAAATGGTCTCTCACGAGATTTATGGTAACACTCCGAAGCGTCAGAAAAGAAGATGGCCGCAGTATGTTATATAAAATAATTATTATTATTGGATCGTTATCAATAAGTAGCTTCAGAAGTCATAAACATGTTATTGTAATAATGTTTCTAAGATAAATAGTTCTTAAAAATAAAGAAATGTAATTAAATAATAAATTGCCGCTCTAAAATAGCTTTTAAATGGGATTTTTTCAATATGAGGAAAAGTCATAAGAAGCCATAAATAATCTTGAAAACTTCATTCTTCAGTATTATAAAATTGCTTTAATTGAGATGAAATGCGAGTCTGTTTAATTGATATATTAATATAGATGCGACGGAAAATCTTATTTTAAGTGTGTGTGTGTGTGTGTGTGTGTGCGCGCGCGCGCGCACGCGTGTGTGCGTGTGTGTATGTATGTATGTAAGTATCATATATCATTCCATAGATCGCTCATGGACTGCAATAGTAGCACAACTCAAAAAAATCATTTTTGAGATATGAGGGTTTGAAATTTTCATTGCTAAGGAAAATGCATAGGAATCGCTTTAATTTGCTTAAACAAGAGAAGGTATAACTTAAAGGTAATTTAGTTTAAGCAAACTAAAGCATTTGCTATGCATTTTCCTTAGCAATGAAAACTTAAAAACACACTTATCTCAAAAAAAAAAAAAAATTTTTTGAGTTGTGCCACTATTGCAGCTCATGAGCGATATATATGAGATATAATGCTAATCTGTTTGATTAATAATAATTAATTATAATAAATATTATTTCTTTAATATTTTAATTTATATTAAAATATTAATGAAATATTATTCTTATTATTCTAAAAGCGACAGCAATCTTATTTTCAGTGTATGTATATGTATGTATTTGTCATACAAACGTTATCATCTGTACATACAATAATGTCAATTCTTTACATAATATAATGTATGTTGTTTATTATGTTTCATATTATTTCCTAATACGTTTCATTTCATTTTATTTTTATTTTGTTTATAATTGAATAATTTATCAATATTTTTGAGATCATTTCAAATTGTTTATTAACCCTTTTATTTTTCATTTTATTTATTGACTTAATGATTGACAGTTTTCCCTTTCCCCTTTTTTTCTGTATTCGACTGTTCTGTTTTAGCCCTGATGATGGCTATTAATGAAATGACCGAAAAGTTGGGAAAAACATGAGATATATTTGTTAATTTTGAAACATAGCCTATTTTTTTATGGCTGGTCCAGCCCAATATTATGTAAAAAATGTCAGCAATACGATTCAATCATTGACTCAACCTTAACACACTAAGTTGCGTCTAATCCTATGACATATTTATTGGAACAACAAAAAACTTACACTTTAAGAACAAGAAATACATTAAAGAACCATCGCAATGGAGTAGAAAATTCGGGAAAACGGTCATTCTAAAAGGACTTTCTCTCGACGAGTAGCTTTATTGTGTTGAGTTTTCTTTTACCATTCGAATCACACACGAGGTCTCCCCCGGCGCCAATGGAACATATCTTCGACAGGAGACAATTGGCAGAACTCCATGCAGCCAGGGATTTCTTTCCAATGAGAAGGATTTAAAGAGCCGTCAACAGGAGAGAACATTTCTATTTCACTCGTTTCTAGAGAAAATTTCAACGCGAGCATATAAAGCGATCTAAAATAGATCACTGGTAGTAGCATGGTACAACCAAGTGCGATAATTAAATTATGGCTTTTACAAAAAATAGATTTAAGGTAATAACAATGATACAAAGATTTAATTTTTTTTGAACGAGTAGGTCAAGGAAAAAAAAATTAAATTATATATACATGTACATATATACAGTACAATCTTGGTGCCGGATTACCGCTAATGGCGGTAATGTTTTTTATGAACTAAATGCAATGCCTATGAAGCTAAATACATATAAGAGCATAATAGTCCCAGAATTCAAACTTCGCTATCAATTTAATTGAAAATAAACCATAAATTCAACAAAGACTCGGGAGTGAAACGAATAGATCAAACAGAAAAAAGTCTAAAAGTAGATATTTATGAATCCTCAGAAAAAATAATATCGTTCAAAACCAAACCGGATTATTGTGCCAAATAAATATTTCCAATAGTCCCGTTTTAAATTTGTTTTCACTAGAAATGGAAACAACCAACCAATCATAGGGTAAACCGAAAGGACACACTCTACCTATTTCCGCCTCCTACCTGACTATTAGTTCCACTATAGGTCCTGAAATCCAGCAATGTCCGTTTGCTGCCTCAGGTGAGTAGCAATATGGTATATTTGATTTCTTGTCTTACATTTTTAAAAAAACTTAATATATAATCTATGTAACAAAGTGCTGATGTTTGGAAAAAAAATTTTGTAGGTTCTAGAACTGAACTGGTGATGCATGTTAAAATTCGAAACTAGTAATCTAATAAAATAATTCCAATAGTAGTGTCAATTATTCTATCAATTATAATTATAATGTTTCATAAACGTTTAAATTTACAAAATAACTCATCATCCCATAAACATATATGCGCAAATATACGTTTGTACGCACATACCATACAAACTATAATAATATTATTTTGAAAAACTCATCAAATTTTGTTTACTTTTTGACTGAAGGATGGACATTATTCCTACTATAGTAGTAGCATATCTATAAAATGACTACAAAAATGATTTTTAAATTTATCTAGCCATTCACCTCCAGCCTTTTGCTTTTAAAATTTCGACAGAAGTTGGAGCGTACCGCCATTCAAATAAGCACTCCACCAGTTCTTATATAAAAAGAAACACATTGTTGACTTAATGCCAGGCAAGTCCTAAATGAATACATGTGACGGATGGCTGTCTCATCAATATGTGAGCAGGCAAATTTACTATATTACTTTATTGATCATACAGTAGTCGATTAATATGTCCTAATAAATATACAGGAATATAAATTTATCATTTAAACATTGATTATTTATTAAAACATATGAAATAATAATTATAACTTCGTTAAAAGAAAACGATTATATATTTATTTTTTTTCGAGAAAAAATAAATTGTTAACAAATGTAACACTTAAACTACGAATAAGTAAAAAGTTTTTGATACAATTTCTAAATGTCTGCATTACAGACAGAGCACTGCAGAGAATAGACTAGCACGAAGGAAGGTAATTTGCTCAACAAAGGTATTTTAGAGAACAAGAAACCTGTTGCGCTAAGACTCGGCTCCGAGGGGAATTTGAAGGGAAACGTGCTTATTTTGACCTACTTAAAATTACTGCGAACAAACAACTAAATATATGCTACTGGTTACAAATATATTTAGTAAGTCACCGATATTAATAAAGAGTATCAGGTTAATCTGTTTTTGAATGAGTGAAATAGTGGTATTTTACTTGCAAGTATCAACTTTAATAACCTCATTAAAGAGAAGAATATTGATAAATATTCGAAATAGTTAAACAAATAATTTTTAATCTTCGACAAACTATAATTTTATGCCTTGAAATAAACGAAGTTAATTATAGAATGTATCTACCTCAGCTGCCTTTGCAATCATAATTATAATGATCATAGTATATTATATTGAACTGAAATTGTCAAAGTCACACAATATTCCTTCTTGTTAAATATTTTATAATTTGTCAAAAAAACAATAATAATTCAATAAAATAAAGTAAGTTTGTACAACAGAAACCGAAGAAATATGTACAGTAGAAAGTGGATGAAGATAATACATTTATCCTGGAGGCATCGTTCGAATCAGAAACGATAGAAAATATTCACCCAATTGCAATCGAATACATTTAAAATAATAAAATCCAATAAATAAAAGATAAGTTATTTTATATTAAAAACTATGTAAGAAAAAAAAAAAAAAAAAAATCATAAAATCGATTACTTTGAATTAACTCCTTATAGGATCGTATCGAATTCAGAACTCATTAAATATTGTTTAGAACAAATTTTAAATATCTTAAAAAATTTTAACTAATCTTAAGCAGATTTATTATTACAAAGAAATAATTAATAATTCTTAATACATTGCTCAAGTTTTAGGAGGGTCGAAAAATAGCTTCTATTATACTGCGAAGTACATTCGTTCCCATGTATAAATAAAACAATAAATAAACAAGCAGTTAATAAGAATAAATGGCGAACGGCCCTCATGGCGAATAGCCCAAAAGTAGAATTTAGGAATTTATTTAATTATTTTATTTCTCCAAAAGACACTCTTTCTGTTAAATTCTTTTGACAGGACATTTAAGGGTACTATATCGAGATCTTCCAGAATCTAACGATTTTTTATTGTTGTGAAATAGTTCGCCATTGTTTTCCTTTTGAAAATCCGCTATCGCTGTCATTTTTTAAAAATAAATAAATTAATATGGTTTTTACCAAGGACATAAGAAGCCAACAGGCAATATTTCTAAAATGTTTTTGGTCATCTTTAATTTATGCCTTCTTTTTTTCGTTTCTGTTTTATTTTGGCTAAACGTCCTTATTTATTTGATAAATTATTAAATAAAAATCATTTTTACCTTGTGGAAAAATATAATTTTACACTAAAAACAAAACAATACCTACAATTAATAAACATGTTTCGGTTGGAGATACCCTTCATACGCAGATGTACAAAAATGTTTTAAATAATGTAATAAGTTTCTGAAGACGATAAATAACGTTTCAAAAAACATTTCGTAATTTAATTTAGGACTCCAATGTATATTTAAACAAAAGCAATATGTAAACATTTGTAACGCAACATTATTTAAAGAAACTTGAAAAAACAACTGTATACCAATATATTAATAAAAATTATCAATATTTTAATTTTTTTTTTTAATATATTTAAAATCATGAAACTTAATGAAAAAAATTCTTTCATTTGATGAAACTAAGCCTCTATCATGAATTATAATATTTTCCTATATCGTACCACATAAACATTTTTTCTTTATCACTTATAATTAATTTGACTACTTCTGACCTAAATTCATAAAAGGAACGATCTAATAGGTACCCTAGAGTTACGTTAACGTTGGGAAATATTATTCTCCCATTCTAAAGCTCGACGGATTGAGCACTGCTCCTTTGGTCTGATTACGCTCCAACACTAATAAGGCCAAGTGTTTTCGCCTTTCCCATGTCGCAACCAACCAAAGGATTGCATAATCCACGCCCGATTCGCTAGCCTTTACAGAATGCTCCAAAAAGAGCCGCTATTTTTCCGCTTCATAAATCCAGCAAGGTAAACATAAGGGATAAATTATAGCAGATAGTTCTGACTATTTGTATCTTTGAAAATGTCGAAAAGGAGACATTCAATGATATCGACAATTCACTTCAACTGCACGTACAGAGTTCGCCTCGATGGGTGACCTTTCGATCCTGCGCTACCCCAGGAAGTAAAACATTATGGATGACAAACGAAAGGAAACTCGTTTGGGCCCGTCAGCGTTATATAAGACGATCATGAAGAAGGTACCTGGTTGTGGTAAGTCGTGTTATATAAAATTGTTTATGAATTTGGTCATCATGGCGAACACATTGCACAACAGTATTCAGGAATTTCGGGCCTCTAATATATGTGTGTGTGTGTGTGTGTGTATATATATATATATATATATATATATATATATATATATATATATATATATATATATATATATTAATTGATAAATATCAGATATACCTAAATTAGGCTTTTGTTTAAATCAAGTTTTAAAAAACATTTTTTTGGATTGTATCTTTTAGCTGGGGTGTTATAATTTTTCGGTGTAACGTTTTTATCATATTCCAAAATGTAACATTTTGACAGTTTCCTAATAAGAACTTAAATGGAAAATAATTTTTTGGACCTATCATTTACGAGCTAACTAATATAACTCCTGATAATGAAAAAAGCCACGCTCTAGCTCTGTCGGATCAAAAATTTAATGGAGAATATTGGTTGTTATATAACATTAGTTATTTGGGCATACGGTTCTAGAGTATATTGGTTTGAATAAAAAAAAAAAAAAAACACGTTTGAAACCCCTACTTTTTCCTAACTTAATTTATTTCAAATAATGCTTTGTTGCTAATTTAATTTAATTATTAATTGAAATAATTTGATCCTATTAATTATAAAATGACCATAGGGAAAAACATTAGATTACAGACAGACATACCTATGATCTACTGTTTATCCCAGCCAGGGAGATTTTATTATTATTTTTTTTTTTTTTTTTTTTATATATTACAAGGAATAAAGAAAGATATCAGCCATATAGGTCACTCGTAGTTGACACAAAGTGACAGAGCATAAACTGGTTTTAATGAGCATCCAGCATCTATAATTAATTTATGTTACTCCATAGCAATTACTTGTCAATGACGATGTAAGCATTAATGGACTACCAACAAATATAAACTTCACTCACACAACCCTTCAAGAAAATAAAGGAGAAAAAAAAATTCTTTATCTACTTTTCTAAAATCACCGTTAAATGGTCCATAAAACGTTACATTTTTTTTTTCTTATTTTCATTTCTATCTGATTAGAAATAAAAAAGATTCAACAAGAGTAGTAGTATAAGCCTGTGCCTCAAAAACTTTGAGCAGCATTTACTAATGAAGAGTCGGCGATTTGTACTTAATCATTGAAAATCTCTTACTATAAAAAAAAAAAAATGGATTCTTCGGAAAACTGAATTTCTCAATAATTTTTATTATATACATATCAATAAGAAGAGTCAACAGTAAAATACAAAAAAAAATATCATAACAGTGTCTGTCTTCAAGCCTTAAATTTATATATGTAATTATAAATATAACAAGATATTAGCATATCGATTTCTGCTATTTCATCAGTTTTAACATTTTTTATTCATTAATAATAAGATAATGTTGATGTTTTAATATTAAGAGAGAGTGGTAAGGAAAAAGAAAATCCAACAGAACAGGAAGACATAAAATCTATAGGTTTAGAGATCTATAAAATTAGTCCAATCTCAATATCACATCAATATGATTCGTAATACATGAAGAGTCCACGGAAGAAAGAAAGGGAATACATATCGAGAAAATCAAGTATAATTGTAATAACTTTTTTTTTAAAATGTTTTTTTTCTTTATTTTCTTTTGAGTATTAAAATATGATATTTGGCCGAAACGAATTGTTGATAATCTATGAAATAAAGTTTTAGTGAAAAAACTCCAATTTAAACATGGAAGGATAGAGGCTAGTCCTGAAAGTTCCTCCTTCCTTCCATGTTTGAATGATGAAATAGTCTAGATTCATTGAATTTTTCAATAGTTACGATAGAACAAAATTTCGTTCAAATGCGACTCTCCCCTTATCTAACTTTCTCCTTTTATTCCGTGTATGGATATATTTCAACCTCTTTTAGCTAACTTACAAACCTCTTTTCTGTTTGATACATTTCACCATCTTATTTTTCTCAACAATTCGAAAATTTTGATATATTCAACTCCATTTCAGAAAACAACTGACTCTCCCCCTTTCTTCCGTTGGCTCTTCACATGTTTCATTGGGCAGTAACAGAAAGGTCAATACAATGAGATTCATACATCTTCAAAAATAAACATAAAATACTTAAAAATAAAAAATAAAAAAATTAATATATATATATATATATATATTCTTAGAAATTAATATATATATATATATATATATATATATATATATATATATATATATATATATATATATATATATATATATTAATAGGCAAGGATGAGATAAACGGATAGTGAACATTATTTAATTTACATAAGTTAAAAGTGACATTACAACCTATAGAAAGTAATACGTGGGACTCACTTCGCTTTCTACAAGTTATTCAATCACAGATCTTAAATAATACGAACGCTATAACTATATAGGCTGGTGAGTCGACAGAAATAATAGAACACTCTTTAGGATGGGCACCAACTGAACTCTAACGAATCTCTGGCTGTTTCGTATCGTCATGATCTAGCGGTTTCGGTTTTTGCGATACGTGAGCGGTTAGGGATTCCATTCAACGTGCAATTGCTGTCACTATAATTCTTAAATCATCCAAAACACCTGAATCATTCTTTACTGAACCGCATAATACTATTTTAAAGAAATAAAACAACAAAAAATCAAAAATGAAACTAGAAATAGGAATATAATAAAAAATAAATAAGCTAAAGGCCAGATAAGCTATAAGAAAAATAGGGATTGGTTCTTATCTTCATAAACACGTAGCAATGGAATCTTTGAACACTATTGTTAGACAGATGACTGTCTCTATTTTACAAAATAAAATTTCTAAAAAAGTTTTTTTTTAATTTAAAAAGTAATTATAAATAAACCGATTCGATCTCGAATTAACAAATTGGAATTGGTGTACCAATTCTAAACTAGAGATCCAAGAAAGGAAGATACTGAGAAAGGTATTGGGACCAATCAAAGATGGGAATGAATACAAGAGGTGAGCCAATCAGGAACTATACAGGTATTCTGAAAAAATCAGACATTGCTGGAAAGAGAATTTTATGGACACGCCTCCAGTATGCATTTCACCAGGTTGACCCAACCAGCTTCTTACATAGTGGCAAAACAAGAAAATGAAGTCACCATGGTTGTCGGAAGTGGTCAAAGACATACATGAACTGAGAATAACAGAAGGAGACATAACCAATAGATCGTCTCTCAGCAGTATACGTACTTAAGCAAACAAGTTTCCAGGACAAACCTTAATAATGTAAACGAAGGACCTCTGACTGGTAATTCACATTCTCAGGATTTCGAGCGAATAGAAGAAAGTAGAAGCCAAGAAATATTAATTTGGAGATAGAACTATAGAATTTAGTATAGATTTCAAATGAAAAAAATAAAATAAAGGAAAGGGAATTTAGAATAAAGCAATGAATCTGAGAATGGAGAAAGATTTAAGAAGGAAGAATTTAACAGTTCTCTGTGAAATGAAAGAAGAGGTGATAGGATAAGTATCACACTCAACCATCAGGTTTCTTTTCACAAACCAAATAAGTCCAAGGTCAACAAATTCCTATTAAGGCTAAGAAGTGAATAATCTTCAGACTATTTGTCCTCACATTGTTTATACACTAAGTCATACTCATAAAAAACTTTAAATAGTTGCTTTAAAGTAGCTGGGCTTGATCGATTTTAATGAATTATTATAATTATATTCCTTTCATACTTACTAATATTTTGGAGTGGTGTTAAATGGGGGGGTGGCTATATTTATATTTATAAAAAAATTAATTAATAATTATGTTTTTTTTCATTCTTACTAACATTTCTAAAGGGTATTAACAGTTTTAATAACTATTGGAGTGGTGCGGAGAGCTAAATGTGTACAATAAGAACGATTTGGCCGATTTTGATTAAATTTGATAATTATGTTTTTTTCATACTACTAATATTTTTAAAAGGTGTTAACGGTTTTTTTTTTTTAAATATTGGCGGGGTTAGCTAAATTAATGCCTTAAGAATGGCTCAGCTGATTTTACCGAAATTTAATAATCATGTTCCTTTCATTCTTACTAAAATTTCTAAAGAGTGTTAACAGTTTTTTTTAATTGTTAGGGGGTGGGGAGGGTTGGCTAAATTTATACTTTAAGAAAGGTTCGGCCGATATTGATGAAATTTAATAATTACGTTTATTTCATACTGTAAACATTATAAAAGGTGTTAACGGTTTTTTAACTATTTGAGTAAATATTGCCGTAAAACTGTATTTATAAACAGTGTATATACTCCTTTACTAAAGAATTAAAGAGAAAAAGAATTTTTTTTAAAAACGTAAATAAAACCTATACCAACATATATTCCTGTTATTTCTTTCATAAATAATAATTTCACCTTTAAGGCTCACAATTAAAAATCTAAATTCTAAAAGTCATTTTATAGGTAAATTTATGTTAATATAGTATTACTAATTTTGTTTATAAATAAGCATATTGGTTGTAATTTATGCATTAACCTGAAAATTTAGCCGAGGCCACTTAATATATTAATGGGCGTTAGTAAATGAGTAAATACCCTATTTGGGACACGCACGTAGGCGCTTATTTTTACATCACACTTTGGTTTAAAATTTGGTAATCCAAAGGTATTTATTACACGAAATAAATAAAACTTAAGAAATTTTCAGTTATGGCTAGGCTCGCTTATTTGTTTTCATTTAAAAATGTTTGACCCTCATGCTTTCAATAAATTAACTGTTAAGATATTCTTCCAATTCTGCCATAATACTGATGAGACAGGAAGGCAGCTGACTGTGACAGAGCAGAGTTAGGTAACCGTTCTGCTTGAGGTCCAGTCCACCTCGGATCAAGTTGGCTCAGCCCGGAACATTTCTCGGATCTACGGACTCCCTAAACAGGTTAACTTCCGGCTGTTTTGAGGAGATTAGTAAAGGTTTCTATTATCTAATGGTTTAATTTGCACAGGATAAAAAGTAAATAGGTCCAATACAAGTTACATGGATGGACAGTCGACCATTTCTATCATACCTGCGAATAGTCGGTCAAGTGTAAAAATAATATTTTAGAGAAAACGCAATTTTTTCTGCAATGATTCACAAATTAGTATTCATCACCGTAATAGCCTTAGTTATGAAACTAAGTCCATTAGACACAATTAAAGAGAGAAAAGATACGCATAACCCGAAATTCACGAACAAACAAAATGTAGTTAATCGACTAGTAGCATTGATGTTTGAAAAACAATATAATGAAACCAAAAAACTTCAAATATTTCATAACATTATTATTCGTTCAAAGACATGCTCAATTCCTAAAACAAGATATATTTAAAAGGGTCTAAGAAAATTACAAAACATTCTCAAAACTGGGGCATAGAGAGTAAGTACAATGACGGTTAGTCACCTTCCACGTAGTTGGTCAGATACGCTATACTCCCAAACATAAAAGATGATCATCCAATAAGATCGAATAAGGCGGCTATAAGGATCAACAATGTAACAAAAAAACTTCAGGATTTCTATAATTCCAGTCTTTGAAGTTTCTAATACTGTGGTGCTAGTAATAGTATCACAGGAAATAATATTAGAACGAAATTCTGTAAAGACTAGAAATAACTTTAATGAACTGTGTTAGATGACGAGTTTCCATTTATACAACAAGATGATTGGACTATTCACCAAAAAGACTTTCTAACAGAAATATACAAACTAAAATCTTCATTACATTCAGAATGTTTCTCAAATTTGAATCTCAATAAAACTATACGTAATACTTCCGATTGATTGAAAATGGCAGCAATCGTTTTCATTAAATGCCTGAGAAAAATTAAACTAATAACAAGGCCATTAAGTCCGAGTATTGAGGCAGAGTCCCTTCGGTATGGTTTCAATTAAAGAGCCAATTAATATTTGTAATAGGACTGCCTGGCTAAAAATTGTGCGGCAACTTTAACTAGCTAAGAAGAAACAAGGATTTTTATGTTTCTCGGTGTGCTAATTCCAAATCTTAAGCCAATCAAGAAGAGTGGCGGTGAGGGTTCGGGGTGGGATTAAGAGATGGATATAAGGACACTGTTTTACAGATCTGCCAGGATCTGACAATTTTTTGAGGCCTATGGACATCCTTGGCCGATCTCTCCTTCCACTATTTTGAGGAAAATTTAAAAAGAATTTTGATTTTAGATCCTTTTTTTTCAATCATTTCATACATATTTTCAAAAATGTAAGCTAAACACTAGAAAGAATAGCTAATTTTCCAAAAACGTTCGGATTTTTGTTTTAAATACAGCTTATTTTTTAATTTATTTTTTATTTTAAAAGAAAAAAATTGAAATCGCTCATGTTTCTTAAGCGGCTAAGTTAAAATTTAAATCCAGGACCTTAACGTTAACTTCGTTTAAAAAAAAAAATTGATTTTTTTCAGGATTCACTATATGTTTTTCTACTAATTACTGCAAGTTAGGTGTCATAAGAGACGAATTTAACTAATAGGTTAATAGATGACAATAAAAATATGAATAACAAAACTATAGATAGTGTAATTATATATATTTACAAAAAAATCGCTTACTCTATAGCCCACATTTGAAACTTTAGATGACAAAGAAAGTTACCCATGAATGACCAGAGTAGACAAGCAATAATAGATAAAACTTTCCAGTTGCGCTGGATTTTATCCCTGAATTAGATTTATCGTGAAAATAGGGGGGGGGGGAGGTTGGAATGCAAATCATAGTATAATTATTATATCAAAAATCCTCGATGCACCAAACCCGCAATATCTTCTCTATTTATTGAACTAAAATCATGCATAAAAACACTAATAAGTACATTATTACCGTATTACAGTATTACGCTCATAAGTCAAATTGTAAAGGAGCTTATTTATTAGGTTTTTTGTGTAAAAACAATGAATCTATATGGAATTGAACATATCTTCTCATACATCCATATAGTTACAGCAAAACTCATAGTATGGTAAACGAAAATGAAGTATAAGATGGAAGATGAAGATAAAAGATAATTATTCTGGAAAGTAACAGGAATAAATATCACAGCAATAATAATATGTATTCATCATTTAGTTCGAATTCATTTAGATCCAGCAACTAGTACACACAAAGATATGGGCTTCAGTCAAGATAGTGTTGCGATTTTCCTTTCTGCAAGGATCCTCTTTAGTCACCGAGCTTAGAGACCTAATCCTCATTCATGTAAGGATTACTTCCTCTCGGTGACTCCAGCTACTTGAGTTGTTCAATGACTTCTCATCCTTCTCTATGCTCATGAGTATGCTTGGAGCCCTTTTGTATTTTGAAGCCTGTTTGCCATTCCTTCCAATTATAATTTTTACTTTACAAGGACTAATCCAAACGTTATTAAAATTATCATAGAAAAATTTACTGGCTTCAATCGATTGATGATATATTATAAACAGAAGTAATTAGGGACACCTGTAATAAAGGTTAAATGCCAGAAGAAATTGAAACGGCAGTGGAATTTAAAAAAAAATTAAATAAATTTGGACTTCAAAATGATAGTGATTGGTAAAAAATAATTCAAAAATCAATTATTACTTTTTATTTCACGATTAGTTAAATCAGATTACTATTCGCGTATTTTATCACTGGATGTATGAATTGAGATACATGTAATCAATATTTTTAATGTTTATAAAGTAATTATAAAAATGTTTTAAAAAAACCTTCAATATAAAAAAAATGAATTAAAATATGACGCTCCACGTGATGTGAGAGAACAAAGTGACCTTTCAGTGAAATCAATACAGCACGAGGATATCTTCCGTTGCATAGTAACACACTTATATCTAACATCCAATAAAATTCATAGACTTTTGAGAACTAAAAAATTATTATAAAATCAAATAACCATAATCTTAAACAAACGTTTCTTCTTATTGTAACCATCATTATAATATTGAAATATATAGAACGATTTGCAGCATTTGCAAAATCAAAAAGAAATGATTAGGCTAAGTAGTGTTTATAAGACTGACTAATCATACTCGAAATATAAAGTAAGAGTTTCGTCACGTTTTATTTTCAGTTCCCATCGCTAGTAAAACAAAAATAAGTAAATGTATTTTTGTTTTTTAGGTTTAGATTCACCAAAATGATTTTGGACTAAAGGTACAATCTGGAAGTTCCTTTGTAATATATACATTTTTTTAATCATTCATTGGTATTCATAAAATAAAGTTGCAATAATTGATAAAATTGACAAAGCATGAGTGCTGAACAGATCCAGAATAAATATATACACAAGGAGGGAAGATCATCAGTACTTTATATGGAAACAACGAATTTACAATAGTTAAGATTGTCAGATTCCTCAACACTAAACATAACAAGTCGGGTCAAATGATCCTTTTCGAACTTTTAGCAGAAATAATTAAGAACAAAATTCATTACTTTGGTTTTTCACTTTACTACTTTTATTAAAAAAGATATCATAAGTGTTTTTTAAATATCCACTCCTCTCTTATAATAGTTTTTTACCGAGAAATTGTGGAAGGCATATCCATACATGAAATGTCAGCAACTTTAGTGTTAAAGACTTACAAAGGATTGCTAAAGAGTAATCAGATAATTCACAGCGAATGGCACAGTGTGAATGAAAAGAAACGAATCACAGCGAATAACTAAATAAATAGTGAGTAAAGTTCTATGTCAAAAAACAATATACCATAAAGAGGTTTACGACTATAACGTAATTGGTAGTCGTGTATTATTTTTTAAGTAAAATAACAAAAACAACTAATTTGACAGAACCTTCAGAGAATTCAGGAGGGAGAGAGCTAACGTGAGGACCATTCTTTCTCGAGATTCAGGAAAGGATGGTGTCCATTCTTGTCGAAAGATACTTTCGGCAACAAAACGGTTGACAACCTCTTAGGCTTTATCAAGAGGGTGACTTCAGATATAACCTAGGCCACATGCGTTACCTCCTTACTTTCTAAAGTGGTCGCAGAATCCTATTACAATCAGAGGAGAAAGATGCTCTCAAATAGTCACTTCGTTACGAAGCGACATATCTGCCAATGGTATTTTTATCAACAGCAGAGATTCATAATATCTAAGATCAACATTACTTTCTTTTCAAGGGGGAAAGAGATGAAGAGTTTAAACAGAGCTGATTTCATTATGCGTAACATTATAGGATGGAAATAAAAAAAATATACATATTTTTTTTAAATTACTGCTTAAAATGTAACTGTTTAAATTAAACAGCCATATTTTTAACATATAATTAATTTAAAATAATATTTAATATGAAGCGCAGAATTCCAAAACCAGTTATGTCCATTTTTCAAAATTTTTCACAGCTGGCTCGATAATGATGGTCTGACTGAATTGGGAAGACGCCATATTTCTTGTATGACCGTTTTCAATTTGATTTAACTACTTTTGGGAAAAAACCATTCACCTAAAGATAATCTAGTAGAAAAACTATTTTAAAAAACCCTGAAAAATAAACTTATCTGGGAATAATAACATCCGATGGACGGTTTACATAAAGAAAAGGATCAAATAGTTCGATAAGAAAACGGAACGCGCCATTGTTATTCAGGATAACTTAACTGCTATGGACGGCACTAGCTGTTGGAAAAGATGCAATGGACCAGTGTTTCCAGAGACCTAATAATTAAAAACTTTTAACTAAAATGCGTTGCATGAACAAATAAATGTTTGAAGTTTCATATTTATTAAACTCGCAAAATAAATGCGATTCATGTAAATTTGGAAATGGCAAAGAATATTTAAGAATTAACTCCAAATTTAAAACAGCAAATGGTAACAATCGCTAACCATCTAATGATCAAATGACCCTAATTAACGGTAACCTGCTTCAGCGTTACACGAAGGATCTAGTGTTATTTTAAAACATTTAAAACAGGTATCGTAGTCACCACTCATGCACTACCAACACGATTTCTTAAATCCTATTTCCGATCTCACAGACAATCCAAGGCAAAGTCAAAAGAACCAAAAGAAACCTCATTCCCTAAATATCAACAAACTTATTTCTTATGCATTTTAACGATAAAGAAAATAATAAGCAAGAACTAATCATTCTAATAACCTATTAAGTAATTAAACCAGCGCTGATAAAAAATTATCTTTACATACTAAAAAAAAATTATAGTTTAAAAAAACTAGAAAAACAAGCTTTTATAGCGGACCTAAAGCTGAGTGGTAAACAATTTGCAGCAGTCAGACCTTTTAATTTTTTGAGTTCAAGGTTCAAAGCAAATTTCCCTGTACAATTCGTAAGTTTTTTGCATTTTTAACAATACAGTGTATCCAAAACCAACCAATTTTTTTATTTTATATATATATATATCAGAGTAGGAATGGGAAAATTTTTACTTTATAAATCCTATCTTGCACATAATCTAATGGCCTACAACTTTTACTATATAACATTTTTTTATTAAAATTAACCATTCCTGCGTTATTGGCTCGTAAATATGACCCAAACTAACTTTTTGTGAAAGTTGGCAAAATTCTTCGATGTTTGACAATCGATCGTGGCTAAACGCCTAAATTAAAATCAGCTAAAGCGATGTCTTTAGACGCACAATTTAATAATCTTTAATTTTAACATATTTTTCGAATTAAAACATTTTTGTATATGTTTTTTTGCAGAAATATTGGGTTTTTTTGCCCTCCAAACATTTTCCCCTTATCAAATGTAGTCACATTTTTGATATATTATTCTCAGAACCCATCTGGACCATACTTAATCATGAAAACCTACTACTCCACAAAATTAAACTAAGTAAAAAGATTAAATCAAAGTTGTGCAATTATTGTATTGTAATTGGTCCTTGACACGTGTGCAAATTTTCAAGATAATCAGATCGCTGGAAATTGGTGAAAATTACAATGCAAGATTCCGTTACATACAGGTGAAGTTAATAAAAGCGTATTTAAAAAAATACGAACTAATAAGGATTCCAATACCTGAAATTATCAATACAAAAATTGCTTTTATGCTTAGGGAGTAGAGACATCTTCAAATGACTTGAGATAAGTTTACAATACACAAGTAAACAATGAAATCAAGATAGGAGTAGGTGACGATAGGTTCATATTCAGTTTCACGCAACGTATATATTCACATATCAGATTCACTGATTGTTTATATTATAGTTTACAATGGTGAATGAAAAAATAGTGTAAAAAAAAAAGTAAACATGTTCTCATGCGTTTTAGGAACAGCGAAATGAAAACAAAACTCTTTATGGCACAACAGAAAATAAAATTAGAGCTTTCACTCTGTGTAACTTTTAATATTAGCGAACTACATCAAATGATTCCTTTGAATTTCTATCAATCTTAAAACATTCACCATTTCATTTGCCATAGATATATTTTGACGGGCATAGGATGTTTTAACAATTAACAATACTACCGAAATCATTCCTTCGATTTAGTAAATTAAAATGTTGCATTGCCAAGCAGCGAAACAAAAAACAAATGCTGGAACAATGTTTATATAATATAAAGACAAATAAAAGATAATCAAACTATTTTTCCTACTCTGTATTTGTCACTATATTAATGTTTTACCATTAAAAGTTAAGAATTTAAAAACTCGAAAATCAGCAACATACCAGTGCAGAGAAAAGTTAAATTTTCATAAATTAAAATTGGTGTAAATGTATGGATTTTTTTATTTTGTATTGATCCATATAATTATTATTTCTAAATATTTATTAGTTGATATCATTTTTATTTTATGTAATATAAATTTATTTTTTTTAGTATAGTATACATAAAATATTTACTTATTGTTTATTCATGATTATTTAATTAACGCATATATCTGAATCTATAGCTTATAGTTATTAGTGAATCACTTACGTATCCCAACTGCAACGAATCACATTCAGAAGAACTAAAAACGATTTTATGATACATTAAATAGACATTTAAACAGACTTGTACAAAATATGACATCAGGAATCCCTGATGTTGCACGGATATGGCTGAAGAAGAGCTGGATCAAAGGTCTCCAAGGGTAACATCAGCTGAAGGTCAGGAGTATGTCATAGTGTACTGCTTCCCTCATGCCAACCCATGACATGATTACCCTATATATATTATTACATTTGCTTCTTGTAACAAAGCATTACAGTTGCAAATACAATTTTAATTTAAAAAAAATATATATATACATTTTCTCAAAACACTTTAGTATAGTTGAACCACAGAATTAGCACACTGATAAGCTATTACACAACACTCCATACAATAAGAACTGCACTTAGAGGCAGACGACACCGATAAAGCTGACATACCCGAGGGTTGAGACGAAGCTCCTGATGACAGACGCAGGCGGTGGGAGAGGCCGCCCCCGGGTGAGTTGGTACCGCCTCCGTCAGGTGCATCTCCTTCACTGCCCGCTTCCACTTTCTCTACCCCCCGCCTTATGTAACCCCCTCCCACCTCTTACATAGTCTCTGCTCCTAAGGAAATGTGCCTTTCCAAAGGAATTTCGTACATGCGACAATACGTCGTTTCCCACCACAGATGGGTTGACTGAAGTATCTGTGTTATAACAGCTATTGTGGAACACCAGTGTAGAACAATCAAGGAAGGTACTCCGTATAAAGAGTTGTATCGTAAACACTACTTAAGCTATGCTATCTTAGCCTTAATATAAATTATTTTGGAATAACTAATTAATTAATTACCAAACTAATAAATGAATATCCGAAAATTTCTGTTATAAACGGAGACATTTCTCCGTGAAATATAGCATTTCATAAGTATATGAGAGTCGTGCAAAAGTTTCTATACCTTAAAATATTATATACATTGAAGAAAATAAATATCTATACCTTTAAGAAATGAAATACACTTCCTAGCAAAAGTAAAAAAAAAAAAAAAGAAGAAGTAATTCTGGCATTTTATTACTATAAGATCATTTACGGAGCATGTGATTCTTGCAAATTCTGATGATGTCAACATCATGGAACGATCCTTTCATAAAAAAATATATATAATTGATATAATACGAGGGTGAATCAAATATAAACGGTAATTTTCAAAATTATATCGTTTCAAAATTATATCAAAATTATTATCGTATTTTCACAAGTTATAGAAGATATTGCACTGATAGGCATATGGAGAGAAAACGAGTACAGGCTAACTAATCTTGAAAAAATTAAGCTAAGCTATCTTTTAAATATCTAGCTACGACTGATTGATCTAAAGAGTAGTACTTTTAAACAGGTGTTATCTTGGTTTTCATATCAGGAACAATATTTAATCCAAGCCATGTCAACCTGTGCTAAAGGATAATTTGCACGATAAACATTATTGGTTTAGAAAAGAAGCGGCTGAATACCTAACTCAATAAAAAATTAGATTTACTGGATTTGGGGAAGACTCTTAAAAGAATCTTTGTAGCTATTAAGATAACCCGAAATGAATTGGGAACTCCGAAATATTAGCAAGGGACCGCATGTCGTCTATTTATAAGAAGATCACTGGTTAGATAGGCTGAGGGAGCTACATCCAATCCCAAAACTAAGTTTGAAGTTCTGGAATTGGATGAAGACCTAATAGCAACGAACGTCTTTATAAGCTGGGACCTGCAAGGATCAGGAAGGAGGGAGCCAAGACCATAATTTCTAAACCAAATAAATAGCTTATAAAAAAATTATTTAACAAAGTTAATTGAAATAAAACCACAAAGTCGTTTTAGGATTTTGTAAATTAGGATGGTAAATAAAAGCAGAAACGGTAAAAATGAATAAACAAAATTTTAAAAAATAAATAAATAATAAACAAATAAGATGTTAAATAAATGTCTTTACATTTCTATCCTATGTTTATATGTGTATATGATATTGAGAGGTATCACACTTATGGTGCCATTCCACGCAAGTAATCAAGCACATGCACCATCAACCGCATTTATCGACGGAAGGGTAGAATAGGATGCCATCAAGGGCGTAATTTGTAACAATCATGTTCGAGATTGCTCGAAAAATATTACGATGATGACAAAAGTCGAGAAGAAAATACATTCTCAATAAAACTCTAACAGCTACCGTTGATTTAATGCCAATATCACTTCCTGATGAAAAGTCGCATCATACTACCCGCTATTCATTTATGTTCTTATAGCCTCACCCAAGTTTAAATTTATTGTTTCTTTATTTACATTTACTTGATTCAAAGAAAATAATATAGGAAACATTTTAATACCTCAAAAACAACTTATTGATCACAACCACACAAACGTAAAATGAAAATACTGACGTAACTAATCCCCTAAAATAAATATGGATACATTAATTTCAAATAAAAGATTATAGGAAAAATATTTGATAGCTTAATTTATCAGATGTTGCAATAAAAATTTGATCATTCCGAAAAATAAACTAAGTTCCATACTCTGCATAATTCATGATCATTCTATAATACATCTACTATTTTACGTAATTTGTAATTGGGTTTCTAGTATGGTTGGTTAGTAATTTAATCGCTCTCAAATACATTGTACATTGAAATTTCCTATTAGGCTCTTCGTATGAAATTTTGATTAAACCCCGTAATATACCGAAGCAAGGCCACTGAAAATATCAAAATCATCAGATGTTGCCAAAACATACATATTTAGCGTGCTGGCAAGGATGTATTACGGGGTTTAATCAAAATTTCTTACAAAGGGCCAAATAGTAAATTTACCCAGGTTTTAGTTGAAAAAATGTAAGCTCAGATCGGACAAATAGTTATGGAGTTATGGTGAAAAAATTTAAGCGGCTTTCAGATGGAAAAATAATTTTTTATCGAACTATTAGTTTCCGAGTTATAGCCAAAAGAGCCGGCCGACAAACGAGTTTTCGCGAAGTGCGACCCCAGTCAGAGTGCTGGAATTGGGAGTGCAGAGTGCATGAAATATACGACTATTTTTGACTTCACAGCTTCGTTAGGAGTAGTTAGAAGGTAAATAACCTATAAGTCCCCGATCCTTGGGAAACGAGCTTCCCCAGTTTACGGTGGGGGAAGGGGAGAAGATCCCATGTTTAGGTTTTTCGATTATGTCTCGAAAACTGTGTACTCTGGAAAAATAAGCTACAGTTCAAAATTAAATCTAAGTTAATTTCCTATAAAAATGTTTCTATACATATTTGTCTATTTGTCCGAGATTTACTTCATTAAAAATAGCTAATTATCGAGATAAAATAATGGTTACCTCACTTTTTGTGAAATATTTGCTTCAAGTGCACATATATAAATATAAAACGCATATATGAAATTAAAGTAAATTTAATGCTCTACAACTTCGATTTTGACATTTTTTCTGAGAAACGATTGTGGAAGGCACTAGAAGCAAATGATAGTCCGAACCGGTGCCCCCTTCTCTTTCTCCGCGCTGTATCTCGAAAACGGTTAATCCTATGACAAAATGAATATAACCAAAATTATAGAGAATACTATATACTATCAACCAGTTTTGTAACCTTCTTTATTGACGTCCGAGGCATAGAAATCGAGACATTTGAAAAAAAAAAAAAAATGAATTATGTGAATGTTGACCTTGAACATCTAATGATGCTAACATGTTAAGGTCGGTGACTTCTCACCCCTTATTTAGACGACCAAAACGAAAGTATATGCAAAAATTCATCTTCATTGCTTCCATTCCGAGAATTTCTGTATAAATCTCTTTATTTGAATGGGCTAGACGTTAAAACCCGATGACACAAGAACTCTATTATGGTTAAACACAATTTTCAACTAATCCCACAGAGAAACAAGATTTGGCGCGTTAAAATCGAATCAAGCCTGATATGGATAGGCGATGATATCAGTTCAACAGTGGCCGTGTCGGAACATTTATAAAGAACGTCAGATTAAAAAAAAAATGCAAACACCTCCACAGATTGCCTCGAGGAACACAGCTATAAATTTCCTTAACGTGTGGGGGCGGTTTGGCACGGAAACGAACAGCGTTTATCATACATATTAAATGGCAATCGTCAACATTTTTTTAACAAGGCAAATGAATTTTTGAAATGAAAAATATAAAAACTAGTTGTTATTTTACATTATAATAAGTGAAAAATTATATATTTTATCTCTAGTTTCTCATAGGAAGAAATGCCATATTTTAATTTTTAATTTATTGTGTTTTCTAAAACAGTGAAAACAATAAACTTCTGGAATATATTTCTCAACTGTTTGTTTAATTGGTAATTAATACAAATAAACGCAACGAAACATGTTAAATGAATAGATAAAAATAAACTCAGATAGTTGCTTAAAAAAAAATGATCAGTTAACCTTTAACAGTTCACATAACCTTCTATTGTTTCCAACAATCACCTACTTTACCATTAAGAAGACCCATATGTTAAAAAAAACAATTTACGGTTAAATTTTTTCAGCAATAGTTCATAAAAAAATAAATTTGTGAAGTTACTGATATACATCTGAATATGTTACCATTCATTGTAAGTATTAAAAACTAAAAACTCGGTTTGAGATACAGTAGATATGAATTTTTCAGCGATATCATATCTTTAAGCTCAAGTGAATCGCAAAAAAAAAAAGCTCTCATAATATAATAACTTATATAATGATTGAAATGGAGATATAGCATATGAATCTTCCGAAAACAATACATTATTATTTCTTGAGCTATACATCTCAATTATTTGAGCTATATAACACGTTTCGATTCTGATAATTGATCCTGACGAAAATAATAACTCCTTGAAAAGACGGTTTATTGAGTTGGAACGTTTCACACAAAAGTATGTTACCTTCAATAACTACTTCCAAGAATGCTATTCTTTTAGAGACGTATTAAAATGAAAACATTTGTAAACTAAATAAAATGAAACTAAACTATGTAAAATGCAAAATTAAACAAAACTCAATGCTCTAAATTGTCTTTGGCTGATTTTATCCATTTTAATGGATTATTACGGGGAGTCATTACACATTCAATCATCAGTAATATATTAAGCCCTTAAAAGTATGTTCTTACAAGTCAGATGTCATTTTTTAAGTTAAATATTAAAAAAAAAAAGATTTGGCCATGTTCAACTAAGTTCATAGACTTAAGCTAAGGCCATTAGTTAATTTGTGCAAGGTATTTGCAAGTTTTTAGTATGTGCAAGGTACGTCTTAATCTCGGTGACAGTAAAATATAATAAAAAAATAAAAAAATCCTATCTTCTTTTCTTTTTTTTTTACTTTTCCATTTATTGAAATTTACAACTGTATATATAACAAAAAATGCATCCAGTAAATGCATTTACTGTTATTAGTTATACATAATAACAAGACAATTGCTTATAAAGCAACAACCCAGGGGTAGCACTTCAATTAAAGTTCTATATGAGATGGTCCCAAGACCATCTTCTTTTCAGATGCCTTGAAAGGTTGTCAGGAATAGATTGGTAAGCAAGTTCAGAAACTACTGAATTTTAATGGTTATGGAGTTTACCTACTATAAAAGGATAGGTATCTGTTGGGCTAAATTAGCAACATATGGAACATTAGGGATTTTTGAAGGATTTAGGTTTGCAAGATACGAGATGAATTAGACGGATTAGTGGAGCCTCAGATCTCAACTTCGTAGTTTCAAATAGCTCTAATAACTGTCATGTAAATGAATCTTGTGTAATAAATTGGCATCGTAGAGCGTTTGTCTAGTTAATGTCGAACAAGTCGAAAACGACAAGCAGTTTCTTGTCTCTTTAGTCTTGTATGTGGATTCCAAGTCAAACGTTTGTCCAGATATCGGAAGGTATCGGATCTGTTCAACAGGAAAATGTTCTACAGGGATTAGTGGAATATTGTGAAAGGATACTGTAGTACAATAGGTGAGGGGATAACGACGAAGGTCTTCTAAAATTAAACAGGCTACCACGCTCCTGAAAAATTTCGAAAATAACTTATTCCTTTGTTTATTAAGGCCAACTTTATGTCAAGCCTCTCTTTAGAAAAGAAAAAAAAATTAAAGGAGGTACTCACAAAAAAAGACATAAAAGAAACTCATCAACGGAGATAGGAGTCCTTAAAAAAAAAGATCCAAGAAGTTAAACATGACTCGGATAAAAAGCTATTTTAAACAGCACTGTTTTAAATTTAAACAATAATATGCCCCCTTCAAGCGAAAGCACTAGGTAAACCAACACGTCAATATGGCCTCTTTGAAGAAAAATAAAACCCCATACATTTTTTAAAACCGTTTTGCGTACTAATAGGACGTGGAAGACCTAAAGGTATAACAAAAAGAACCATGAGGAAATTCTGTTCGGGGATTAAAAAAAAAATTCTAAATGTTATGAAAGAAGACATTGATTCAGGTAATAATTTGAGGGACCTTATATTTTATAGAGATGAGCTGTTACATGCATTTCAAAGCAGATTCGTGAATCAGCAACTGTTGCATAACTGACAACTGCCACACAATATTCACTCGTCTTCAAATAATTAAGCAATATGACCAAGCGATATTACTTTAAGTAACATTATCTCCTTCACAATAAATATGGATTTTCTTAGCAATTAATAGCCCAATAAAATAATATTATATAAACGGATAATAATTCATTAAATCAACTTTTGTTGTTCAAAGGATTATAATTTGTTTTTTTGTAACGGGCAGGCTTCTAGGGTTTTTTATATTTACTACAGAATATACAAAATTATATACATCTAATGATAGTGTTTTCATTTTATTTTTTTATTATTAACTTATTATTGATATTATTATTATTATTATTTTATATTCTGTATATTTAGAAGTTATTTACTTCCTATTTTTGCATACAGTCATGAATGTATGATTTAAATCTTTTTCAAAATAGTCTATAAACTCTTGCTTCCAATAATCATATGTGACACTTAATTCTCGAGTTTCATAAAAACGTTATGATAATCAAGACAACTAAAAAATCGCTGCAAAATTTAACATATTTATATTAATTAATATTCCAAACAACTATTATACTAATCTAATGCAATAGTCCTTTAATGAATACTATTTTAAAGTAATTGAAATTTTTGAGATAGATTTCAATCGATATAATATTGTAAAAAAATTAAATAAAAATAATAACAAAATTGTTAAACAAACTTCAGTTATTTGTATTTGTATTATTTGTAGACAAATAATTAGATAATTTAAATTAATAATTGAAGTTTTACCGATAAAAAATTTGTACTGTAGCATGCAATTAATAGGACTTTTTTCCTCAACGATGTTTTCACGTGCTAATATGGTACAGATTGGTTCACTAGTTTTGTTGGTTAATGATTACAAACGAAAAATGGCTACCCATTTATATAATATGTAGTATAGATATACTCTATTATTAATTATATTATTGTACGTAGCGATCATTATTTAACTATTACTACATTCATAGGGCGCAATAATATATAATTTTCATTGAAAAAAAAGCTTAATTATTCGGCAATAAAAAAAAAATTTACTTACAATTAGATGCATTACCAATTTTATCAGCTTACCTGTAAAGGAAAAATATATAGAATTAGAACCAAAATAATTATTACACACAAATTAATGAGCATGATAAATTGTCTATGATTTTTCTTCAAATTTAGAAGACCTTTTTTTTTTGTTTTAAATTTAAATGCAGTAAAGACTTTGAGATAAAACTAATAATGATTTATTTATGCCCTCGATATATTATACAATCACAAACGAAACTTTTTAGCTTAGCAGAATTTTAATTACTTCTAAATCAAAATGGAAATTCCTTCACATCAGGATTATCAGAAGACTTCCTTAAAACTGGAAGCTGAATTGGTCATTAATCAAATACAAAGGAAATTGTGCCAGTCACATACACCTTATATTTTTTAGTCAATGAATGCAGTACATATGGAATACAATTTTTTAATGGGACCACCTCTGAAGTAGGCCCTAACGATCAAAAAAAGAATTACCAAAATCGATTCATAATTGACGCAGTAATCGCGTAGCAAAATAAAAAAAATACAGACAAATTGAGAACCTAAACTGTAATGAGTGCGAAGAGGATACTGAATTAAGAAGGAATTTTCGTCTCCTAATTAAGTAAGTAAAACTAGAGACTAATTTCGAATTTCTCTAAATATGCTTCTAAAAGTAATTTCTCATGGGGCAATTAAACAATGTAGGATTTAAGTGGTTAGGACCCATTCATAGCCAAAACAAAGACTGTTTCAAATAAGCGTTTACTATGTTGTTTATACAAAAGGAATTCAGAAAAAACTTCTGTTGGAAAGAAAGGAGACCTATTGAATACTTGGATTACAAAATTTTACCTAATTGCGATATCTATAAATATTAACTAGTAATATGTTAATTGATAAGTTGATGTATAAAAGGATACATATAATTGTCTTTTAGCTGTGAAGACCCACTCAAGGGAAGGTTACGTGAAGATAAGACTAAACATTAGATAAAATAAACCACCTCCGGAGGTTGGAACCAAGGTTGTAACCACCCAACCCCATTTCCGAAGAGGGCCCAATACAAACATCATGGCGTGGTTGGACGAGATAGAGCACGCACACTTAACGACTCAAATATTTCAAAGGATATATAGCACTAGAACATGACAAGGTCCTTTTTGTAAACGTCGGGTCAATAAATGAGGACTTAATGTAGCTAACTAAAGGTTAGGGGAATATTAACTAAACAGGATAGATCATAACTTGTGCTCCTGTACTAAAAAAACAATATATTTTACACTATTAAATTATATAGTTAATATTTATACAAGATAATTTCTTTGTTTAAAACAGTATTCACTTTAATGTAAAACTATTCTATTTCGTCGCATAAGCAACCACATCTCATAATTTATTTCCCTAAATTTACAGAAGAAACATAAAACTGATAACATAAAATTGATTAATTTATACGAGTAAAAATAAGGAACTTAAGCGTGCCTGAATATCGCCGGTGTATTACCTAGAAAACGGCTTAGTTGTAGCATGTAGACACAGGGTTCAATTTGTGCCACGTGGATAAAAATGGCTGTAGCGTTGTAGCATTCGGTTTTTTTTTTTTTTCCAAAATCTGACCTCGGAAACGGATTCAGCGCAAACCTTTACATAAAGGAAAGGGTCTAATTACTCTTAAACAAAAAATGATTCACAGCAAGCTGTTGCTTAAGCGTCGATATACGTTTTTACTAAATTGGTGCAATATAGAACCGTGGCGGTGGGGTTTCAGGGCGGAATTAATTGATGGTCATCTCCTGTTATTACGCCCAAAAGCCAGTGAAGGATACCGGCTCCAGATCTGCCAGGGACTGACGATTTTTGGCGGCCTAAGAACATCCTTGGACACTTTCTTTCCCGACAAATTAGTTTTCATCCTTAAGGATATTATTTTAGAATCTTAGTTTTCGTCCTTTAGTAAACTATTTTGAGATCTTCCAGGATATTCCGCTATTGTTGTCCATTTTGAAAATTTATTTATTATTTTCGTTTTTTAAAATGTACACTCTCTCTTCCCATTTAATCCTTTAGAAATTGTTGTTGGAAAGTTCACCATTGGTTGTCCTTTTCAAAATCCGCCATCGCAGACCTTTTTGAAAATTGAATTAATTATTACGTTATTTACAAAAGAGTGTTTACTCGTCTAATCCTTTAGATTTTCGAACTTTCCGACCAATGCTTTGGACAGGGGACTAAAGCATTAATCGTTCTCTCGACCGAAGGGCATCCTCATCCTAGGCCAATCTCCTTCCAGACAAATTAGTTTTTGCCCTTAAGGATACCATTTTGAAATCTTCTAGGATTTAACAATTTTAATCAGTCCTAGGATAGTCCGCCATTGTTGTCCATTTTGAAAATTTATAATTTTCTTGTTTATTTGGGCTCAACGTCCTTATATAGGCCAATTAGGGCAGGAAGGACGGATTATTGTACAGGTTACCAAACTATCCTAACCAGGATGGGTCCTGTCCTAATTTATTTCGTGGGTCCGCCACAAATTACACCTTAACCTTGAAGCAGGAGGGATTCAGGATCCTTCCCCCCAACTCACTTGGCCATCATTCTTTTTTTTAAATTAATTAAATATTTTCGTTTTTTAAAATGGACACTCTCTCTCCCTGTTTAAGTTTTTGTTTTATCCTTGTTATCTTTGTTTTGTTTTTTTTATTCAATTATATCATAATATATAACTGCGCACACACGTATATATTTATATTACAATGCGAAAGGACGTTAAACTAGTAACGTCTAAAATAATGCTACCATGACAACTAATTTATTCAGACAGATTATTAATCTTAAATAAATTATTTTTATTTATTTTATAATTCAATAAATATACTTAAACGTTCCTATTTTTAACTAACTCTAGATATGATTATATTTTCCGCTGCTTCTTTTAAGGAGAAAATCTTGCATAAAACAAAGTTGAACTTCGATTGACTAAAAAACATCTCCCTTTTCTTCCCCCAACACCCTGCGGAACTACTGCCATGGATTATTACTGACTGACTGTGCGCCTGCTTCTTATGAGCACCAATTGTTGAGACTGCTAAGCCTCTTCTTTCTGCCTGGTTTGAAACTTCCTGCCGATACAAACTACAATACCTGCTACGTCATTCCAGCTCTCCACCGCGGTCATTGTGATTAAACATAATTCTCAAGAGTTTATAACAATTCATTAAAGTGATAATAAATAAGCAGCTAAAGAAATAAAATATTTTTTGTTTTTCAATTTTGAATCTTAATTCACATATGTCCTAGCAGTGCCAACCAGCAGAGACAGAAGACAAGAAAAAGGAGACAGCATAAATAACATTTGCCGAGGGAGAAAACAGCATGAAAATGATGTAATAAACACATACAACTTTATGTTGTTTAACTAATTCTAAAATAATTCCAATACAAATAAATATTAAGCAAATACTAATGTAAGTCGCATTACAACATAAAAATAATAAGCTTCATATTGGAATTATTCCTACAAAAATTAAATGATTATACGAGCAAAAATCATACGTATAAATTATATAATTTCATTCTACTAGTTAAATGAATATTTTAATCACGTTCGTTATTTATATAAGTTTAATTAAAGACAGATGAGTAGCTGTTATACTGATCCTTCCAATCTAATGGATCTACGTGATCTCTCATAACATCAACAACCGTTGATCAAGAAACAACATCAATACTACCCTCTTAGGTTTTAGCGGAATGCCTGTCTCCGATAAAGACGCAATTTGGTTGCTAATTCTACATTGAAAAAATCGATAAAAATTATTGCATTACGGCTATTATGCACTAGGAGCTAAGAAAACAATATTAAAACGTGGTGGAGCTCCTACTAATTATCTACAGTTTGAAAAATGACATCTATAATGTTCATTCACTAAAAAATTTAATTAATAAAATTAAACATAAAAAAATATTACTTTTTGAATAAACCATTAGCCTTAATGATTTTTTTTCTTTCAACAAAAAATTACGGATTCTGATTTAACAATATAAATTAAAATCTAAAAATATTAAAATTATCATCTAAAACAAAAAAACTTTTTTCTATTAATCTTTCCAGGAGTGTCGACATTTCGAGAGCACACGAATTTGCAAATCTCAAACCAAATCACTTTATTCAATTACGACATTCCTTTGCTTGTTGTCAAAAGCAGAGCTAACACTTTTCATCCATATAAATAACACTTGTGTTACCTAAAAAGATCAATTTAAAAAGAGTAGAAGTAAAAATTAAAAAAATAAAATAATATTTTTAGCTAATAAATTTAGTTATAAAAATTGTAGGATCATCTATAAAATCTAGTGCATTAGGACCGATTCTATGTCAACTTAATTTGGTTTGGACCGGTTTTGTGGTTAAGGAATAATGGACAATTCTATAATTAAAAAAAATAATTTAAAGGACCTGTGTTAATTTTTTCATAAAAACGTTTTTAATTATAAATTCACCTGAAGCATTATTGTTTTCTGAAAGAATTCTTAGAAGTCGGTAATCCGTATGATCCAACAGCCTAACATATCCCCTGGCTTTAGACATTCACATATTCTAAATATGGCAAGGCAAAAGAAATATCAAGCACTGTGTTTTAACCATTTAATGTAACAATTAAATACTAATCCAATGGTTTATTTATGTAAAAACCTATTATTGTATGATTTTTTTTCCCTATAAATTAATTATAAGTACTTTAACAATAAAACAAGAATGTCAAATACATCAACTAAGTTTTATTTTATATATTTCTTTTTGCCAATTGCAAAAAATACAGGGTAATCGGCAATTTAATAAATATACGAACTTAGGAAATATTGTGCGAAATAAAGTACAAACATATTGCAAGATCGGCTCCCAACAATTCTAAATAAACTGAGTTGAAGTACAACTGTACAGCGTATGCAGCTGACGAATTAGTTATACATTCAGATTGAGTGGTGTAATCGAATAATGGCTAACTTTACGGGGAGAGAATAATAACAAGGGACTACTTCGCTTTGTTGCGGCAGAGAGCCGGCTAATTACAAAGAACTGTTTTAATTAAACAGGGATTTGAATAAATAAATAATCTTAGGAGCAGAAATAATAAACAATATTGTAATAATACAACTAATGATTCATTCGTACACCAGGGAATGATGCAACACCCTCTGGTGTATAATCATTAAATTAAATAATTTTTAAAACCAAGCTTTAATAAAGTTCTAAAATAATTATAGCTGAAACAACAATTACCAACTCTGTCCTCTCCACAGAAGTATGTTTTTGGATATATTCAATTTTATGAAATATACAGATTATATTAAAAAAACACTTCAAGTTTTATAAATGATAACCAGCAACACTATAATTCATTTCGGCATACTTAACTTTCCACAGTTACTTTATTGCGGGAGTGCGAAGCTGAGACGTCACTACAAAGGACCGTGCCAAAAGAGTGGTCTGTCACGTAAGACCAGAGTCCCTACTTTCCAACATTAAGTTGTCACTTTCGTTACTTTCCTTCTTACCCAATCTATTAATGCATGATTTGTTAAAATGAATATGAACTTTTCAGCCGGTGGACAATCCTATAGTGACATTTCCTTCATTTAAGTGCCGGGGACGTTTTACTGATATTCACAATTTGATTCATGATTCGATTATTTTCCGGAAAAACCTAGAAACTTCATTTAAGTTAAAACCAAAAAATTTAAAAAGTCAGTTACATAAACATATTATCTCACTGCTAAAGATAACAGATAAAAAAATATATATATTAAGTCTTCGTTATGCCTAGTTTTCAAACTCTCCTAATAATATTACAACTCCGAATCAGAGTTTCATTAGGAGTAGTTAGGTTAAACCTAAAGATCCCCAATCTTGAGGGGGGGGGGAGCATACGGGATTGGGGAGGGGGGAGGGGAGAAGGTCCTATTTTGGATTTTTTGATTATATCTTGGAAACGGTGTACTCAAGAAAAATATATTTAAAATACAAACTACAGCTAATTAAATTTTCCAGACAATTATTTCTATGGATATTTGACGTAGATTTCGAGATATACGTTATTAAAAATCGAGAAAAAAATATAATTTTTACCTCATTTTTTGTAAACATTGGCTTCTAGTGTTTCCCACGACCATTTCTCAGAAAAGTAGTCATAAACAAATTTGTAGAGCATTAAATTTACTTTAGTTTTATGTATATGTTTGCTATTTTCTTTTCAACTGGATCAAAAGTTCTACATTTTTTACAGTTATAACATTTATTTAAATTATTACAAATCAAACAATAATAATGAAAATATTTATATGTACTGGTTATAATTGGAAAAAGTAATGATATAATGAAGAAATAAAAATTTAAATTTCGTCCTCTATAAATTATTAAAGCTAATCAAATTTATTTTGTTAAGTCAATAGTTTTAGAGATGTGAAGAATGGAAAAATACAAATTTTTGTCAAGAACTCGGCACATTAAACTTATTATACTCAATTCTATAATATTAAAATCGGATCAGCAGTTTTGCCACCACAAGCGCCCAAACATTGGCCAAGTTGCTGTAAGTAGCACATCTATTAAAAACAAGTTTGTCGGTACTCTTTCGGCTATACCTCCATTTTAAGTAGTTAAACAGGGTCCAAAAGTAAGTTCAGTCCCCTAAATGGCAAAAATAAGTTAAAAACTGATTTACTTTTTTTTTAGTTCATAGATAACACTTATATAAACAAGAATTAGACACCGTTATATAATAATTTAAATTTTCAAAGTTAAAGTTCTACACATAAATTTCTTGTAACAAAGTTACAGCACAACAAGAAAAAAGTAAAATATTAAATTATGAAACATAAAAAAATAAAACAACCTCTAGACTTTGTTCCACATCAATTTGTTTACACTTAATTTTTTCCAGCAATAACCGTCAGTCCGAAAATAGTTCCTTCCCATAGAACTGAGAAACAAAATATTCAAGGATAATGTAAATGTAATCCATCTAACGACTCATTAATTTCAGTAACGTGGCATGAAAGGATGGGGAAAAAAAAGGATGAGCAAAAGCAGGACGTCACTGCCCACCCTATCTACAAAATAATTGGCGGCGCCTATTCAGGTCGGCTTCCAACCATAATGCAGCATTGTGTAGGACAGCGATGGCATCACTCAACAGAATATATCAATATGACTCATCAAGACTAACCTACCGTAACATCCATATCAATAAGTTTGCCAATGAAGATCTATATTTATTTATATTATTTTTAGATATTTTTTTAATTGAAAAGCTAAACATTCTACAACTTATGAATTATGTTCTACAACCTAATTAAGCTTACTATATTTAAATTAATTTTTCTTTTCATAACATAAAGAAGCACATTTGGCCAACGCTTTCAAATGATTGAATTTTTAAGTTTTTAAGATATCCCTTAAGTAAGTTGAAGAAAAGTAAATAAAAAATAAGTACCATACCTAACAACTTTAAAATTACCAGATATATATATGTATAGGAAGAGAATGATAATTTCCGATGCGAAAAACTCGCCTCGGCCTCTAGAAAATGGACTGTATGGGAAAATATCAAAACGAGGTTTCGCACCTATGGGGAGATATTATTGAGAAGGTAGCATAAACAAATAATACATAAGAAACTTCTCACCTTGTTATTGCCGCCGACGATCTGTTCGGAGGCCTCCGAAATGCTTCTCCCAAGCTGCAAAATTTGTTCAGGCTCTTTACTGACTGGCACAGGAAATAAGATCACTTTTAAAAGAGGAATAGGGTCCTGGAAGACTATTTTGTCTTGGTCAAAAAAGTGATGGAAGACCATGAGGTCTTGGGCAATTTAAATAGGTGCGTACTGGAGCACAGATGCTAGAAGAAAGAGAAATATTCTAGTAGGGATTAACGCAGATAAGGGCGAGTTACCTAGAGATCCATAGAGTGCGTCAATATACGGTATATTAAAGTTTTCTCCTTCCCCCCCCCTCTCACACAAAAGCGCCGATTGGCGCGAACATATATATATATATATATATATATATATATATATATATATATATATATATATATATATATATATATATAATTATAGGGCACCGATGCCTTGAACATCCCTTGAAGCCTTAGACTGATAACTTTACTCAAGTACCCTTTCAAATTTTAAATCTGTATTGTTCTACGTTTTGAGGAGCAGTAGACATTGCCATAACCATAATACATTCACTACTAAAGTCTACCATAAATATATTAAAATAATCATGAATACCGAGTAAATGAACTCCAAAACAAAATCACTATAGGTTTTCAATTAAATATCATGTTAAAAAATGTCACCAATATATTAATTAACAAAAGCAGAACAAATAAAAACAAATCTTTAAGTAAATGTGTGCATATATAATACATATATATATTTATATGTATGTGTGTGTGTGTGTTTTTTTTATTTGTGAATACAAAGTAATTTTTTTAATCTATGTAAGCAATTTACAAAAAAACAAGATTAAAATGGCTCGGTCACGTTGAAAGGATGCCAGAACAAAGAGTTCCCAAGAAAATGTGGGACGGACAGCGACTAAGAGGGAGGCCTAGGGTGACGTGGCTACAAAATGTCGAAAAGGATTTCCAAAAAATGGGAATCAGAAGATGGAAAACAAAAGCCAAGGATCGCCAAGAGAGGCTACGAATTTTGGAGGAGGTCAAGGTTCTTCAAGAGCTATAATAATAATAAATAAATAATAAGCATTTTACAATCTTGTTTTTATTAAAAAGCCACTCGTAAACATCAAAAAAAAAAATTAATAAATTTGTTTTAACGTAGTAAAATGATAGAAATCTTTTGTCAATAATATTTCAGTAGCTATGATATCTGATTTAAATCCTAAAAAATTAAAAAGTGAAACAAAAAAAAGTGACTAAACCGACAGTTATACGTATATACACATATATGTAATGGCAATATTGCAAAACATAATAAACATTTAAAAGAGTTTGTCAAAAATTTATCATAGTTCGCCCGATCTGATTTGGTATTTATAAAATTAAAAAAAACTTTCCACCTTCCTCTACTTCGGTTTAAAACAAGGTATTTAAGCATTTAATCGAAAAAACAAGACAAAAAAAAAACAATAATCAGAAGCAAACAACTAATTCAGTTACTAAATAAACTTATTGCTATTTAAACAAGGAATAAATCTGAGTGTTGAAAGTAGGAGTAGCAAAAACTATCCTTCAGAATATCAAAACAGCGAATAAATCTAAGGAGCTTTCAAAGATTGAAGTACAAAGAAAGAAGAATGCCACACTATAATCCAGACATCTCAACAACCTAATAAAAAATCGTGTAAGTTCAAAAAGACCATTTTGAAGTACATAATAAATTATTTGGTTGAATCACCGCAAACATATTTTTCATTATTTTTTCCATTTTCAATTAATAGCTTATACAGACCTTTCCCCGTTCGGCTTGCATTCCTTCTCCATCTCCCATTTCCTAAATTCTTTACTGCCAACTTCTTCTCATTCCATTCGCACCAAGACATCTCCTATTAATGATTCATCCATTTTACTTTTTTTTAAAAACGAAATTTATATTTCAACTAATCAGTGAGTCTATATAATCTTCAATTATTTAATCTAAGGTTGGCTAAAGTCTCAGCCCTAAATTTTAGGGAGTTTATTATTATTTTTTTTTTTTCCTTTTTGCAGAGGAAAGAGGACATTAATTTTTCAGTGCATAATCAGCCATGCCACGATAAGCGTAGGAGCCCCCTGCTTTTTATTAAGTACCCACGCCAAGTCCAACCTCCACAAACCTAAATTTATTAAAAACTAGCAAATGCTGATTGGAGGAGACTCCAACGATAAGGTGTGGCTGGATACTGCAACATTATTCACACCTCCTCAGACGTTTTTAAGTATTTTTTAACCATCAAGTTACTGAGTATCATACTAGATTACTTATAATAAGACAATACATGAATTTTATAGTTCAACAACATAAAAAAATAAGGATTAAGAAATATATTGTAAAAAATATATAAACAAAATATATGAGGAGGTGAGATGCAAAACTCGTTCGTTCCATTTTTAATTTTTTAAATTGAGATGTCAGTGGATTCTAAAAGATATTAACTATCTTTATATATTTATCAATAAATCTCTTTATATATATTATCTTTATAATCTAATAATAAATATATCTTAATCTATAAATATCTTTATATATATTATCTTTCTAAAAGATAATTAAGATCCAACTTTTCAAAAAAAGGGAACGAACGAGTTTTGCATCTCACCTCCTCATATATAATAATAAATTAACAAATAATGCATAGCTACAACCTACTTATCTTCTAGGGGAAGAGATTCTGACAATGTTGTGTCGTTTCAAGACCAACAATAACAAAAGTATTTGATTAAAGCTAAATCATTTTCAACCGCAAAGTTTTTTCCACCAGGCCAATGAAGAACAAAGATAGAGCACACCTAATATAATACGGACATGTCCCACAACGGTCAATTTCAGTCTTACAATTATATAGTTTAATATCATGTTTTATATTAAAGGTTACTAACTAAAATAACAATTCAGCTCCCCCAATCAACATGGCCATATCTATTCTATGGACCATAATTTAAATAATTCACTGTATTTCTATGTCTCTACTATACTTTTTAATACTTTGATTATTTGGTATAAGTATCCAACGCCGAGTCCATCTCGTTTCTTTACTTCGAGTTTCGAATTCACCATTTTGTTTATTTCATATTACTTATACGTTGAAAATTGTAAATGATAGTTTAACTATAAAATTTGTATTTTATTATCCAAGGTAACGCAACTTTGAAAACCATTATACAACTTTTAAATTATATAATACCTGATGTATCAAATAGATTCGAAAATAAACTTAACAGTTTTTTCTCAAGATATTCTTATTCAAAAGAACTCCAGCACGCAAATATTTTGATATGTCTGCTAGGCTCTACTAAACCATCCAATTTATCTCGTATTCAATCCTTACAATTAAAAAAAAAAAAGAAAAACCTTAGAAAAATCCTCAATGGTCCTTACTTCGCCATTACATGGTGTCTACTAATTTCAGCTATCAAAATTCCCGACAAATTCCCGATTTTTTCAAGAATTTTTGTAGAAATTCCCGACTTTTTAAAAAATATTTCTAGAAATTCTAACCAATCGATATTTTAATGCTGTTCCAATAATGATCTAAACAAATCAATCTATGCATACTTTGCTACTTAACATATCACAGTTAAACAATATAAAAAAAACAAAACAATTTTTTTATATTTCAGATTAATCTAGATAAATTTCAAGAAACACATCAATGTCAAGTATTGCCATTCGGTTTGAAAATAGTTACACGGGGTTGACAAATAAAACTACTTCAAAAATATATGTCTGATTAGATAATTCTTTTTTTTTTTTCCATCTGAAAACTGGTTAAATTTACTATGAAACCTCATCTATGAAATTTTGATCGTCCCATGATGTCCTCACGCCATCACGGTGAGAACTCCATACTCTAGTGAAATCCACTTTTTTCCAGTATATTTCTTGCTATAACTCCGAAACTATTTACGAGAATTGGGTGTTTTACGGAGCTTGATCAAAATTTCATATATAGATCGGATAGTAAATTTAACCAGCGTTTGAACGAAAAAAATAAATTTTTAATCGGACAAACAGTTTCGGAGTTGGAGTAAAAAAAAAACAATACAGAAAAACGTGTTTTCGCGGAGTAGTGAGACTCACCGCAAGTTAGCCAATCTCTTCAATCTTTCCCTCCCCTACAGCTTTAAAACTATTGATTTGAGAAAAAAAAAATTCATAGAATCAATTTTTTTTCCAAATGTGATTGGTTTTAATAATATAAACAACACAAAATGTACCACAAATAACGGATTCCGAATTATTTGATCGCGATAACCTGAGATATACGACAAACACACATATATATATATATATATATATAGTTATGGAAACCCAATGGTATTAGAGATAATAAATAAATGTACACTATCCCCTCTCCTAGATAACTGTATAAAAGGGGCACCCCCACCTACGCCCGGGGACACTCTGCTCGTCTAAGCGTTGTGACGCCAGATGTTCAACACGAAGTCCTTGTATTAGGCTATGAATTGTGCTTTTTCTTGTATAATGTATGTCTGTCAATAAAAACGCTATTTTTAAAAACTCAGTCCCGCGAACCTTTTATTTAGCTATATATATATAGATATATATATAGATATATATATATATATATATATATATATATATATATATATATATATATATATATATATATATATATATATATATATACATGACGTTTGTTGAAGCTAGTATGTAGGTATATAAAACAATGTTCGATGATGACGTAATTCCCAATTATGCTGTTATTTAACAATAACAAAAATAAATAAAGTTGATTGTTTGATAAATAAACCATAAAAAAATACAACGGTATTTTCCCCCAGAACCCACTTACATTGTAGCAAATCTAGTTTACTTTAAAATTATGTAGAGTGACTACACCTATCCTTAACTGACGTATTAAGCAAAAACTGAAAAAATTCTGAAACCTTTAGCATTAACAAAGACTTTTTACCGACTTTCGCAAATTTTCTGTAAATTCCCGACTTCCGAAATTCCCGACTAGTAGACACACTGCCATTAACAGCTTTGAGATGGGTAAAAAAAAAGAATTCGGATCGGACAAATAGTTTCGGAGCTATGGCGATTTTTCTAGAGCAGGGTACACTTAAGACGGTTATTTCGTGTTCTCGGCTCCAAACTATTACATTACAGATTAATAGCCAAGATAATCTTCATACCGATTCAGCTTGCGCGATTCATAAGTCTAGAGAATCCCTGCAAGGGTCAGATTATCACAATTAAATTTTTAAACTTAAAAAAAATTAAATGTTTTTTCTAATATGAACCGAACATCTTGCGTATAGTACTTTATTTTATGGTAAGTAAAATATTCAATAATTTTACCAAATAGAAATGATTATATATATATATATATATATATATATATATATATATATATATATATATATATATATATATATAAATAATAATAACGCTTTATTGACATATATACAATAACAAATCATTTAGTATACATGTGCCGGTCTTAAGTCCTCTACATGATTAACATAGTTTTATAGTTTAATTAATGGTTTTACACTTTAAAGATTATCTGTGAACAGTGGGAAAAATAAGGAAAAGACTCACAAAAAAAAAAGTATTTACTATTAGTTTCCATCTCCGGCAATTCATTTTTTTGTGACTTTGTTGCAACCGATTTACAATTGTATCGATGCGGTAAGAAGTTATGTTTAGTGCAGTGTCATCTGCGTATAGGGATATTGTTACATTAGGGTGTTTCGGAAAGTCTGACAGGAACAGGTTGAACAGAGTTGGAGATAGACAGGAAACTTTGTGGGAGACCTGCAGGAAGGGTAAGTGCTTTGGAGGAGAAAAAGTTTATTTGTGTATAAAGTTGTCGATTGGAGAGAAATTAATGAATTATAGGAACAAAGTAAGTAAGGGGGAAATTTGTATATTATCAGTTTGTGAATTAGCCCAGTATGCCAAACTGTGTCAAATGCTTTTTCCAAGTCTAACAAAAGCATTTCTGTGTGTTTTTTCTCATTAAACGCTTTAGTAATAAAGTCAGTGAGACGTTGATATACATAATAAATATTTAAATTGATATTGTTAAAGTTGCACATTAGTCAACTAAGCTCAGTAAGCCTTCAACTAATATAAATACTTTAGACATAGTGTCTTCTGCTGTTTTCATTTCTGAAATTATGTTTTTAAATTTACTACAAATATTTTTAAAATTAAATAGACCGAAGAACAGTTTTATGTCATTAAAAACATATTTAATTGAAAGTTCATTTTTGGCAGAAGAATTTTCCGTAGGATTATCATTTTTAAAGTTTTTTTCTATCCAACTAGAATTCGCCTTTGGTAATACTGGAAACTCATTATGTTTTGGTTTGAAAATACTGCGTTCTGAGGGCATGATAGTTGATCTCTGTTTACTTAATTGGATTTGTTGGTTCCTGATATATTTCGGGCAGTTTTTATGGTTTGAAAAGTGTTCTTTTTGGCAGTTACAACATCTTGGTACAAAACCGTCTGTTAGTATATTTGGGCAATCACGTGATAGATGATCTCCAGCACATTTGAGGCGTTTTGGGGTTTTATTACAGTTTCATGCCACGTGGTTGAATTCCTGGCACAAAAAACACTGAGTCAAAGTTTTTTTGCTATTATATTTTTCCTATTTAATTACAACACTGTTGCAGTACCTACCTGATATGATTCAATTTTACTAATTGTTGTTATTTTCGAGAATCACTACCGAAAGAGGTAGTTTTGTTTCAGTGTTATCAGTTTTTTTAATCATTTGAAAATTTGTAGTCTTTGGCTTTTTAAGTCATTTAAAATATCTTCCATCGGAAAGTCTGGAGGCATGCCTTTTAGCACTACTTTTGGCTTTATTTCATGTTTCGGAGTGTATGTATGAAATTGAAACTGAAGTTGTTTCAATTCAGTCTCAAGATTGACGAAATCCTCTACTGTTTGAATATAAAATATTGTTTTGTTGCCACTATATTTTACATTCAAGTCTTTTATTTTTGACTTTAATTTATTTAGAATATCTTTAAGATTATTAAATGACCCACTTACTACTATGGGGGGATATTTAGGTTTTGTGGTATTTTCTCCTGGATTTGAGTAGGAATCTTCGTCGTCTTGGTCAGAAAATACCGAAAAACTATTGTTTATTGGGATGTTATATTGAGTAGACTCACCTCTTCTTCTTTTTTGCGTTGTACTTGAATTTTCATTTTTTGAAGTACTAGGTCTTGGTTCTTCCATAGATATACCCCAAGGGGCACAGCTTTTTACACTGTTAATTTCGCTAATGACACTGATAATAGAATAATAGAATTAATAAAAAATAAACGAACAAAACTGGGTAGAAAATAAGAAAACAGAACTTAGACGAGAGTTAAGGCTTACACTGCGGCTGCTAGTGCTACACTAATATTATATATATATATATATATATATATATATATATATAACTCGGAGGTACAGAACACCAGGTCACATTTTCGTACGTTTACAGGAGAGTAATAAAAAAATTTTTTTTAATTTCCTGAACTGTTTATTATACTTATGTGTACGATAGAAATCCGTCCTTTCTGCCCTAATTGGAGTACATAAGGACGATATGCTCTCCCCCAAAAAATAAATAAATAAAAACATTTTTATGTAACTTACCTTACAATTACCAATACCTTACTGCAATTAACCTTACAATTTGTCAATTAACCTTACTGCAATTAACCTTACAATTTGTCTAGGACATAGAATTCTATACCTCTGTATAAAGGGGGAAAGGTGAATAAGAATACGTAATAATGTATTTTTGGTTTAAAAAAAAGGTAGGACATAATGATGTGTATCTCTGAGCTACAGATATATACAATGTTCTAATGAGTTCTGGATAATAATAATAAATAAGAGCAAGATAACAATCACAGCCAAGAAGGAAGTGATAAAGGTGCGCCAATAACAAATCGCCGAAACACAGAATTAAACGGACGGAAGACACTAGAGAAAGCAAGCGATCCTAACAGCCAACTTCCGCCCACTTTTCCTTTCGTTAGTCACCAGTGACAAACTATTAAACATTATCAGACGATCCAACGATGTGTTGAATTTTTTCAACTCAAAGAAATGATCTGTCCTACTAGGACACCTAGTATAACTATTAGAACAAACAATTATGCAATATAATGGGAAAATAAAATTATTATAATTTATTGTGGTTTATAATGTTGAGTAGTCAACACTAACTTCTTCCGCAATGTCCCGAGTAGTTTTGCGAGGAGTTTCTTCAATCGAAGCCCTCAGATGGTCGTGATCAACAAAGGCCTATCGCGACCTTCCTTGTTTTCGAGATAAAAATCTCCAAGACTAAATTTTCGGCATCACCGTCGTTCACTGATGATTCCTTCAGCCCAAACAATACTGACATAGCGCGGTTCAACTTGAAATTTGACGAAAATCTTCTTTTTACATGATGGATTTCGGAGGTCCGTACACATAGAAAATATAACACAAACTGAACTAATCTTAAAGGAAAAATAACATTAATAAGTATTACTTATAATACATTAACTATACTAGAAGAGTGTCTTTGTTTATATGCCTCTAAAATTAATTTGGGGTCACCTGTGGTGTAGTGGTTAGCATAGCAACCTACTAAACCCAAGATCGCGGGTTCGCAGCCCGGCAGATTACCTTAGGATTTTTTAAAGGGAGTAAAAAATCCTTAGCTATGCCGTCCTTCGGAAGGGACGTAAAATGGGGGTCCCAAGCCTGTGCGAAGTCAGGTACTCGTTAAAGATCCCTATCCTAATTATACCTGGATAGGCAAAATTTAGGACTCCCACCGTAGCATCGTCCGATTAGCCATAGCAGCATAAAGTGACGTTAAACGAAAGAAACAAAAAAAATTAATTTTCAAAATTTGCGTTATATTTGCACCATCCCAATATTATTCTTGTAGAACAATTTTTCCCAGGTTAAAGAATGTTTTCCATTTCATTCCATTATAGAGGTATTTCGCAGACCGTTAGGATTCTGATACAATCATTAGAAAAAAAAGAAGAATAACGAACAGCTATTCTACTTCGAATAAACTTAGTTAATTAATACTATATGAAACCTACTGGGTTCATTTTAAAAATATCAGTACAAGGGAGGGAAGGGTTGGTTAGGCAAGCGTTCACTATCATTAAAACCAATTCATAAATCAGCATTGAAGTATCCTATGTTTTTCCTATTTTATTTTAATACCTAACACGCTCGTACATTAAAAGACTTCTTGGGTAAAATAGCGAAGAGGTGTAAAGTCGAATTATTGTTGATTATGGTAATAAAAAAATAAATACATTGGAATTAATAATATATAAACGTAAGGGATTAATAGAGTTGTGATTAATACAAACGCAGAAGGGTTTACTGACAGCTCAGCTGTATTACATCTCTTGATAATATTAGCGCTTCATTAGCCAAAAACTGTCACATCACTCCTCCAATTATAAAACTTTTAAGAAAATGAAAGAAGAAATTGAGTGAGAAAATACCGTTAAAGGGTAGTTAATGCCAACAGTTTCTATAAATAAGGACAAAGACTTTTTATGTACTAAACTACAAACGATCTGCTGGTTCAACATTTAGGGAAAAAAAAAAAAAAAAAAAAAAAAAAAAAAAAAAAAAAAAAAAAAAAAAAAAAAAAAAAAAAAAAAAAAAAAAAAAAAAAAAAAAAAAAAAAAAAAAAAGCATTTTTCATTACAAATACGCACGATAGTACACAAGAATCAGCAATATTAGAAATTGATGAATTAATTTACCACTTCTATGATATTTAAGCATAAAATTAAATCGTATATCAAGCATGTGTATGTACGTAATATCATACATATAAGTAAAACAATTGTCTACCACCCATATATGCCATAGGACAATCTATTACTCCTCAGAAAAAACTTTAAGCTAAATCTATAACTGAACCATTCTCTACATGCAAAACCTTTAGGATGGATAACAGCAGAAACGTTCATAGAAGTTATACAACGTTGTATATTCAAAATATTCCAAAGGCCATCCAGCGCTAAAAAATGTAGATTATCATAGATTCCATATTCCCATCCAATATTGCATTGGATTCAGAACAAAATATTTACATGATGACTCCGTCAACACAGAGCTATCAAATTAACTAACTCAAGCCTCTAGACATGTATTTTGTAAAGTGATTTTACATTAGGGTAGTTGAAGATTGGCTAACAAACAGCCCAAGAGAAAATGTAACCTTTATGAAACTGCCGAAATAGCTGTCTCAATATTTAATTTTGTGTTTTCAATAAAAAAATGAATAATAAAAATAACTAAATAGAAAAAACTCAAACAATATAAAAAACAGAAGTTTATCGATTTAAATCCAAAAGGCCGGTGAAAAACCAAAACCATGGAAAAGGTGACAATGAAAAATTACAATTTCTCTTCTTATAAGAATGTAATATTTCATACCATTTGAAAAGCTTTAGAAATTATAATTTAAAACTGAGGGAGTATTCCAGCTAAGAGATCATGAATTGAAGAGATTATTATATTTCATAAAAATAAACTTTGAATGGAAAGATATATTATGTAATATAAAGTATAATCACGGAAATAGTACATTGATAAAAACTATTTGCATAATATAACAAACTAAACTATACTATTCGTTTAAAATATTAAGCAACAGTAAATTATATATTTTTTCTTTTTGGATTGAGAAAAAGCTAAGCGATAAATAAACTAGATGAAAACATTTGTTTTTGTTATTTATTTATAATACGAATCAGCAATGATCATTAAAGCCATTTTACAGAGAAGAGACAGTATAAGAACTTATTTTGGCGTGAAATCCGTTATAGATAACCTAGAAACAAAATGAACCAATTTTATCTAACTCAGGAAAAGAGTGGCCGCATTGATTACCATATTCATAAGTTCTAAATTATTTCCTAGTGACCACTTACGTATATCAAAGCAAGATATCTCTGTCGTAAATAACTTTCTCACACAAGTTATTTACGACAGAGAGACTGTGTAAAATTCAAATCAACCATCATTAATAGCAGGTGCTCTGCTTCAGAAGTTTTAACTCTCAGCAACAATACAACATTTTAAAATAAGTGTATAAAATAAATACAATGACTAGAGCTTAAAAAAAAAGAAGCAACCATGGCTAAAGCAGATGAAGTTTTGTTTGGACTGATTCCTTTGAAGCCGCCTCCTCTTTGACACTATCTACGATCTGTAGATGACTGAGTACGCTGACGAGTTAACGAGTTGCCAAAACAAATTAGATGTTGACTTAAGATTTACTTCGTCCCACTCCAATAGTGAGCGAGCTGCAATTACACACCGCTCAGGTGGGCCGGGCGCTGGTTACCTTATAGGAGGGACTGCGCACTTGGATAATTACACGTCGGGCGGGCGTACCTATTTACATTCTTCGACCTCTTTGGCAAAGCCATATATACCACCTTGAGCAATCATCTGGGTAATTCATACCCGTTGATAATATGAAAAATGAAACTATAAAATAAAAATGATTCCTAATTGGTAAGATGAAGAACTAAATGTTAAGCTCAATATCCAATGCCGATTTGGATAGGATAAATTTAAATGTACAAAGTCTTCTCTAAAAATCAAATAGCGAGATAGATTTGAAGATCTCGAATCCATGAAATAATAACATTTAAACCATTTGGAGAGGCACAAATCTTCACATGCAGCTACAAGTTTCTCTGAGAAATACAACTTGCACAGATTAAAGATTTATTCGACATAAAACTGTTATGAAGCACGTATCTCACTACCAACTAAGTACTACTTTCGATCACTGATGTTAGCAATATTCCAATTAAGGACGTTAGAAGAGGGCTATTTAAACTTATAGGGGAAAAAATATGATAGTTTATGAACACTTTATTATTTACCAACTCTTTCAGACAGTACAAAATCGCAAATCCAGGTGTAATTTCATTATAAAAGCCTCTTTCAGTAAGTCAATTGAGCAATAATTAAACAGGTAAAGATCAAGAAAAAAAAAGTTAACTAAAACAATAATAATGTTTATAAATATCAGCTGGAGTGAGGTACCTAATGGATTTGCCACTGCATTCAATAAATAAATTAATAAAAAAAAATATATATCAAAATAATTATAAACTAAAAATACATCTAAATAAAAATTATGGTAAAATAAAATGTTCATACAGCGATTGCAGCAGTGACAAATCCATTTCATTGCCTCTTTGGTCCCCATGCCAGCTGATAACGCACAGCCTTCAACACTCGGTGTTGGCCCCTACATCACTTCTAACACTGTGAAGCACCACTACAAACTTTTAACTTTCCGCCCTCTGTTCGCCACGGGCCTTGTAGTTGCCAGGCTGTAGAATTTTCCAGTACGTATCAGTTGGCCAGCAAAGTATTGGAGAAGTGTTCTATTCACAAACGAGTCAACTTTCCATTCATCCACCTTAATATCTTAAATATTACATTTCTCCCTCTGACTATGTTTTCTCAGTTTTTCTTTCATAACATTAACATACCTCATCAGGGAAATTATTTAGACTAAACTGGCATTACAAAAAGAGGGGCTTAATCAGTACAAATTTGCTTAGAGACTAGCAATAAACTACTGACAAAAGTGCACCATGGGTAAACTGGTAGCTAATGGAAAGACCTGGGTCGTTCCAAATGACCCTTAATGTTATTCTCTCATGGATCAGATTTAATTTTGAACGAATCTAGATGGAAAACAAAATAATAGAATTTATCTTCAAATGTTGAGGACTGGATATCCTACTCAAAAATTTAATACAGGATTTCATAATAGCATCTGAGTGACAAGGATTAATGATGAGCCTTGCAACTTACTACTTTAAGGCTTGTTTTATATTATCCGGCACGACACGTAGCGTATCAGACACGGCACGGTCAGACAAATACATGGTGTATTTATATTATAAGACACTGCGGGTTCCAGCACGGACCGGGAGCACAGGCGAAGCAGAGATTTTTTTTTTTTAATGACTTTTTGTTTATAGTATATCAGTTCATACTAGTATTTTGTCATTAGGTTTAGTCCAGATGTGTTATTTGTCCAAGACAAAAAGATGAAAAAAATCAAGAAAGCATGCACTAAATGAACATCGAGTAGAAATTTATACAAATTGTTTTGATTAGATTTTTTTTTATAATTGCATATGTTAAATTTCTGTTTTTGTATTCCTATATTAATATAAAATGTTCAATGTGTTACTCCTTACGCACTCAATTAATTTTTCAACATCTAGTTTTGAAAAAAAAAAAAAAAATGGAATCTAATTTAAACACAGAAAAAGAACTGGAACGGGCCAAAGTTAGTGCAGTAATGCACTGTCAGAGTCGGAAAGTAAAGTATACTACGAAAAAGACACGGTCCGGCTCCGACCAAATATTCTTTTCAATAAATGTCTTAATGTCTTGTCTGAAACGTGCCGTGTCTTGCCGGATCCGATCCACTATATATACGCAAGCACTATAAAACTAACTATACTAATATTTGTCTTGTCTGAAACGCTACGGTCCGCTACGTGACGTGCCGGATAATATAAAACAACCTTAATGCGTACTACCAAAAGACAGAACTTTCTTACCACATATCACTGGAATAAAAACAGAAAACTAAGATGCAATGACACGGCAGGCCTACGGAGGAAGTAGTTGTTCTGCGTCATAAACTACGAGTTACCCTCTAACGAACCGTTTTCTAATAATTAACGTTCCCTTCTCATTGTACATTAATGTAATTAAGTACCTCCAAGTATCAAGTTAATTGTATCAAGCTAATAATGATCAAGTTTAAGATACAATATAAGCACCTCTAATCAGCATATCACTTCCTTTTGTACGTGCAGTGTAAACAATTACAGTAAAACATCCACAATATTAAATTGAGTCTAATCGAATATACAAATTATTCTGTCTGTTCTTTAATCGTCTAAAACATTTTAGGAAAATTAATCCCCTCACTACAGCAGAGCGCCAAAAATATTAAGAGTCCAATATTTTAAATGTAAGGACTGTAAACAATTAATATGATGATCATGAATTACTTGCAGATTCGTATTCAGTTGAGTCAAAGAATAATTCATAGGATAAAGAAAAACCACGTCTAAGTTAAAAACTTAAAGGATATGATGATACAGCTGAATAATAAATAATAAATAAATAAAATGATTAGCAAACCCAAAGGTTTGATGCGGACACCACCAACCATTGAACATACACCTTGCTCCAATTCACTCCCTCAAAACCCAAATTCAAGATCGGCTCTGACTCAATCCTCTAATCCACGTCTTCGTAAACGACTGAGGTAAACGAGCGAGGAGAAGACCTCGCTCGCTCACCCGACAGCTTAAAACTGATTACCTTTTCGGAATTCGATCATTACTAAACCCAACAACTGTACATGCCCATTTTAATCGTCGCGCCGCTATTACCAGAACTACATTTATGGGATATAATTCACGCAGTTCCCCATTGTGAAGCCTACCAAATTATCCCATTTCTTCACATTTTTTTGGACCAAATATTCTACACAGTAATTTATTTTCAAAAACTATGAGATGTCGTTCCTCCATTAACGCCAGATTTCGCATCTACAGAGAACTGTTGGTAGTGTAATAGGCTTATATATAATGATTTTTAAATTTCTGGAGAGAACTAAGTAGTTTTGCAGCCGAGAAATAACAAGCATTACCGGCTTTTAACCTTGTCCTTATTTCCTCTTGAATATATAGCTTAATATTACAAAATTTTTGTCTATTATTTGTGTTTTTTCTTACTCTTAAACTATAAATAAATTCTATAGTCAACCATACTACATATATTTATTATAATCTAGATGTTAATCTGAAAGTACATATTTATAAATAAAGGTCAAAGGTTGACAATGCCCAAAAATTAACCAAACTAACACTGATAAAAAAACATTTTATTAAATAAAACTGACTGTATTAATAAGGAATAGATATTTAATACTATGATGGTATCTATCACATAGCCTTTCGATTCCTGGTTACGACCGGTTCTGGGCTTTCACCGTAATGATTTGGGTTAGTGAGGCGAGCTGTACCCTAGCCCCCCAGTCAACCAGGACTTACCAATTCCTCCGCTTCCACAAATATTAACATAGCCACCAATATTTCGATTATGATATTATAAAATTAAATATATAAATTATCATTAATTTTTAAATCCAATTTAAAAACATATTTTTTTTTTTTTAAATCAATTTATTGAAATTTACAACTGTAAAAATATACATCAAGTAAATGTGTTTAAAAAAAACGTTTACAATAACATGCCAAAACTTGAGAAGAACTACTCATCAGTAGCACTTCAGTAAAAAATATAAGAATCTACACAAGAAGATCTCTGGGTCATCTTCTTTTCAGACGCCTTGGAGGATTATCGGGAATTGAATGGAAAGCAAGTTGAGAAACTAGGGGATTTGAGTGGTAATGGAGCTTACTATGAAAGGATTGGTATCTGGTTTGGGCTAAATCAGCAACATATGGAACATTAAGATCTTTATGGATAAGTTTATTGGTGACAAAGTAAGGAGCATTGAGGATTTTTCGAAGGATTTTGGATTGTAAGGATTGGATACGGGATGAATTGGATGGTTTAGTAGAGCCCCAAAGCTCAAGTCCGTACGTCCATATTGGTCTAATCACAGTCAAGTAAATGAGTCTTTTGTAATTAATTGGGAGCTTTGAACGCATAAAATATTAAAAATATATTACTCACATACTCAGATCACTTAAATCGACTTCCAGCAACTTACCTAAAAAAAAAATAATAAAATAAATAGTAAAAAGCATTTTAAAAATATAAAAACGCTGTTTAAAACTATAAACAATATTTTAAAATCAGACATTCAAATAAAAAAAATAAACTCTATTTTACATATATTTAAAAAATATAAAAGGTATAGAAACTCAACTAAACTGAAAACCTTTCGCAATATAAACCTGAAATGTCAGAAGAGAAAATACTATTATTACATCCAAGCAAGGGAATGCAACTGCTGGAATGCGTTTCAAGATCAGTTTCGTCATCACTAAGGTATTCATTAGAGTTACCAAAGAAATTATTATATATTTTGTGTTTTATCATTGTATTATGATATAATGTTAGGGCCGGTACAATCCGTGAAAGTTAAAAATGATATTTATTTTATAGAAGTTTTCAATGAATATATTAAGTGGAAAATGAAATGTTAATTTTATGAACACAATTATTATATTCATAATGTCTAAGTAATTGTCTGTATATGTAAGTTGTACGTGTATCTTCGCTTTAGCGGGATCAATACAAATATAGCTTTTTGTAAAAACATTTTAGGTTTTTCAATATATATTAATTTAAGAATTTCAGTAGATATTTAATTTATGAATTTTTTATCCTGGAAAAAGGCCGTAATTCATTCTATCAAGAACCCAAACTCTATATCTCCAACGGACTACCGCCCTATCTCCATACTCTCCAACCTTTCTAAGCCCCAAGAAAGATTAGTGCAATCCTAAATTTCCAATTTCCTAGAAAATTCCAAGTTGCTCGATCCCTTCCAATCTAGTTTCCGTCCAGCTTCTCAACACAATACGCTCTCATCAAAATTATCAGTGACGTCCAGGCAGCGATTGATAAAAAAGAACTGATCATCCTGATTTTCCTTGACTTTTCTAAAGCCTTCGATATCCTTAGACCACAATATCCTCTATTCCAAAATGAAAATAATTGAACTTCTCCAATAGTTATGAAAATGTCAATAGATTATATCTACTAAGGCTCCACATGAGAAGAAAATAAGTCTGTAGACCTGAACTTAAGATATTATCATTAATGAGGTAGTAAACAAGAAGTGGCAAAGACAGGGTTAATTTGAGAATTGAAATTTCTTTGCATTGGCTTCTTTATTTAGCTGTAGATCTAATCTTGATATATATGAGGTGTGGAATTCCAAAACCTGTATCTGCTAAGTCTGTGAAAAAAACGGCAGGACAAAAAAATAATCCAGATTTCTTTTTTTTTACTAGCTAGGTCCAATTTCCAGATTTCTTTTTTTTTACTAGACTATATTAAGCTGAACGGTTTTCTCAAAAACGTAGTTGAATCACATTGAAAACGGCATACAAAAAATAATTCTTCTTCCTAATCCAGTATAACTTTTACCTTAATCTACCAGCCGTGAAAAACGTACTTACTCAAAAGTGTACTTATCTGGTTTTGGAATTCCACGTTTCGTTTCATGTATGAAGAAATTATTTTATTTAAAAAATATCGCAGATTGGCCATATGTATGAAGGGTGTTAGGCTAGAAGGGAATATCCAGGAACAATAGTTCAGAATAAATCGCAAATGAAAATCGGAAAAGATTATATACTTTCTCATTGGGAACGAGTTCTTAAACTGCAAAACATGAAAATCCTCTTTGTAGCCTCCGTGAGAGCACCTAATGTGATTGTACTTGGGAGAAACAGAAACAACTTTTTTTAAGTTACCTTCATGGTTCATATTTTTCCAACAAATATTAATTATTTGCACTTTATTTTGATATTTATTTTATACTCGTACATAATTTTAAGATTAACCCACCTTGAATTGGTACGATTGCTTAACACCATTAGCATAATTAAAAACGACTCATAACCCTTATATGTCAAACAAACAAACAATAGACTATCAGAACTCTATAAAATAATAAAAACTTCACCTTTGGGGCAGAAAACAATGAAGAAATATTGATAGGAACTCCATAAATAACTGCCGAAGGGCGAGGCGACGTAATAGGATTGGATGACTCAGAAGTATACCCCGGCGCCAGCCAATAGCTGTATAGGACGAGCCCTTGAATAATTTGCAGTTTATTGTCCAATAAGAGGGGGATGATATTAGGGCAGGGTGGGTTAGCTAAAATGTGATCGCTTTACGGCCAACTTCTAAGTGATATGGTAATTTAGGGGTCCTAGAGTTGAGCACACAATTTAATAATGATATTTAGATTTGGACCTATTTCTACTTTAATGGACTGTAGGTACCTATGACGTGAAATAATAAATCCGTAAATAATTATGTATTGTAAATATATGATGCAATATTTCTTTAAAGAGTGGATTGACTTTATTAATGTATCATACATTTATAATATCAAAATTTTTAGTAAACTTAACAAAATAAAGAGTTGAATTTTTATTTCTACTTTTCAGAAACTAATTTTTGATGAATAAAAAATGGAAAAAATAAATTATCCATAAAGTTATATCAGATATAATTTAAAATGACAAGATTCACAAGAAGAAAAAAGGATCGTTGCAACAATCTAATAAATAAAAAATCTAGCTGCTCTTGATCCTTGCTAACATATTGCTATATTGTTAACATAAGTTACCTGAAAAACAACTAATCTAGAGTTAGTGATCACTTGGTCCACATAATTTACAAAACTGAGTCACCACTTTCTACCCTCGAATCGTACTCACTCAGGAAAAAATGTAATTGAATCGTGGTACCACTTAAGTGCTGTAAATCACCATCTTTAACATACGCTATAAATGCTTCGACACAGAACCGATAAAGAAAACTATACCACAATTTAAAACTTCTGGGTTTTATTTCTCACTCTGACAATCAGTAAAAGCGGAAAAGGAAAAAGAAAAATCACATTTTCTACTCTTTTTTTTTACAAGTTCCGGGTGACTTTGGGTGAATTGTATGCAGTTTAGAAAAAGTGCATTTAGTACTTAAATAAAGATGCTAGTCAACAGAAATGTATACGTACCTTAATTTCCTTTTTTTAAGTGAGATTCAAATTACTCCAGGAAAAGTACAGTTGTTTAACAATTTGAACTTTTAAGCTTATAAGTAAGCAAAGGCTTAAGAGACGAAGACCAACAAAAATAAGAAGAAATGATACACAGATACTTATATAAAGAAGCTTTCACGAGACGTCAATTGGGATGTTCGTCTTAAAATAAAGCCAACCCTATTCTTCCGAAATGTAGTAGTAGTACTTAATACGTTTAGGTATTTGTGAGATAGGTAGAAAGGCAAGTACATATACCCACTATCATATTCTAATTAAAACTCAGCAATTGGACTCAATTTAATAAAATCTAAAGGTTGACGAATAAATCGTACGTTATGGCAGCTTTATGAAATGCTAACGGAGAAACTCCTTCAATCGAGAACCCCAAAATTCAAGGGAAGATTTCCAATCGACAAAAGAGTGACTGCGTGACGTACCCAAACCACCTACAAATGACAACACTAACCGAGAATACTAATCCATTTGTAAAATTTTATGGTCATCAAAATCTCAGTATCGTTCATCAGATGTTTCCAGTCCCAAGAAATGGCTTGATGATATCTACATATCTCTCTGTTAACCCTCACATTTGTGGTTAAGACTTTACCATATAAGTTTATAAGATATTTAAACAACTGTGCAAGAAATAAGATTACTTCAAAGTGTTTTAATAACAAAAATCATTTAAAAGCCGCAAACCAAAGGATAAGATGTAAGTATAAAATTGCTACTAATAAAGGTGGAATTTCTACATACAACTGTTAACTAAGAGTTATAATGCACTTTGTATAATAGGAGTTCATTTATCACTCTTTATCGGTAACCTTAAGATCAAACTAATTGTAAGAGATACATTATCTAGTGCATCTAAGATTGGTAATATATATGAAATTCATAGTAATGTAAGTATATTTTTTTATCTAATACGCCTTTAGTGCTTTAAAAAATGGGTCTTGAACTATCTATTTCCAAAGCTGAAGGTTCACATTATAATAGGGAAAAACCACAATTAGTTCTCTTCTGAAGAATCAGGTAAATAAATTAGCCAGTCCACTTGCAATACTTGTCACATTTCTAGCTAATTTAATTGGTTTCCATTCCTAATCTCACTTTACTTTTTTTTTTAGACACTAAAATAGTTACAATATTAGCCCCTTTCCCCCTTCCCCGAATGTAAACGATTTCTAGGCTGGCTAAAAATGTTCATATTTTTTAATTTTCATTAGCTTTTATTTTCTATAATAATATAGAATACATAAAGATTGTTAAATATAATGTTTGGGGGCTTGATCTAATCTAGCCAGGTAGAAAGAATAAAACCTATAAGTCTTGTTAGTACCTATCTGGGTACAGTGAGAGGGGGGACGTAGTGGACCCTCCTCTGCTTGGGACAGGTTGTAATCGTAACACAAGAACCAAACGAAAGAGACAGTGTTCTGTAACCATTTCCTCCTCATAAACAATTAGTTTATCGTTAAGATATTGAAAATAGAACATTCGACCGTCAAATATATCGTATATCGGACAAATACGAAGGAATTATTTATAGTACCTTTGTGCTATGAGTACGAAGTGAAATGAAATAACTAAGAGTTTACGTTTTTCCCAAATCATTATTAAAAAGTTTCTTTGAAGGATTAAGGTAGTGAATTTTACTAATATTAAACAAATGGAGAGTTTATAAGATTAATTTGTTTATTGAAGAGGTATTTGTTGCCTGTGGAACAAATGAACATGTTGCTGGTTGGAGTAAGCAGTCATAACGCAGTTTTGACTGTATACCCCCCAAATTACCTACATCTTCTTTAATTTGTTCATTTCAAGTTATTTTAAAAACTTAATCAACTCCATTTTTAAAGCCATATATTTCACAGGAACAACTCTGTATATAGTTCTGTTTTTCAATTTTTTTTAAATGTGGGACAATGAAATCAGAGATGTATTTTTTGTTCAACACATAAGCATAATAAAAAAAAAAATTATTTCCGTATGTTACCGTTCCTAGAAATATCCTGTTATCATGAACCATCAAGTCTAAAATACAGATTTTTTCATTTTATTTTCAGAATTGATTTATTCTTTTTAATAAGAACCACAATAACTTCATTAGTCGTTACCTTCATACACCCAAGAAACTTTCTATTTATCAATTGGACGACTAGATTAGGTCTAATAGGTCAAAATTCTTCAGGGGCAGAAGTTTAGATTTATATTTTTAGTTTACTTTAGTTCTATAACTTTTTTAAAATACAGAGGAATATAATAGCTTCTAAAAAATATAATTCGAGCTGAAAACACAAACAAGTTCAATCCCAGAATGTGATATAAAATTTAATATAGAGCCTTTCCAATACAGATCAGGCCAGTGTCATTTAAATTCAGCATTTTATTTAAAAGAAATTCAGGATTAGCCTTTTCCCCTTTACAGCCCATTGTGAACGCTCAATAGAACCAGAATAGTCCTTGAACAACAATGTAAAGCCCAGTTCAAACCTGAACAAGAGGAGGAACTACGGGCGAAGCAGATTTCACCTCTGTCTACCAAAACATATGAGTCATTGGTCCTTTGTTTGCAAAATAATGACTCATTTATTTCGATGGGGAAATTTCTCACAAAGCTCAAGCACTGTCACCTTTCCACATTCTCGCTTACACTTTTTATTTTATAAATTGTTATATTTTTGAATCGATTATAATTTTTTTTTACAAATACATAAAACATTTAGAGTATATTATGTATTTCTATTTTTTTTTTCCTTAATTATATTCCCAACTAACCCTATCTTATACCCTATATAATAGTAGTTGCAAAGAACCTTAAGACGTTTTATGAGGGATAGAATTATTACCATAGAATAAAAAGTTATTCAAGGTGAGGAAGTTTAGAATTAATTATATTTTTAAATTAAAATTGATATGAAAAGGAAAATAATAAAAATCATCAATGAAAACTAGAAATGAGTAAATGTTAAGCAAAAGAAAAATTAAAACAAGTGAAGCTTTGAATTTCTTCTTCCCAGATAAGACGAGTACAGGTGTAATCCACTCTGCTCCAAAACGGCAGATGTTAAATAACAATTGTTGTTCTCTTTTCTTTCTGTTAAATTGACTATGTGAATTCTAAAAAATATTTTCTGTATTTGTAATAAATGTCGGCTTACCAAGAGCACCAAGGGTAACCATTTATCGGTAATCTTATAATTGCTTGAAATATTTTGTGGTCCTAAAGGTTGCAGTCATTTAGTACATACTGAAATGTTTGTAGAATCCATCAGTCTCATGAATCAGTATTTCTTAAGTGAAAACATTTCATGTAGTGATAATTCTGAGCATGTTCTTTCGATAGTTGGGTTTGTACTGTGTGTTTTTGGTTTACAATGATATTTGGGATAAGTTGGTAAACGTATATGTGTTGTGTTTAGGAGAGATGTAATTTTAGTTGTATTTAATTGCCTATAGAAAAATCGATGTTTACGATCAATGAAATTTTATGATTCAATAATACAATGTAAAATAGTTTTTTAGCTTTTTAAAACCATTTTTTTTTTTTTTTTTTTTTTTGCACTACTGCGCACATAAGCCTTGCGTAAAATATATCTTGGCCGTCCCTGAGGCGTAATCCATAAAAATGAACAACGGATATAGAACGAAGTTCAACTTGTCTCTTGGGTACACTGAAGTCCCAACAACAAATGACAGTCCCACTAATGACGGTCGAGCTGGCAATTTATTTTTTATTTTAATTCATGAACATAAATTATAGGATTATATAAAATTTTACATTGTTCCATAAATAACAACTCTTAATTAAGAGACTGTAAAAATTAGAAGAGTTCATACTAAAATAACTACTTCTTATAATCATTCCTTCAATGAATTTTGGATTTATTTTTTATTAAAGCTGTAATTATGTAAGTACTTGGACAATGACATAACAACAGCTGAAGTAAGGAAGACTATCGCGTTGAATACTGAACGAAATAGTTCTGTGCTGGTCATATTTTCTCCCAAGCATATCTTAAGGTCGAGGAACAAGGCGCTTCAACCGCCCCTAGGGCCTTCATGGGATGTCGCAGGACAGACTTCATTCATTTATTATGAGAGCATCCTTGCTCGTCCGGGTAAAACGAACCTGGCAGCAGAACTATGACAAAGCTTTTATTCACCGTCCATGAAATGGGACTGATATTGCTCGAGAAAAACTGACAAGTTCCGGTACTTCAGAGAGAGAAAACGTTTCGAAGAGAATGGATGAACGTGACGTAGCATTCTACTAATAAATAAATGAACCTCATAATAAAATAAATGGAAATAGAAAGCTTACATTGTATCAATATTACAAAAAATGGACCTCTTCAGTAAAATTATTATGATATGATTTCATTTCCAGAAAGGGGAAAAAAAAGAGAGAAGTAGCTCAACATCCTTCAAAGAGTTGACATTAAAGTTTGATGAAATTGAACATACATAACACAACATAGTACATAGCTCCACTTTTTTTTTTTTTTTTTCAACAAGCAATTGTGCGTTGACAAAAATTTCTAATTATGGACATTGATATTTTTGAAAAATTAGGTTCTGAAATGTGATGAATTATCCTTTAAATAGCAGTGAAGAATAAAATAAAAGAATTCTCCTGAAAACATAGCAGAACTGAGAATGATTTAACACTCATATGAACAAAACATTAATTCTGAAACAATTAAATAACCTTAAGTTTAGAAGTTAGAAGGAGGTTTCTTCCAAAAAGAAGACGACGAAATGAGAAATCAATTTTTTTTTTTTTTTTTTTTTTTTTTTTTGTAATCAGTTAAATTAAAACATGTACATTTTTTTTTGACCAATCAGCAAGCTTCCTCTAGCTTCAGTCGATTCAATTAAATGATTAACAGTTGTACTTAATTACATCATTTTATATCATCAAAGAATCATAAAATAGGAAATATAAATTGATAGATGGTAATTAAAATTAAAAAAACATATCATGCTTTTATTGATTGTTTTCATGATAAAGAGTTTCAACGATCTTGTTTACCTCAATTTCATGTTATTTATAACGCTTGCGATAGTCTTGATTCAAAAGATCTCAAGGTGATGGATAGGACTAACGAATGACACGTCAAGGAGAACAATAAGAGTTGATACTCAATGGCTCGAATCACTATCATAAATTTGTAGCCAATGTCGATCGGTAGCCAAACAGATGAGCAATAGGAGCTTTTAAAGCAAAGCTGTGGTAATTCAAAATAAATTATATCCACAGTCCCATTAAGCATAATCGTCAAGCGTAGGAGAGGGAGCGGAACGGAGAGTCCTTCGACCTAATCACTTATATTCCTCACTTGAACCTAATAAATGACAATTATTATGAAATTATAGAATATGTATTAGTCTCTAGCGCATTATTTATTGTTTCTATGGGGGGGGGGGGATAATAGGAAAGTATTAAATATTATATAACACCATTTCCGAAAAGGAATGAACAAAGCAACTAAAACCTTGACAAACATTGAGACATAAAATTGTATATTATTAGCTAGCATATTGGTGAATAAAAAATAAATAGTATAAAAACTCATAAACTGAAACTCAATAACAAAGGAGGACAAACGTTGAAAAATGAATAATACATTTACCTTCATATCGTAATTTCTTATTAATTTATTATTCATAAATGTATTTATTTTTAATAAAGTATTTCAACTAAAGGGCCCTGCAAAATAGTAATTTTCAACAAGAATAGTGGACATTCTTCAAATGTTCAGGCAAGTAATGACGAATTAACATTTTTTTTTTTTTAGGATTGATGAATTAATTGCCACTTCTATTGGGATTATTTTATTAGATATCTGAAATATATCCATCGTGGGAAGGGGGAGGGGGCAACTTGGTTAAAGTTCCGGGTTAAATTTTACCCCCAAAAATGTAACCGACATGCTACCTACCCCTTCCCACGCTGAATATATTTCAGATTTCTCTTAGATTTCCAATCAAAGATGTTTGATTTCTTCTCTTCCATTATTGTATACTTTAGTGTATATAATCTTATTTAACATACTACTGATGTGTTGAAAATTTTGTATGTTTTAGAACTGAAGATGAATGTTTAGCATTCGAAACTAATATTCTAATAAAATAATCCTAAATAGAAAATATAATAAGAAAATAGAAGTGGCAATTAATTCATCAATCCTAATTGTATTGATCCTTCTATACCATCATGCGTACCTCATGTAATTTTTTTTTTTTTACTGTTTTTTCATACTATGCAATTCCAACATTTCACCACAACCCCACTTTCAAAATACACTGAAAACAATCATATATATAATGTATACTGATAGCACTATACATTATTTTCTTAAATAATGAATGAACAACATATTAGAGAATAAATATACTATGATACAATAAAATATTTATAAATAAATATAAATAATACTCAATTTATCCATAAAAATTGTTTCAACAAATCATCGATATATAATCTTTTAACGAAAATATTTTTTTTTAAGCACTGATATATACTCCGGACTCGATTAGCCGTGTCTCGATCTACAGAGCCTTCGATTAATTTTTATTTTTTTCTTTTTCTACAAAATATTCGTTTGTCGAACAAGACGTTAAGCAACTTTGTACGATACGCTGAGAAGGCTGGAGGAGGGGAAGACGGCCTACTGGAAAACGTATCGTCATTAACAATTTCTCATGAACAAGGGTTTGCCGCGTTGAAGATAACACTTCAATATCTGGAAGACAGAACTGATGCAACATCGTTTGATTTTATGGTTTTTGGACAATGAAATGATCGTGCGGCTGCAGATAGAATGTCGGTACTTTTATATTTTCTTCTTTGATATTTTTCAAGCTATAAACTTTTAGATTTACGAATTCAATTATGCCACTTAGGTATATTATAATAATTGCATACTTAATAAGTATTATTTTATTATGTAATACGTCAATTGTCCTACGTATTTTTTTCTTAAGTTTTCTCTACCTTTTTCAGTTAAGCGAGGATTTGGTCATTCGAGCCTATCTATCTCATTCCCAACCGCGTCGATTAATTACGTTCCAAGAGAAAACATATATATTAGTAAAAAAAAATATATATAAATATAATAATAAAAATGGAATGATTCACGTTCAGAAGCGACCCTAACATCTAAAGAATTGAATGGAACCGCCGAAATACGTTCTAAGCGACAAACATACAATTTTGAGTAATCAGTGAAAGAAAATCATAATCTGAAGTTTTGTTTTACTTTTGTAGGTTAGATTTTTTTTCACAGTTTGTTATATTTACATGTATAATAGCATAATGGAGTACTATTTCATACTATGACGGACTATTATACATTTTAAAACCTTTAAAATCGCCACTTCGGAAATGATGTCGCTTAGAACGTTTTTCGGCAGATACATTCAATTGATCAACACTTATTATTAACGAAATAACAAATTAATTTTGATAAAACATTGAGACATATATTGTTTTGTTTCTTCTTTGTATATCGGTCAATAGGCCTATGGAAAAGTTGCGTGACGGAACCTGCACGCCGCTGTCCAAGTGCTCAGAAATCAATATGGAGGCTAAAGCAACACTGAATACTTAAAAGATTTAATAGAAGGAACAAGGGAGGCATTATATGGAGCAGCCTGGGGGTAATTAGAACAGCGGGGCCAAGTAAGGTTCGATAGCCCCAGTCAGCACCAAGGAATTCGTTCGGCTAACAAGCATCTGCCATTAAGATATTGTTTTTCTTCAGCAACAACTTAGCATTATGGAATAGGCGTTTATTAAGAAATGATAAATATATCTTAAAGAAACATACTTCACACTTGAAATATATTTCAAACTGAAATAATAATTTACTTTAATTACATCGTCCTATGAATTTTCTTATTTTACCATTGCATTTACAATGTAAAAGACCCTAATGTAATATGATCAAAGAGTAACACGAAGGTATAATTCCTGTATTTAAAAAAATAATAAAATAAAATGAAAACAAAATGTTCCATCTAAATTACTTTCGAACTATGGGTCATTTTTTAAAAATTTTAAATATTTAAAGGGGAATTAGTATATTACCCCAAAAAATCACATAGGTACTTCATAATTTGAGAAACTGCTCCAGGTATGATTTAATACGATATTATTGGTGCCTTGGGCGAGCATCAGGAACATAATTCAAATTTACTGAAAATGAAAACCGTTATACAATGTAATTTTTTTGCAATGAGTGCAATCATGAATTCTCATCCAAGGTTTTACTCTGAAAACGTACTAATTTTTAAATCTTGTTACTTATTACAATTATAGGTTATTGTTTTATGTATTTTATTGTCAGTCATTATCACTGAAACGAATAAAGTAATTAGCATAACAACTGAATAAATCCACATAATGAATAATATTAGAAAAAAATGATCTAATCCTTAATTTTATGAGGGAATGACAATACCTGCCTGAGTTAATATAGGCAGCTAGTAAAGGAAAGTGATACATGAACTTAAGGAGACTTAAAATTTATGGTGACCTATTTCGTATCTTGTATCTTGCGTAAGCGACTGAGTTAAGGTCCTAAACAGGAATAATGAATACAAGAAATAATAAAACATTCACAAAAAGGAAAGACACGTTCTTTAAATAAGGACATAAATTTACGTATTCTTAAAAATCTTTAGAATTTAAATCATCAAACAATAAATTTGAAATCTACACTGTCTGTATCCTTCCTTTCAACTAAACCCTACATACCCTTTAACTTCCATAGAATTACAGGAATTATAGAAAAAGGGAGTTCTTACCAAACAAGGGATAACAACCACAGATTAAAATACTTCTTCAATTTCACATTTATTCAGAAAAACCTTTATTATAATTATTTTAAAATCAAGCTACATCCAAGAATTTTTTTTATACAATATTTCATCAATCTAAACCTAATTTTTGGAAAAGGTAAGATATGGTTTAGAATCACAATCACTATAGATACTGAAGAAGAGAAATTAATATTATATTATATTAAACGCGTTATTAGCGCGGTTCTAGGTCCTATTTCATGGACTGTAAACTGTATAAACAGGTGTTAAAAAAACCTCCAACATCATGGTAATAATTATTGGAATTAGACGCCTCCACAGGCTGTAAAAATTCACCTGGTGCCTGAGACCTTTAATCTGATCATAAAACATCATATCGCCCACTAGGCAACCCGCGATTATTATTTAAAATGGATGGTTGTCTGGGACCTATAAAACTACGGATAAACTATTGAGTAGAAATACTTCAGCAGCATTAAATATTCTCGATTTAGAAATAAATTAAATGGCCAATGAATCCAAGGAAAATCAATAAATACAATGTAATGGTGAATTGAGCATATATATTTAAATCACTCATTGAAGAGAAAAAAGAACACTTTCCTAGACTTATAATTTAATTTTAAACTATTATTATATAGAAAATTCTTTTCCGTAATATTTTAACAAATTGAGACATATTTTTTAAGCATTGTGTTTTAATATTTAAAAAAAAATTATTACTATTAAATTTTAACTATGTTTATACGTATAGTGAACCAAAAGATCCAGAAGTTCCTTATTATATAGACCAGTTCCACATTTAAGTTATTACCCGTGCACGGGACAGTAAAGAAACTATACATAATTTAATAAGATACAATAGACTCTCGGTAACTTTCTACAGATACCAAAGTAAGAAGTTAGAATGATCTATCAAAAACTTGAAGTTATCCTGAGTTAAAAATATAAGTAATGGGATAATCTAAAAAGAAATTCGGGGTCGAACAAATATTTTTAGAGTTATAACCAGAAATGTTCCGAAAAAATAAGAATTTCACAACGGTACGCGGAATTCAGCGAGGTGCAAAGGATATTTCACGGAACGTAATTGAAATTAAATATATAGTATCTAATAATAAATTTACTCAGCTTTAAGATGAAAAAGAGAAATTCGATATTTGGCGAATAGTTTCGGAGTTATAGCCAAAGGGTACCGACAAACGTGTTTTTGAGGAAAAGTGCGATTTACCGCAAGTACTATAATAAGCATATTAGGCTTAACGACAATAATTTTATTTAGCAACTAGCATTCAATGAATAACGATAAACTATTCATTTGTAACAATAAACATTGCAATTTTAACAATAAATATATAAATTTAACAATAAAAACGTGTTTTTTTTTTACATTTTCCATATTCCCCCACAATATCTTCTTAAGCATTGATCGCAGAAAAAAAAATGTATAGAATCTTTTTGTAAACAATTTTATTTAAATTAATTTAGTACATAAACATATTTTCGCTAGAAGCAAGAGTTTTCGAGTTATTAACGAAAAACTGAAAAAACCGACCTTTAGAGGCCCCCCTCCACCCTTAGCTCCCCCCCCCCCCCACCACCCCCAGTACTTTTAGTATGTTGTTAAGGACACCTCCCCCTACAAGTGTGCTAAAATCGGCTTCTACATGAATTATGTCCCCTATTCGGCCTTTTTTGGTCTTTGTTGCCTGGACTAGTAGTAGGATGAGCGTGACATGTTCTAACTGGGCGCTACTTGTTATGAACTTCGAATAGATCCCGTTTTTATCTATGGTATAAAGAATCCCATAGAACTTCTCTACTCCAACGCTACTTCCTCTTCCGCTCAACCATCCTCTGGAACTCTATTCTCCTCATGTCAGACAAGGAAAACCTCGTCAACATTTAAAATCCACTATTTTATGTACCTTATTCTTATCCAAGGTGAAGCTTGCTAACAACCTACCTACTCAATTAAATTATATCATGCTCACGAATTTCTGGAGTCCTATCAATAACTATTTGTATAATTTAGATTATAATTTTTTTTTCTTACTCTGAATGTAACACTTAGGTACTTTTATACTTTGCATAAAACTAATCATTGTATCAAAAGCATTTATTTCTTATTTCATTTGTAGTGTTCACTTATTTTCCTCTCTATATACTATTTAGTTAGTATCTATGTATATATTATCATTATTATTATTATTTTTCTTTATTTTTTTTTTTTTAATTTTAATATGTCTCTGAGCAGATGTAATTTGCTTATTGTTCTTAAGGGACTTTGTCACAGAGTAAAATTATTTTCCTATTCTATTTTATATTGGTTGTGTTAATTCAATATTAACTTTTACAAGAGACCATCTATATACTTCGAGTAATTAAGCAGTTCATGCTAAGTTTGAAGTAGCGAGAGTTCGACTTGCACAAATAATTTTACATAGACAATAAAAATAATCCAAATATAGATACATAGATAAGGAAAATGGAGACAGAACACAACTTTAAAGTAAGAAGTTGAGATAACATGTTCCGCTTCGTACCGGAAAATAAGGCCAATGTTACAGCTTCTTTGGTCACAGGTTGCAGAGAGTGCAAATAAATATCATTTTCGAAAATTGTACAGAGCTTAATCAAAATATACTGGCCAAATCTGAAAGATTTCAACAAAAATTCTAAGAAAGATATAAAGAGTTTTCAAACACTGTCAGACCTAATACAATTTTTAAAGAGCGAACCGAAGCGCATTCCTTCCTGGAAGAATATTTACTGAAATCAGTCACAGGACACTCATTGTTGGGTCTTCAAAATATTGATTCCTGGTATACGACATGAAATAATTAATACAGCCTTGTACATATTTTAATTTTTTTAATTAGTATTCATCATAAATAATTAAGAAAACCTCTTATCAGCATTATGTAAAAAATGGTTGAAAATCGCCTGATTTCAGTATTTCGGTACGACAAAACAAATAATTTGGCCTACAAAATTAAATAACAATATAAATACTACCTAACACAAAGAAATTCAAAGCTGGGTTGTGGATAAATTGAGGCGATTATTATGATGGTGATAGATAGATATGAATAGATAGATAGATATGAATGAATCGTGATTTATTTTAGTTTACAAAACTACCAAGAATAAATACATCTTCGTAATACTTATTAAAATAACATTCTTCAAATCATGTCATTAATTGATTCGTAAAAATAGATGAAAAATCGTACACCGAATTAATTAAAAGCAAATCAGTACATTCTAAACTTCAGGTGCGATGACTGTATTTGTTTCCATGTAGTTAAAACAATTTAAACATGATAATCATAAAATCGAAAAAAGGTTGGCACATAATTAACTTATCTCCAACAAAAACAAAGCATTACAAGTTTGAACTTATTAATAAGAAGGGCAAGTGTGTTCAGGTCAATACATGCCTGTAAACAAAAACACTAAATCCTCATTTTATAATACTAAAAAATGATTAATCCTTTATTGTTTATTTAAAAAGTATAGATATTGAAATAAATGGTATATGCACGTTAATTTTTTTAAACACTCTCAGACCATAATAAAGATATATCTTTTATTTTAACCTGATTTTTAGGAACATAGGTTAAAAAGGACCCAGTTATTAGGATCTCAGGTTAACCAATAGTTTTTATAACAGTGAATAATGTTAGCTAGAATCATTGAGTACAGTAGCTAGTTTAACTAATGTAAAATATAAAATTTGACGTAGCGAAGAAAGACAAAAAAATCAATGAAAATCATTAATTAAACATGTTAATCTAAACAGTATAATTAAATTTCAAGAAAGAATACCTTAGGAGCTTTCCTTTGGTCAGGCCTTTCCCAGATAGGTTCTTCCGTTCCAGAGCCTATGGAGCCCCTCCTGTTGGGGTCCCATGAGTTCCTCCTGTGCCCTCCCTCCAATGAGTCAGTGGAGAAGCGGCGTTTGCTGAGGCAGGACGGAGGGACTGGGGACAGGGAGTCCCTGCGGAGGGTGCTGGGGAAGGCCGAGGGATGCTGATCCCTAGGAGGCCCCCCGGGCCCCAGCACCAGCGAGTCCCTCCTCCTCAGGCAGGCCGCCGGCGGGTGGGTCTCAATCGACACCGACCCTCGCCGCTCCAGAACCACAGAACCACGACGACCAGGATGTACCCCACAAGATCCATCCGCCTCCCGGGTCACCTCAACAACCTCCGTGCTCAGCTCCCGGAACAGAGCGTCCAGTCTCTTCACCGCTGCTGCCATCACTGCACAGAGCCAATCCCCTCCTCTTTCTATCTGGACCGGTCCAAGGTCGCCGTGTAGCCTACCCACCGATCTCAGCTCTTTCTCGACCAAGGAACAGTGGTCAAGTTCAAATAGAAATGTACAATCCCTACTTTTCCCCCATTGTATTACAACCAAATTTTAATAAACTAATTTCTTTTAAATTTCATTTAATATACAAATTAAACTTTTAATGGCAGGTGACCGTATACAAAGTTAATAGTAAAAAAAAATGTGAAAATGAAATTAACAAAACACTGTTCTTAGTCTATTTATTATATATATATTATTATCATTATTATTACATTCATTAAACATTCTAACAAAATTTTGTACGCATTAATGTTTATTGTGTATATAATGATTGTGAACAAAAAGAAAATCATTAACATTATTATGAATAGCATTAATAATCATTATTGTCGGTAGCGCAATTTTTCGATTCTCGGTCCCCCATACCTAGGTTGAATATAAATTTCTATCACATAACATAATCCGAAGAAGGGATAAAAAAATCAAACCAAATCTATGTATTTATAAAGAGCAATAATTATCCAAAGAATAAATTAGTAAACAGAAAAAAACAATTATTATCTATAGCATACACTATTTAAGTTAATTATAATTCTGCCAACATATTAAAAAATAATCCATTTTGCATTCTAAGGGTTCTATATTTTATCTATTACCAAAGTTATCGCAAATGTTTTACTAAACATTTGCGATAGCTTTAGCAATAATGATTTCTGTGTTTAGTAAAACTGATTTGATTTGATCTGTGGTAAATCACTGATTTGAATGTCGTTTTAATGTTTTGTTTAGGTTCAAAAACTAGTATGAACATGTAATGAAATAAAAAATAATCTTTATTCTGGGATAATAAAAATCTCCTGAATAACAATAACATGACTGCTGCTGTCTGGCTGCATTAATTTTGTTCTTGCTTCAGCTTTCGCACTTTAAAAATGCACTCCCTGTTTCCTTGTTTTCCAATATAAAATAAGTATCTTCAGCCAACTGATGTTTGACTTTCCGAATCTTTAGTATTGATGAGGATTGTTTTGAATTCTGTACCAAGCAGTGTTGATCTAGTACATGTATCATTTCTCACGTTAAAATATCGCTTTTTGGAGCATAGATTAAAACAGTTTTATAATTAAGTATAACAAAACTATCGCCAACTTAAGCAGTATCGATCGGTACCTAGCAATCGACTTTGGGGCATCGATTTTTGATACCGATTCCTTTCTCCTTTCTTCCTCCTTCGAATCGGTCGAATCGAGAATCGATTAACCCGTAATTATATTTGGCCCTAATGAGAATAATAATAAAATTTCCCACAGCTGCCCTTGTAGAAATAATAAAAACTGTAAGAGGGTATGGTAATAAAATGTTAAGGTCGATTATATACTATCATCGGTGCTAAAACAGAATTTGAATTATAATCTTAAAGTTATAGAGAGCGAATAGTTGACAAATGAACAGTTAAACCGAGCTTTGAGGTGAGACAATAGAGCCATTGTTCTGGCACAGATTCAGTCAATTGGTTATTCACTAATCGAGGCAGAGGTATAGCGAGAAATGCATAACTATCAGGCATTTTATTGTTTCTAATTAATTAATACAAAATATACAATGATTTTAAGAATTTAAATTTAATAAATAAAATAATTAAAATAAAATAAATAAACATAAAATATATAACTATAGTCATTGACTACAAATAAAACTCTATGTCTAACTATAGAGACACAACACTTGGCAAAGGCAGATTACATGGAGTTAGGACAAGTCCAGATTAGGCAATGGGATCGGATCGACCTCGTTCGACCATAAACGTCTATTACCTTACCTTACACAACACTCTTCAGCCGCTGTGTTTTCAAACATGAATGAAAATATTTATTATTTTCTTATTACTTATTGCTATATAAAATTAAACATATGAATGACAATGAAATATAGTTCATACTATTTTTCTATATTTATATATATGTTTTTAATTTTTATGAATCCTGCATTCACGATCAGGAAATAATAAAATTACAAGGTGCTTTCATAAATGATGAAGCTCACTAAACAATAATGGCTAATAAACTATATTAATAAAAAAAAAATTAAATAGTAATTTCATTGTCAATAATAGCTAGATTTACGGCTCCTGAGTTTTTTTTTTTTTTTTTTTTTTTTATATTCTTTAAAACTGATTTCATAAACATAAAGCAAATGGAGTAGAATGGTGATTATGGGAAGGACTATTAAAAAAACAAGACTAATGTTCTATTTTTGTTTTTTAAGAACGGAAAAACTTTTAGTTTGATAAACCTTACCATCCCTATCAGTCAATCGCTCAGCCATAACTCAATGGATATAAATAGCTCGTGTTTATCAATCAAAATTTAAGGGAACATAAGTAAACCAATAATCATTTCAAGAGTATGATAAAGAGGGAGGATATACTGAAGTGAAATTCACACACGGTGAGGTCACGATTTAAAAAGAAAGAAATCAGATTTTCTAATCAAGAAATTAATAAAGCCTTCCATCGAGGCTAAGATTAAACATGATAGGATAGGTCCCTCGCACTAATTAGAATCGTTTCATGTCTTCCTTTACTCAACTCAAGATTTTTTAAAAACAAGAAGAAAAAAAAAACTCAATTTCTCCCAGACTAGGAAAAACAACAGATCTTGAATATGATTATCAGTAATCTACTGCTTTTCCCAGTTTACATTTTAAAAATAAAACAATCAAACTACTAAAATTAGTAAATAAAATATATCAAAAAATGATGATTGCTCGTAATAAACAAAGTTGAGAGAAAATATCAGTTTCAAACACGACAGTTTTCATTTAAACGAATATAGCTCCTAAACAACAGGTGCTAGCGGCAAATGATATAACTATAAATATTCTCTATAAAATTTCCGATAAAGAAACTATTGGCAAATGTCCGATCCGAGCAACACGAACAGAGCTAGCTAGAGTATGCCAAAACATTTAAAAATTATAGAGAAAATGTAAAATTTTTCATTCAAACCGATAGTTCCTAGCAACAAATATTAAATAACAAAAAATATTCTTTTTTCAGATTTTTAATTAAAAAACTAGAGACAAATATCTGATACGAGCAACACCAACAGAGCTAGAAGTGTCAAAATGTTACATTTTTTACCTTGAAAAAAATGTTCCACGAAAAAGGTAAAGTCCCCCAACCATGTCGAAATATATATTTATATTCACAAAATTGTTTATTTTCTAGATATACAAACTAATTATAATCTTTTATCATTGATTATTAATTATAAACTACTGGATGATTTTGAAAATATAACTTAGTTATATGCCTGCTAAGTAATGGATTTTTATTTTATGTATAAAAAATTCAGAATCAGAACTATTTTATATTTTAAACACCCAACAAGAACCTTCTCCTTTTACAGCTTCTTCCAAACCTTTTTGCATAACAAGGAGAATAAACATTTTCGAGCTATTATCCCAAAAAGATTTTAATATATTCTTCGAAAACATTTCTAAATATTCGGAAAGCTACGTTGGCGATAGGTCATGGATAGCTGTGGGTGCTGAAGAATTGTATATTTAAATTATTAAATTTTATCTACATCTTACCTTCCACAAAAAGTCAGCAATATTATCAACCATAAGACCAATATGTCGCACGATAAAAATACATTATATCTAAAACAGCAATCCTAATAATTATAGATATTTTCAAACATATAATTTTATCAGATAATGATTGTTTACTCTAGAAAGAATGGGAGGGCACGAAACGAATAAATGGTTTTACCAAAAACCAGCCATTGTTCCTCGAAAATATGAATATTCACCTTGACAATCAAAGCTATCATAATTATATGTTGCAAATCGGGCCTGATTTTTATTTTATATGTTTATAAGAAATAGGGTATGGTTGATTGTAGAATTGAAATGTAGATAAGTTAGCCAGAGAAACAGACAGATGCTAAAATAAAACAACACTTAGTTCACAGTAAAAAATAAACTGGGCCCCTTGAGGCTGTCGGCTAAAGAAAGCATAGCACGGAACATGTTTTAAGGAATTGCACCCTTGACCGTCAATGCTGATGTTTTCTTTCTTTTTTTTTTTTATCGCTTACCTGCGATTCAGTTTTCTGGAGGAAATAAATTTTTAAATTTAAATATCATAATCCGGCTGACAATCAGTGGAGATCTCTCATCCACCTCCTTTTCAGCCTTCATTGAGTTATGTCAGGAATTTGTTCTGTTGCCATATTATGTATCTGTTTGTTAGAGTGTCCACGTAGTTTTTCATGAAATTGTCGATAAAGTTTATAGATATGGGTCTTAATTGTCGGGATACTTAAGTCTGTATGTAGCGTATCGTTTGACACATAAGGAGGGGAGTCTGTTATCAGTCTTAGGAATTTCGATTGAAATGTTTGAATTTTCTGAATATGTGTTCTTTTGGCCGGTCCATAAATTTGAGATGCATACGTCCAGATGGGTTTTTGCAGGTAACTGTAAATGTTAAGTTTTTGTTTTAAAGGTAGTTTTGAGCTGTGAAGTACTGAGTATAAAAGTCGCAGTCTTAACTGTAACGTCTGTTTTTTTGTCTTGACGTGTGGGCCCCATGTCAGTCTTCTATCAAGCGTAAGTCCTAAGAATGTCACTTTTTCAGTTTGATGTAAAGGTTGGTTGTCAATGTAAACAGGCGGGCAGGTCTTGCGTCGTAGTGTAAATGTAATATGAAGGGATTTGTCATAATTAAGTTTTATTTTCCATTTCTTACATCAAGTTTGAATCTCGTTGAAGTTGTGTTGAAGTGTTAAGGTGGCTTGTACAGAGTCCGCGTCTCTAGTCATGATTGCAGTGTCATCTGCCTAAGTAGCAGTTAATACGTTATTGTTCGTCGGTATGTCATAGGTATATACTAAATATAGAAAAGGTGCTAGAATTGAGCCTTGAGGGACTCCAGCTAAAATAGGTTTGACGGAGGAAATATCCGAGCCCTGCTGAACAGAGAAAAAGCGGTCTGAAAGAAAATATTGTAAAATAAGGTAGTAGGTGCGTGGTAGTAACGGTTTTAATTTTACTAGTAACCCCTGGTGCCATACTCTATCAAAAGCCTGGGCAACGTCCAAAAACGCCCCAGAAACGTAGAGTTTTAGTTCTAAAGCAGCGGATATGTATTATGTGACTCAATGTAACTGTTGTGTTGTTGAATGATGTGAGCGGAATCCAAATTAGTGGTCAAGTATTGTATTTGATTCAGTCAGTAATTTAGTAATACGGTCCAGTAATAATTTTTCAAGTATTTTTGAACAGAGTGGTAAAAGACTAATAGGTCTGTAGGAAAAATATGTGTATTTGCTTACCTATATGAGCTAAAATTATTAACAATTAATGGTTATTGCAAAATAAAAAATGTTGAGAAAAAACAACCTCTGTTTATATAAAATAATATAGCTGTTGATGAAGCCAATTATTTCTCCCTGACTGGCAAACAATACATCATGGATATGTCTACCTATAATCCACTGCTCCTATATATACTACTTCTGAAAAGGAAACTTTCGTCAAATTTTCGATTCAACCAACACCAGCAGAGCTAGAGCGTTTCAAAACATCCCCAACACCAAAAATGTAGACAAATCGGGACTTTGTTTTCCATTCGACTAATATAGCTCCTAAGCGGTAGATCCTAGCGACAAATCTTATATAACAAAAAATATATCCCATATAATTTCTAATAGCTAAGGAAAAAAGCTGGATTGAATTTGGTGAAGAACTCCAAACTAGTTATGCTGAGGATAAAAGGAAGTTTTGGAGCACAATGAAGGGATTATGTGGAAAATACGGAAGGTCAGTAAGAAGTATCAAGGATAGTAATGGACAGCTGGTTACTGAAGAGGTTAAAGTATTGAAAGAATGGGCATACTTTTTCAGTAAGAAATTAGGAAATGGAGGAGAAGTAGGGGATAACGAGAATCTGATAGGAACGCCTGTCGAAGAGGATGATCTTAGATTGGGAGGTGGAATTAGCCATGGCTGAAGCCAGAAACAACAAGGCAGCAGGTGATGATGGAATAACGGCTGAAATGTTGAAATATGGTGGTTGCCAAGTACAAACGTGGTTGCTACATATTTTTAATAAAGCATTCCAAAAGAAGGAAATTCCCACGGACTGGGAAAATAATGTCATAATTCCCATCCATAAGAAAGGCTCCACGACAGATTGTGAAAACTATCGGCCAATATGTTTGACATCTGTATCCCTTCAGTTGTATTCCAGAATACTAGAGTGGAGGCTCAGAAGAATTGTAGAAAATGAACTTCAGGAAGAACAAGCAGCCTTCAGACCTGGTCGACAAACCCAAGATAATATTTTCATAATTCGAAGTATAATTGAGAAGTTTATTGAAAGGGACAAAAAGATTCACCTAGCCTTTTTAGATCTCTCTGGGGCATTTGATAATGTACCACGAGTGGAACTCAAACGGGCGCTTGAGGACAAGGGAGAGCCTAGTACCTCAATACAGGCAATCCTTAGCCTATACCAGAAAACATATGGGACGGTCAGGCTCAATGGAAATAAATCGGACATATTCCAAATGGTAAAAGGGGTAAAGCAAGGGGATAGCTTAAGCCCATTGCTTTTCATAATATACATGGACAGGATAATATGGGAAGCTAAACAAAGGAGCCCCAAATTCAAAGTAGGAAACTGGAGAATGCATCCCATATACATCCAGAATTTGGTATTTGCCGATGACATTCTTTTAATTGCAGAGAGCAGAGTGGCCCTGCAGGAAGCTCTGGACGTGTGGGAAGAAGCACTGAGCCAAAAAGGGATGACGATTAACCCCAACAAATCAAAGTATATGGTCGTGTCTAAAAGTGGTTGCTTGGAACAAGGAACTGTGGCTTGTGGAGGTTTGGACTTGGAACAGGTTAAAGTCTATCAATACCTAGGAGTTAAAATTAGTAATGATGGCAGGCTTGATTCTGAAATAAATCAGCGCATAAGGAAAGCGACCAACATCTATTACCAGCTCCGCAATGTTATAATTGGAAAAAGGGAAGTAGAGATGAAAACCAAAATGGTAGTATATAAGCAAGTATTCATCCCTACGCTGACCTATGCAGCTGAAAGCTGGCCTGGCATCAAGAAGTTTGAAAGCCGAATACAAGCCACACAAATAAAATTCCTGAGGAAGGCTCTTGGCAAGACAAGGTTGGACCGAATCCGAAACCAAAGAATAAGAGAGAATACGGAGCAGGAACCGCTGATAGACTATATTCACAGAAAACAATTAAAGTGGTTTGGCCATGTACTAAGAATGCCAATCAATAGGTTGCCAAAAAAAGTATGGGAAGCAAAAGCAGTGGGAAAACGACCTAGAGGACGACCGAGAAGTAAATGGGAGGACCTCATATCGGATCTGGCGAGAAGGAGGGGACTCACTATGGGAGAGATTAGGAGGTTGACTGAGGATAGAGAGGTGTTTAGAGCATGGTTGCTGGCTGCCCCGACACCGTGAGGTATAAGGGTTAGATGAAGAAGAAGAAAAATTTCTAATAGGTAACGTTTAGCAAATTTACAATCCGAGCAACAACAACTACGGCATGTCAAACTACGGGTAACGCTGTATGAACACCCAAGAGGGCTGGATCGGTAGGGATCTAGCAAGCCCGGTCAAATCCAGGTTAATAATTTATATTTTGTATTAGGAAAAACAGAGTCAAAAGGATCTCACTCATTATTTATTTAGTATAAGAAAAGTTGAACTTCTAACTGCTCCTACCCTCCTAATATTAAACTATCAAATTAAGCGTAATGCCCTCACGTTTCCAAAAAACATATAGCTTTTGACCAAATAGGTCACCATTAAAACATGTTCCATGTTAAAAATGAAGACCTTGTATATGTTCTCCAGGACTAAACACAACATAAAACTAAATAAAACCAAATGGTACATAAATGACAATATACATAGTTTTTCTTTTGTTTTTCATCATTTCTTCAGCAATAACCCAAGGAAGATTTTCACCTTCTGGCTGCAAGCCTGAAGAACCTATCTAATATTAAATTATGAAATATACATGTATTGAGTCGTTACCCGGTCATTATTAGATTATCGTTCTGCGAGGCATTAGTTATTCAGTATATTTGCTTATGTTAGGAAGAGAGCTGATCATTTCGATGTGAAGTTAATAAAAAAAAATATCCATATTCGACTTTTAGTATAGTAAAAGTATAGTATAGTATAGTATAAAAGTATTTATACCTTGCGGATTATTAGTTCTATAATGATAAATGAGAAAAACTACATTTATTACATTTTTAGAGGAAAAAATATACATAAAAAATTACTGCACAAAAAAGAAATGAACAACGACAGAATCATTGACAAGTAAATTAAATAACCTATGTAAATCCGATTTATTTATCTAATGTAACTTATTCACAAATGAGATAAATAATTAAATACGAGTGAACTAGAAAATTGTACGAACAAGGCATGCATATGCAATAAGAAATACGTCATCTTGGTAAATAATATTGAAAAATAAACGAAGCCACACAATACACGTAAAAGAAACTTAGTAATAGGATTCATAAAGTTTATTAATACATTAAAAAACCCTCCATTCAAGCAGTGACTCCCTTAATTAAACCTGTCTTGATTATTTAAGTTAAATAAACCCCGTTCCAAACCCAACTCATGAAATATATCCCTGGAATACTGTGCCTGCTTCACTACCATTACTTCTCAACCTAAGCCTAGATCAATACCTAGATATAAAATTTTAAGATAGATATAGAAAACATTAATGTTTTTAAAATCACGTTCCACTGATTTCTGTAGGAAATAAAAAAAAAAAAAATAAAAAACAGAAAATTTCAAATAACTCAACAGTCCAGGTCTTCTTGGCAAACACCAGAACAATTGAAAATTGTACACAGATTTAAAAATTAATTATTGATTTATAAAAGTTTGAAAGTGCATTCTGTTATAAGTTTTTAAGTGGTGTATTCCCAGTAAATGCTTCAAGTTTAATTATTATGCATGCAGCAAAGCACTTTCAAAGAAGCCGTGTACGAGCCGACTGATACGTGACCGGAAACAGAAGATTCAGCAAGTAGATAGATCACAACAGGTTTCGAAATGCGATAGAGTTATTAGTTCCATTTCAAACTGGTTCTAAACATTTCTGTTCTTTAAAGAGGTTTAGGCTCAATTGTGTTTTGTTTTAGCTCCACTACAGTGTCAAATTTCAATAACTAAAAGAGATTTAAAGCATTGTAAAGAAAAACACTTCCAATTAATTAACTTAACTACTTCGATGGTTCTCACAATAATGTGTAAAAAACATGAATGCACATAGCTCAGGAAAGGGATAACAGAAAGGACCAGCCTAGTGGAGTTCTACGTGTTAAACACAAATATCGTCCAATCAAACATCGAAGCCTCAAATAAACGCTTATCAGTATCTGCTTCCTCTTTCTCTACCTCCAAGATAACGCAAGAGGCGGAGGTTTAGCATCGGGTATAAACCCTGTACCATTTATTTCATTCTGTGGAGAAAGCAACTTCTTTTTATTCCAATTTTTGTCTTGTCGTTATTCCACATCTTCCTTGGTCGTCCGGGTAAGCATTTTCCTACTAGTCTAGGTTCTAATAACCGTTTAGTTTTTATTTCATCGTGCATTCTAACCATTCAAACCATTTCAGGAAGTTATGCCCATTGATTCTCCAAAGACTTAAAGGTTGTAACTAAAAGCTTATACGCGGCTAATCTATTTAATTCTACACTCTACTTCTCATGAAAAATAAAACACTCTCGAAAATAAAAGGTGTTAGAATGTCATAAGTATATTGAAATATTAAAGAACCTAGTGTATTAAAATAGGTACAAAGCTTTTTTGAATCTATAGAACAGTTGGTGGCCTTAAAAAATGATTTTTCACTCTATGACTATTTAATATTGCACAAAAAAAGTCTCGAATTGAAGCACCGATGCAGTACTAAAGCAGAATCAAAGAAGAAAACAAATAACATATTACAGATTGATTTCTGACAGGTGACCTCGTATGTCCAAGATACCAACCACTCAGGGTAGCAATAAATTTTGAGCACCTTAAAAGGAATTTTTAAAAGCTAAGATGGTTAAAGGTAGGTATTTTTAATTCCAATGATGAGAGAAGCCTAAAAAAAGAAGAGCCAAAGGAGGAATATAAAAGGCAGAAAATAAGAAATAAAGCTTGGAGGTACAATGGAAGCAGGTGCGGCCGTCGCAAATGGGCACAATGGACCTGAGATCTGGGTTATTGTGATCCTGGGGGAGAATGACCATCAGCTCAGGCGTCGCCTTCGGTAAACATCTACACCACACCTTAGCCATCAACAAGATTAAACTAGAATTATTCACTTTAAACTAATACATGAATTTTTATTTATTTCAATTAAATAAAAAAATGCTACAATGTAATTTATAATCAAACCGATTCCAATATTAATAGCACAGTCATAATTTATAAATGTCAAATTTACGTAACTATTATTGCTCGACGAAATGGAACCTGATGTGCCAAAGCCAGCACAAAATAATAAATAGCAAAATGTAAATTAATATGTATGTCATGTCAACCATAAACTAAAATATTATCAGCCCTGGGAAGTGATGTGAGCTAAAAGTCAAGGCGGAAGTCATGAAATGAACAACATAATGAAAAAATCTGTCACTTAAAAACTTCATTCCGACATGTTAATAAAAAACTATTAAATGTATTAAACATCTTTAAAACTATTAAACACTTCGTACGCACCACTGTAAATTAACGGAACTGTGAATTAATGGGGTATCGAAGACTTCAAATGCAATTACCCATTAGCTGAACTTTAATTAAAGTACAACATCAGAAGATCCCTTCTTTTTAGAAGCCTAAGGGGGGCTAAGCAAGCTAGAAGACTAATGGATTCGAGTGTGTGGAGCTTATCATGGCAGGATAAGTATCTACTTCGGGCCAAATCGGCAACATATGAACCATTTAGAACATTAGAGATAGCTTTTTTGTGATACGAATACGTCAAACAGGGACCAAAACCCAAAGGATTAAACGGGAACAAATAGTGACCTTTTAAAAAAAAAACGAAAAAATTTAATAGATTTTAAAAAAGAACAACGGCAGACTGCGACCGTATAAAATCGTCAGATAATAGCAGATCTGAAACCAGTATCCTTCAGTGCCATTTATAAGTTATAACAATACATATAAAGCTCAAAAAGTCGCAGAAGTTCGATTAGAATTTATATTACAAATATCTATAAACGAGATTTTTTAATTACTACTCTGAAACCACACCAGCTAGTTCATTTAAAAATGTTATGGTTATATAAAGGAAAGAAAAGACAAAACGAGATTTAAAAAAAAAAAAAAAAAATTATATAACAATAACAAATATTTTGACAAAATTCCAATCATCTAGGCAGATACAAGTTATTACATTTAACGATTTTTATAAATTAAAGATAAAGATTTTTTTACTGCCAACTAACTTATCAAGTAGCAAAGGGGGACAAAAAAGTAGTTTATTCAGATATCGAACAGAAAATAAAGTTACACCAATAAAGTTAGAAAACAGGACACCACGGAGGGTACAGATTCATCAGAGAGAGGGAAAACAAATGAGAGAAAAAGAAAAAGCTTCTTAAAATGTTTTGGCAGTTAACCTAAAAGGAATCAAGAATTCTTTCCATTCATGTTAAGGAAAGCCAATTTATGTTGGTGATTACAACCACGTCACTGTAATAAAACTAATTAAATCTTGTATTAGATAAACAAAAATTTGTACAAATAAATTTATACATTTCTTTTATGATGACAAAAGAAATATTAATATCATAATCGCGTTAGATTTCAGTAGATGGTAGTGACCCATTCGTTGTGAAAAATACATTAAAAAATAGTATGTAATGTATTAAATCATCGATAAATAATTGAAAAAATTATTTAAACTTTTAATCTAAAGTTTTAAAGTTTTAAGAAAAAAAACTTTCACTAACAATTTAAGAACTGATGCTATATAACCATTCAAATGATTTAATCCAATTTAACTAATACTTATCGTCCCACTGTTAATTATAAATAAATACTACCCAATATGAAGTTATGCTATTAAGTTATATTTGTTCATTTAAATATGAATGTTTTGGCCTCGAAACCTTCTAATATTAGAAGTACTTCATTATATAGAACCTTTATATGTGCTACCAATGGGTGGTTGCTTTAAAAACAAGTGGCGTGTCATTTTTATCTATGTCATCACATATACTTGTTGTATTATATTTTATATTGTATATATATATATATATATATATATATATATATATATATATATATATATATATATATATATATATATATAATATATAAATATATAAATATATATATATATATATATATATATATATATATATATATATATATGTTTAATATATAAAGTAATCTGTAACTTTCTATAATGGAACATTAACTATTTAAATTACTTATTTCTAACAACCATTCTCTATTGTTTACTATAAAAAATACTTACAGCTTAATCAGCTTCCTGGAGCATCAGAGGGTAGGGGGGTAAAGAGATAAAGTGGAAATCTGAAGAAAGATATCCGCGTTGAATATCTGAATATCTCCAGACGGTGTAATATTTTTCCGTGCCGTTCCGCACCTCAACAGTCTCACAACAATAGAACGAAGCGTCCTACTTAATGTCCATGGCGATATTCATTTTTTTTTTTATTATTCAATCAACCTACGATAAATTCCAAGTAAAAAATGCTACATGATTTGTTGCAGTAATGTTGCACACATTTTAACCAACTAATAGTAGTTTAAGAAACCTAAACTTTCAATGTAGTTTCTCTTCAAACTAAGAAACTCTAAGTTTTAATATTTTACTTGACTATCAAAACTCAAATTTTTTCATTAACATTTTTTTGTCCCTCCTCCCCATTCCTTTGAAAAGAACACAATTTAGTAGGAAAATAAAAGGGTAACTCGAAATAATGTTATAGATTTAGCTCCAAAAGTTACATTTCAACTCCCCAAAGATATTAACCCAAAAATCGATATCTGTTTGGGTTGCTGTTCAACAGAATATGTAATGGACTCAGAAGAAACAAGAAACAAAAAAAAATTAGTTCCAGCGCATTTTTAACGCTAACATTTTAACACAAAGTTTATTTTTACCGTTCGTTATTTTTTAAAGTATTGTATCTTACTTTTAAAAAATTAATCTTTTCGCTTTTAGGACGAAATCTAAAAGAGATGTTTTTAAAACAATCTCATTTAGATTCATGTTTTAACTGTGTTTTGGAGAATTGTATATAAAACCGCTTCAATCTTCTTCTTTCGCAGTTCCTTTGGAGTGCCTTTCTGGTTAGGAGAGCGTTTAGCCAGGACTGTCATACCTGGATCTGTTCCCCTCTTCCAGCTCAGCCTGTCTATATATTCAAGATACGATATTCTTGGTCGGCCTCAAGGTCTTCTACCATCAAAGGTACAGTCCACCGTCTTATGCGGATCTCGGTGTTCGTCAATTCGTATAAAATGGGTGTACCGCTTCAGTTGTCGGGTCTCGATGACATCCATGACTGGGACGACTTTCGACTCCTCTCGCACCCATTTCGGACGCAGTCCCTCCTAGACTTGCCAGCATTCCTACGAGGGAACTTCATCTCTGCTGCTGTGACTCCGTTCTTCTGCCTATCCGTGACAATCCAGATCTCATCACCATAAAAGAGTACTATATCTTTAAATTTTTAGATACACCGATTTAAATATGTAGAGCTTCACATTTCGACCAACTTCTCTTCTACCTGCCACTTCTTAACATCATAACTCAAACTATGCATAACATAGAGAAATGTTCCATTCCCTTGTCGTTAAAGTTATCAAGATGACTGTGCTATCAATTCTTTTTTTTTCTTTATTAATCCTTATTCACAACTGTAAAATACATAAAATGGAAACCAGCTAAAGTGATTTCTATAAAAACAATGAGAAGGTTCTGACATGTGAGGCTTGATGATATCGAATATCGAAATCATAAACATGAAACTCAAATATGTGTAATAATATATTTTTTACTATATCTGTAATCAGCTATCGAAGAAAATAAAATGAACTTATTTTTTTAAGCAGTTGTTCACAATAAAAGTAACTAACTTATTTGTTAATAGAAAATTAAAAAGTAAACTTAAGGGGAGTGTTAAAGCCCGATAATTTAATATCTCATTTTATTTTTTATTTTTTTTTTTTTTATTCTCATCTCCTATAGTGAGGAAACCGCATTTAACTTATAATGAACAATATGTAGTGTAAATAGCGTGTTTACGGTTCAAGTTAAGTGTTTAATGGTTCAAGTTACTTATTTACGTACGCCTCGGGAGATAAGAGACTCAACGGTCAGTCCTGGCCAGACCTCCCTGGAAGAAGTAGTTACGCACCATCTCACCAACTTCATCCTCGAGACTCACCGGCAGGTTTTTTTTTTATTACTCACCCCTGCCCATGGAATTATGAAGCAACTCACCGTATGGATTGAAGATTGCACCAGGGACCCTCAAGCACAGTAACACGTAACTTGAACCAATATATAAAAAAGGAAAAGAGACATTTAAATTTTTTTTTGGTATGTATTTGAATTTGGTTTATTTTGTAATCACAATAGGGGATTTTTAATATTATTAGGAGAAACTTTTTTTATTTGTTTATTTCTAGTTTCAAACTTAAATTTCTCACCACGATATTTTTAATGTTTATATATATTTATATACTCACTCATTTAAGAAAATATATTTTTAATTTCTGGTGTTCATTTATAATTTCAATTTTCTTTGTTTTCTTGTTTTTATGTCATTAATTATTTCAGGTTTCCTAATCTTTAAAACTTATGTTTGGGCATTTTTCTAAGTAATTCTTTACCAGCATTCATTGGGGTTGGGAATTGTTTTTTTTCCAAAAGTGAAAAGCCCCCCTCCCCAACATCTTTTGGTCCTCCGGGCCGGATATTTTTTTATTACCGATTAATTAATTACATCTTTTGTTAAACTCCGAGACGGATTTTTTTTAACGAGTAATTAATTACATCTTTTGTTACAGTCTGAATAATTTAAAAAAAAAAAAAAAAATTTTTTTTCGTTAATTGGTCCTCCATTTTTATTATCCTTTTCGTTATCGCTATTTAGAAAGATGCCACCTAAGAGTCAAAGTTCAACCGAAGAACAATTAAGTAAGTTAGAGGATTTAGAAGAACAAATGGCTGATCTAGCCGATGATATTCAAAATACTGCTTCAATCGGGTTTAGTGTTCGCACCGATTCTTCTAGAGAATCTTTATTTTTAGCCCGACTCTCCCGTATTGACTCTACATATGAAAAATTTTTTGCCGTTTTTTATGAGGCTAAATCCTTAGCTAAAAAACTAGAAGTATCTTGTGATAAATTTAATACGTTAAAAAATGATATGCGGTCCTCTTATTATGAGGCTTTGTCTTATGGGAAAATTTTCGATTCCGATAAGAGTACCTCAGATGTAAATAAAACCTCACCAATTGACACGGCTTCAATCTCACGCTTGCCTACAATTAGTATCCCTACATTTTCGGGAGATATCGCCAGTTGGCAAAATTTTAAAGAAACTTTCAGGTCCTTAGTCCATGATAGGGGTGACCTTGATGGAATTCAAAAATTTCATTATTTAAAAATATCGTTAAAAGGTTCTGCATTACAAACAATTTCGTTTATTTCAATGTCCCCTGCGGGTTATAAACAAGCATGGGAAGCACTCACCAAAAAATACGACAGTGAACGTATTCAAGCAACGTTTCACTTAACCAAAATTTTAAACTTTAAACCGATAACCAAAAGCGATTTATCCCAGCTGGAGCACTTCTCAGCAGTGGTACTAGAGAGCGCTTCTGCTCTCTTAAAACTGGAGATGGCGGACCTCTCGGGATTTATTTTAAGCACTTTAGGTCTCAGATTATTAGATAGCAAAACCCGCGAGTGTTTCGAAATGGAACATGCTTCAAAATCTGAAGTTCCGACTTGGAGGGAGTTTGTAGATTTTATTCAACTTAGATCGGTCAAATTGCAATCCGAGGCCCTTCTATCGAGTACCGCTACGGAAAACTTTCATAAAAATTTTGGGTACACTAAGTCCTCAAAACATGTTTTAATGACCTCTAAATCAGGGGTTCACTCTACAAATTGTTCAATTTGTAAGAAATCACACCGTATTTATGACTGCTCAGTTTTTAAAAAATCTCACCCCACAACAACGTTGCGAACGCATCAAAAAATTAAATCGTTGCTTAAATTGCTTGGCTTCGGGGCATTTATCGAATCAGTGTCAATCTAAAACATCTTGCCGCCATTGTAATAGAAGGCATCATTCTCTTTTACATTTTTTCCCTCAATATTCTCAAAAATCCGATTCAATACGCCCGCCTACTCCAGCTCGTACTAGTCCACCCACCAGTCAAGCTGATTCTCCTCCCTCGAAAAGCGCGATACTATCCGTGTCTGCCGCAGGTCAGACGGACGTTTTGCTTGGCACCGCAGTTGCTAGGATTCGGGATCATCAAGGTCAATGGCATGGTTTACGGATCCTAATAGATAGTGGTTCGCAACGCTCCTTCATAACGGAAGAATGTGTCTACAGGTTAAATTTACCACTCGCGCGCAGTAAACATAGACTAGTCGGTTTTGGGAACCAAACCATCTCTAATGTAAAATTCGAAGCACCCTGTGTCATAGTGCCTAAAAATAGGTCACTCCCCGAGCTAAATATTACGGCGATGGTGATTAAGCGAATTTGTGGAGACATGCCCACAAGTCCTGTTCCTAGCAGGATTATTCAAAAATTTCGTGCTCTAGACCTAGCTGACCCTTGTTTTCAACAATCGCGACCGGTTGATTTTCTGTTAGGGGCAGATTTATTTGCTGACATTTTACGCGGGGGTACTATAAAACTTGAAGAAGGGGTTCCTAATGCACTTGATACCATTTTCGGTTGGATCTTAATGGGTTCCTTAAAAGGTGATTCAGCTGGCGAAGCTTGTTACCCCAGCACTGTTCTCCATAGCACAGCCCTACCCTATTCAGAATGTGAAGAGCTCACACGAGTGATGATTAAATTTTGGGAGGTGGAAACCGTCGCGAACGTTGCGAGGTTAGATCCGCAGGATGTTCATTGTGAGGAGCATTTTGTGGCTACTCACTCCCGAGACAAAGATGGTCACTTTACAGTGAAACTTCCGTTCAAAGGAAATCCACCCGAATTAAGTGATTCCAAATTTGGAGCACTCAATCGATTCAAAAATTTGGAAAAGAAATTTGAGAAAGATCCCACACTGCAGCTTGGATATTCCAAGGTGATGCAGGAGTATTTGAAAAGGGTTATATAGAACGTGCAAAGGGGACAGGGAAATGCTATCTCCCACACCATGCGGTTTTGAAAGACAGCACATCCACAAAACTTAGGATTGTGTTCGATGCATCTGCTCGATCTAGTAACGGGTCCTTAAATGATCATTTACTCACCGGACCCAAGTTACAACGTGATATAAAGGATGTCATGCTTAGCTTTCGCAAACCCCGCATTGCTATATCAGCAGATATCTGCCAAATGTATCTGCAGATAAAACTAGCCACAAAAGACCGTGAATTTCAACATTTCTTTTACCGATTCCGAGCTACCGATGCCTTGACAGAGTATCAATTTGACAGGTTACCGTTTGGGTTATCCTGTTCGCCTTTTTTGGCAATGCGCGTAATTAAGCAGCTTGTGCTGGACGATGGAACACCTTATCCTGAAGCTTCACGTGTATTATTAGAACACATGTACGTTGACGATCTCTTGACCGGAATGGACACGATTTCCGAAGCTTTTTAACTCTGAAGCGGGATCTAATAAATCTATTAAAGAAAGGAGGGTTCGAACTAAAAAAGTGGAGCAGTAATTGTCCACAAATCCTTGAGGACGTGCCCTCGGAGTCCTTGGAGTCCCCGATTTCATTTTCTAACATGGAAAATACCATAGTCAAATTGTTAGGCATACAGTGGGAGCCCAAATATGATTGTCTGTCATATAAGGTAGTCATCAAAGAATGTTTTGACAAAGAGAGGTATTATGTCCACCATAGCCAGAATTTATGACCCATTAGGATATTTGGCGCCAGCGGTATTTAGAGCAAAGACGATTTTGCAGAAATTATGGGAAAAGAAACTCGAATGGGATACTCCCATACCCCCCGATATTGGCAAACAGTGGGAAGCATTTTATAACAATCTAACACATTTGAGTAAAATCCGTATTCCTCGTTGCATATTTGTTGAGGGTTCCTCGAATGTGACGATTGTTGGGTTCGCAGATGCGTCCGCGTTAGGTTATGCCGCAGTCGTATATCTGCATCTGGAATTACCAAAGGGTTGTTCATCCTATCTGATCTTTGCGAAAACTCGGTTGGCTCCTCTTAAGCTTTTATCGATACCTCGGCTCGAGTTGTGTGCAGCCGTATTATTAGTTGACACTTTGAAGTCACTTAAGGACACCTTGTCGCACTGGAATGTAAGGTCCACCGTTTTATGTTCCGATTCGACTACAGTTTTATCGTGGCTTCACCTCCCTTATTCGCGCTTAAAATCGTTTGTGGCTAATCGAGTAGCTAAAATATTAGAATTGTCTGAGCTATCATCCTGGAATCACGTGAGTTTGTAAAATAACGGCACTGATGTGGCCTCGCGAGGAACGTGTCCTTCGGAACTACCTTCGCATACCACTTGGTGGAATGGACCAAAGTGGCTCTGTTGTCCAAAAAATAAGTGGCCTATTTCGTCTAACCCTGTCTTAATTGATCCATTGGAATTAGCGGAAGTTAAGTCAGAAGAAACGGTTACGATGATGGTCATCAATGCGGGAGAATGCGAGTTTGATAAATTCTTAGAACGATTTTCCTCGTATTCGAGGATGGTAAGAGTATTCGCTAATGCCATTCGATTCATACACAATGCATCAAACCGTAACTCAGTGAGATCGGGTTTATTGTCACTATGGGAAACTCGACAAGCAATTGAAGCAGTGGTTAAAGGTGTACAATCATCAAAAGGTCTATCTGTATTGGACGGGGAGCGAATGAAGTCGATGAGGTCACTCAACCCTTTTGTTGATCCCGGTGGTTTGGTCAGGGTGGGCGGCAGGTTACGACATGCCTCTTTATCATATGAAGCTAAGCACCCAATACTGTTACCCTCAAAATCTCATTTCGTTAATTTGCTTATTGATCACTTTCATCGGGTGTATCTTCACGCCGGTCCGCAGTTATTGCATTCCTTGCTGCGGAATAAATTTTGGATCATAGCCGGTAAAAGTGTCGTCAAGTCACGCGTGCACCGCTTTGGGAAATGCCATCGTTTAAGGGTAAAAAACATCAACCCTTTCATGGGCGATCTTCCCCCATCGCGGTTTGAACAGGGTAGAGCCTTCCTCAACGTGGGTATTGATTACGCAGGTCCCTTCCTTATCAGAGAATCGTTGCGACGTAAAGCTGCTCTAAGTAAAGCGTATTTATGCCTCTTCGTATGCTTTAGCACCAAAGCGGTACATATTGAAGCAGTAACTCAATTGAGCACAGATGCTTTCATAGCATGCTTCGATCGATTCGTAGCTCGTAGAGGGTTGCCCAGCAAGATATTTTCTGACAATGGTACCAATTTTGGCGGAGCATCTAATCGTTTGAAAGAACTCTATAAATGGTGGAACTCTCGCGATGTCTCGGAAAAAATAAGGACCTTTTTAACCGCTAAGGAAGTGGAATGGCACTTTATACCCCCTTTTTCGCCACACTTCGGTGGTTTGTGGGAGGCAGGGATCAAATCGTGTAAGTATCATCTCATACGAGTATTGGGTACTCAGCCAATCACCTTTGAGGAATTAGCTACCATTGTTACAAGGATTGAAGCCGTTCTCAATTCGCGACCCCTCCACCCATTATCTTCTGACCCGGAAAATTGTCAGGCTCTCACTCCGGGACACTTCCTTATAGGAGCTCCTCTTGTTGCTTCACCGGAACACAATGTCACGGATATTCCACGGAACCGCTTGTCTAGGTGGCAGCACTTGCAGCGTTGCATTGCGGATTTTTGGAAGCGTTGGCGACTGGACTACTTACAAAGCCTTCAGCAAAGAGTTAAATGGACTGATCCGACAACACCCCTCTTATCGGGAACATTAGTTCTTCTCAGGGATCCCAATGTGCCCCCTTTACAATGGCCAACTGCAAGGGTAATTGAAACACTTTCTGGAAAGGATGGTATTGTTCGAGTGGTGAAATTAAGGATTGGGAAAACCGAATTCCTACGACCAGTCTCCCGCCTATCTCCTTTGCTTCCTGAGGACACCAGTAATTGAAAATTTATGAAATTTTGGTGGGCGGCATGTTAAAGCCCGATAATTTAATATCTCATTTTATTTATTTATTTTTTTTTTTATTCTCATCTCCTATAGTGAGGAAACCGCATTTAACTTATAATGAACAATATGTAGTGTAAATAGCGTGTTTACGGTTCAAGTTAAGTGTTTATGGTTCAAGTTACTTATTTACGTACGCCTCGGGAGATAAGAGACTCAACGGTCAGTCCTGGCCAGACCTCCCTGGAAGAAGTAGTTACGCACCATCTCACCAACTTCATCCTCGAGACTCACCGGCAGGTTTTTTTTATTACTCACCCCTGCCCATGGAATTATAAAGCAACTCACCGTATGGATTGAAGATTGCACCAGGGACCCTCAAGCACAGTAACACGTAACTTGAACCAATATATAAAAAAGGAAAAGAGACATTTAAATTTTTTTTGGTATGTATTTGAATTTGGTTTATTTTGTAATCACAATAGGGGATTTTTAATATTATTAGGAGAAACTTTTTTTATTTGTTTATTTCTAGTTTCAAACTTAAATTTCTCACCACGATATTTTTAATGTTTATATATATTTATATACTCACTCATTTAAGAAAATATATTTTTAATTTCTGGTGTTCATTTAAAATTTCAATTTTCTTTGTTTTCTTGTTTTAATGTCATTAATTATTTCAGGTTTCCCAATCTTTAAAACTTATGTTTGGGCATTTTTCTAAGTAATTCTTTACCAGCATTCATTGGGGTTGGGAATTGTTTTTTTTCCAAAAGTGAAAAGCCCCCCTCCCCAACAGGGAGAGAAATAAAAAAAAACATCACCAGCCAAGGCAAATACATTTTTATTCTAAACAATGTAAAATAATATTTTTTTTTTCTAAATAAATCTATTAATATGACAAGTAGCTTGTCATGTCCAACTTTAAAATGAATAAGCGAACAATATTTGTAGTTGGTCATGTCATTGTCTACCAACAGTAACATGTATTGACACTTGCGGTAGATCAGTAAAGGCTTACATGATAAGCTGTAAGGCATGGCGTGGGACGATCAGGTTCGACCCACGAATGAATAATAACAGTGCCGATTAAAGAGCAGCATCGTCATCAAAATATAACCATCAGTTCCCTGTATCTTATTTCTTGTCAACATAATTTAAAGCTGCACTTTACGAATATTATTAAACCAAAACTATTAGTAGGTGTTTACTAATCCGTATTTGTCCGTGTGATTAAATTATTGCTATTAGCATGTCAGTAATTATCACTTTCCTATTAGTGTTTCATGTTGAAAGGTATCGTTTACAAGGCTTAAACGTCAATTAAAGAAAAAATAAAACAAAACAATGTTTCATAAAGTGGATAATTTCTTTGATAGAGATTTCTAAACTAAAACAAATATGGGCTGTGTTTTACCTATAATTATTACTCCGATTGTATTTAGTCCTTATTTTATGTCACAGCTTAAAAGTAATGTTACCAAAAATTCTAAAAAAAGCTTATAGCTATCATTAGCTATGATATTTATTGAGAGAGCGAAACAATGATACTATAAGAAAGATACGATGGGGCAAACTTTGTACTCATAAACAGTATTTACTTTACTCCACTAGTATGAAACCATATATTAATATAGATATTAATATGGAACGTTTTCATTACTTTATTTCAGCAAATCAGAAGTAGTCTTAAGCATCAGAAAAAAAACTTAAAACTTAATAATAAACATGACCTAGAATCATGAGTGAAGTTAATGAAATAATGAAGTTAAATGAATTAGTTAGCTTAATTGACTTTCACATATTTTTATTTAAAATAGCGAATAATGATATCGAAAAGTTCTAAAAAAAATAAATTAAGAGAAAGAAAAAATTGACATGTAGGTAATTAAGAATTTTAATTTAAACTTAATCTTAATTTTTGTTAATTCGCTACTTTATACATAAAACGTAACATAAAAATTGTTTTTATCAAAAATATAGGAATAATACAGTTATACGGATAACCTTTAACAACAATAAGTTGAGATGGCATGATTGGAACGTAAAGCCCCTGAGGGAGATATGATGCAAGCCCGCATTTCAAGGAAGCCTTTCATATTGCCTACAGCGAACACTGAAGGGGCAAATTGCTAGCACCACCACTATTCACATTTCTCAAAGGGCTAAAAGCAGTTCATTTTTTACATTTTTCCTAAGTACATCAACCATCTAAAGCCTTCGATAATAATTTCATCAAAAAGATGAACATCTGTTAATTTCCTTCTTAATTTACTAGAAACAATTAAAGTAACAACCAAACTAAAATCAAAACAACCAAATCATATCAATGAGGGATCTTTCAAATATAACAAAATCGCTATACTGAAACTATTATAATCAATCTTTATAGTTATAGTTACTAAGAAAGATAATTTCATTTAAAAATCTCAAAAATATTAATAATGCAAAGGATCATTTAATTTTACGTAAACCGGAAATATTTTAAAATACAAAAATCTATAAAAATATAAATTACATGTGTTCACAGTTAGATAATATAATACAATTAGCAAACAAACTTACTGCAGACAAAAAAATATGAAAAAAACAAAAAATTTGTTTTTTAAAAATATAGATAAAATAAAATAATGATTCAATGAAATTAAATATATAAGTGCATTAATTCTTCGAATGTGCAACAACTATTATTAACATTATTGTTAATATAGAATTATTAAAATTAAAATAATTAAGCATGGTTAATAATAGAATGTTTTTTCAAGTTTCTCTTTAAATTAAATCTATTTCTCAGTCAATGTCTTTGAAAGTTATGGCTGTCTTTTCAGCTGAAATCTGATTCAAAATATAATTCGAATTAGTTTTAAGACAAAAGAAGGTTAATGACATGAAAATAGTTATGGCAAAGAAACAGGGCTAGAAAATACTGTCTGTTAAAGGAGGGTAGTTAATTTTTTTTTTTCCCATTATGTTTCTTCCATCCACACCTGTTGCTCAAATTGTGTCAATAAGCAAATGTGATATAAAAGTGAAAAAAATTGGCATGTCAGGAGTGTGGGATTTAGCACCCATCGGTACCTACTTGGTAGTATTAAATTCATCAAACTTAAAACATGAAAGTCCCTAACACATAAAAAAAATTAGTTTTTTGGCTGTGGAAATAAATATATATTTATACTACCAATATTCATAAAAAAATAGATACACGAATACAAACATAATGTATAAGTAAGTATAGTATATAAATGATTCAAATATTGTGTTATATTAATATGACCATTTGTATAAACGAATGTCAAGTAAATGTGAGAGATATTGAATATAGTTTAATATTGATGATGTATAAAGCAACTACAATTGGTAGCACTAAGAAAGTTTTTAATTAGAAGTTTTCGAAGCTATCTTCTTAATATAAATATAAATAGAAAATTTTATATATATATATATATTTTCCAAAGAGTCACCACCATAATTACATTAAGACTGTATATTCTTCGGACTGCATCCCTAACCTTCTTTTATATACTATATCATTTATGAAAATATTATGTCACTAAAAGCTTTAAACCTTTCAATATTTTTTTAAAAATATATATTGATTTAGAAAGACATGAGGTGTGTATTTTGTTATTCTCAAACAGTGTATAGAATTATATAAGAACAGAATTATCTGTTAATCTACAGTTAAAACTTTATAGAAAGCAGTTCTGCATTAAACATTAATATTAATATAAATGCATACATTTATTACAGGAATTTATAAAATATCCCTATTATTTATGCTTCAATTTAATACAATTTAGGTGACCTTCAGCTGCAATTCAGATTCAGTACATTGTTTTACTACCCCACTATGAACACTTATAGCAATATTACTCAATGAGGTTGTCTACTTTTCTGTTAATGAAAAAGCAAGATTTTTTTTATAAAGATCTCATATAATGTAAATAGGTATAAAAATTTAATAAAATTCATTAAATGTAAGATAATTACAATTTTTAATCTTCAACATTAAACTCAGTATTCATTATATTTAAAAAAATTATATTTAAAAAGTTATTATTTTAATTTAGGATATCACAAAGTCAGTGAAAATCAGCTGCTTTAGATCTTTCTACAAATCATTCTTTTTTTTTTCTCCTCAATTATGATATCAGTAAAAGTAAGAAACCTTAATTTTATATTCTGATAGCTTCCTTATACTACAAGCAGCCTTTTACAAAGACTATGCCCAAATTATACAATTAAAAATATCTTTAATATCATTGAAGAGCTGCGTTAAATGACTGGATGAGTTATATAAAGTACGCCGTTGAGAGGGATCAATAAAAAAATAAGGAATCTGATTAATAGACGTAGTCTCAAACATTGCATATTTTACTTAATGAATTATATATACATTTTTGATCAAATATAATAAAAGTTTTGTTAATTTCAAACATTGCTTATTTTCTGGCTGATCCTTCTCAACAATCTACTTTAAATGCATAGTTGTCCTTATTTAGTGTTTTAAATTAATACTTTATTATTTTTTAAAATAAATATATTACATACCGTAAAATGGGGTCACATTAGTACGTTGGGTTAAAATTGGTACACAAAGATTTCTATGGTGATTTCCTTCTGGCAGGTTGTTGTGTCGACTTTTACCAAATGAGACCGCATGAATGAGTCGTTTCGTTGGCTCACATTTGGTAAAAGTCGACACAACAACCTGCCAGAAGGAAATCACCACAGACACAATTGTGTACCAATTTCACCCCACCGTACTAATGTGACTCCATTTTGCGGTATTTTAAAAGTGTACATATAAATTAAAGGTCACTTGTAACTATTTTCCTACTCCTGGCAACAATTTTATATTATAGTTTTTATAACTGCATAATCTATTATTTTTTATGATTACTATAATTATTTTTACCATTTGATCTATAAATAGCTTCATTTAGACATTTAATGCATTTTTAATATACTAGACTTTATTATTAGTCTGAGATCTTTACTCAAGTCAACTACTTAATTTTTTCCATTTTGTAACCATCTAAATTTGCTATTTAGTTTACTAGTCTATATAATTTAAGGATGATCATTGCTTTCAATTAAGCAATTTACATTTTATGATTCAGTTTTTCATTTAAAGTAAAGAAAAAATAAATAACACATACCTAACAAAAAAAAATTAAACTATATAATCCAAAATTTCTAATAAATTTTAGGGCAATGCTTAATAAATCTTCACTATCACCAAAGGCCTTATAGTGTTGGAAGGTTACATCACATTTTTTTATACCTCATCTGTATAAAGCATCCTCCTCCAAGATATGTCTCATTGTAAGAATAACTTTACAGAGTTAATTTTAATGTATGTTTTTAATAGTATTAGCTAAACCAACATCACATGCTCATTTGGAAATGGCTAGTGATAAATTAAAAGAGCTTAAATCTTGAAATGTGAAGTTTGCAAGATGATCTGCCATTCATTCAAGTTGATACGCAACAAAAGAAATAATATTGACATTTTTTTCAACAATGGCTAATTAAAGGACTTAATATTTTTTTTTATGAAAGTTAGAAATGAATAACTAAACTCACCTTGACGGGTTCATAGGGCGGAGTCGAGTTGCCGTTGACCTGCGGAGCACTTCGTGGCTGGGCTGGAGTAGGTCCCGTCCTCACGACAACACCACCGCTGTTACCTCTCCGTAAGCTAAACAAATATAATATATAATTAATTCAAATACTAATTACACATGTAAATAATGAACAATAATTTCCAAAATTGAATAATTATAATTTATACTTGCCGCGTTCTGAGAAATTAACGAATCTATTCAGAAAGATATATTTCTATTAAGGCAACCACATACAGAAATTTAGACAACAAAAAACAGAGGATAAAAAATATCTCATTAAATTTCGTATATAATTCTATATTTTTCTCACTAATTCTTTCAAAAATTTCATTTGTGCGCGTTTTAGCTTTTATTGATTTTAAATATAAATGTATTAAATGTGGAATCTCAATTAAGGTCCAGTAAACGTTTAACAAGTACCTGTACCACTGAAATTACACACTATACGTAGAATAGGTTGTTTATGATAGATTTGAAAAATATTAAACTCCCACATAATATCATCACGAAAAAGAATAATATTATCAATTGTGAAGAACACGATTGAATTTTATAAAATGAAGTACGAATTTGTATGTTGGACATCAAAAAACGACTGATCTTTAAAAAACCATACACTTTTCTATGCACTGACAAATTTCTTAGAATCTTCATTCAATCACCGATCTTAAACAGAAACGATAAATTCCTTTTTTAAAAAGGCAAAAATTATATAGTCATGAAGAAGATGCCGAGAAAATCCATTCAAAAATCTTTAGATCATGTCATACGCTGAAATTAATTCCTTCATTGTCGGATGGAAAAGGATTAAACGGTAAGAGAGTACCCTTTAAAAGACGAAAAGTTTTTGTTATAAAAACTGAAAAAGAATGAGAGGTAGTTAAATGTATAATGTATAAATAATTAACCACTATAGAATCAATGTTTTGAATTCTTGTAAGTTGTTAGAACTTATAGAGAATAAATGACTTTAGAAACTATTCTTCGAATAAAAAATAGCAACAGAAGAGATAAATAATTCATCGATTTTTAACTATATGGAAAAATGTTAACATTGATTGGTAATCTGGGATTAGATGATGGGATTCAAGGAAAGGATGCAAGAGTTCCAAAGTGTGTTTTTCTAGGATTCCACCCATGATTGGTAAGAGAGAAATAGGACAGTATGAGCACGGGAACTGAGGTGGCTTTTTGGGTTTGGGTACCATTTTAACTACAGATAACTTCCATTAATCAGTAAAATATGTGATATAGCATTATACAAGAATGTTGGGAATAGGATGGCTTTCCGAAGAAGGAGTTTTAGAAGGTAGAATGCAACTAAGTCCTGCCCAGAGGCTTTGTTTGAAGGTAATCTGTGAACGTGTTTGATATTTTTGATAAAAAAGAAGGAGGCAGGGCTATGATTTGATCAAAGGTTATTTGGGACTGCTTTGGGAGGTGGAAATTTGGGGAGAATTGAATACATCGAGGATGATGGCACGTTGTTTGTGTTATGTAGGCCAATAAATAGAGTTTAAGGGCGGGAGGAGAGAATAACATTTGTAGGTTGAAATACGGGATAACATGATGGGAGTTGGATGTTTTACAACCCGATCGCTGGTATTTGGTGTTGTAGTTTCCTCCAGCAATAAAGTCAGATTCGAAAGTACCGAATAAGGAAACAAGAATGTTATAAGAAAAGGAATTGCTAGGAAGAAAGTATAGAGCTGAAAATGTTACATGGAAAAGATAAGTTGAAATGGTGGCTGAGGTGGATTGAATGGTGTCAGCTGGAGAGAAAGGAACAGGAGAAAGAGGTATTAATTTATGGATGAGGATCCAAGAACCAATGGGCTGTGTTGTCTGTGTGGTCAGATTAAAAGGTTATGTAGTCAAATATGTGAAAATATGATCAAAGCTCAACTCCATTCGTCCAAATGAGACCCATTACTGTCATGCAAATAAGTTTTGTGTAATGAATGCCAGTCTAATAACTTATGGAGTAGTCTGTAACGAAAAGCAATCTTGTCTCTTGAGCAGCCAGTGTAATAAGTTGTCTTAGCCTTGTAAGTGAATTCTAATTAAGAGATTTGTCCAGATAAAGTTCTGGGAGAGGAATTTAAAATGATAAGCCAAAAGGGGGAGAAGGGTGACTGAGGTAAATGGAGAAACCTTAAGGTTTTTCCCAATGAATGGTCCGTTTTTCAGTTCCTATTGGTAACAATTTAAAAATAAAACTATTGGAAATATATTTTTGGTGAGTACAAACATGTATTTTATTCCTTGTCATACATTTTTGCATTCATTTAATAAATATAGTCTATGCATCATATAGCTGATCTTTTCAATTTTTCTATGTTTTTAAACTGAAAATGAATATCTGTAAATATCAAGGAATGCAAATAATTCATTAATTCCTCAATGAAAAGCTATAATTACTACTTTTAATATTTTTGATAAAAATCACTAAAAGCGAAGAAAAATCTAATACATTTTAGAAAAAATTAAAATATCACTAAATAAAGAAACAACTACACCATAATAATTGATGATAAAAACTGAGAGAGAGCTGTAGATGTAAGAAAAACACGGCAATTAAATTATTCATTACTTATATGTAATTAAAAAAATAGTAATAGTGTTAAGAACATATACAAACTGATAACTTTTGTAAAAGCCAAATCAGACGTCGAAAATAACTTTCTGGGCACCGGCTAAGAGACCTAGCATAGCAGCTAATTTATCTAAAACCTTGTTTGGAACAGCCCGTCTGCTCTCTTACCTTATTTGGGAGAGCGCCTTAACAATTTGGCGTTTATCAATCCCAAGGTCTCTTTTTGGAATTAGATCAAGGTCTCCACTATAAACAATCCAAAAAGAATAATTATTTCCTTATTATAGAAAGTTAACAACGGAATGATTAGTTTTCGCTAGGATATCATTAGAAAAACAAATTGTCAATAATTGTCCAAAATTCTGTTAGACCTTAATGAGAGTCTTGATCAGAGAAGACTTTCTTTTTCCGGAATACTACTAAAAAGAAAAAAACAAACTTTCAGTGACGTGAACGCACGAATAATTAGGTCATCAGTCCCAAAGTCATAGAGACACTTCAGAGTCAGAGGCAGTCATAGCAGTAGCAGATTGGATTGAATACAGAGAGTAGAGTGCAAAACTTGTAAATAATGTGTTCAGATATCAGTGGTGTGAAATAATATTATTTTGACGGTTTAAATGTTTCTTTTACTGTTTATGATAGAAGTAATGTAATAGTAAGTACTAGTAGAAAGGGGTATTTAAATGGCGAATGGTGAGAGGAATGGAATTCCATAGAGAAGATTACCGGATCACCTATATTAATTAATATTAATATGTGTATGTAACGTAAAATTCCAAAACCAACCACATCCATTTTTGCAATTTTTCGCACAGCTGGTCGATAACGGTAAAATTCAGACTGGATAAGGAAGATGCCTAATTTTTTGTATGGCCATTTTTAGTGTGATTTAAAAACTTTTGGGAGAAAACTTTTCACCTGAAGATAATCTAGTAGAAAAACTATTTTTAAAAAATGGAAAATGGAGTTCGCTGTAATTCTATACCCCATTTAATACAACCATAATTTTCATAATGGCTTCAGTAACCCGAATTAGTTCATTTTTTAAGAAAGAGAGCACGAGCTGTAAAATAGAGTAAATTTATTTTCTGTTTCAAAACATTGGTTGATAGGAAATATTTTTACTCCATAAGCCTACCACCAAGTAAAAGTTGTACTAAGAGTAATTTCAAATTACTTTTGCTGACAGCACCTATTTAATAGAACTCAATCCAACCCTTTACTCAGTGGTCTTGAAAATCGAAATACTGTTTCAGGTTTGTGAGCACCCGCTGTATCAAATTGTTTTTATAAATAATAATAATAAAACAATTAGGTAACAACACAATTCCTGTTCTTCACGTTTTACCTCAAAACAAAAAAAAACTAATTCTAAGACAACCAATTTCAATTCATTTGGAACCTAATCCTAATCGTCTAAAGCTAGGATGTAACCAAGCTAGTAAAAGTTAAAAAGCAATACTTTCTTAAGTATAAAAAAAATAATTTTCTCTTCAATTTATTGATTCATAGATCGGGCAATTTGTAGGCAAAATCTGAGGTATATAGCAGGTCAGGTTTGAGCAATACTCAAAAGTACCTCTTTTTTTTTCGAATTCGAAAGGTACATAATTGGGCAATTTAAAATGTAGAACGTGATTAAAAAAGTAGTTGCAATTAAAAAAAATATCAACATTAATATTATGTAGAATTAATTTATGACGTGTAATTAAAATGAAATAATAAATAAACTATATTTAAAAATTGAAAACATAAAATTATTCTGAAAAGAAAATTGATGAAGATATTATATCTATTTATGATATGAAAAATAAGAATAATGAAAGGATTAAAAAGACAATATTTTTAACAGTTGAACGTAATAAATATGTATATTTGGACACTTATAATACAAAAACAAGTATATTATAAATAAAACAGCATTACATTTCGTATGAGCATTGCCAGTTATAGATCCTCGAAGGCTCACGTCTCACATCAACATATCCACGGTTCGGTAAAATAAATATTAACGACCGGGCGGCTATAAAACCGACTTATCTAAAACCGCATGGCCAATTCTAGCTGCCAGTAACGCCATAAAATAGGCCATAAACAAATCTGACAGAGAACAGCCCGGCTATTAAAACCAAAGGGCGTCTTGAACTTATATTATCTGCAAAGAAAACAGAAAATGCTAATCAATTGTTGATAAAAAAAAAAAAAAAAAGAAGGAAAAATCAACATTCTACAAAATAAAAAAATAAATAAAAAAAAACTTATTCTAAGAGTTAAAAAAAATACCTATCTTGAAAAAACAATACTATAGTGAAGGAAAATATAATTTTGAATGAACAAGAATAAAACTAGAATAGTTAATAAGTATAGGATAAACGACAAAAAGAAATACTATATACCACAAAAAAAAAATGAAATAGCTAATTGATACGTGGATGAAATAATGATAAAATATTATATTAATACATAATTAAAGAAGGTAAACATATATTCAGCACGTGTTATGCTAAAAAAAAAGCTTAAAAGATTAATATATGTATGTACGGCTCGATGCTGATAAACCTTTTTTGAATTCGGTCATTATTAAATCCAATGACTTTTCATGCTCATTTTAACAGTCGCGCCGGTATAACCCGAACGATATTTACCAAATAAATTGCACCCGCAATTCCTCACAGTGGAGTCTTGTAATCCATAACCGAGTACTTATAAAAAAAAAAAAAAAAAAAAAGACCTACAGAGATAAAAAGTGAATTTTAATAATTAAATTATACTTACAAGGGGACGTTTGGAGTTGTAACTTACAGATTTGAATGCCTATTTTTGTGTGGGTAGTAGGGACCTAAAGAGTGCAAAACTAGAGTAATAGCCGCCAATGAGCATTAGGAGCCGGAAAAAAAAAAAAAAAATGAAAATCACGTTTTATTTTTTTCCTCAGCTCTTAGTCAAGATAGAGAAATGATTCTTTCACGTTTAATTGCAGTTACGTATGTTATTTGATATAAAAATACTTGCGTTATGCTCAAGTTACCAACCGGCTTTAGGGTGCTCAAAAATTCTAAAAAAATGACAAAATTCCAAGGAAATACACTGTAAATCAGTGGAAACCTTTTTTTCATGAACAACTGACCTTAAATCTCGATTTAACGAACCATAAAACCCCTATATGTGAAATTTTACCAAAATCAAAAAAATATTGATTTTTTATCCCTTTCGAGGAGGTTAAAATTTTGAAGTTGAATTTTCATCAACAATTTCTAACGGCCATAACAACTGCTGTGTTCAACCGATTACAACAGTAATATCATCACTAGAATCAGCATACACTCTGCTTTTTATCTATGCGTATAACATTGGAGTATAACTGCAGTTTAGTGAACAAAAACTGATGTGAATGAAAAAATCCAAGGTCAGCTATAACTTCAGATATTTTAATAATGGGAAATCCTGCGACCTCCGGATTTGGGTTAAACTATGCAGTTTTACGGCTTCTAGATGGACTTAAAATTTGGTTTTAATCAGTGGCGAAATGTGTGAGATAGCGCAAATTATTTACATTGTTTCAGAAATTGATAGCATTTCGCTCGTTCTCGCCTTCTTCAAAAATCCTACAAAATTTGAAAGGTAAAAAAAAATTATTTTTTATTTCGACAAAATTTAGTTTATACCTGTTTTTTGAGATGAGGAATCTGAAAATAATATCAGTTTTTATAAATTTTCCTCACCTATATTATATAAATAAGACGTTTTAAAATTATCTATTTCTACTATTTTTTTAGTTTTTACACAATAAATTTCAAATAAGACCATTTAAAAAAAAATATACTTTTTTTTCTAACCAAAACCTGATATTAAATTTAGATTATTCATCAATCATAGGATTTCTATGCAATTTGAAATAAAAATATGTCATTTTAAAACGTCTTATTTATATAATATAGGTGAGGAAAATTTTTTAACTCAAAACTGATATTATTTTCAGATTCATCATCTCAAAAAACATGTAGAAACTAAATTTTAAATTTTAAATAACATACATAACTGCAATTAAACGTGAAAGAATCATTTCTCTATCTTGACTGAGAGCTAAGAAAAAAATAAAACGTGATTTTCAGATATATATATATATATTTTTTTCGGCTCCTAATGCTCATTGGCGGCTATAACTCTAGTTTTGCACTATTATAGGTCCCTACTACCCACACAAAAATCGGCATTCAAATCTGTGAGTTACAACTCCAAACGTCCCCTAGTTTGATTATATTTATTTAAAAAAATGAAAAAATGTGATTCAAACAACTTTTTAATGTTATTTGAAGCAACAACTTCGAAAGTGCCTCTAAAAACTTAACTTTAATACTTAAATCCTTTCCATTTCCATAAAAGTATCCTAAATACCCTAAGAGAAAGTTCGTCCAGATAGACCAGTATTTCGATAGGACGAAAACGATCCACGAGCAGGTGAATTTTACAAGCCAAAAGAGAGAAACAGCTGAAGTGGGGAGTCGTAAACAGCAGTCGTAAACCAGTGAGGTTCTAGGTCAACGGAACCTGCAGTAAAACCTCCAGTCGGAGGGTAGAGAAGGATTAAGAAGTTTAACATAAACTTGCAGTAGAAATCCGTAAAACTTGTACTTTAAATTGTTAATTTGGACAAAAGACAGTATTTAAACATTTAATAAAAAATATTAACAACTAAACCCGAGGTAAATGCTGAGAAACGTCCACAATGAATTTTAGATAGGGTGAGCACTGAGAATAAATGCAATATTTCTATTCTGACTATGTTCGCGTACCGCATATTATCTGGAAAGATAAGTGGTAGGGACAAGGCTTTCAGATATCAGCAGGAATCATGAGCTCAAGTGAATATCGTGGCATACTAGAGTGAGGAAATAATGTAAAGGTAGGAATAATTCTGGATGCAACCAAACAACTATGCCAATGAGCATAACAGTTAGTTTGTAGGAAACTGCCTGAACATGAGAGTAAATTCAGGAAATATCACGGTATGAATAATACTGAAAAATGCTTCATAAAAATTTTCGATTGATACTTAAAAATTAACAATAATGAAAATGGAAGAAAACATTATTCAAAAATCATTTGAAACTATAACTATCTATAAGCAATCAATATCAACATTAATAAATTTAAAAAAAAAAAATCATTTACGCTAATAGACAAACATTATTGATCTATTCAACTCTAAAAGAACATAAACAAAAAGAACCTTATAGATTTTCTGTATATTTTTCGTAAATTACTAACCATAGCTTAATGGTTTATACAGTTTTGTTAGTAATTATCAATGAAATAGATATATATAAATACTTTTATTAACTATATTGATTACTGCCATTTATCGAAACGAAACATCATTAATTTCTCTAATAATAATTAGACTACATATTCAATTAGATAAAGCCTGCGAAGTCAAAGGCACTAAAAAAAGGAATGTATTGCCTATTGGCAACTCCAGTAACTAAAAAATATATTAATTGTTGGTAAGAAAAATTCCATTCAACATTAACATTTACGTAGCTACGTCATATTTTATCATATTACAAATGAAGAAACTTTAAAATAATAATATTTTGAAAGGAATACTTGAACATTTATACTTAATTTTTCAAACGAGTTTTCATTGTTTGGGTATTTTTTTTTTTTTATTATTTAAGGAAAAATCTTAAGTCAATTAAGAGAGTGAAAAACATTACTTATTTCTATTTTCAACCAATTGTATTTAACTTAAAACAAAAAAAAAAATCAGCAAACTCTGTTCATTAGAGTATTGTTATTCATTAAATCTTGGTACAACGGTTAAGCAAACGTTCACAACATAGACCACATAATGGGCACATATTAGATTATCTGTAGCAATGTCGTTATTTAGCCATAAATGGTAAGGGGAAGCAAAAAGTGGAACAGGGCTGACGAGTTGTTTCAGCAGCGCAATTCCTTCAGAAACCACAAGGACTCGAAACTATTCAGCAAGCAGGTAAAAATACAATTTAAATTACAGAAAAAAACGATAGAGAATTACTACAGCAGTAGTTGCGAGTCTCACCTAGCCATTACATGATTGCTAATAAGTAAAACTTAGGAGCAATTGTAGCAATTGGAAGGATTGTAATCAAATCAAGCAATTAAGTCTGGTAAATAACTGAAAATAATTAAAAGTAATTTTAATGTGATTCAAGTGTTTTTGACAGGTGAGGATTGAAAAATAAAAGTGAAAGTGAAAAAATGTGATTCATTTGTAACCTTACGATCTATCAATAAGTACAATACAATTTGGGCTAAAGATAAAAACAAGAATGAAATCCCAAGTAAGGAATAAAATCTCAAAGGAAGCAGCAGATAATAAGGGGGATTCGTAGGATTTTTATACTGTTTGCAAGAGTTAAGGTGCAGTTTTTTTATGCATTTGTCGCTATATTTGCCAGATTATTGGCCATTGGCAAAAGGAAAAAAAGAAAATTCGTCCCCACTTTTTCTACCCAGGAAAGGGCGCATTTAAGGGACCTTGGACAATTTTACTTAAATAATACAATACAGTAAATCAATTTTAAGTCTATCTATATAGGCGCTACAACCCACCAGGGAAATGAGCGCCTCTGCCAACACCAATCGCAATGCGTCTCTTGTGCTACTGCCATTCCAGTTTCATCAAATTTAAGTAGTACATTAAAAAAAAGGTGGAAGTCTAAAAGCAACTATTCATAAGTTTCTACAGGTTAGTCAGGATGGATCTCAAAAGGATGAATAAGCAAATATTAGAGATGACACAAGCTGAAAATCCGGTGTGAAATGCTTCCAGATGAAGGAAGAACATGAGTGACTCAGGGTCACTGATGGATACTACCTAGACAGAGAGAGAGATTTAAGTAACTGACTAAAAAATATCAGTGATCTTGTGAAGGTGAGAACATTGTTATGGACGTGAAGGATGGGCGGAGAGAAAAGACTTCAACAGTCAGAGAGAATGAGCGTCATAAAAATTAAAACATCTAATACAATATCTACGTGGTCCTTTGTTAGCCGGTTCGAAAAAAAAAAAATCATTATATTTCTTTCACAATTATTATTGGATTTCTAAATAAATTTAAACCTTCTTATGTTTTTGATAAATCGCTATAAGTTTTCAATTCCTTAATTGGTATCTTTATCTGTTGTTTTTACTCTATTTTTATCAATTATCGTTATTTTTTTTATGTCCTTTAGCGGTCTAGGAGTACCTTTTAAAAAAGGGCGAACTTGTTCTGGAAAAACTATTAGTTTAAACACTAACAAGCTAAAGGAATTCAAGAGATAAGTAACAACACTCTAGTCGGAGCCCAGTATAAAACTATATATATATATATATATATATATATATAAAACATACCTTGCAAAATGCAATTTATTTGGACTAAATTACTTTATTGACAACAAATCAATAAATCATTAGAACGGTATTTTATATATTTATATATATATAAATTTATATATTAAACAAATTGTTTCATGATCTTAAAAAATCTGTAGATCGTAAGTTATCAAAATTCATTCTTTTCCTTAGGAAATTCAGGACGATCTCATATTACTAATCGACGGTAGATCTATTCTTTAAAAAATATGCAATTTAACCACCGCATGTACACCAAACAATGTCACTTTAAAAAAGCAACAAATGGGAATGTAAAATACTTTTTCTTCTAAAGGCACAGTGAACCATTAATGAAGCAGGTACCTAACAAAACGTGGACAGCAATAGTAGATAAGGAAATGCTCAAGAAACATCGGCTGGAATTCAAATCACATCTGATCTAGTTGGCTAAATAATAGCCGCCATTGATATTCTCAGATTGATGAACACATTATCAATAGAGAAACCCATAAAAGTTAATTTACTTCAAGGTCAAATGTTGTTCGTCAATTGATCTACCAAAGAGGAGAACTTGCCAACTCCGCAGAATGCCACGAGCTTAAGCTCAAACCTGCCTCAACCCAAATCCAGTTTTTACAAATAATGGTGTCACTATTTAGTCTGATAGATAATATATACATATAAACATTTTGTTTTTTAATTAAAAAAAATAATTAAAGCATGAAACTATGACTAAAACATGAATAATGTTTTGGAAACATTATTTTTCTTCAATAAAGGAGCATTAATGTTAATTATTCCATATTCTTTATTTAGCTATACTCCTCACATTTACAATTACTATCCTGTTTTGGAAACACATTATTGGACACTTGATTCAAATATTGTAGTCAGTTAATTGTGAGAATATTGTTTCCTTTATATTCCCTAAGTACTGTACTTTTTAAATTGAATTTAAATATCATAAACTGTAATACTTTAAATTTTAAGTTACTTTGACAGTAATTTAAATGTTTCAGAGTCTTGCACTGCTGAACGTTTCATTTTTGGCATTTAAATTAATGAGCATTTTAAATTAGAAATAATAAACATTATTTTATTAATAATACCAAGACATCTGATATGAATACATCAACTTTTTTTTAATATCATAAATAAACATAAGAGAATTTAATAGGCTCTGATAATCATAGTATACTATTTATACAACATAAATACACCATATCAATAAATATGAGGTTTCACCAATTTACTTTGACATCTCTATCTTATTTTCTTTATTCCAATAACATGTTTGGTTCCGATAAAATCAAATATATGTATATCAGACTGTTTGGCAGATGATTTATTGAATCGTTTTGCATTTTGATTGAAAATTTCAAATCTTCGTTCCTAAACAAAACTTGATGTGCTAAAGAAGAGAAATCTCTGATAAATTAAAAAAAAATAACTGTACTAAATAATTTTACAGTTATATTGTTGTACAAACTTGAAATATTAAAATTTAGAAAAAAAAAATGGTGGGTAAATAGATTTAAATTAACATGTAAAAGCAATAAAAACTGAATTTCGTAAGTGACAGTTCTCATTAGATTTTTACCTATTAACTTTAAGAATATTTATTTATAAGCATTACTAAAATATGTTTTACATGTTTACGTTAAGAGAATAATTAATGGTAAGTAATAAGTCAGTCCAAAAAATTTGATCTCAATTGCTTGAAAGTATATCATAAAAGCAATAACAAGTTCTACATACAATAAAGAAATAAAAATCAAGCAAGGTAACAAGAACTTTTTAAAATAAAACCTGTCATTGTAATGAAAATTATAAAACAACTGTTGTTGCTTTGTATCAGAACAATAACACTTATACCACAACTTTCATAAATTTCCATAACAGACTAACTTTTAATCCTAAATAATTGACACAAACATTGCAAACTTCCAATATAACTTAAAATCCACCCAGAAGACAATTGAAGCGATGGAGAAAATACTTTACAGAGATCTATTTTTCATAATTTTGCATATTTGCTTATTACTTAAGCCGATGGGAAATGTTAAATTACAGCCAAAAGATAATGGTATCAATAAATAAGAAAAAATTCTATGATTGGATGTATTATAAAAGTAAAGAAAAAAATATTAATAGAATATTCGGAACGAGCGCCCTCTTCTTCTACCGCTACGATAATCTAGGAAGTTGCACCAAATTCCAACAAACCACTATGCCAACATATAATATGTTAAAACTATTATACTTTAGTAAAAAAAAGTATATATATATATATATATATATATATATATATAAACATATATAAGAAGCTCGTTAAAAATATTTTTGACTTTATGTAGAAAACAATATCTATGACAAAACACATATTAATCACTACACGTGTAATATAATACATAAGATAAATAAGACAATATTTAGTAGAAAATTTTGTCATTCACATGAGAATAACAATCCCGTTATAACTTAAAATGAATAAACAAACGTAGAAAAGGTTTAAAACATACTTACAAACAACATAATTATTCATCTTCCTCATTAATCATTAATGGTATCCTTTTATTATTTTACAATTTGGTGAGTTTACCATAAAAGTCATTACCATAAAAGATGCAGTTGTTTCATTTAATTAATTATGTATTGTGTATGTCACCTACTCTGACAAACAAAATAAGGAATGTAAAATGCATGTATTACCTTTACAGAGGCAATAGAAATCACAAGATATTCGAATGTTAATATGGTCCGTGATCCCTCTGCATACACCCTCATTATTCCTTCTTAAAAAATTAATATTCACAAGCTGAAACCTCTTATAAATAAAATTAAAAAAAAAAAATTTATATACTTTAGGTTAAATTATTAACTTTTAGAACATAAATGTCGTTTTAGCTAAATTTATTTCGATAATAATAAGGTTAATTGCGGATTTTTTGTTGTTCTTTGGCGGGGCAAAAAACTGTTTTATTGTCATTCTATGAAAACTTAATTTTTTATTATAACAGTAGCTATAGTTAGTAGCAGATTTCGTCCAAACCAGATACCTTTCATCGTAAACACCATACCCTGAAAAGAAGATAACCAAGAGACCTTCAAATGTAGAACTTTTATCGAAGCGCTACTAGTGATTAGTTCTTTATATGTTATTTAAATGTCATTGTTATCATTTTCCTCAAATTTACTTATTGTATACAATGTATACAGTTGTAAATATCAATAAATAGATTTTTTTTTAAATCAGTTAGATTTCTATTTAGGTAATTTAATTTTCATGTCAAATCATATCTACTGTAATTAAACGTTTTCACAATAAATTACAATCAAATATAAGCTAACTCGTTAAAAAATATAGCAACTACCTATAAGACCGACCTTACACTACGAAGGCCCAAAAGAAGTTTGATGAGAGACCTTTTCTAACAATATCAATTGACTAAAAGTCAGAAGGATGCTGGTAGTTTCTTTTCTCAATTCTCCCTCAAGCTAGTTTGCTGCTTACTTTTATCACAGTTCATTCGCTCGTTCTATACAGATACAAATAAAAAAAAAAAAAAAAAAAAAAAGAAAGAAAAAATAACTCTGTAATATTATTACTAACACAGGAACAATACCAACTAAGTCCATTGAATAAATACTGCGGAGCTTTTCTAAACTAAGGCGGTGAACCACTCTGCTAGATTAAAGTTAATTATTGGAACAAGGGGGTTTCCTTATCAGATCATCTGATATAGATAGGACTCCAATCGATACCAAGGATTCGCCAAATTTCCACCTTAACAGTGTATGGATTAGTTCCTTATTGGTTAATTAATTTGTTGTAATACTATATAAATCATTAGAGTACGATTTAGAAAATATACTGATATATATGTTAAGGAAAAATTATAAGAAAAAAATTTTAATTAAATTCATCAAGCTTTTAAATAACAGAATGTGATGATTCAGAGAAAATCGCCAGAACTATTTCATGAGTTAGCCTCAATTAATAGATCAATAAAAATAACAATTAAATTTAATAAAGATTTTTAAATTAATATTATACAGAAAGGGATGGGCACTGGACTACGATGGATAGTCTACTAGACTATAGACATTATTCTTAAACTAAACCTAAAGTAAAATACAATAATTTTCATTAGGGAACTCAAACAACAAATTTAGAAACAGTATAGTAATATAAAGCAACAAAAAAGCAGAAAAAAAGGCGACATTATTAAAAGAGTGGTCCTTAGTTGCCCTCTATCGCAATATGATAATTTAATTAATAATAATTATTTATGCTGACAATATTCCGAAATGGATAGCAGAACACAAATTTTTAATAAGCTTTATTTGGATCGGGTTTTTTTTTTTTATTATTATTTTTTTGTATTTTAAAAGGAAAAAAAGGAAACGGCCTTAAAATTATTAAAAACTACATTGGGAGATTTAAAAAAAAATTATTTCTATTTAAAGCTACTACATTAAAAAAATATATATAATAAACGTACCAGTAAATTAAAATACATGAAGTATTTAAATTAAATTTACTAACGTTCATTCTGTGGACCTTGCAATCAGAAAATATGTCTAATCAAAAACTAATATAAATAATAATATTATTTTAAAGCTTGAAACAGTAGAAGAAGACCTCCTTAATTGAAACGTTATAACTAATGCAAACTTAAATTAATAATAAATTAATTAATATTATAAGATATATAAAACTTTTAGTATAATTAATAATAATTAATTAATAATTAATATTATTTTAGGTATATATATATATATATATATATATATATATATATATATATATCTATATATATATATATATATTATATATATTATAATTAATATTATAAGATATATAAAACTTTTAGGTATTAGCTGATGAATATTTATTTTTATAAAACTGATAAGAAGGATATACGTAAAGAAGTCACAGACTGAATTAACATTTAAATATCTCCGGAGTTCCATTGTCTCTGCAAAGAAAATACATGCATTATACATTATTTTGTTTTTCAGATTGTAGGTAACACTCAGAGCTTCAAGACTGTAACCTTCATCGTATCCATTAATTTTTAACAAACCCAAAAGGAAGTTTGACCCTCTTTAAGGTGAGACCTTTGGTCAAATTTGACGTATATTAATAAAAAAAGTAATTTTTTTTTTTTTACTCATTTACGTAAAAATAGCATACTATAACATAAAACTAGCCATTTATTTATTTATCTATTTAGAAGATAGGAAATTTCATCATATCTAACATGTCAATTCACAGCAAATAAAAAAATCAGTTTTATCAATGCCATAATAAGAATTATATTCCAAATGACATCACTGCCTTGAAACGCGATTAATGCGACACGTATTCGAAGAATACTTATAGATAACAATAACATTCATTGATAACTTCTTGAGAGAAATTAATTATAACGCAAAGACAAAGGAGGCAATGTCCATCATTTGAAACATTTAAAAATGTCTGACATCAATTAATAATATTTTATATATTATTATATATTCTATTTATTTCCAACAATAAGGTATTTTGAAAAATTCAACAAAGAGATTGCAACAATCTGGGCAATGCATTATGTAATCTGAAGTAGCAAACAACAACCAAAGGTATGTGAAATCAATCGCTAGTATTCATAAGGAAAAAAAATCCCAAACAAGAAAGATAGGATTCAATGAAAATTCATTCGATGAACCTACTGACAAGTAAATGTTTCAAAAGAAAAATGGACACATTAAAAGCCAAATGAACAGCAACAATAAACTTTAAACAAGAGGCAAATATAAAATTTAATTTATTAGAAACATTATGATACAAATGAATGATTATCAGGTTTTTACAATGGATTCTAAATAGCGCTTTTAGTAGTTTTTTTTTTCAGGCCATTAAATAAAAAAAATTATTTTTCCTACAAATTTATTGACAGTGGGTTTAAATATCATAACCTGCCTCTCTTGTGCAGAGAAAAGTACTAAAATCGTAAAAGATTTCAATGAAATTGTAATTTTGATTGAAATTCGGGATGGGGAGAAAGGGAGAAGTCAAGCTTGAATTTAATGATAAAATTAAGGTATATCTATTTCTAAAAGTAAGTCTAGAGTAAATAAATCAATAATATCGATCAATATCAATTTTAAACAAAATTGATCAAAAATTAAAAATTATTAAAAATAAAACATAAACATAAAATAAATTTAAAAACATAAAACAGCGATAAATGAGCTTTTAATAAGAGAGAAAAAATACTAAATTTGTTTCCCTTAATAGCCTAAGTAGGATATTGTATTTAATGGTAAAATAATTATTGACCGGTAGATGGTCAATGTTTGATGAACAATATGTTTAAAGACTTCAAAATATTTTTTAAAAATTCCATACTAAAAATAGAGGATATAAATATAAAATAAAGTTAAAACATTAAAAATTCTTCTTATTCTTTATTTAATTTTATTTTTCTGGTTCTATTCTTTATATTTAACTTTTGACATGTGTACTATGTATTTGAATGTGTAAAATGTATTTCAATATGTAAAATAATAATTTTTAAAAAATTTAAAAATTGCATGAACATGTTATACTGTTATGGTATGTACAAAAATAAATAAAATCCCTTCCAACAAACAGGGTTACTACTAGAAGAAAAACACTAACAAAAATAAAGCTATTCCATTCCATCCTATTAATTAAATTATTCTCTATGTTATGAATTTTATAAACACATTAATTTCATAAGATAAATATAATTAATTACATTTATAAAATATAAATCACTCAGGTATGATTACTTTTAATTTATAATTCCAAAAACGCTTGCTAAACAGTAACGACAAACAGGAATTTCGTGATTAATAATGCCCGGTCATAGCATGCCAAGCACATCTTGCAGTTTGAAACATACAGCCTTGTTTTCTTCAGCTGTCTCACGTCATGCAATTCACGAAGGTTGTACTTAACGTATTAACAGATTAGCTTGTTTGCCCTGGATGGCTTATATTTTCAAGTACGTATTTTCAGTATTATAATTCATTGAAAACTGTTTATCTATTAATATATATATATATATATTTTTTTTAGCTATGCCACTTAATGATTAATGCAATTTTACTATGGAGGAAAGTTCATAACTGTTTAAACAATACATATCTTAAATATTGTAAACAAAAAAGAATATTTGCCAAAAGTCTTAACAACGATTTCTTAATATACTTTCAATAATAGGATGTAGGTCAGAGTTACATTATTATAAAAATTAGATTATGGAAATAAATAAACACAAACAACAACTAAAACTGAGACGTATCAACTTATATTTTGTTCAAACCAGTTTTAATTTTTAAGCAGTTGCAAGGGTTTTTGAAACACCTTGGAGTAGTCAGGTGAAAATACGTTTAATGATATTTCATAATAAAAATTATCTTATCACCATAAGACAGCTAATTTACCCGTTTTTTTATATTTTTTTATTTCATGATTTTTTAATTATTATAAGAAAACAAGAAAAAATATTAATATAGCAAATGTAGACTTAAATAAAGGGTAACTAAGTTAATAAGTTAACAAAGTTTTTCTTTTTCCATTGATTAACATAAAATCACTCTGACAATCCGATAATCTTCGGCTTTAATAAAACAATATGTACAAGCATCACCAACCCGATCATTCCAAAATCATGCCTAAAAGTAATAAATCTAATAGATGTTCGTTCTTAAAGCTAAAAAAAGAATCAATTCAGGCAAAAAAAAAGTAATACTAACTCACTCAGTCAAAACGATAAATAAAAATTTAAAGTTTTGTAAGCTGAAAAAATATTTATCGTGGCAGTTATTAAACTTTTTTTTGTTAATTTCTCTTGTCAAAATTATTAAAACATATTATTTTTAGCATTCAAATGTTAAATTACATGTTTTTCAAATTCTGAAAATAAATAATTTTCAATTTAATATAAATAATGTATTTTAATATTAAGTACCACATACAGGATCAGGCAAGATTCCTTTTAATAATATAATAAATCTCATGAATCAAAATCCAAGAACCTAAAGAGTACTTAATCTGCAGTCAAATAAATAACCGCTAAACTATGAGTAACTAGAAAGCAAAACGTACGTTTTCCACAATGATACGTGTTTAACCGGCTAGAGCGAAAGAAAAACCCAGAGAAGATTTGAACAAGCACGTACAGACAAAGGTCATCATAAAATCTGATCCGATGATATACTCGAAGACGCAAGTACAGCTGCAATTTATTACACGTCACTAAAACGGATTGCTTGCACGAGGGGAGAAACTGCTATGGGTGCTAGGCAGGAACAACCGAAGATAAATTAATGGACTTCGAAATACAGATCAAAACTAGATAGTACAGAAATTATGCAAAATTGGCCTTAGTATTTCTTTCTTCTTTTTTTTTAAGCTATTGATTAATATTTATAACTCTATACAATCAAATTAAAACACATCCAGTAAATGTGAAGATAATGCTCATAAGGACATTTAAATCGCTTGTTAAACAACTAGCCATTGGAAGCACTTTAAAGTTTTATACTAATAGTAAGTAGTAGAGATCATAAAACTACCAGGAATAGAATGGGAAACAAGAGATATCAATTGATTTGAATGGTTCTGGAGTTTATTATAAAAGGATAGGTTTGGGCTAAATTAACAACACATAGCACATGCATTTCTAAAGTGACGCAAATAAAAAATCTGCATTATTGATTTACCTTCATGTTTAAGTTCAACATTCTTCTATAAAATGTCAAAAATGTATTGAATTAACTTCAAATTCCTCCTTATACATCTCACTCCTGGTTGGGATTTTAAATTCCTGCCGGAATTTTACATTTCTTTATTGCAGCTTTTTGAATTTTGTCACTTCTGAAATACCTGTGCGATGTGGTACATTAATATCCTTATGGATAAGTTTGTCTGTGACAAAATAAGGAACCACTGAGGATTTTTCGAAGGATTTTAGCTAGGAGCCCCTAAGCTCCACTCTGCATGTCCAAATATGCCAAAACACTGCCATGCAAATGAGTCTTGTAATTAATTGTAAGATTTGAACGTTTGTATAATAAATGCTAAGGGAGTCAAAAACGACGGACCGACAGTTTCTTGTAGTTTTAGTGCGGTATATAAGTAAAATCTAAATATTTAACAAGGTTTTTTTTCCGTTTTTATATTTTATCTTTTAATTAATTATAATTTACTCAGCTAACTAGGGAACTTTCCAAGATTTTTAAATTTAACCTAGTGTCAATATGTTTAGAATAACATGATAGAGGGATGAGTGGGTCACTACTTTTGTAAATTTTAAAACCCTACGTGTGATTAGATTCTTTTATAATTTTAGGACATTAAGCCGTGGGGTATCATTATTCTGTAAACAATTCAAAAATCAAAACTAAGAAAAATATGAACTGTATAAAATATTGCAAAAACATATAAAAAGTAATGAATTTTTTACAACACAGGATTAGAGGAAAAGTAGACCTTTTTACAATCTAACATGGAAGTTGAGGGACAAGCTGAGCCTTCTTTAATCAAAAAGAAGATAGCTTTCCTTTCAACATAAACCGGGAGAAACCGACTAAAAGAGTTCATGGATCAGAAAATTAAAACGGTTTGTTGATTCTAAGGATGCAAATGCTCAAGATACAGTTAAATGAGTAGCCAATCTTTTAAAATGATTATAGAACCCACCAATATTAGCAAACAGAATCCATCCATCCAACTTAGATAGATCAACTTGTATGTATCTTTTTTATAATTGCATTTATATAGTTTCATTTTTTTCACTATTGTCAGTTATCAATAATAACTCAAGATGGTTTTACTTAAAATTCGGTTAGATTATCCTATAAACCGCCTAATTAAATCCAATAATTTAAAACAAGAAGCATAGAGGAAGCGTACTAGTTGAAAAACGGTAAGTACCTATAGTCTTTTTTTTATTTTTTAAAGATGAAGACTACAATATATCTTTAAGACCGTTTCAAAAATTGGAAGTGGCCAAAAAATTACTTACAAATTTTAGGGCTCATAATGAAACAAAATTAACAACATAAAAAACATTGTAAAACGAAACTTAAATCTTAGGATAGTGGATGCAATAGAATCATACACATGATACGCATTATATTACCAGGAAAATGCAACTAATGATTCTCTCTCTTAACTAAGTCATAAAATTTAGATATACATCTGTATGTCAAAGAGCAAGCGTTAATCTGACTGATATTTAATAAAATGAAGACAACGTAAAAAAAAATAGTATAGATGCAGCTTCCTATGCCGCCTTTTAAAGATAATATCCCTACGAGTTCAGAATACAATTGACATAGACAATGACTCACGTGCTCTGAGAAATAGGATATTGATAGAACAAACCAGAATCAGTCATAGATGATTCAGGAGTCATACTTAAGAACAACATGATTACTTTCCATGCAGTTAAAAGATAGGACATATAAGCCGAATAAAAACCACGAAAAAATGATATATTTTTGAAACTTCATTCTACAATAGTTAGTTATAACAATGAAGTAAACAGCAACAAAACTACCTTATTTATCCATATTTTCAAGTTTCGTTTGACTATAAATTAACGAATATTTAATAAATAAATTATTTTAAAGAACTTTTCGTATGAACTCGTTCACATCAAAAATATAGCAAATATATAATCGATATACACAATTATAAGAGATTGGCATAACAGCATTAAGTTAAAATTACAATTTAAAAAATGTCTTCAGTAGGTACATGGATCACGAAATTTCAAAAAATGTAAACAAAATAATCATGATAAAATATGTAAAAAAAAAATTAAAAACAAAATAACAAATAAATACCGCGAGGACGGTGTCGTAAGATGAGTTACAGTGATTCTGCAACGATGACCACAAGGCACTACCCTAGAAGACTCCCTCGACATAACGGCACCTGAAACACCACAGAAGTGGAGAACCAGAGGGAGATGGTATCGGGCGAAGAGCGAGCGGATTACTGGTCTCCGCTCACCAGTCCTCGAGCCTTGGCACCATCTGGCTGCCGGGGGCAACCTGACCTTTCACCCTTGATACTACGGTTAGTGAAGAAATTAAAACTTCTTTCCAAATATGCTGGTTAATAACAAGATGAGCCAAAGTCTATTAGCAAGGAATTTAAATATACTTAAGTCAATAACTCCCAAAACGAAAACAAAATTAATTGGGAACAAGAAAAAATAAGATACAAAGTAAAAGGATAGAGGTTCTACCTATAATCATAGTTTTCACAAATATTAAAAGGATAAATATGCTCACAATTTCTAAAATATCCCCTCCAATATTGAAATTTATTGAAGATGGTTTCCCTGAAAAATATTCGAATCCCTTGGGCACAAACTATTACCTACCTCGGTCTAAAATTATAAAAAGATGAACTTTCACACCTCATATAAATAACAAATGCTAAAAAGCCAAAAACTTATTAGTTCAATGGCCCACTATTTCCAAAGAAAATCTCAAATAAAAACAAAATTATTTTATATAAATCAGTCATACGTCCATTTCTTACGTCAGAGTTGAGCAAAATTTAATCATTGCTAAAAAATAATCAAAATTTATTCATTACTATTTGTCAACTAATTTCTTGGAATCAACCACATAATATAATAATGATTAATTTGTTTAAATTTTTAAATTAGTTGTCAAATAGCAATGATTAAATTTTGATTATTTTTTAGCAATGATTAATTTTTGCCATACTCTGACTGACGTACGCCTCTCCTTTTTGGAGCTAGCTACATCTGTGACTCCAACTATAAAAAACTATAAAGGGTACAAAATCTATATATGATAAACGATTACCCGAGATACACAAAATAACCGACATGTTACTCGAATTGGGTTTTCAAACAATTAAACAATTTATTCACACCCAGACACGGAACTTATTCAATTCAACGGAAAATTCAGGAAATCCCACAATTGTAACAATAGGCCGTTTGAAATTTAATTTATTGAAACAAAATGATTTAAAACTTAATCATTCCGCAAATTTTACAGATCCGTAAAATTGTAAAACTGTTTTACAGATCAGCCAGGATCTGACGATTTTTCGAGGCCGAAGGACATCCTAGGCCACTCTCTCCTTCCACAATTAGAATTAGTTTTCGTCCTTAAGGATGCTGTTTTAAGATGGCGGAATTTTATTAGTTTTTCGTCCTTAAGGTTACACTGCCGTTGTTTTAACGCCACACTGCCATATCTTCACAACAATATACTTTAATGGTTAGAAATTAAAGTCCAACCAGATGATATCCAGAAAATTATTTCTGCCAAATAAAAATGATTATCAAATCAAAATGTCGATCTCCGCTTTTTTGATATTGTGTGTAAAATATTTACATATTAATATCTATAAAAGACAAATATTTTATTTAAAATAAAAAAAAATATTTAACTTCTAAGATTCTACTCATTTTGATTGTGTATTTTAATTTAGTAAATTTTTTTTTATTATTTTTTTTTTTTTGTAGGTTTATATTTTATCCTACTGTTAAAAAATGAATTCCAATTTATATTCATTACGCTAAATCAATTAAGTATTGTAACGTTTCTTCTTCTTTCTAATAAAAATTTTCATTAACAGAATAAAACTTTTTGTTATATTATTATTATTAAAGACAGTAGTATCGGGTAAAATCTCTAATCGGTTATTCATACTAAGCAAACATAAAAAATGAACATAATCTTAAGTGTTTCCATTAAGATACACAATACTTTCAATAGTCTGAATCATACTAATTGACTGATATCTGCGCCGTCTTAATTATTACCTACCACTTATTTTTATTTGACTTTCTGCAAATTCATTAAACCCAATTTTTATGAGGTTTGCCCATCTTTAGTACTCATTAATTAAAAAAATAAAAAAAATAACCATTTTAATAATATTCTTACATACGGACAATAAAAAAAAAAAATGAAGAAATGTTATTCAAAAGAAATTATCTGATGATAAAGAAATGAAAAATATTCAACTATATACGACAGCCAAAAACCATGACCAAACTACGTATTAATATAATCATATTATTTTGGTTAATTTTAAAAAACAAATTAAAATACAAGGAATTAACGTCACTAATATTTAAATTAGTTTTAAGTTAATAAATTTTTAGAATTGATGATGCAATAAAACCTTCGTAAGACACAATTCCAGGGTTTAGGCAGTAGGGAGTAAATATAATGATTTTGTTCCTCAAAAATTCTTAGATCCAGAAATTTAAGTTTATTAAATGCAGATATAGCGGACTTTATTATCTATCTTTGTTATCATATGTTGCTACCTCTATATATAAATAATTTGTTTTGAAGTTAACGATCAACTTTGTTCAACGCCAAAAGCGTAATAATATATCATATACATTTTTTTTTTTTTTTAATGAAAAAAATCAGTAGCCTTAAACACAAAACTTATAACTATAACAAAAACCAGAAATTAAGATTGATAATCCCATAACTAATAATAATTTTCCTCTTGTAAAAATCAGAAAATATAACATTTTTAATTTTCATTAGATTTAGATTTGTTATGGTAATGAATTTAATCTTATTGATATAAAATATTAACTTATTTAAATATAAGGTGATCCATGTCAAATCACTAGAATCTACTAAATAATACTTAAAAAAATTATTTTTCTAAAAAATGTTAAGAAAATTAAAAAAAAAAAAATTTAAATTATTATCTTACAAAATCCGGACTACTAAGATACACTGTAGAGATACCGCAGACACTAAATGTCTCAGGCGTTCTATTGATCAGCAAAGTCTTACAGAAGGTCATGACTTTTCGGCAACCCAACATTAATTTCGATTTTTTCATTAACTAACACTGAGTAACGGAATAAAATATTACTTTGTAAATTATACTAACGCAGACTTAAAAATACCCTTCGCCTCCGTCCAAGACAAAAAAAGAAAGAAATTTAAAAATCGGCATAGGTGTAAGCATAAAGGATGCGTGAAAACCTTTACAAATTAATTCGGAAATTTTTTTCCAAAGGGTCACAGGAAATCATGTATTGAATGCATTTTGCTCAGTTTTGTCTTTGATTGTTTATTAAAAACAATGGTTTAATTCCTTGAAGCACATGTTCAATGAAAATTAATAACTGTATTATTGGTTATATATATTTTTTTTCTTTTTGAAAGCGTAACTTTCTGCACTGAGCTCTGGATCGCTGAGAAGTGTGAACTCAAAAAAAGAGACAGCGAACGAACGAAAGTTACATACATACATTATCTGACACGCATCAGCTCAGTTGGTGTTGCTCGGATCGGAATTTGAAATCCTACTTGTTAAAAATTTTATGGAAAAAGTTTTTGTTGTATAACATTTATTTCTAGGACTGTCTTGAAGCTATATTGGTTTGAATGAAAATAGTCACGTTTGAAGTCACTGTTTTTAAGTATAGGTGCTTTTTTGAAACCCTCTAGCTCTTTTGGTGCTGTTCAGATAAAAAAATTGCTGGAAGTTGAATTATCAGAAATTAAATGATAAATATTTTTTGTTACAAAACATTTGTCGCTAGAATACCGTTTAGGAGCTATATTGGTTGAATGAAAAAAGTCACGATTTAAACCGCTGTTTTTTTTTCAACTTAGTTTACTTGTTTACTAATAATCATTAATTGTTAATTTAATTTAAAATGATAGGTAAGCAGAAAAAAATAAAGAACATGAGGGCAGAGACAGTAAACAGGATTTTAATTATTATTCACTTTTCCTTAATATTAATAAATTTACATTATGGGATGCTCTTTCAAAAAAAAAAATCAATTTAATAGATATTATTTATATATAAGTTATTATTATTTTTTTTAATAATTTAAATAATGTTACCTATGGTCATTTCTTTCAATAATTTTCATTATTAATAATATTTTATTACATAATGTTTTTTCGGTCAAATCGTACTTCAGAGCTTTAAGAAAGCTATGCCTACCCCTCGGTCATTCCCGGAATGCCACACAGCTGTTTTTTTTTTCTAATTTGTCTCTAAGATAGAAAAATAAAGTATAGCAATATATAGAAAATAAAATAATAACTGAATAAAAAAAGTCGCTATAACAGCAAAATCTTAGTAAATACTTTATCGATAAACATCAGTTATTGGAGGGTGAGAAACCGAAGGCTAAGAAATGGGCACAGCCAATAAAGGAGAACCATGACAAGATGGTCCTTAAATCGGAGAAGAAAGTCGTATAATGGCGGGAACATTTGTCCGGGAGCCTCGTCTTTGATAGACCGGTCGTTCTTCGATGCGTCGTCATCCTAAAGCAGTCATCAAGCTGGATACGGCCGCTATCACCATAATGGGAGACTTTTATGGTGGAATATAAATGAATAGATGTAAATTCATTATTAACTTTTATTAGGGGGTTTAAAAGTTTTAATAATTTATTTTTATGTTATTCCATTCATTTTATTAAACAGTTCTAAATATATATATATATATATATATATATATATATATATATATATATATATATATATATATATATATATATATATATATATATATATATATATAGTGAATTCGATAAAAAAAACAATCGAATGAAACTATCGAACACGATGTTTATCATGAATAAGTCAAATACAACACAATTTAAATGAACGAAATAATCAAAGAAAAACATCTCTCATAAAAGTTCACAGTTTTTCTCCTAATATTGATAAATGATTGTTATGACTTCATATAATTATATAATTTATCCAACACACACACACATATATATTATATATTTAATATTAAATATTCATTTGCAACGGTAATACATTATTACAATCGGCAAATGTAATACAAATTAAACGATAATAATGGCTTGGGTTGACATGATGGAGACAGCACCCAGAGGTGCATCTTCCTGAACCGAGGGACAGCGAGTTGTCCACACCAGTGATGAAGTACACACACTTCGAGAGGTATTAAGATAATAGCTTTGGGCCAGAATCATTTTTATTTATACAAGTTAAGTGTAAATCCGTTTCTATCGATATAACTTTCTTTTTTGAAAACCTAATTATTCATCATAACATTTCACATTCGTTTGCCAGATTAAATGTTTATGTGGTAAATACATTTGACTTGATACATGGAATTTAAAATTACTTTCTCCCTTTTGTTTTGGCTAATAAGCAGGCTAATAGAAAAGATTTTAAGTTAGGACATAATACTCAAATGGATCAAAGGAAAGAAGCGGAACACTAGGTTCAGTAAAAGCGTCTTTATTGCTGGATAACCATTGATTATATTCAAATCAGTAAGGCCATGTTTAAGATTGTACAGCAATCAGCAACAGCCAAACAGTATTAACAGGAACTTAGTATTTTGAAATAAAATATAAGGAATCGATTCTGCAAACTGGTCAACTAACTCATTATCTTCGAATCCCTAGGTAACATGAAACATCTTCTAAGCTAATTAATCAGGTTCAAAATTATTATTAACAATATTAATTATTAGACATTAACCAAACTAATTAGTTAAATCCCACTCAATATTTTATTAAGATAACGGAAACTTAATTTTGAATAACAGAAGTGCCTTGCCATTCGCAGAAATCAGAATATACAGTATATTCATAATACAGTATATTCAAAATATACAGTTATATCAGAATATAACTCAATTCGATGTTTTTCCCTTCAGTTATACCCACTGCCTATTAATCAAGAATCTATAATCACTGTTTGTTTGTTTTTTTATAATTTTGTCTTAATGTTTTAATACTTTATGATGACAAGGACCCTTTTTCTTAATACGAAAGTTAATTTCTTACTTTTCCCAAAATGTTGTAAGCAAATTAAAATCAAATGCTTTACAAATAGATAAATCTTGTTTTAAGAATTGTATTCATATATAATAAAACTCAACATATATGTATAGACATATTAGTAGAAGACCCACCAAAATCTATGCACCAAACAAATAGATTATTTCGTTCATGATAAATTAGATATTATCTTGTCCCAGATATAACAAATTAAACACGAAAAAAGACACTTCCGATGCATTGCGCTTATTCCTAAGGTAGAATTTAACATTTTACAAGGTCGCAAAGCAGTAATAGAGCGACGCTGAACATAAACAGACCTAGGTCACGATAGTGTATAAAATCAACGGCTGTGGAGAAAATTTGCTGCACGCTATTGAAATTATTTCTGGAGTCCCAGGAAGATTAGTAGAGAGATATGACATTAGCATACCAACCACTTATTTATATTTTTAATATAAACAATTTTTTTAATCACAATACATCCATTAAAAAAATTCAGAGGTTTAAAAAATACAGATTTAAAAAAGATTTTTAAAAATATTTAGGTTTGATTAAGATTTCTAAATGAACTCTAATTTTCTAATCACGAAGTTTACTACAATATCGGTTTTCAAACTTCAACACTTTATCAACATATGCCAATGTATGTGTGTGTGTGTATATATATATATATATATATATATATATATATATATATATATATATATATATATATATATATATATATATATATATATATATATATATATATATATATATATATATATATATATATATATATATATATATATATATATATATATATATATATATATATATATATATATATATCAACCATAGACAAAGTTTTCTATAAAACTTGATGATTGATGCTTTGATCTACACCAAATGGAGATAGAAGGGTGCAATAAAGGTCAATTCAATAATTTTTATAAGCTGATAAAAATGATTGAAAGCATCTTTTTCTCCATTTGGGTGTAATATTTAATGATATTCCTCTAATCCCTGTTGAACAGAACCACTACCTGGGACTCCATTTGGACAAACGTCTCACTTGGAATCCACATACAAGACTAAAACGACAAGAAACGGCCCGTCGTTATAGACTACTCCAACATTTACTAGACAAACGTTCCAAGCTTCCAATAAATTCCAATAAAACAAGAGACTCATTTACATGACAGTTATTAGACCAATATGGACATACTGGTCCAAAGAACCAATCCTTTTGAAAGGATTTCAAAATCCTTTGAAAAACCCTTGATGCTCGTTACTTAATCAAAAATAAACTTATCCATAAAGATATCAATGTTCTATATGTTTCTGATTTAGCCCAAACCAGATACCAATCCTTTCATAGTAAACTGCAATCCCACACGAATCCATTCGTCTTAACTTACTTCACATTCGATACCTGGTAACCCACTAAGGCGACTAAAAAGGAGATGGCCACGAGACCTTCTAGTTTAGATCCTTTAATGAGGTGCTACTAGTGAGTAGTTCTTTACAAGTGATTTACATGTCATTATAATCATTTCTTCAAATTGACTTGATGTATATTGTATACAGTTTTAAATATTAATAAATAGTTTTAAAAAAAACGTAATATTAACGTTTTTCTACATGTTTCCAGAAGAACATACCAACAAAATGATTGCCACAGAGACCTTAAAAAATGTAAATTAGAATAAGGCCTAATATAATTTACTTTTAAACAATAGAACATTCTTATTCCGTAGAACGAGGAAAAAAAATAGTTGCTAACTATGTAATATTGTGGGGTTACGAGTGAAACACACTATGTCAAAAAACATGTTTTGAGTAAAAACCGATCAAAGCTTGTGTTGTTACTGTATCAAATAAGTTAAACCGCTGGCAATTTCTTAATTGATATTATTTTGTTGTCTCCTTTGTTACTGACAAAATAATATCAATTAAGAAATAGCCAGTGCTTTAACTTATTTGATAAATAATGTCAATTTCAAAGTAGACAAAGCAAAAAAAATCTTTGATCAGCATTCACACAACACCATGTTTTTTTATTTAGTGTGTTTCAATTGTAAACCCACGATATAAAATAATTTAAGTTGATTAAAAAATTAACTAATGAAAACTCAGTAAGGTGCTCCAACAGAAAGATGTGATTTTAAAAAATCTGCTTCACAACTAAGTATAATATAAGAAAAAATTTGAATATGAACTACCAACTTTAGCTAAATAAAAATGATAGCTCCTTCAGCAATAGAAGTTGAATTTCGAATAGATCAACTATAATTTAAACTTCATTTAACAAGAATACCTAGTAAGATAAAAATATTAAATGGTACTTAATGACAGACTGCATTAGATAATGAAAATGTTCAATAAAATAACTTTTTTCAAATAAAAACTTGATTACAAATTTCCAAGAAGTTTTCATTTCTTTCATTCAGAACATTTTCATCAATCAGATATTTTGGCCCTAATTTATTGTACACTTATCAGGTCTGATCAAAACATTATTGTTTTTTATTAATAGTTTAGGATATAAAATATTTTTTAAATTTATTTTTACTCAACACTCAACCAGAACTCCTCATTACTTTTTGAAAAATATTATGATGATCTACAATAAAATCATAATAGTGCATCATTTATTCAAACACCATATAAGTAAATAATTTTTATTTTACTTTTTTCACCAATTTCTTATTTGCACCCCCACAAAATTATGTGAAATTCATGACATTGTCTAACAACTGATAATGCTAATAAATATCGGGTTACAGGTATAGAGTTTATTTTAAATTAATCAATTAATCTTATGATAGTGTCAACAAATAATGATTTAATAGATAACACGTTAGAAAAATTAAAAACATAACTAAAAAATATCAATTTTAAAATCAGATATTGAATTACCATTTTATGAAACCATTGTAATATGCATGAATTATGATATCGATAGTAAAACCGATTCTTAAAACCTGGAATTGAAAAACCTAAATACAATGAATAGCATAGTTTCATGAAAAAGAAATCTATTAACATCATGCTTTAGTTAAAAAATTCATTTATGATGTTTGCAAATATTCTTATCACAAACAAAAATAAGTTTATTTATAAAATTGTAAATTTAGGTGCTGCTTAAAATACTGTGACTGTAATGTATTCACTGTGACTACTAATATCCATTCTAGGAGACCATAAGAAAAAGTATTCAAAAATTATAATTATTAAATGAGGATTGGAAAACATGTTTTGCAAGTGTGTGGATTGATAGTAGATTAAAAAAAAATATATACACTAACAAAATTCAAATTATCTTGTACGCATATGTTCCTAAAAGAATAAAAAGTTTTAGGAATAAATTTAAATTAAATGAGAATTGGCTACCTTAATGGAGAAAATCAATTAAAAAGCATTTTTCATTTTTCACCTAAAAAAAAAAAAAAAAAAAAAAAGGTCAAAATTAAAACACATATAAAATACATTAAAATACATTGTTAGTTGCAAAATATATTATTTGTTTAAATAATTTTAATAAGTTTGTAATTCCATCTAAAAAAAAAAATGTATATGAAATACCCCTGAAAATCTTGGCATAGGCATCACACCTCAAAGCTGATAAGTATTGCGGGTTTGACGATTCGAATCATAAGAAAGGAGAAATCTGTAGCTTTGCCTTACGATTCTAGATAACTGGATTAATTTTAATTCAAACTGTTTTATCAATTATCGATAAATTATTAAGCTCTCGATCAGTTATGAACTGTTTCATATATTATTCAAAACAAAAAGACAAATAAAAATATCAATTCAATCTGATCAAATTATATATATCGCCGCTATTAGTTTTATTTATTTTAAGAGTTACAACTTGAATAAAAAAATCAGATACCTTAAGAATGTAATTAAAATTGGAAAAATCGACAATATATGATCGCGAAAAATATAATAAATAACAAAATATGAAGTGATAAGGAATATCTTAACATAGAAAAATACAAGCCATCAGTACAGAAAAGTATTGCATTGAATAAATAATTAAGACTAAAACAAATTACTGAGAATTAAAACAAATAATTGAAAATAAGCAATATATATATTAGAGAATATATTTACGGCTAACCGCAGATATTTTTTAGAGTACATAAAAATTATGAAATATTTTCAAATTTTGCTTCATCAACCCGTTAGTTCAGTTATATGCAAAAATCGATGTCATTTTCCTTACGGTTAATTATCATTACTATACTTCTTGTGCATTTTCCCTTTTATTTATATTTTTAAACATTGTATTCCTCGTTCGTCTTACATATTTTTTCTTATGACGTTAGAGATTTCCCCGCCTATTATTATCATTAATTTGATATAGTTCGTTACGTTATTTCTAATTTTAGTTCTTGTTTATTTGACCCAAGAACTTTCCATAATGTACTTCCTTTTTCTACACCAATATATAGTTATATATATTAAATGGTTACCACAGTATTTACAGCTCTCATACACTCTTTCTTTCTATATAACTTTATTTTTTATATCGTACCATTTATAAACTGATTTTTATAATAAACGTTGTCAACTGGACTTTTGTTATTAATGTTCTTTCTAATATTATCTTAAAAACTTCATACTTAAAATTGTAGTGCTAAACACTGTTGCTTGATTTATCTTTTGTTTCCTGTAAAATTCTCTAGACTGGCACATAAAGCAAACTGAAACCTTACAATAAATTAAATCTACTGATGCTTCAACTGACATCGGCATAAAAATAAAGGGAAACCAAACCTTACGGCAAAATTTTATTGAGGCAAGAGCGAAGAGCGGAAGGAGTTCAAGGATTTGAGGCAACCATCAAAAACACATTAACTCCTAAAGAAAAGCCCCAGATATGGATATCGTGAATCTTCCTTTGTTTTTAGGTATCTAGGTAGTATAAGATTCTAAGATAAGGTATAAGATTCTTATACTAAAACACTAAAAATTAGTAATTTAAAAGGGACGAATTTATAAACATGTTTATAAATCTCCCTGCTGTGGAGAATGGCCTTACATGTCATCACCAGAGAACCATAAGTCTTTTAACCTCTTATTTAACATAAGTCTTTTAACGTTAATGTGACCTACACCTGCAAGGCCATTTTTTTTTTTTTTGGCGAGCAGGCAGCTTTAAACAAGAAGGAACAAAACTTTTTCCTTCATAAGATTCTAAAATAAATAGTTAATGTGACAAGAAAGATAGAACTAGTATTGAATACATGTTAACAAACAGGTTATTTTCATGATGAATGTTTCAGTAAATATCAACCTAATAAGAGAATAATTGGCTGACTTGAATTTTAGAAATAATCGTTGACATTCAGAGGAAATAGCTGCCAGATAGGAAAATAAATAAATGAAATAAGAGACGTCACAAAGTGAAATAAACTCGTCTTCATGCACATGATCTTTACAGTATTTATTTTTATTATTATTTTATCATTATTTTTTAACGAAAACTAATACGTAATGTGGTAATGTTTTTTATGTATGTGAGTTATGTCCAACACCTGTTTTATTGAATAATCCAACATATTTAATAAATTCATTTTGCAGTAATAAAAGCACCGTTCTCATATAAATATGTGATTATTAATGATTCGTTTGAAGCGACACGCTCCATTTTAGACTCAACAGTATCTTGCTTCAATAACAAAAGTCCTCGTTGGGGGATCCCCATGCTCTCCCCGAGAAACCAAGGAACAAGTTTTATTTTCACCCTTATTCTTTTCTTTCTTCCCATCCGTCACCTCTAATGCTTTGGACCGAGACCGTATATCCGGCATATCCAACTTGGTTACTTTCCCAAGAAAACAAGATTTGATTAAGCCAGTACTTACACTCGATAATACACTCATAATAACATGTATTATTTGTAAGCAATGTCCAATTAGTAACAAATTCAAAGTTTACCATCAGTTATAAAGACCATAGTTTCTTGTTTTTACTTTGATGAAATTATCAGTGATAGACTTATCAGTGATAATAAAATCCCAAAATAACATTTATATTACTAGAGGTGGACTTTGGCCGGTGGTGGCACAGTGGAGCTGTTGGTTAATTATTTAAAAATTCATAAAAACCTTAGTTTATATGCATAGTATGGTTCTTCATATTTACAAAAGGCCAAATTTATAGTACTGTTTTAAACTTACCCATTGTATAAACATTACTCTTAAGGTTTTCACTAACTGAAGAAAAGAAAACTGCTGCTGAAATTTTTAAATTATGTTTCAGCAGCAGTTTTCTTGAGGTGAATTCTAAATCTAATTTCAAATGATTCAAAAGATTAGGCTCGTTTCGAGCTCCTGACTCAAGGATTAACTAATTTGACTTCCAGAACTTTAATCTTCCTTCTCAAGTAAGTAATTTACAAATTTAATGTGGCTCAGATTTAAGACCTAATAGAGACTGGAAGGGGCGGTACATTTGCCTCGCTAATAATGAATGAAGCAGCGAAACCAAACGAACAGAACTAAAACCTTGGTTTCTCATCAAATTATCTAAGAAAGCTTTAGTAGTGAAGAATTTTCAAGTAACATTTGAATACAAATATTAAATATGTGAATGGTTTTAAAAAAAATAATTTTATAGAATATACGTCTACTATGAGTAGAAAAAAACACAAATGGAAGACGGTCAAGTATTTAAATAAAAAAAATATTATAAACTATAATCAGATAATACACATCACACTATATCACAAGCGTATATTGAATTATTTTCTAGCATGAATAATAATGCTAATTCTTCAATACTAATATAGCATTATAAGTATTATAAAATGGAAACTTTTATATGTATTTGTTTAAAAAAATGTAAAGATTACTGGATTAACTGGATTTTCATTGATTAGAAGCAATCAAATAATTACTATCACCAAAAGAACTGGTTATTTACTACGACTTACACAGGCCCCAGTCATTGGTGATGGGCCAGGAACAGGGTTTAAACTTTTGTTGATAAAACTACATCAACAAAATATTGCGTTTCTCTAGGCCCTTAGAACCGGTGAAAAAAAGTATTGCAAGTTATACATACCATAAAAGTTTCATTCCACGAAGCCATTAAAATCTGAAACCATAGATTCCACAAACCTGTTAAGTTGGTTTTGGATACCTTAAAAAAACCATGTTATGTTTGCAAATCAAATAAAAATACAGTGCTCAAAAACAGCAAAGAATGGATAAGTGAAATTGGGGACAAGATCAATTTTTTACAAAGTCAAAGCAACAGAACAAATTTTTAGATTTGAAAATCATCACCTATTTGAGTTTCTCAAAAAACAGCACTTAAAGGTTCTTTCAGTAAAAAAAAATAGTTGATTGATTAACAATTATGCTAATTTATTAACCACTACACGTGCAATTTTCCTATTTTCTTTTTATTGTTATTTTTTTTAATTTTGTTTTTTTTTTTAAATACGTTCCAATATTATAAAAATAAAATTTTCCAATTTTTTAAAAGAGGTTCAACCAAACTCATCAGCTGTAGCTTCCCCTTGTTTATTTGTGATTGAAAATAAAAATGAAAATGATTAAATCATAACAAAATACTTATACATAAGTATTGGTGAATTAATTGCCACTTCTATTGAAATTAGTTTATTTGAAGGCTAGTTCCAGATGTTACAAATTCAACATCAGTTCTAAAACATACAAAATTTTCAAAACATTAGTACATTGTTACATGAATTATGTAATTATGCATACTAAAGTTTTCAAAAATGTAAGCTAAGAAATCAATTATAGTGGTAATCACATGAGGAGATCAAACGGATTTCTTAAATATATCAAGAGTGGAAGGGAAAGGGCCAGGTAGGATATTTTTTTTTTGGATTTTCCGTAAAAATATTAAAACGTTTCTAGTTCGAGTATGCCCTTACAAAAATATATGTTAAACAATATTATCATCAATAATTGATAATCCAACGTAGTTGTCTCTTTTAGTACAGAGATACTTTTTAAAAGAGGGCTTAAAGGTCATTTTCACTATTTTAAATATAATTTATACACAAGTGATAGTATTATTAGATAAAATAATCGATACCTTATCCCAAGAGAATTTCCAATCCCACTTATCAATGGTTAAAGTATTAAGAAACTAAGGTTCAGATCCGGATTACCTTCCTGGCTTCTTTTTTATTATTTATAACCTAGCTCAAAATATAGACCATACACTTCTAGGCAAGGGGCACGGACTTAAACCTAAGCAGAATTAAATACATAAATCACTCATATAAAAGAGGAAGATTTAAAGTTCATGCCAACAATATGCTTAAATATTAATACATATTTTAATTAGCTAAAGTCAAGGAATGTATCGCGATGGAAACTCAACTACCTGTGAGAGTCGATAAGTCCAATTACCTCGAAAACGAGTGAACTGTGCCTTCAAGATACATTTTATGCCTCGTGAATAATTGGTTAGGTTTTCCTCCTTAATAAGGCCATAAGTATCTATTTTGGTACACATGATGTATTCAGAATAATTACAGGTTTTTGGAAAACGATTAAAAGTTTGTCTACTGAAAACCGCACAAAGAGATATTAATTAAGCCACAATAATTTATAAGTTTTAACTTCAACATATATATTTAATAGATCGAGAATTTAAAGTAAGCAAAAATTTAGAGTCAGTTTGTTTGTTCATTGAGGCTACTAGTCCGTATATATTAGAGGACGTAAATTGTTATACTGATGTGCCATCTGAAGATGAAATAGTTCTTTTTTTCTTTTTAAGATCTTCTGATTAAAAGATAATACGAAAAAATGAAAAATTAAACATATTTTCTATGAAGCAGGTAAATATTAATTATATATATAAAAATATTAAAGAATCTAAATCTTAAGGTAAAAGTAAACAAAAAAAAATTATAAGATTAAAAATGCCATAATTGGTAAACAATGTGTATTGTTTACCATTGTTTGTGACAAAATAAGGAGCATTAAGGATTTTACGGAGGATTTTGGAATGTAAGGATTAGATCCGAGAAGGATTGGAAGGTTTAGTAGAGCCTCAAAGTTCAACTCCGTATGTACAAATGGGTCTAATTCTGTCATGTAAATAAGTTTTTGTAATTTATTGAGAGCTTTGAACGTTTGCCTAGTAAATGTTGGAGTAGTCGGAAACGACGAGCAGTTTCTTGTATTTAAAATATATCATGTGAAAATTGAAGTTTTTTTTCTTTCCAGAAAGCTCAAGTTCTAACAAAGGGAAAAGTTGAAATACAGACTAAAACTATACAGGGTGCCCCGAATTTAAAAGTCAAAACTTCAGGAACTTATAGGGGACCGAAAAACTAAGAAAATCGCAAAAAAAGAAACAAAACAAAAATGTTACAGGTAGCGATTATCACCTTTCAAAGTTCGTCAGGCTAGGCAGTGAGATATGTAAACACTTAATGTTATCCTTTACATTCTTTTATTTGTTTACATTTTGGCTTCCTTCTAGGATTATAATTCCTAAATCAGTCTTCAGTCAGTTACTCAGATATTTTTGTGTGAATAGCATCAGCCACAATGCTGCATACATATTCTAATGGTGATTAGAAAGATGAATACGCTGATATGATTTTTGTGTATGGTTTCTGTAACGGTAATGCTTTAGAAGTGCTGCGAGAGTATGCGCGCCGATTTCCAAATAGAACAGTGCCTAATCGACGAGTCTTTTCGTTAACTTTTAATGGACTACGAGAGACTGGGTCATTCTTAATACGTAATGAAGGCGACCAATTCCAGGCAGCAATAAGAGCAGATTATCGCAGAAGAAATTGTGTCCAACGCCACTTCGATAACAATCCTGAGACTTGCGGCAAGCAATATAGCGAACTTTGAAAGGTGATAATCGCTACCCATACCATCTTCAAAAAGTTCAGAATTTATTACCTCAAGATTATGTCAAGAGATTGAATTTTAGTAACTGGTTTCTTGACAAAATTCGCGATGATAATTTATTTCCATTAAAAATGATATGGACCGATGAAGCTACCTTTACAAGAGGAGGAATTGTTAATCAAAGAAATTATCATGTATGGGCTCTTGAAAATCACAGAGCTATTAGAGAGAATAGGTTTCAGCATGAATTTGCTATTAACGTTTGGCTTGAAATTTGGAACGGATTACTGATGGGACCAAATTTTTTACCTGGAAGATTCAATGGTATCACATTTACACATTGTTTGGAGAGCGACTTTTCTAATTATTTAGATGACATTCCCTTACAGCAGCGGATTGAAATGTGGTTCCAACTCGATGGATGTCCAGCTCATTATAGCAGAGTTGCTCGAGCTTGGCTGGATATAAATTAGCCACAACGATGGATTGGACGTGGAGGAGTAGTACCTTGGCCACCCAGATCACCTGATTTGACACCCATGGATTTCTTCGTATGGGGAACCTTGAAGCAGAAAGTTTATTCGGTGTCAATCAACTCAAGAGAGCAATTAAGAGACCGAATCATAGATGCAGTGCACCAAATATCATCAGAACAATGTTTAGCTGCAATTTATCAAGTGAGTGCTAGATGTAATGCTTGCATTGGTGCAACAGGACATTTTGAGCAATTTCTACATTAAAAAGAACATAACATAAATATAAATGTAAATAAATAAGTACAAAAATGAAAACATGTTTTGTTTCTTTTTTTGCGATTTTCTCTAAAACTAAGCAAAAACGAGCAAATCTCTAAAGGACTTTTTGTCTTACTTTTTCAGTCCCCAATAAGTTCCTGAAGTTTTGCCATTTAAATTCGGGACATCCTGTATAAATCAATAGAAAATTTATTTTATTTTTTCTTTACAGATTCACTAATTTATTCCTCCTATTAATTGAAATACAATTCGAATTGTAATAACTGATACCATTTTTAGTCGTTAGTTCCCAGTGACAAGCAGTAGTGTCAAACTCAAGCTGTAGTTTTTAATATAAAAAGAAATAAAAAAAAAAACCTAATTATAATTATTTATGTCAGAAAAAGAAATCTCAGAATTTAAAATACATTTAATCACTTCGTCCGATTAGCCATAGCAGCATAAAGTGACGTTAAACGAAATAAACAACATTTAATCACTTGCAGTAAAAAGAATATCGACATGGTGTTCGTATTGCTATGATTATACGATATCGTGTATATATATATATATATATATATATATATATATATATATATATATATATATATATATATATATAGATAGATTTGCACATAGATATCTCATATCGAATACAAATTTATTAATGTTTCTATAAATTTATTTTTATTATCTCTCCTCAACAAAACACAAATCGTCTGTCTATGACAGCTAACTATACAGATATTGCTGAAGTTCTGAAGAAGCAACTGCCACACCCAAACGTTGGCTCCCATCCGTATATCCGTCGAATCATTTGCCATTAATATCACTAATGTATTCCAAGACATATGTAGAGGCTACTAGGGATCACCGATTATGTCATGTAAACAGTAGATAATATTTAACCAACTATTTATATATATATATATATATATATATATATATATATATATATATATATATATATAATTACTTTTTACTTTTCTTCACTACCAAAATTAACTTTTCCGTAATCGACAAATCAAAATCAATTTAAAGTAATCTTCTTAATGACATTTTTTTATATCGAATGTTAGTGGTAATATTTAAAAAAAAAATATTTCTATATATGTAACAAAACATATATAACTGTATATTACACACACCTCATATCCATGTGTAAAATGTATGAAGAAAACCCGGAATATTCGATCATTCTATATGTTTAGTAACATGATTTTGCAGTACGAACAGAAAGCTCATATCTGAAAGAATGGCTAATTTGGGCAAGCGACGCATTTAAGTAGTTATTAAGGAGTTCCAAGATATTAGCCGAGGAAGTTAAAAGAACAAACGCCGTATCTGATAATAACAACCATTAGAAATAAATAATGTTTAATCAAAAAGATAGTAGGAATCGTGAGAACATATGAAACTATCATGAAGCGTCAAGTTCAATTAAAACATTTAATATCATAAAAATGTACACATTTTAATTAAGGCATTTGGAAACAATTTGAGTTATTTTTTAAACATTTTAAAATAAATTTGCATATATATTTCCATATCAGTAGTATTTGAAATGTGATTTTTTTATTTTATGTCTTTGAGCATTCAAAAAAATAAGATATAAATAAAAACAAAAAATAGCTATGAGAACTCCTATACTCGTTTTCCGACGAATGAGTGAGTTCCTGTTTGTCTAGAGATTGATTCTTCCCTTTGCGCAAACTTTTAGTCGTATTTGCTTCTCTTGAAATAGTTTAATCGGATTAATTTCTAGTTCTAACTCCACTAAGATATTTGGGATATTGCTTCACTTTTCTTTTTCCCCTTCTTCCTACCATCGTTCTATTTCCCCGGCTCTCACGCAGAGTACACCCTGACACATTAATCGTTAACTATTTATTCGTGTACTCCAAAAATGCCGAAAATCACACTTGCAAAGATGAAAGATCTTGTTGGGAAGTATGTATCTGGAATCTCCATTGAGACTTTTAAGGGTGATGGAGCCGTTTTATATTGTTTTTGTTTAGAGAAATTAGTATCAATTACTGCACGGTTGTTAGTAGTACAATACATAAAAAAAAAAAAAATAAATAAAACTAAGATCAAAAGCCAGATTTGACATAAACGTTTTTTACAAAAACCGCCACTAGATCAGAAAAGTCTGGTTTCTATACCGATTTATGTTCGAGCTGACATACCTTTCATTAATTAGGTTACTTAAGTTTTATAACTTGTTTTCTTCGTTAGTATTTGCCTTGTATTTTTGTTTTTTAATAGTCTTCTTCCCATAGACTCCCTTGTCAATACAATTCGGTACTTAAACTTGAGTTTGTACTTATCTATTGCGATTTTTTATTTTTCTAAATAATGTATTTTACACTAATGACAATTCAAAGTTCAGCTTTCAAGCTTCACTAAACCATCAAACTGGCAGTATATGACTTCAATAGGAGTCTTGGACCCAAAAAGACATTCAAATAATAATTTGTAACAAAGTAACAGAAACAAAACAAATTGTTTTAACACTTTACTGACTTCATTTTAACATCCTTATCAAAGTTCTACAATCATTTAATTCATAACCTTATTATTTTCAGAATAATTTATTTCCTTCCTTTTACTTCTAATAAGTTAAATTTTTATTAAGTTTCTTTTAATTCAATCTACGAATGGGATGAAGTACTTTTTTAAGACGAAGCAGATGATGCAGACAATGCATAATCAATAATAAACTAAAAAAATCGAGACTGTTCGTACAAATACAAATACGTACATTATTTATAAACCAAAATATTTTATACGCCTCTGGTTTCACAACAGATGGAGCAAAGAGATCCTTTTAAATAAAGAACTCATTTGTCTCTGCCAACGTTCACTTTCATCTTATATAAACTCGAGGCCGGCTACCGAATATAATATTAGTTTTATAAGAAATAAAGTATTAAATGTTAATTGCAATTTAGATCCACATTCATTTTGTTATAAAACTCCGCAATCAAAATATTTTACACATTCGCGACATGAAACATGTTACTATTCACAATTTCAAGACAAATAGGAACTTAGAACTGAAACTACAACAAATAAATGGGAGGAATAAATTTAATGAAATGGAAATGACCTGTTGTTATATTATTATACTATTTTTTTATTTTTAAAGCACTTTGATCATTCTTAAATATTTGAGATAAATAATAGAAATCTAAATGCACCTATCATGTTCCATCGGAAAAATAGTAACTACAATAACTAAACATAAGAAGAATATATATCTTTAATAATTACTAAACCAAATAACTAACAGAGAAAATTTACAAAATAAGGCTCAATATTATTTTATTGCAATATAGATACAACGGTGTATTCTTACGTCATGATTGTCGAGATGAGTATCCTAAGGCGGGTGTGGCTTCCGCTCATGCTCTTATAATAAGCAAATGAAGCAGAACAGAGGCTGAAAATAGCAAGCTCAGGGGAATTATCGAGGAAAAATCGCAGAAATACATAACGAGCTTAGGCCAATTAGCTCATGATGAATACATTCGTGAAACTGAAGGCATCGTTAGCATACCATTAAAAACCGAACCGCTGCTTTTATCTTTTGAGTAGCTCATTATAGGCTTTTAATGTTTTGTTTTTTTTATTACTATTCTTAATATTCTGAAGGGAAAATCTAAAATAACATAATTTGTAATTCTTATCCTTTAGTAGAAAAATTATTGACTCAAAACATGGAAATATACTAAAAATATATGAATAAAAAAACAAAACAAATTGCTTCAAAATAGATAGGATATTGAAAGGAGCAGTTTTTAGAGCCTAAAATTTACAGGAACCCATTACATGAATTCGTTAAAAAAAATATGATTCTTATAGGAAGCATTGCTTCTCACTACCATACATACAGCAAATACTCTATAATTAATAATTTTGAAAACTAATTACATTTACCGATAGAAACAAAAAAAAAAAATTACCGATCATTCCGAGTCAACAAAGGGGTTTTGGGAACCCATCAGGATTCAGGATTAGCATAGGTTCGAATTCATCGAGATTAAAAAAGATTTATTTGAACATTAAGTATGGGGGACCCATAGAATGGATCTTGAACTTTACTACAGGTCTAAAATAAGATGTTTATAAGAATAAGAACTTCAATTCCAATAAACAAAGAACAAACCAAATAATTATAGTATAAACTGTAGATTAAAAAAAAATATATATAATATTATTTATTATTAACTATGTATAAGTACTACCATCAGATAAACACAACTAAAAATAAATTTACGTTTAACGAGAGATTAATAATATGGAAATATCAGAAAATCATTACAATATTATTAGTCCAGTCAATGAAGGATTATAGAGTACGTTGTTTGTTGTTCTTCAGAAACATGTTCAGGGTAGATAGTAAGTTAACATACTAAAAGTCCTGGAGTTTTCGGACCTGGAAACAAGAAGGGGGGGCGGAGGGTCTCAAAATTTTCAAAGATTACTGGTTTTTCGTTCACATCTTGAAAACAGTGCATCGTATGCAAGACATGACTATTTACAAAATTGAAGTTTAATAAATTCTCTAAAAATTGTATTCTATACACTTATTTCACATTCCGAACCGTTTCCAAGATATATGCTTGGCAATTGTTGAAATTTGAGAAAAAGCTATTTTCAACCTCAAGTTTTCTCCCCATATCTTCTGAACCGTTTATCCTATGGTCTGTAATAAAACAACTCCTCATAATAGATGTAGATCATTAAATTTATTTCGCACAAATGTATATATATTACAATTTATCTTGAAGCTGTCAAAAAATAAACCAATTTTAATGTTTTTTGGTAAAATGTGGTATTTAACAGTGTTTTTTTAATTATAAAATATAATATTATAATCACCATCTAATTAAATCACTTTACAAATGATTCCAAGAAAAATAAAATGGACATTCCAACACTCATAAACGACATGGCCACAACGCAAGTACAAAAAACACCCAAATAAGGTTGAAAAGAAGATGGGCGAGGGACCTGCTATACTAAAGAAAATAATCGACATAAGAGAAGGATCCTTCATACTTTTCACGTCATCGGATTCACTAATAGTTAGTATTAACAGATAGAGATAAAAAGCTTAATAAAAACACTGTTGTTTACAAACTGCAATTTAAGAATCATTATGTTGAAGATCAGACCGTAATAATGTACAGTTTAAAGAAATATATTGAGTTCACTCCTCAGGAATAGAGTAGCTGAGCGAGAAATGCAGCGTATCCATAAATGCCTGGCATGGGTTCGAATCTAGGAATAAAATAAAAGTTATTTGCAGTCATATTCGCCGACGATCGACGTCATAAACACCCAACAAAAGGTGGGTATCAGACCTTATATTGGATTTGATCATCTCTAAATAAACAGTAAAGGATAATTATTTCAATAAAGCAGGATGATAGGGAAGGTACGGGGGTAGGGCCAGAGCCGGAGTCGCTACACCTGCCCGGTCTGCCTTTCACAGTAATTAGATAATTGCTGGCAGTGGTCAGTCACCTCACCAGCGGAGCACGCCTCACTAAGTACCCAACAGGCCCCAGTGCGCCGCCCTCTAACTTCGTCCGCACATTCGAGTTCAGCCATCTCAAGTGAACTATGCAGCTAGTAAGCTTATTTCTCCTAAAGGACTGGAAGAACAAGTCAAGAAATCAAAGATAATTTCATTCTCCATGAATTAAAATAAAAATAAATATACCCTCTCTCTACTTCAACTGACAAACAGAACGAATCGCCTTACAGTCGTCAATGGGCATAAATAATAATAAATAAAAATCTTGAGCTGAACAATCCTGAATTTTTAAAACTTCACATATTCATTTACATGTGAACAATGTTCCTTTAAAAAAAAAAAAAATACGAAAAAACATTCAAATTAAAGTTCAAAACGTACACAGAATATTAATAAAAACGACATAACAATAAAATCAGCCATTTAATACCACATTCTAAGGATAACATACATATGTAGCCACTGGATAACTATTTCAAGAACGGGAAAAAGGCGTGAATGCCGGAGTTCCACTAGGAAAAAAAAGTAGTCCAACCATTACCGCAGTTGGTGCAGGTTCTACTTCTCAACAAATCAACTTCGTCATAGTAAAAAAAAAAAAAAAAAAAAAAAAGTGACAGATTGTAGAAGAATTATATATTTACATTCCACATTTATTATACTTCTGTCCAATGTAAAACGGCAATATTACTGAGATATGGATTTAATTTATACTTTAACCAAGATATAGTTAGTTTTGAGTAATAGGTTCCAGTCGTTATACTCCAATAGATTTTTTTCATAGAATTGAATGTAGGTGCTAAGATTTTATTTATTTTTTATTTGTTTTTATTATATTAGTTTTGAAATAATAACTGAAGTGGTAGAATCGGTAAAGGGATGATAGCATTATGCGCATTATTTAAATTTCACAGAGAATAAACAGGGCATACTGGGTGACTGTTTTAGTCAAAAAATTTATAATTTAAGGTTCGCCATAAAATTTCAATAAAGGGGTATTCTAAGGAAGTAGTTTTGTTTTCCTCACATGTTATATTCAATGGTAGAGGATCAGTAATAAAATCATCGGTTCTTAATCAATGGAATTAAATAAGAATTAGCTAATTCAAGATCACCTAAAATTTACCTGTACCAGAGTTCCTAATATACAAATATAATTATAATTGATTTATTTATAGTTAACTTTTTAATTGTCTCCAAAGATTACCTCCATAGTTCTCAAAAAAAAAATTAAAAAACTTATAATTGCAATTAATTAATATCTTTGGTCAGAAAATATTTTTTATATTAATGTGAAAAAAAATCTGTGTAACAGTAATAAAGTAAATTGAATAAAAAAAAAAAATCAACTAATTTTGTTGATCAACCCTCTACCATCTTACCAACATTTATTAACGAAATTCTTTTTCAAACAAGTTAGACTACTAATGATAAGCTTTTCTGAAGAATGCTAGAAATATTCAAAAAAATAACTTAAGTAAAATGAATATATTTTTGAGAAAATGGTCTATTTCCATGATTCAATACTTTATTTATTATTAGACACATGAGAAAAAAAAATTATTTATTTTCAATACAACTAGTTTATATTTTATAAAAATGTTTGAACGACAGTTACTTCATCAATTGATTTCCCTTATTATAGTGCTGTTTAAGGTATAACTCTATTTAACCTAAAATTATTACCAACCAAACATTTTTATATGAACAATGTTAAAAAACAAAAAGAAGAATTCTAGAATATTATGCTAAAAAAAAATAATATCACTAATCAATCCACTTTATTCTTGATTTTTTTCTAGAAACATTATTTCTACAACTTATTTTGCATTTTGTTTCACTAATGGTTATATTAACGAATAGTAACCACTTAAATTAAAGTATTCTGTTAGGTACAGTTCGATTTGTTACTTGAAAATTAAAACTGCAATTCACTAGTGAATCTGAGGCGGAGCTGCTATTAATATTTAATTTTATTCGGCTGAAACATATCTTCAATTGATATCCAACCAAAATTGTGCATTCAGTTTTGTGGAATTGGTGTTTTTCTTTGATGTGATCCAATATTTTGCTGGTTTAAGGCTTTTTATACCCTCCTCGATAGAGTGAGTGGACAGAATTCCCTCCAGTTCAGGACAGAAGTGGCAGTTGAATATTGAAAAAACTGAATGCTTATTTAAGCAAGCGGACACAAGCATTATCCTTAATAAATTTCTAATTTTATTACTTTCCTTTCACACACAACAATCCGCTAATGTTTTTAAAATCAGCAAAGAGACAACTGATGGCCGAATTCTCACAACAAATAACCTATACTCAGGTTTAATTTTAGACGTTCCCAACATGAATAGGGCACTTGTTGGGATCCTCCTAATGGGAGGCGGGCACGCAATGGTCTCGATTCCAAGCATCACCCAGGAGGCATCTGACACGGTTCACATACGGAACCTCATTACTAACGCTACAGTCCACGGGCTACGCTTTAATGTAAGCAGTTCATCTAATGGGCTCTGCTTAGCAAGCATTCTTCTTAGTAATGACTTATACAACGGTAATATTTAATTATACTTTGGGAGTAGACAAAAATTCAAAAAATAATTACAATAAAATCAAATTCATCAACTGCTTGAAGAAAAGGAAAATAATATATAACTTTTTAGATATGACGATTATTTTGGACAATAACCATATAAAAACAAAATGGTTCAAGAAAACAACAAAAACCAATAGATTACAAAATTACCACAGTAAACACCCTAAACATCAAATTTTAAACACTATAAATAATGTAATATACAAAGCAATAGCCATAACAGACATAGAATACATATAAGAAATTAAAAAGAATATTTACAAAATCTTGGAAGACAATTTCATACCGAAACATATAATGAACAATTACTGGTATAAAAAGTTAAACACAAAAAATAATAATTAGGATAAAATACATACAAACCAATTAGCCACACCATTCGGTAACAAAATAAAAGATAACAAACAAATAAAAGATAGAAATACTCAAAAGAAAATAACGGATTTTTATATCAATAATAATAACAAAAATACAATAGAGCATTTAAAGAATAATACAGATTCAATAGACAATATAAATAATACACCTAAAATGAGAAATAATATAAATAATCCGAATATGTTCCATAGAATAACATATATACCAGGACTCACAAATAAGATAATCAACCAACTCAAAAAATTTGATTTTAATAAAAAAAAGACCTAATTAATAAAAACAAAATCATCAACATAATAAACAGGAATAACAAGATAATAGACCATATGCAAAAAAATAATTTAATCTATAAAATTGAATGCAATACATGCAATAATATATATATATATATATATATATATATATATATATATATATATATATATATATATATATATATATATATATATATATATATATAGGTGAAACCAAACATAAAAAATATCAATAAAACAGCATTGGCACAACATGCAATAAACAATAATCACAAATTTAATTTTTAAAAAACCAACATTTTATTTTATGAAAAAAACAATTACAAAAGAAAAATTTTAGAATCCATTTTCATAACAAAAAATTTGGACAGAGCTGTAAATTTCAAAACAGACACACAAAAAATAGGAGCCCACTATGCACTATTGATGAACAAATTAAATATTTAAACTTAACCTTTAAACCTTATTGCAGTAAGTGACAGGATAGATAATATTGTAGCATGGGATCCATATTAAAGTTTAAAAGAGATTTGTCGTTATATAAGGTAATTATAAGAGTTTAACAATAGCCATAAAAAAATAATAAATTTTGCAGAATCATGGCAATATGATAGAACATTGTACATTTATCATATTTTTTATTTATTTATTTTTTTTATCTCGTATTTATAATGTTTTTATTTGTTTATTTATTTAATTTTTTTAAATATTTATAATGTTTTTATTTGTTTATTCATTTAAGTTTTAATATATGTAGATAAGACAAGATGCAATACCAGGACTTGACTTTTTTAGTCATTAAATGATTTTATTTGTTCATCAGACTGATCTATATATTAATGGACGTGGAAGGTAGTTCATTAATTATATATGTTGTCTACTGAAATGAATATTATTTCACATTATCAATACTTGAATCGTATTTGTCGTACATGTATGTTTTCGCTTGTTTTAGGGCTTGAAAATGTGGCAATAGCCATGAAACGTTGCCCATTTTAGAAAATCATTGTTAATATAATATGGTTTTTAAATAAATAATGTTGGGAGATTAGATTGCTTTTATAAAACACCTTATAACTAAACTCTCCTTTAGTAGTATATATTGTATAAAAAAATTTAATTTTTTTCGTTTTTTCGATAATATTTGGAAACTACTAGTAACGAAAAATTATCGCATATTTCATGCACTTTAGACCCCTAATTTCAGCACTCTTAAACTGGGGTCGCACTTCTCTGAGAAAACACGTTTGTTGGTACTCATTCTGAAACTAATTGTTCGATTCAAAATTTCTATTTTTTATCTGAATGCTCCTCTAATTTACTATAAGAGCCTGTATATGAAATCTTGATCAATTCCCATTAACCCATACCAGCACATTAAAAACCGCTTACTATGTTGAAATCCAAGTTTTTTTGGCAGTTTCCACCTTGACTCCAAAACTATTGGTCAGATCTGAAATTTAATTTTATCACCTAAAATGTTGTGTTCCGTAATACGTAATACACCCAAATCTGAACGCTAAATATGTATTTTTTGGTAAAGTATGACGATATTGACCAATTCAGTAGGCTGATTTGAGTGTATAACGTAACATAATCAAAATTTCATATATATGGCCTGATAGTAAATTTACGGAGCATTCAGATTAAAACAGAAATTTTGGATCAAACAATTAGTTTCGGAATGAATACCAAATAACGTGTTTTCTTAAAGAAGTGCAACCCCCGTCAATGAGTGCTGAAATGAGGGGTGTAGAGAGCATGAAATATGCGATAATTTTTGACTTCACAGCTTCGTTAGGAGTAGCTCACCCCACCGATAGCTCACCTCTCAGTGGTGGGGACTTTTAGTATGTTTACCTTCCAACTATTCCTATCGAAGCTATGAAGTCAAAAATGATCGCATATCCCACGCACTCAGCACTTATTGACTGGACTATAAGTAATGCAATTTAAATAAATTTATAAGATTAGTAGAATTCACAAGTAACCTCCAAAAAGTATTTTGAAAAATATTTATTTTAAAAGAATAATTTGATCATTCATACATTTAAATTAAATAAAACTAAGGATTCATATAATAGTTTAAAAAATTACATAAGCGAAAAAATAAATTAGAAAATTTAATTTTCATAGTTCTTCAGTATCAGTACAATAACTTTCGTCAATGCTTACCCTAGGGTGGTCATTTTCAACACTCAAATGTATGTTCAAGACCTCTTCACGTAAGAGGCTTTGTGACTCTTTTTAGGTTGTTTTTGCTTGTAGATCCCTATCAGAGGTTCCGATAAGAAGCCAGTCCATAGTCTGTTTTCTATTCTATTTCAGGGCCACTGTGAGCCGAACCGGGCCCCGGGTAAATGCAATTGCCCAGGCACCCTAAACCCCCCGCTCACAACAGTATTCAGAGCCCAACGGATTTTGTCGTGAAACGTGAAATTACTCCATACGGTCCAAACCGCACTGTAAACCTAAAACTGACCACAAAACCTAGAGCTGCAAATAGTAGCAGCTGAAGCAATTGAATAGTTTAATGCAAGTAACTAAGACCAATCCACAGGAATCCTGAGTTTTAAATTACACATTTGTACATTTTGAAGCATATTTAATTATTTTTGAGTTTCCATAAGTGAGATCATAATAAAAACTCCTAATACTTAGAATTCACCCATTAGACTAAATACAAGATATTGATAGTGAGGAGATCAAACTGTGTAATTAAGAATTGTGTTTATTCTTGTTATTCCACTTTCCCTACTGCACATATTTAATTCAAGTATTGCGTTATTATTGTCACACGGGTATTAGAAATGATTTTTAGAAACACCGCTATTGCTAGTTTTGAATATATTGGTAACTAAAGACGTCCTAAACAAGTAAAATAAAACAGGGAGAGTGGGTGTTGTAGAATTTTTATCTTCCTTTTTTCCTTTCTCCTAAGTCCCTAGTACCGCTAGGTGTGGAGATGGTGGGCGCCTAAGACCATTTATCCCATTGGTCTCTGCCTAATGTGCTCATCTCTGGCATAAGGTGCTTCATCTCACCGCTCTAAGGATTCCAGTGTGTTCGTAAATAAATCTTGTCCTGTCTTAAAAGGCGCCATATTGCAGTATAGCATCATAGCACCGTCTGGCTTATCTATATTCCTTTATCACTGTATAATTTATTTGAAAGCACAACTTAAAAAAATAATTTTTAGAAAGTATTCGTTTCGCATATACATTTCCATTATAATTATCTGTACATTTTTCAAGTGAACAATCAGATTGCACCTTGACTAAAATTTTGTATTGTAGGTACAATGTCTGGCCATCTTTTTATCAGATCTTATTACAGCAATATAAGATAACATGGATACACATCAGAATTTTTCAGTTTGATTATTGGGGAAATTTTTAAAACGTAAAATAAGTAGTAGAATACTAAATTTATCTAAATAAAAAGAGTTAAATATTTGGCAAAGCCGTAAGAATTCACAATGCAGAACAAATATTTAACAAATATCAAAAATTTGATCATATATCATATCAAAGTTCAGTATAGTTTATTTTCATTATTTATGTTACTTTACTTTGCAAACACTCAGAAACTTTGGACATGCGGAATATCTCAGCTGCAATTGTTTTAATCCTTGTTTACTGAAATTATTTTTTTAGATTTAGTGGTTATCATCACTGATGAATTTTTTTCGATACTGCCAATATAATTTACAATTGTTTATTCAAAGAAAGAACGGTATCAGTTATAAGATTTTAAAAACACTGAATGTTGAATTTTCGTTATTCAAAAATCATGTAAGTGACTTCACAGTACAATATTTTACGACTTAAACGTTTACATCATTTTTCCATCAAACTGAGAAATAATTTTTGAAACCTTACTGCTTCCATACAGTTTATGATGTAAGATCTCTTAATATCAACGGTTATTATGGAAATTTTCACATTCTCTAATACGTTTGAAATCATTCTGAATAATTTTATCATTAAAGTATAAACTACTAGTACTACTACCTGGATTATAAGCCAATCAACAAAAAGTAGAACCTCTTCAAACATTTAAAATATGAACATATAGTTATAAATTCATACGGCAGAATTAAGTGTGGCGTTTTCTCAAAGCGGTCTAGGGTCCATTGACAGCACATTAACCAATCAGGACAACGTCCGCTCAAGAATTACGACATGTACTGTTAAAATAACAACATATCACAGAAAATAACTGCTATATTCTTTACTGTTAGTGAATATTCTTGAATAGGCAAAATATTAATCTTAAATCTTACTGTTAAAACAAGAAGTTTTAAAATAAATAATCTTGCATGACTTAACGATTACTCAAAAATTAACCTAGGGACCGTAGAATGGCCGAATTCATTTGATTGGGATATTTTCGGAAGACTAATTTATTCACTTACGTAATATGTGTGAATAGCCAATTATGTTGAAGGAGGTTCATCAATAACCAAATTTCTTGACATAATACTTCTTGATAAGAATTTATTTGACGATTTCACAACATGTTTCGGCAACTATAGTCTCCCATCCTTTAAACATTAATTGATTAAACATTCTTACTTAGTATTTCCATAGAATAACATACTCGTCCAATCAATGTCCCAAACATTATTTCTAGCTAATAGGTTAAATTAAAAAAAAAAAAGAAGTATATTAATTAAATTGAATGATATATGATTAAAAATATAATACACTCTAATATACTATAATATACTTTAAAACAATAAAAAAATAAATAAACACAAAATTTTCAGAGATACTGAAGAATTACTGAACTATAAGAAGTCAAATTCTGGTTTATGTTTCATAAATTATTATAATGAATACGGCAAAAAATAAAACATTGTTTCACCTAATTATCATTTTCACACCGACATTTCTTAATCTATCATGTCATCAAGAAAGCGAGTGACATTGTTAATGAAGTTTTATCAAGATAAACAAAATATGAAAGGAAGGGAAAGTCTAACAGGTTTTTCTCATTTTCCCCGAACAATCATTTGATTATAACTCATATCATAATTATAATTGTAAAACTGCTCCGAAATTAATTGCATGTTATTATATCTTATAGTTCCTTTAAAAAATAAACATTATATAATAAAGTTATACAAACATAAACGTAATATATATAATGTTATAAACTACATAAACATTATGTAGTATAGTTTCTTTAAAAAATAAACATTATATAGTATATACGTAACAAATTTTATAAAGGCATTCCTTAAGCATAAATATAAATTAAGTTCTATTAAATGGGAAGTTTTCACCTAAATGCCTCGATAAATCATTATTTATCTAGGATTTATTTCCTAATTAATTAAACTAGAATTAATTATATTCATGGAAAAAGAATAGTAAAATACGTCTAAATTGAAATCAAAGGAATCGCTCTAGCTTTGATTTCAAAACTATTAAAATGTCTATGGGAATCATAGAAATGACCTTGGAGAGCTCAAGAGCAAGGCTCTTATATGTGATCAGTTACACATGTTGCTGAAGAACAAAACAGGAAACTCTTATCTTATCTTGTGAAAAGAAAAGGTATTTTTTTTTTTTAATTTACGAGGGATTTTCAAAGCAAATATAATTCACTTGAATATTACAGATCCTTTCTGTGAATTCTAATGGAACCAACAATAGATGGAAATATTAATCAGAGAATGAAGAAATCTAACATTTTAACCAGCCACATTTGTCAGACATATATTTTAACTTTTTTTTTTTCTCATACAAGCGCGAAATGTCACTACCAAGTAACTTTATACTAGTGTTGACGATAGTCAGATATTGCTACAAAACACTCAGAATCAGGAATACTAAACAACTACTATTTTTTTGTTTAAAAAGCTTTAGTAAACCAAATCTCATATAAGTTTAGAATTAAATTATAGTAAATATACATCAACATTTCTATATTCATAATTCTGTATCATTAGGGAAAAAATAGATAAGTTCATTCTTGTCCACAATAAGATAAATACTTTGAGCCACCCATATTGGAGACTTACTCATCATGTATAAGTAGGCAAGTTGTAATGGCAATGGTATCCTTTTATACAATTGCCATTACAACTTGCCTACTTTTACAAGATGTGTAGGACACCAATATGGGTTGCCCAAAGTATTTATCTTATTGTGGACAAGAATGAACTTATCTATTTTTTCCCAAATGGTACAGAATTAATAAAAGTTACTTTAGTTAACTATGTTTAAAAAAATTATTTCACCTCCGATCTACGTCATTAAAAATGCCCAGGTGAAGAAGAATCCCTTCTGGGTAATAACCCCATGCCCTTTAAGCCTCATTTTAATCTATATTATTTTGTACGCCGCCACTATATATATATATATATATATATATATATATATATATATATATATATATATATATACATACACACACACACACTCATTTCTTTACAATATTAAATAAAACCAATCTTAACAATATCCTAACGGTTAAAACGATAGCACTTATCATGGATTGTTATATAGATTAGACAGACTCGCAATAGTGACGAATATCAATACTGCTATATCTAAATATCACCATAATGTACACCATACCTCAGATGTAATCGGGATTACATGCCATTCTTGCTTGAGATGTGTCAAGACGTTGGTATTAAGACTTTATTTTAGACTAGAATATCCCGTCATGGCTTCGTCCGCCCTCATAAGTGAAGAACTTAATAATTAAGGTTTAATTTTTTTTATCGATAAAAATCTTTTGTTGAAGTATGCAATTGAGCATTATTTCTTCAATGATATTTTCAGGCATAGCAGTCATTTTTAACCTCGCTAAAATAGAACGGTTTAGGTGTTTGAAGATTATGTAAAGGCGAAATTGGGATATCTATCTAGTCATTTTTAACCTGGTTAAAATTGCAGGTGTTTAAAACAGCAAAAGCATAATTTCATATCAAATTTTTAATTTTTAGGTATGAGTTGGTATTCCAGATGTGCAGAGACTATTAAGAAATATGTTGATAATAGACTGCATTATTAGTGCTAATAATCAAAGGCTCATGAATCGTATTTTTACACGCAAAACATCAAAACGATAGGATTGACATGTTGATTTGGAAATAATTTTTATTTGACAGAAATAATTTTATTTATTTAATCTAGTTAGATTTTGATTTCGAACCATAATCGTATAAGATTATACAAGCCATTATACAAGATTATATACAAGCCACACAACATTGTACATTTAAATTTTGACTATTGTAAATAGTATTACTGCTAAACCTTTCCAGAACTATGAAGATGATGTAGTTTAAATATGGTATAGATGGGTACAGTAGTTTTAACATTGTGTAATATTGGTATACAATACCGTATAATATACCGGTATACAAACTGTATATCGGTATATTTTCCAAACTTCACTGGAATCCACATGTCACACCACGTATTTAAATGTTTTTTTTATTTATTTAATTGAATATATGTAAATTTATTGATCAATTTCAAGCTCTATATAAAACCGTGCCTTTATAACCGCTCGCCACCTATCGGGTTATTTTCATACTTCTTTGTTATCCACATATTATCGTTTTTCTTAATATCTGATTAATTGAAAATCAGTATATTTTATTATTGCTAAACCTTTCTGGAACTATAAGGATGATGGGGTTAAATTGTGATACAGATTGGTACAGTAGTTTTCATGGTCAGTGATCGATCACTAGGGCTGTGAAATATATGCATTTGCATATTTCTCCTAACTAACTAAAACATCTAATATTATCAAAATATATATGTTTTGAGGCATTTGGAATAAATTTGACCTATTTTTAATTGGCATATTTGTGCATGTTTTGCCATAAATGCATATTTTTTATACATTTTGAACTAGATTTGCATGTTTATCTACATATCCGGTATATTAGCATTTGACATTTGAATTTTTTTATGTTTCTGAGCAGAAAAAAAATAAAATATAGATAAAAAACGAAAAATAGCTATAAGAACTTCTCCCTTTCTTTTTTTTCCCTAACCAATGCTTTTATATGTGTCGAAGTGCTGATTTTTCGGTTTCAGCGAACTTTCAATCGTATTTGCTTCTCTTAGAATTGTTTAATACGATTAATTTCTTGTTTATACTTCGCTTAAATACGTGGAATATTATGACTTCATTATTCATCTCACCCTACTCTCTTCCATCATTCCATTACACAGTCTGTTTCTCACACAGTGTTCACCGATACATATCATTCGTAAACTGTTCTGTTGTGTTAACCTAAAATACTGAAAGTCACTCCTTCAAAGACAAAAGATCTTGTTGGAAAGTACGTAGATGAGCTTTCAAGAGTGATGGAGACGTTTTATATTTATATGATGTAGAGCGGTCGTTTAGTGTAGAGCGTTTCAAATCTATTTTGAGGCCCAATAGAGGATCTATTTTGTTCAAAAACCTGAAAAAATGGTTGCTCCAATGCAAATCTACAACAGTGAATAAGTAGCATGAATAAGTCGGGACAGTTTCTTTATGCTCGTTGCTTATTGTTTTTGATGTTTTAAAGTATAAGTATTTTGGTTGTGATTGTTGTTTAAGTTTTCTGGAAATTAATGTCATAATTTTTTTCGTTTTTAATGTTCCCTGTTTAATGTGTTTTATTTATCTTTACTAAAGGTTTTTAACATTTGTTTTTGATTTTTAATATTACCTTTTTTAATGTTTTTCTTCCTAATGTCCCCCTTTTCAAAACAATTAGTTATTTAAATATTATCTTTCTTAGACAAAATAAAAAGAAACATACCAACCCACGATCGAGACAAAATAGCATTATCAGTTTAAAATTTATAGAGGAAGCTCATCTTCAGAACGGTGGAAATAAAACGGGAGAATACTAAACAAATGAAATTTAACCAAATTTTCTATCTCTTTATGCTCCAAATAAATGCCCTATCCTTGCACGTATTATACACAATGCGTATATCGTGATGTATTATTATCAAATACACACCTCTTATGGAGACCCTGGATGGAAGGGAAAACAATAAATTAAAAAAAATCCTATTATTCTCAGCAATCCGTACATGCAATAATTAATTATGTTCATTTTTAACACTTTTATGTTTAATTGACATCTGAAGTATATTTTAAGTAAAACTAATATCCTACCAACAGATTGGAGCAAAAATTGCAAACAGGAAAAAAAAAAAAAAAAAAAAAAAAAAAATGTCAAAGGGATTTAATCCGATTTGATCTGAAAGAAACTAAAAAACGATAACTTTAAATGTTCAAAGGAAGCTCACCTCATAACATACTCGATAAGATAACCAAAGAACATACTCGGCTAATGTTCTTTGACTAACGGGAAGGGCAGATTATCCTAGAACTAATCAAAACATTCCATCGGGATTGATAAGAATAAATGTCAACCCTCACCAACCGGGAGCTACTTTTAAACTGTTAGAATCTAAACAATATTTATCGAGATTCAAAACTTTACTAAAAATATAACTCGGCACTTTCGCAGTAATTTCGGAACATATTTAAAATCCACAACTAGCACAGTTAAATAGTACCAGCATAAATGACTCTTACAATAATTTCAAATATTCCAGAAACAGGTCAATAACATATCCCACTCAGATAGCTAAAAATACCCAAGAGCCACTTATAAACCAACACTCAATATTATTTAACAAGACATAATTGATTAAAAGTCTTATCCATGTATTTGTTGAATGTGATGAATCATTAATCTAATTTGATGTTTATCAATAGTGAACCATTTCACGCAATAATATTTTTACACCGCACAAAAGCATAGAATAAATACTGTCGATCTATAACGAGTTTCAAGACATTGTCTAAATTTTCTTTTCGTAAGAAGAGTTCGAAATAGGAAGTGATAATGTTCCATCAGACTCATATTAACATGACTGTACCTATACAATTAAAAAAAAGATTAGCTACGTATTAATGGGAAACAAATGGCCAGTGTCATATAATCTACATATATACGTGTGTGTGTGTGTGTGTGTGTGTGTGTGTGTGTGTGTGTGTGTGTGTGTGTGTGTGTGTGTGTGTGTGTGCGCGTGTGCGTGTGCGTGTGTGGGCGCGCGCGCATATATACATATATGTTGTTGTTTTTTTTGTAATGGGAAAAGGAGGAAAACCGTGTGAGAGACCACAACAGTGTGGATTCTTACTCGCTAAAAACCACCTCCCTATTCTTCTTCACCACCCCACTAGAACTGCTGTCAAGTATTACTTCACGGGCGGCGGACTGGCTATGTGCCTACTTTATATTTTCTACTGCTAATTATTGAGCCACTAGGAGGCCTCGTCTTTCTCCCTCCTGTTTACGGAGCTTTCTGCAGATGTTAACTGCGTAATTTGCAACAGCATTCCAGTTTTCATCGGCAGAAGTCATCTGGCTAACCAGATTCTCTGGCACCAACTGATAGCCCAGCGTCCTGGCTGGATCTCCTCCCTCTTTTGCAAATTTGGAGCAAACAGAAGAATACAAGTTCTACGTGAATACAAGATGATTCATTGTCAAGTTTGAACCGAAACAGCAATATGGTGAGGTAATGATCAACCTCCCCATGTTTCCGGGCTATCCATGTCGCAATATCTGGTATCAAACGGTGGGTCCTGGGGGTGCATCATAAGAAACAGTGCGAAATGCTCTAGTTACACGAATGACACTTCTTCTGTATACACTATTGACCTTTCGGGTGTATGACTGCACTAGGAATGCGGCCACTCATATTCGGCATGATTTTAGCAAGTAAATTCGTTACTTGGGCTGCTTTTTTGCTAATTATTGGCAGATATGTATATATATATATATATATATATATATATATATATATATATATATATATACACACACACACACACACACAAATTCGTTGAATAGCACGTCATTCCTATTGTGTTAATATGGTTAGTTGCAATTTGCAATTTGCCAAACCTAAGTTTCTTGAGTGCCATCTAAGTTCCTCATAATAAATGCTGTTAAAAAATATATTCTTTTTAATAATAAAATCCTTATTGGAATGTTTAGGATTATTATTTATTGTTAGATTTTTTTTTTTTTTTTTTTTTTTTTTTTTTTTTTTTTTGGTGACGGTCGGGTTAAGAGGAAGCAGCAAACTGCCTTGACCAGCGCTACACCGACCAGTTCGATCCTTACGCTCCACTTCGAGTTTACATTTATCGATAGCTCTTTCCTATAACCTCACATGTAAACAATCACTTCTACAGTTTCAACTTGGATTGTGTTGTTTAGTGTGTTATATTAATATTTAGTCTTCTTAAATGTAAATAACTGAAACATAAGTTAACAACATGAGTTTCATAAAGGATTAAGTGTTTTATCAATTCATGTTTTCTTATTACCTCTTATCTAATGTGTAGAAGTGTTACAAAACTTAAGAACATTAATCTGTACATGGATTTGGTGTTTTATATATTTTTATTTGTTGTATCAATTGAAGCGATAAAATTTCAGTATGCATATTTTGTGAATGGATTCTTTGTCATCCATAATACTTATTGTCCTAAAGTGTAACAGATTGTATAATGTAAATAAGTGAAATAGAAGATAACAAAATGAGTTTCATAAAGGATTCAGTGTTTTATCAATTCATGCTTTCTTATTTCCTCTTATCTAATGCTACAAGTGTTACAAAACTTAAGAACATTAATTTGTACATGGATTTGGTGTTTTATATATTTTTATTTGTTGTATCAATTTAAGTGATAAAATTTCAGTATGCTTATTTTGTGAATGCATTCTTTGTCATCCATAATACTTATTGCCCTAAAGTGAGACAGATTGTATAATTATTGCAATAAAACATATCGATCTAAAAATAAATCTGAGAAAGTATATCATAGGTTTCATATTTTTTTATTTCCACTTCCCTTGAGAAAATATAGCAGAAATTAACATCATCACTTTCAACTAGGATTCTGTCTTATATTATAATGGATTATAACATGGAGAATAGACAATGTTAAAATAATCACAGATTAAGAGGTAAATAACACGTTACTATATAATTGTAAAACTGTTGGTATAATGTTATAGATTAATGTGTTTTAAAAAAAAATTTAGAAGCCTGATGATGGAGCATTGTCTCGGAAACATGTAGCTACAAATGTTAAATAAATAAGAGTTATGACAAATAAATACTTAAGGATTCTGTCTTTTAAATATTTATAATTTGTTATTTACACTTCCCTCATATCAAAAACTTAATCAAGAATAAACATTACTGGTGGTTTAGTATTATATTAATTAATTCAAAATTGATTTAGTTTCTTATATTTTGACATTTTCTTATTTCCACTTCATTATTTTCTTATTTCTCATATTAATATCATAAGGTAAAGAGAAGTTAATATTACTTTTAACAGGGATTTAAAGTTTCTCCATAAATAAATGAGAATAACCTTTCCTCTCGAAAAGTAGCGACTAAAACACCGAAATAAATCGGTAAGAAAAGGTAAGAATCGATAAAAGGTATTCTCGGCGGGCGTAGGAGCTGCCTCCTCTTAACCCGACCGTTACCTTTTTTTTTTTATACCATAGTTCAACTTTTATAAAGAGATAAATAAAAAACGTCTTAAACATAAGACTCGATCTATAAAAGGCAAAAATAATGTATGATATATAAAGACAAATTATATTAATTTTTCTCAAAAAATAACACAAAATGAAAAAAACAGGTATTCCGTATTATAAATTAGGAATATCTTGGATAATTTTTTTAAACATTTTTTTATTTTTTTTTTTACTAAAATCTGTTAATTAATATATGACGCTTAACAGACCAAACAATAAAAGAAAAAAAAAACAATTTTTGCAGTCGAAATAAAAATAAAAATGTGCCAGTTGCAAATTAATTTATCAGAATCATATCATTCGAAATGTAATAGATCAGCAAATGCAATACACGGTGCGATCAGAGAAAATTTAATCCTAGATGATATGAACGAAATGACGTAAATGATGGAAATCAGGAAAGGTGACCAAAACACGAACAAAAATGCCCTGAGGAGGTGTTTCCTATCTACCCCCCCCCCCTCCATCCTCCCGAGCAATCTACCGAAGATGGCATCCGGCCAACCTAATTTTGTCGAATCCATCATGTCACATCCTAGAGAGCACCCAAAATAATTTTATGGTTGACCTAGTGTCAACAAAAGTTTTCGAAATTTTGTTCGCCAAATTATAGAGAAAATAAATATTTTACAGATGCATTATTAAAACTGAGTTTATGAGATGATGTACAAACCAACAATTCCGAAAAATTGAAACACAACATGATAAAACTTAATTAAGTTTCTTTGTGTGTGTATTTTTTATTTTTATTTATTATTTTTTATTTTTTTGTAAAAATTCTTACTACTATCTTTCGAATAAAGTTTTTTTTTTTAAGAGAATTTGGATTTTGGTATAAAACACAGTCTTCTCTCACCTAAAAATGAATAAAATTTTAGAAAACGTAATTCAAAGTAAAATAAAAACAATTTTTTTTATTATACTTTTACTTATTAGTTTACTCTTTAAGGTTTTTAAAAATAGTGTATTTCGTAGAATCCAAAAAAGGAAAGTTATAATGAATTCAAATTGCTCCATAATACCGAATCACAGGACATTTATTCGGTAAATACATATTTTCGGTTACTCGCGATCTTAATTAAATTAATAAAAACTTTTAAATCTGAAAATTCAAATTAAATCTGAATGAATACATGTAAAGAGAATAAAAATAAAAACTCACGTTAAAATGATTTTTAAACAAAGATAAAAGATAAACTCCGAAGGTTAATATTTAACGATCCTTTGTTAAAACCTTAACAGCTAAGATTGATTTTTTGATAAGTCTCATAATGTGGCTTTATACAACCAAGTTAAGCTGTTTTAAACACTTCGTCAGTTCTACAAATTTATAATTTAGTTATAAATATGACAAGCTTCCTCAATATTCAGAAAGAATAAAGGAGTTGTGGCGCTAATTAGAGCAAATCCGGAAGATTATGGGGAATAAGCTAACGGGACAGGAACGGCTGGCTGGCTCCGCCAAGCCCGGACCACGACAAATGGTTTCCAACACCATATCAGCGACAATTATAATTAACTATACACTGCCACCAGCTAATTGCAAATGAATTATTTAACATTAACTTTCTAATCCTTTTATGGTATTGAGTATACAAACAACATTATCAAAAGAAACATCGTATAAAGAATTGCTTTTCTACCTCTACATACCCATACGTTTATTTCGGTAACGGTCGGGTTAAGAGGAGGCAGCAAACTGCCTTGACCAGCGCTACACCGACCAGTTCGATCCTTACGCTTCACTTCGAGTTTACATCTATCGATAGCTCTTTCCTATAACCTCACATGTAAACAATCACTTCTACAGTTTCAACTTGGATTGTGTTGTTTAGTTCGTTATATTGATATTTAGTATTCTTAAATGTAAATAACTGAAACATAAGTTAACAACATGAGTTTCATAAAGGATTAAGTGTTTTATCAATTCATGTTTTCTTATTCCCTCTTATCTGATGTGTAAAAGTGTTACAAAACTTAAGAACATTAATCTGTACATGGATTTGGTGTTTTCTATATTTTTATTTGTTGTATCAATTGAAGCGATAAAATTTCAGTATGCATATTTTGTGAATGCATTCTTTGTCATCCATATACTTATTGCCCTAAATTGAGACAGATTGTATAATTATTTCAATAAAACATATCAATCTAAAAATAAATGTGAGAAAGTATATCATAGGTTTCATATTTTCTTATTTCTACTTCCCTTAAGAAAATATAGCAGAAATTAACATCATCACTTTCAACTAGGATTCTGTCTTATAATGGATTATAACATGGAGAATAGACAATGTTAAAATAATCACAAATTAAGAGGTAAATGACAGGTTACTATATAATTGTAAAACTGTTGGTATAATGTTATAGATTAAAGTGTTTTAAAAAAAATTTAGAAGCCTGATGATGGAGCATTGTCTCGGAAACATGTAGCTACAAATGTTAAATAAATAGGAGTTATGACAAATAAATACTTAAGGATTCTGTCTTTTAAATATTTATAATTTGTTATTTACAATAAATTCCCTCACATCACAAAGTTTATCAAGAATTAACATTACTGGTGGTTTAGCATTATATTAATTTTCATTTAATTCCAAATTGATTTAGTGTATTATATTTTGAAATTTTATTATTTCCACTTCATTATTTTCTTATTTCACATTTTAGTATCATAAGGTAAACAGAAGTTAATATTACTTTGAACAGGGACTTAAAGTTTCTCCGTAAATAAATGAGAATAACCTTCTCCCTCTTAAAGTAGCGACTAAAACACCGAAATAAATCGGAAGAAGGTAAGAATCGATAAAAGGTATTTTCGGCGGGCGTAGGAGCTGCCTCCTCTTAACCCGACCGTTACCTTTATTTCTTCAATGCAAATGATCTGTAGGCATAAAAATATTTAAATTACATTAATAATTAACCACAGGAAAAACGAAATGGTTCAGAATAGATATTCTTGATGAACATGGATTATAAGGTAATATTAAACAAAACAGTAGAGTTCAAGAAAACAAGGCATTCGATTTGTCACGGTTAAAATAAAATGGGCCTTCCTGATTATAAAAAAAAAAGGGTGGGGACCTTTCAAAATAAATAAAAACTAAAAATATAAGTGCTATAAACCTTGGCATATAAGCAGAAAACTTGGATAATTAAAGCATTTTTTTTTTTCGATAAAAATCATGTATTGAAGTATGCAATGGAGCATTATTTCTTCAATATAATAGATATTCAATAGATATTTTTAGGAACAGCAGTCATTTTTTACCTCACTAAAATAGAACGGATTAGGTGTTTGAAGATTACGTAAAAGCGAAATTGGGACATCTAGTGTTTTATTTTCATGTATGAGTTCGTAATCCACATGGACAAGGCTATTAATAAATTTACTGGATAAATGGACTGCACTATCAGTGCTTACACCTAAAGGCCCATGAATCATATTTTTACACACAATATTAAAATGTATCGAAAAAGGATCGACATTTTGATATGGTAATAATATTTTTCGCCAGAAATATTTTTATTGTCATCATCTATTTGGATTTTAATTTCTAACCAACATGGTGTTGAGGGAACTCCCGTTTCTGCAACTCAGCATAGTAAATTTTAAAAAAAATTATTGTGATATTTTTTATTAAATACATTTTAATTGAATATGATATAGTTCTAACTTTATAATTGTAAACTCTATTGCGCAAAGGTGCTAACCACATATCCGTCGATTTTAAAACTCAACAATATATCTAGAAAATTATGATATTAAAGGAAAGCAGATAAGTATTTATTATATTTTATTAAATATATCTAGATATATCGCTTTCTTAATAACGAATTAATTAAAAATCAGTAGATTATATTATTTCTAAGCCTTTCTGGGGCTATAAAGAAGGTGTGGTTAAAATTTGGTACAGATTGGATTAATAATTTTCGTGGTTAGTGATAACTATAGAAAAATGGCTTATCCTTTTCTATAATGGCAACATCATTTTAGGTTTCTTTTAATTTACTTTAGGAAAATTATGATATTAAAGGACAGCAGATAGGTATTTATTATATTTTATTAAATATATCTAGATTCCGAGTTACGAAACTAAGAAATAGTCACCGAGTAAGTTTAGCTAATCAAAGTACAAATATTTAGAATATTATCTTCAAACTAGAATGTCGACTAAAACATATATTAAATAAACTTGGCAGTTACTTTGATGAAATTCTAAAGTCACTCTCTAAATACATACTCAATAATAGTGGAGATGAAGTCCTGTAAGGCTTCCAACAGTGTAAGCAGCCCTAATAAGATACATATATATTGACTTTGTACAGAATAGATGGAAATTGAGCTAATTTATAATACGGTAAAACATAGTACATTGTTAAAATAAAAAAATTGTGTAAAAATGTTCTTAACTCTAAACAACAACAATTATTCACAATATCTATAATACTTATGAACTTATAACATGGTAGGTAATGATACACTGTATAAACCCTATACAGAATCAATTCTCTACACAGAACCTCCTTACAATACGCCATGTTCAGAAAAATGGGTGGAATTCAAATTACCTTTGTTTTCCTTTTCTATCGAAAAGTAAAACGGGCTTAGAAAAAATAATAAATAAAAGGAGCTATGACATTTTTCCAACGAAAGGAAAATGTATTTGTGTTTGTCCACAAGCTTATGCAAATGTGAGTCCAAATGGTAATCCTATAATTAATTATTTTCTATCAACACATTTTTTTAACAAAATAGAAAACACAATGAAATCGACTAATGAAGTTAAAGTTCATTAAACTGGTTTCTACAAGTTAGAAACCACATATATCACAATCAAATTACCGATACAGCCGAGCTGGACAACCTTGGAGTAGTACGAATAAATAATAGAAACGTTAGGAGCAAGAAGGGGAATGAGAAATAGGAGGCGATCAAGTGGAGTAACGGTCCCAACGCAGGATAAACGCTCCAGGATACAGGATAAACGACACTGGCTGCAGGAGAGGGCACCGGGAGCAACAACATTAACCCATCCATCCTCATCCTCTACTCGTTCCAATATATTTATCTATCTGCACGCTCCGAGTCTTCGGGAATACGGTAATATAAATGTGAGACGGTAACGAAATATGGGATTCAGAAATAAGAAGGCTAATAATTTAAAATACATACATGAGTTCAGTTAAATTCATAAGGTACAAGTATTTTTTTTTTCTAATAAAAATTGCATTAATTTAATCTCGTTTATTGTTTAATAATATAATATGAAATATGATTCAAAAGATAACAAACTAATATTTTGAGTTTCCACACTCAGGATATTTACTTTTTTAAAAAGATTTTCTGAACATTTTTCGACAACGATTGATAATGAATTTCCCTGCTGAAAATAGAAAGTAAACACTTCAGAACTGGTAGTAGGTTTTACACTGATCTTTGGTTCAATTCCCAACAGCATTTTATTCATAGATGTCGAATGAGCAATGAGCCACAACATAGAGAACAGGCCATTATTTTTCCAATCAAAATGAAATTACAATGTAATTATTTCTATCATGAGAATTTAAATGGTTTAAATTCATGAATAGATCATAATCGGCATTATCTTCTTAAGAAAAGGAGTTATGTGTACTGTTAAATCACCTCCTGGCATCAGGAGTCCCTCTGCTAGGGCGCAACCAGCCTCTATAAAGTAGCTACCATTAATCAAGGAAAAACCTAGCGTTTAATCAATTCCTAAATTCAAGACGGTTTTTAGACATTATTCATTTTTTAAATTACAACTTCTTAATTTTATGTTCTTTAAACAGTTTTCATTCGTGATCACTAACCGTGAAAAATACAGAACCAATCAGTACCAAATTTCAATTACGTCATCAATTGATTAAGAAAGACTTAGCAATAATAAAATTTACTCATTTTAAATTAAATTGTTATTAAAAACGATAAATATAAGGTGTGACGTGAAGTTTCAAAATAGACCAATAGGTGGCGAGCCCCATTCTGTAAGGGAGGTTAAAAAGGTACGGTGTTAGGTAGAGCTTGAAATTGATAATAAAATTTAGATATTTTCAATAAAATTATTAAAACATATATATAAATACCGTAACCGGGGGCTACTTTGAACATGTTTTGCCCATTTTGCACTGCAGTGCTATCGTTTTTTGGATATTTTAAATTTTCTTGGACCAAAAGATACAACTCAGCTTCAAAATCCCGTACGGAGTATTGCGCTATCTTAAATACGAGGAAGGGGGAGTTGTTTTTCTCTGGTTTAAAGTAACTTACTATTTTCAATTACAATTTAATTATTTTTGTTAATTTTATTTGATTTATTTATTTTATTAGTGTCTGATATAGTATTTTTTTTTTTTTTTTTTTTGGTCATAATCAAATCGAAATCAATTTTAATTATATAATAAAGGCAAAAATCCAAGCTAGTTTTAATTATAAATAAGAATTAAACAAAATGTTTATATTCACTAAATATATAGACAATAACACAATGTTTGAAGTAACACATAGTTGTCTTCACAAAGGTGACAACAACGTTGTTCAAAATAGCCCTTCTATTTCCTTTTTTTGTCTAATAAAGTAAAAGATATGAGTTATAAAAATATATAAAATGAAAGAAATGAGTTAAGAGACCTGAAACAAAAACGAAAATGTTGCTAAATAGATTGGTGATCAATGTATTACTCATATGAAACAACCCTGCTGCCACATAAGCCAGGCCAGATGAGGTTTGGACACGATTATAAAAACAACAGTTATCACTGCTTCCATAAAAAGGCATACATTGGCCAAGGACCACCAACATATGCTCTTGTTGCAATAGCAGCATAACAGTTCTATGTTTAATCCTTAAATGTATAAAACAAACTGGATAATGCTAGCTAGTAAATTGAGCCCGCCAGAAAGATTTCGTTTTAAAAGCGTGTTTGTTTAAAGTAGCTTCCGTTTACGGAATGTGATATTACAAGTGGATACCAGCGGATCCATAAAAGCACCATTCAGGAATAGAGTTAATAATGGTAAAATAAATGAACCCATCTGTACCAAATTTTCTTGAAAGGTTTTGCAATTATAAAATTTACTATAATAATAATTGAATTGTACAGTATTGAGTAGCAGAAACGAGGTATACCACAATGCCATATACATTTAGGTTTTAAATTAAAATTCAACCAAATGAAATCAATAAAATTATTTCTGCCAAATCGCCAATACAAAATGTTGTCTTTTGCTATTTTATATCGAGTGTAAACTAGAATTCATGGGCCATCAGTTGTAAGCACAGATAATGTAGTCCAGTTTCTTAATAGTCTGTCTCTCTGTCCATCGGGATTACCATTTCATCCATTAAAATTAAAAATTAGATGTCCAATTATGCATTTACGTAATCTTTAAACAACTAATCAGTGCAATTTTAACTAGGTTACAAATTACTGCTATGTGTAAAATTAGCATTAAAGAAATACTGCTCAATTGCATCATTTTTGAAAGCAAGATTTTTATTGATACAAAATAAGACTTCAATTCTTAGTTTTATTAATTATTTATGTTCATTATTTATAAGCGCAGATATGCTAATCCGCGACGGAGATGCTGGTAGATTATAACTGTTTTATAGACGCACTAAAAGAAATATGAGTAACATTTTTCGGTAGTGTATAAGCACTGAAAGAAACAGTTTTATTACACCAAAAATTAATTATCAATAGGGTGATTTTCAAATGTCGATGCCTATCGGAAGTGAATGACCCTCTGTACTACACTCAACAGATATACAATCTATTTCTGACTGGACGAAACATACTAACCGATCGTACACATGAGTTTATCTTATCTCCTTTTTTCCCTATCTGGCCTAGGTTCAAATCCTTTGTGAGCCACTGACAGCGACCCAACTCAATGTTTTAGGAACAGTGAAACTTCTTCACATCCTGGTTTGTCGATTTACAATGAGTATTTGTGTTTCTTTAATAAAATAGTAATTTTACTAATTTTCGTTATCAATAAAAATTAATGTTTTTGTTTAGAATGTTTTTTAATACATATTTAATGTAGGGTAAAGTGAGAAAAAAGGGCATCATCGCTGTTGATAACAACCTAAGGTATCAAAAAGAGTTTCATTCAGTTTAAATTGTCGACAGCGGGTCTCTTTTTATAATACCTAATATATTTAAATTGATATAACAGGTTTACATCTCCTTTAAAAAAAATAATACTTTGTTAGGACTGATGAATTAATTGCCACTTCTATTGAGATTATTTTATTAGAAAACTAGTTTCGAATCCTAAACATTCATCTTCAGTTCTTCGAGGTAACTAACACACTAGTGTGTTATGGATGTTTAGCATTCGAAACTAGTTTTCTAATAAAATAATCTCAATAGAAGTGGCAATTAATTCATCAATCCTAATTGTATTGATCCTTCTATACCATCATGCATACCTTAAGTAATATTTTGTTTTCAGTAAGTAATAAAACAACACTTATCATCACATTATAAAACTTGTATTGCCACAACAAATGGACATTAAATTAAAGCGTTATTAAATTAAAAATGCTAAACCATGAACGCAGTAAGTATAATTGTTTATTGGTACAAGGCAAACCGTAGAACCTAGTTTGCAAACATAATGAAAATTAATGTAAGTTAAATACAACCGTTATAGTCAATTCCCTTTTCAAGACTGTCCGTAAAGTAATCTGGCATTCGGAGTACCAAATGTAGAACCTGCACATACAAAAATTTTGAACCTCTATTCTCCGGGACGGTACTTCCGGCAAATATAAAATATGAGAACAGAAGTCTAATCACACGATCTCTTAAATCGTTACGTAAAAAAGAAAAAAATTAAAAATACATTCTTGATCTCAGGTTTCCAACCATATATTTTGTTCTCAGAATGGTACTATTTCTAATTGGGTGAGTTTAGCGTCACTAATTTTTTATCAAGATAAGTCCGCCACTTCTGGATTTGAACCAAGTTAAAAGCTACCACACCTCAGAAACAACTGAAAAGAAAATATCCACAGACCGATCAAACCTTTCATTGGAGTCAACATTTTTACATGCTGATACATTCTTTACATGTATTAGTTTTTAGTTAATATACTGTCATTTACGATATTTGAAGTATGTTTTTTAATTTCAATGACTTAAAAAAAAAAATCTATATTTAAGAAATATCTTTCATTCCGAGGGAGACATAAATAACACATTTTATATTTAGACTTAAAAATACGAGATCCCTTTCGATTCTATACAAGAAATAGAAGAGCGAATTAAATTTAGAAATCTATATTCTTACATATATTTTTGGCACGACATAGACTGGATACAGATCCACATGGGACAAACTAACAAGGCTGCTATCGGAACAGCTGCAAAAGAAATATTTTCCATCTGGATCAAGGTCCGCTCGACTACAATAGTGCACTGTCAATAAACTATTAGCCACACTTCCTTGAAGAAAAATACACTACAGCGAGTTGGGAATTGTAAATACTGAGAACTAACTGTATTTTATTCTTAGTTTTTTTTTTTTAACTTTATATTATACGCGAAGTGTTTAAGAACCTACACATATTGTGTAGAAAAAAAATAAATAGATTTTGATGTAAAGAATAAAAGGATAGGTAGAAGAAATGAAAATAATTTTAAAAAGATACATGGTAAAATAAGAATATTCTGTACGCCTAGTAGGATTTAATATAATCCAATTAATTTTCAATCTCTAATCATAAAGGAGCTGAATGTAGTTATTTCATGTATCAATGAATACTATATTATCTATGAACTATTATGAAGAAATAAAGGTTAACAAATTTGATATTAGTTGTCGGTATCAAAGGAGGTAATATGTGTTATTTCTTTAGTTTTTTGAAAGGTGGGCAAAAAAAAAGATTTATTTTTGCGTTGCGTATCATTATATCGGTTCATGATTAATTCAAGCATAACATTCTTTTGTCTAAAACATTATATTAATTCATTTTGTATTAAAGTTATAGTTTTTTTTTTTTTTAAATTAGCATTCCCCGGCGCACAGTGGTCCAGGACGCGAAAAAACTCCGATTTCTCGAAGTTCAAAATACAACTATTAAGTATTATATTTGAAAACACGAATAGTTAACACAATTATTTAGTTAAGTAGTCGAGATCTGGTTTCTCGTTTACATACGGACGTTGAAAGTATACGTTGACAATGAAACATTGACTGTGAAATTTGACTCGTATTTTTTTAATATTAATAAACTGCATATTAAAATTCGTATACAAATTCATATTAATAAGAATTCATATTATATTTCATATACTCTGTACATTTGCTTTCCTGGAAGTATTCGTATTTTCAAAATCCAACTTAAAATAATTATGCTATAGTTTTCTACCAAAATTTAACTTGTTTGCGCCACTGTGCGCCGTCTTCTGGCAATGATAAATCAATTCAGCAGGCATTACTGTACACAATGAAACCGTTTTCACGTGCGGCATTCTGTGGCTCTGACCTACAAATCATTAAGATTGGGAATAAACGTGGTCCGTTAACCTACGTATTATATTACCATGTTTACAAACAAAGCTTCAATATCTCTTATACTAGACAAACGGGATTTGTATTCAAATTTTGAATACAATTATTATTATATTTGAATTTCAAAATTAGTTTTATTATCTTTCCCCTTGCTTAAGGTTAAATAATAAAAAAGAAAAACTTTAAATTGTGTTACCGTGATCAAGTGGATTTAATTTTACGCAACGATCGTTACATGGACAAGTGTATCCGGGAAGTGGCAACCCTAAACAATTATTTGTCGTCAGATCACTTGGAAGAAATTCGTAGGTATTTAAATAAAAAAGGACTTTTTTTTTTTAAAGAAGAACGAGAAGTTGTTAAGAAACAAATAGTTTATGAATAATATACATTCGTTGGATGTATATACTTCAGGCGCATTACAAGAAACTTCTGTTGGTAGCCGTCCCGAAATACCCTTCGAGCATTGTGGTGTTAGAGCCAAACAAATAAAAATTAAACACCTACGTGAACCATTTTCAGAAAAATTAATATTTTCAGCGGCCAAGGCGATAGGGAAACCAAATGAAGGTTTCCCACCTTCTCAATCCGAAGAAAGCCTTGGCTTTGATGGTCGACGCTTCACTATCAAGACATCAGAATGCCATACTAAACAAATCTAGCAAAGAAATAGGGTATGACATTTTTCCTTCATACAATCGGGTATTAGAAGTGAAAAAAAAGTGTTATCCTGATAGCATAGAAACTACGGAGAGTTCGGCGATGGTAAGCTTACAACTATTACTAGATCATACTGCGAAATGAATTTTGTTATCAAAAACTGAAAATGAATTAAAAACTATTAGCGATGAACTTTCACTAACTTGATGGATCCTCGGGGCCTAGTGAATACTAGCAAACACTTGTTGACCAGGAAGTAACTGATTCAAACATTTTGTTAACATCTATATTACCTCTTCTTATGACATAAAAAATAATAACCCTACTTTGATTCACTGAAAGAATCCACGACCTGGATCTACAAGATTTTGCAGACCCCTGAAATCCGAATTTTTAAAAGAAACACCTGATACCATTAGAAAAGAAATTCAAAGACTGAATGATGTAATTTTAGTACTGACTGTATCAAATATTATTTTGAACGACCGAGCTTTTCATGTTAATCATAAACTGGTGTTAATTATGACTGATGGAAAGGTAGCCGTGCAAAACCGTCTGAAATGAGCAATCTAGAAATTATACGGAGCAATCAGACTTGGACTTCAATGCATGCACGGATCAAGTTCATGGAATGTATATTGCACATTTCATGTAACCGTTCATTTGAAAAGTGGAGAGTTGACAAAAACACACAACATATAAAAAAAAAAAAATAAATAAAAAAAAGTATAAATAAAGGATAAATTTACGAGATTGCTGGGTTTGAATGTGGACCTAGTTAAACAAGGTATGGGGACGACAAATGACGGAAACAGGTCACGAAGATTCTTCCGAAATCCAGATATTACAGCAAAAATTACTTAAAGTAAATAAAGATTTAATTAATCTCTTTGGCGTCATATTGGATGTAATAAACAGAGGTGCTGCAATAGATCCTGAAAAATTTGTAGGATACTGCAATGATACTGCCCAACTTTATGTAAAGTTGTATAATTGGTATTACATGCCAAATACAGTTCATAAAATTCTGTGCCACGGAAAAATCATTATTGGTTTTGCCTATTAGAGTGCTGACGGAGGAGGCACAAGAACCTTCCTTTACAAAATAACCATTATATTCCATTTGCGAACGATATATTGAATAAAATAGGTTACTAACAACCAATGTCGTAAAACACACGATTTTCGAATATTTTTGAGAATATCTCAAAACTGTTAGTCCGATCGTCTCCGGACTAGATTAAATCGATTCAGGGGTGTAATTTACATGAGGGTTAACAACTGGCAACATAAAAAATACATGTTGGTAGATTTAGTGTTTTTTCGCCAAATTAGCTACTCTGGACCACTGTGCGGCGCACAGAAGGGCAGAACAGCCAAAAAGCGGAAAAACTCTTTTTCTCGAGAACGGTAAGTCCCATCTAGCTGCAAATAGTCTCATTCGATTCAGAAAGGAAAATTACATTAGAAATGCAATAAATTTAAAAATTATATCATTATTTTCTTTAATAAAACTGAGAGATATTCTCCACTGATGGGAAGTAGTTTTCTTTTAAGTTGAGGCCTCATGTACGTAATGAAGGGATCAAATGATTCTAGTAGCTTGTAAAACATATCACTATATCAATCTTTCATTCATCCACTCATAAAACCTAATTTTAAACTTATGTCTATTAAAATTAACCGATTTCAATTTTTGTTCATAATGAGGGAAAACCGTATTAATATTAATTGCATAAGGTATTAAAGTAATCATCCGATTCCTCGCAGACAAAAGTTTCTAATGAACAGTCACTAAAAAATACCTCACAGATATCGGAATATTTTATTTTGATTCAGAAAGTGAATGTATACGTTAACACTTTTTGAGAAGAAAGCAGACCTAAAACCGCATTGGAGTGTCAATTTTTTTTTTTTTTTTTTAATGTAATTTTAATTAAATTTATCATATAATCACTTATTTGTATTGCAAAAATTATTATATTAAAAAAATAAAAAACAAAATGATGTTTTCCATGAGCGCCTATAAGTGGAATAAGAAATAACTATTTATCAGAAAATGCAAAAAATGAACTTAAACATGTATTCCTAAATATTTGTTTGATCATTTGAGAATTAGATCACTTCATTTATATGTCAGAATCCCTCCTTAGGTTTAGTATATAGTGTTTGTAAATAAACAAACATAGGGACCATGATAATCTCAACTTTGTAAACAATCGTTGGTTTTTTGCACAGTTGTCAATAAAATTTATAGAAATATTAGGTAGTGGTATAAGCTTTTTGGTGATGGTAATTTTTAACCGGAGCTCAGCGGAGCTTTTTTTGTAGGACCAGACATGTTAAACAATTCTGGTTAATTTTTCCCTCTTGCTCTAGTATATTTTTTGATAATATATTTCACACATAGGACCAATCTAATATTCTTTCATTATTCTTTAGAGTTTGAAATACAAATATGTCAAGTTTCATAGGTTTATCTATAAAAATAAATCCACAGTGACAAAAATGGTAGCTCAATAGAAATAGGCCATTTGGGGTGGAATATTATTGTCCAACTTTAGAAGGCCTCGGAGTCACAAATAAAAATGAAATTGAAAAAAACAAACTGGAAATGTTTGCACCAACTAATAATGAATACAATGGCCCATCAAACAGGACAAAAAAAATTAAGTCGTTTTTAGAGTTTTTTTCCGTGCTTGCCCCACTGTGCGGCGCACAGTGGTTGGTTCAAATAGCGAAAAAACCCTATTTTTTTATTATGTTCAAAACATATTAAAATTACTGATAAAGAATTAGTAAACGATCAAGAAACAAGCATCGATAAGAATCATGATGATAAATTAATTTCTGTTTCATATTTGTAGCCTTCAAAGTCGCTGCACATCTCAAAAGCAAATTTTTTGTGTAACATGATATTTATTCTTTTGTGTACTGTTGTTCCAAAACTCGACAAAATTGGAACATATTGTTTAAAATCAGTTCTTCTCAGTTCCCTTAGTAAAATAATATATCAGATAAAGGAAATTTATGGTTAGCTATTCACCACAATAGTGATATACCTTATTAGGTGAAAAAATGCATTTTGAAAAATTTCGTTAGGAATTTGTTTTCTCCGCGGCATTCCGGCGATGAGATGTTTGCATATAAAATTGCACAAGAGTCCTAATTAAAAGATAAAATCATTTTCAGCCGCTATAAACTGCAATATTTCTTGTTAGAGTCGTTCAAACACAAAACACTGTTGTTTACCCCGAGAAGAGAGAACGTAAGGATTATTTTAATTCTCCTAACCTTAGCTGATATTATTATTGTGTATTCAATTCCAAATAGTTTCCATTTGTTACTTGCTCTAGTGACACCGATAAAATGAATTTTCAATTGTCAAATCGTGAATTAGTTGATATTTGGTTGAATAGTGGTCGTGATATAGAAAAATCCATTGAGCAGATTAAGAACGATCATCGATATTTAACACCGGACCTTCTTCAAACAATACAAGGGTATTTATGTCAAACTTTTTTACCACGTTTTAACATTAAATGGCGAGAGGCTCGTAGAATCAAACGGTACTTTAAACAAAAAAATAAAACATGGCTTGAGAATAAATCCATAAATATTAGCATTCCACAAATAAATACAGGTGCATGGACTACCCATGACTTGGGTGGACGCCCTGAAAAGGCTTTCAACGAATCTTGTGCTCGATCCCAACAATATAAAATTAAAAGTCTCCGTAATAGTTTTTCCGATGATATAATCCTAGCAGCAGCCAAGAAAATTTCTGGAGAATCAGTTAAATGTTTCAGTCCTAATAAAGCTTTAGCACTAATCCTAGACGCGTCCCTCTCAAAATATCAATACGAAATTCTGAGGAAATCAGCTAAAGAAATAGGATGTAACATTTTTCCTTCCTACAATCAAGTTCTTGCATCGAAAAAAGAATGTTACCCGTCTAATGTCGAAACAACGGAGAGTTACAGTAAAGTGGGTTTACAGGAGTTACTTGACCACACAGCTTCTAGGATTTTAAAGACCAAATCAGGAACAGATTTTGATAAGATTAGTCACAATCTTACTCTAGTATCGAAATGGGGTTGCGACGGCTCTGCTGGTCATAATGAATTTAAACAGACATTTTTAGGAGAAAACACCTCTGATGCAAATATTTTTTTGTCATCTCTCGTACCTCTTCATTTAAGTGAAAGTACTAATTCTTCTCTAATCATGTGGGAAAACACTAGACCATCTTCTACAAGATATTGTCGTCCTCTTCAATTTCAGTTCCTTAGAGAAAATCCGCTTACTATTAAGAATGAAGTGGACAGAATCAGAAATGAAATTATACAGCTCACTGAATCGGCCATCAATGTCGATGGCAGGTTAATCAGCGTGAAACATAAACTAATATTTTCTATGATTGATGGTAAAATTGCGCAAACAGTCACAGAAACGTCAGCAATGGCCGTGTGTTTTATCTGCAAAGCTAAACCATCCGAAATGAACGATTTAGATAAAATAAAACTTAAATCTGAACAAGAAGAGGCGCTTTACATGGGGTTGTCACCCCTTCATGCTCGTATAAAATTCATGGAATGCATCCTACACGTAGCCTATAATAAGCCTTTTGCATCTTGGAGATCTAATGCCGAAACAAGACAGTTGAAAGACGAAACTAAATCAGAAATACAAAAGAAATTCAAACAGATTTTGGGCCTCAACATCGATGTAATCAAGCAGGGAGTGGGAACTACAAATGATGGAAATTCTGCGCGCAGATTTTTTGAAAATCCTGCCTTGACAGCTGAAATAACTGGAATCAATCAAGATCTTATACACCGATTCCGCATTATTTTGGACACTATCAACTGTGGGCAAGCTGTAGATCCTCAGAAGTTCGGGGAATATGCTTTAGATACAGCAAAAATATTCGTGCAACAATACAAATGGTACTACATGCCTATTACTGTCCATAAAGTCCTTCTTCATGGTGCGAAAATAATATCAGCCGCTATTTTGCCAATAGGTGCTTTATCCGAGGAAGCGCAAGAAGCGCGAAATAAAGACTTACGACACTTTCGGTTAGACCATTCTCGAAAGTGCTCAAGAACATCAACAAATGAAGACGTGATGAATATGCTCCTAGTAACTTCAGATCCATATATCAATACTTACCGAGTTCAACCGAAGAAAAAAATTCTCGATTTACATGAAGATGTAAAAACATTGTTATTTTAGAAATTAAAAGAATACTTTCATAAGTGGTAATTATAAATATTAATAAATGCATACTTAAAATTAATGAATATTATTCGTTTTTAAGTTTTTAAATTTTAAATTTTAGAGGTATTTTTCTGAAAATAATCAATAAACATTTAATATTTATATTTGATCTGCTCTGCAATAGATTTAATTTGATGTGTTGCTCGATATTTAAAAAAATATTTTTGTTTTTAAAATAAAATGCGGCGCACAGTGGTTTCAAACAGCCTGTTTTGCGAAAAAAACCTATAACTTTTTATTTAAATGCGATGGAGACTTGAAATTTGGTACTTTAAAACAATATTATTTCCCAGTCATAAACCAATTATAGTGAGCTAAACATTTTGTGTTGTTCAAAAAATAATCGCCATTTGATATTTTAAAAACAGAAATATTTTTTTAAATATTGAGCAACGCATCAAATTAAATCTATTGCAGAGCAGATAAAAAATATATATAGCATTTTGAGAAAATATTAAATGTTTATTGAATATTTTTAGAAAAATACCCCTAAAATTTAAAATTGTTTTAAAATTTAAAAACTTAAAACGAATAATATTCATTAATTTTAAGTATGCATTACCATTTATGAAAGTATTATTCAGATTTCTAAAATAACAATGTTTTTACATCTTCATGTAAATCGAGAATTTTTTTCTTTGGTTAAACTCGGTATGTATTGATATATGGATCTGAAGTTGCTAGAAGCATATTCATCACGTCTTCATTTGTTGATGTTCTTGAGCACTTTCGCGAATGATCTAACCGAAAGAGTTTTAAGTCTTTATTTCGTGCTTCTTGCACGAATAGCGGCAGATATTATTTTTGCACCATGAAGAAGAACTTTTTGGACGGTAATAGGCATGTAGCACCATTTGTATAGTTACACGAATATTTATGCAGTATCAAAAGCATATTCGCCAAACTTCTGAGAATCTACTGCTTGTCCACAATTGATAGTGCCCCAAATAATGCTGAATCGGTGTATAAGGTAATGATTGATTCCAGTTATTTCAGCTGTCAAGGCAGAATTTCTATAATTTGATGTTCCCTGCTTAACTACATCGATGTTGAGGCCCAAAATCTGTTTGAATTTCTTTTGTATTTCTGATTTAGTTTCGTCTTTCAGTTGTCTTGTTTCGGCATTACATCTCCAAGAGGCAAAAGGCAGGATCCCAAGTTAAATAGAGATGATCCTTCTTAATCTGCTCAATGGATTTTTCAATGTCACGATCACAATTCAACAAAATATCAACTAATTGTCGATTTGACAATTGAAAATTCATTTTATCGGTGTCACCAGGGCAGGTAACAAACTATTTGAGGGCAGGTAACAAATAGAAACTGATTATAATTGTATACACAATAATAATATCAGTTAAGGTGAGAAGGATTAAAATATTCCTGACGCTCTCTCTCCTCGGGATTAACAACGGTGTTTTGGGTTTGAACGGCTCTAACAAGAAATATTGCAGTTTGTAGCGGCTGAAAATGATTTTATCTTTTAATTACGACTTTAGTGCAAATTTATATCCAAACATCTCATTCGCCGGAATGCCGCGGAGAAAACAAATTACTAACGAGATTTTTCAAAATGATTTTTTTTACCTAATACGGTATAGCACTAATGTGATGAACAGATAATCATAAATTTCCTTTATCTGATATACTATTTTATAAAGGGAACTTAGAAGGACTGATTTTAAACGAAGTGTTCCGATTTTGTCGAGTTTTTGAACAATACTACTCAAATGAATAAATATCATATTACACAAAAAATTTGCTTTTAAGATGTGCAGCGCCTTTGAAGGTACAAATATGAAAAAAAAATCGGTTTATCGTCATGCTTCTTATAGGTGCTTCTTGATCTTTTACTAATTCTTTATTAGTAGTTTTAATATTTTTTGACCAGATTAAAAAAATAGGGTTTTTTCGCTACTTTAACCACTGTACGGCGCACAGTGGTAAAAACGGCCAATCTAAGTGGACATTGCTCATAACTTAAATAAAGAAATAGTCGAAATCACTTGAAAATTTTTGAGTATTTTTTATTTTTGCATAAATACAATAACCGAATAGAATAGAACAGAAACAAGAACTAAACCTTTTTTAGAACAAAATGTTGAAATTTTTATTTATTATAACTTAAATATTTCCCTCATTCCAGACATACCAATTTCTTATATAACATCCTGTTATTGTCACGATTTGAGTGGCAGGCATGGATAAAAGAAAAAAAGTGAAAAAAACAAAATTTTAATATTAAATTCAACACAGACCATTTTTGTTTACTATTTTATTAGCCAGTTGGCTCAGATAGTAAATATAATAAGTTTTCAGAGAAACATACATCATTAGGATCGGAATGCAACAAAGCACAGCCTTCATTAATTGACAAAGTTGAAATATATAGGCCAGATGAATAAAGCTGCATACAATTTGAGGCGTGCAGCATATGGCAACTTCTTATAGGAATCATTGTCCTACAAATGTTGAATTTGTCACTTTTTATGTTTTTCCTCCAGATCTCCAAACGCTTTGGCAGTAAGAGATTTACTGCTACTTGGGCCAAGGGCAAGTATCTCGGTATCTAACAAGTTTTCCTTCGGCCAATCGGAATTTTTTTCCAAAAAAATTTACAGCTCCATCGAATTTGGACCCATCGAGAACGAATATGAATTAAAAATGAATCTACTTTTTTCATAACTAATTCCTGAGTGATGCCATCTAAAATTAACTGTACCTTTTGACCTCAGACAATTTTTCATTTTCGTCTGAGTGTGACACGGCCACCCACACATCAAATACAGCACTTTTGAGGAGGGGCATGATTTCAATTGTTAAATATTCTATAGATGTTATACTTTAAAACCATGCCACTCAGAAGGCGGAGGAACTTGGAGAAAAAAGTTACATAATTTTAAGAACGAAAATCTGTTAACTTGTTAAATATGTTTACTTAACTCAACTAAATACACCCATAAGAATACAATTTTAGATATGTATCACACACGATGAAACGTTGATAGATTGACCTTAGATATATGATATAAGACGTTATTATATGTACCACACACTATGAATGGTTGGGCACAAAAGAAATGCCCTGAACTTGATACTGATCTGAGAACAACCTATTTTTTTGGAAAGAATGTTTGTTTACACTAGTGTTAATCCATCAAATCGTATTCTCATTGCTGTTTATATCTAGTCAACCACCTCTTGATAATAGTACGAAGTCCATTCAAAGCTCTGTTTGACATGATAATTTTTCTTAATGTCCACCTAGATTGGACGTTTTTACCACTATGCGGCGCGGCTTCGCTCGCTAAAGAACTTACATAATTTTAACTAATAATTTAAATCTTATTTTTTATAGAAAATAATATAGAAGTGTAGTTCGCTTTTGAGTATTATTATCTCAATGATATTTCCACGCAAAGCTATAATTTGTAACCTGGTCTTACTACACTGATTAGGTATATTCAAATGTAAACATTCGCTTTAATTTGGACGAAAAGTATAAATTCTACCGATTTGCTGAATTGTATTTGATTCCAGGACAGCTTTTGACCTCTTAACCTCGTTTTCTTCCATACAATGAATTATTCGACCAAGTATAATATGATTAATGAAAGGGTTTTGGCATCAGACGAACATAGTTCAAAATGAAACTGACAATGTCGTTAAAAAAACTGTAAATAACACCGTAGCTTTGTAACCTCTCTTGAATGTCATTCGCCATCTACCGGTCGATTATCCAACTTCACTGAGCAACACATATTTATCGCTTTTTTAATAAAAATTTAATTGGAAATCAATAACTATTGCTTAAATTATTATATTATTGCTAAATCTTTCTTGAACTTTGAAGATGATGTAAATACAATTTGGTATAGATTGGTTCAGTAGTTTTCTAGGTTAGTGATCGAAAACGAAAAATAGCTTGTCCTTTTAAATAACAGGATAGATCAGGTTAGAATAAACTTAAATTGAAGCTACTAATAATGCTTTTAAGATTCTGAATAAATAAAAATAAATCAGTTACATAATTATCAATGTCAATTATTTGTACTGGCAGGCCGACAGCTGAGAGCGCACCCCTAATATTAGCACCGCCTGCCCTTCCACGCAAATATTACCCGTGCACATATAAATACTGACGGCTTAGGAAAATATAGCTCTCTCCGTGTTTATACAAGGTTTTATGTTTGTTTTTTCTCTCTTATTTAAAATGACATTTAATCTTAACATAAAAAATAAAATACATTTCGTAACTTTAATACCAATTCATACAGGAGTTCGCTCAAATAATTAGTGACAAAATCTAATCAAATGATACGACAGGACGTCGATATTACATCAAATAAATTGAAATTATTGTTCAAATTAGAAAATTTTCTTTATAAGATACAACTCAACAAAAAAGACAATTATCCATATTTTAATCATACTTCAGGGAATTACCACGTTTTAATTAATATAGTAGTTTTATATACATTTATATAAAGAGGTTTCATCAACTTTGTATTTTGTTGTAGTATAAAATAAATGGTTGGAGGAAGAAGGAGGAAGATAGACAGGAATGGCTGTCTATACCTTGTAAAGCCAAGGTCCGACTAGTTCTGAAGCGCTCAATAATAAATAAATAAATAAAATAAAGTTTATGAAAATATTCAAAATAAACTTGTCATAATATTTATGTGATCAAACAAAATACTAACCATGTAAAAGAGAATCTAAAACAAGTTTTTGTTCATATTAATAGGTTTTGGGCGGAGTGAAATACACATGAGCTCTTTCTTAGTCGTTCACATGTTTATTTCCAGTATTATTATGATGATGGGTCGGGCAGTCCTATGATTGGCAGTAAGGATGCCATGGCCTGGGGTTCAGTGCGTACGGATGTAAGAGGAAGAGCCGTGGAAGAATGTGTGGCGAGGTGTCAGCTCGTGATCATGAACGAGCCCTCTGGTCCCACATTTGTAGGAGCGAGGGGCCAGAGCTGGATCGATGTGACACTTGCCACAGCAATAATGGCTAAACGCGTTACGCACTGGAGCCTACGGTCCGACACGAGCTCAGACCACCGGGTCATAGCCTTCAGTGTTATGGAGGAGGAAGGCGTAGCCCAGGAAGTGGAGAAGGGCTTTGTGACCCGGAGGGCGAACTGGGCCGAATATACCAGTAAACTGGAGGGAATATTAGTTGACCAAGAATGGGAAGAAATGGCGCCGATGGAAGGAGAGTCAGACATCGATCAGAGAGTGGCGATGCTGACGGGCGCCATTAGACAAGCGGCGAGTACCTCCCTCCAGCGCCGTAGGGTGAGAGCGCGTCCGGTCCCATGGTGGACGCCGGCCCTAACACAGCTGAAGAGAGACTGTTATAGGGCACGGCGTAGGTACCAGGAGTGCAGAGAAGAAGACAGGAAAGCTGCTCTCCGAGGAGAGTACAAGCAAAGACAGAGGGTATACCGAAACGAAGTGCGTCAGCGGAAGAGGATATCTTGGGACGAGTTTATAGTCAGAGAATCGGAGAAGAATCCCTGGGGAATTCCGTACAGGGTGGCAATGGGTAAAGTAAAGCCGCTCCAGATAATGGCGGCCATTAGAGATACAGACAGACAGACCCAGGCAGCCACCCTGGAGGACTCTGCAACAATGTATATAGATGCAACGTACCCCAGGGATGATCCGTCCCAGGATAATGAAGAAGACACCTTCGTCAGAAGCACCACGGTATACCCCCCAGGTACCGACCTATGCCCACCATGGGATATATGGGACCTTCGTCTTGCCGTGGAGAGACAAAGGACCGGTAGAGCCCCAGGACTAGATGGAATCGACGCGGCGATCCTCAAAAGGAGTTTTCCCTACATTGAAGATGAGCTGCTTGCCATTTTCAACCAGTGTTTGGATGAGGGGTATTTCCCCAGTAAATGGAGGATCGCCGATTTGAGACTCCTCTACAAAGGAGGAGGTAAAGACAAGGAGACGGCTAAGGCCTATAGACCTATATGCCTCCTCCCAGTAGTAAGTAAAGTCCTGGAGCACCTGATTGTTACCAGCCTAAGACCGGTTCTCATAGCAGCGAGTCACCCACGGCAGTTCGGCTCGACCCGTGGCAAGGGAACTACGGATGCGCTGCTGAGAGTGCGCCATGACGCAGAAGGGAGGGCGGAGAAATATGTTATGTTATTGTTATTTGACATTTCCTCCGCCTTCGACAGCGTATGGTGGCCTTGCGTGCTCCAGCAGTTGCAGAGGTTCGACACCCCCAGCAACTTGTACTCCCTCGTTAGTAGCTACCTAAGTGCAAGAAGTGTGAAGATAAGAGGTAGCTACTACGAGGTAGAGAGAGCGATAGAGAGAGGTTGTCCACAGGGCTCAGTCCTTGGGCCTGCCCTGTGGAAACTAGTGTTTGATCAGTTGTTGGGGGAGCTAGAGGAAAGAGGGTTCCTTGCCACGGCCTACGTCGACGACCTGGCAGTCATCGTGGCCGCAGACAGCAGAGCCAGACTCAAGACCGAAGCGGAGAGGTGCGCCAGTTTCGTAGGAGAATGGTGTGCGGGGAGGAAATTGAGTATGGCGGCAGCCAAGACCCAGGCCATACTCATCAAGGGCTCCACGGATAGGGCTCACCCTATCACACTAAGCATAGGAGGTGAGAGAGTTCGACCAGGTGAGGAGGTAACCTACCTGGGTGTCAGGTTCAGGAAAAAATTTGATCCAACCCCTCACCTGGAGTATCTGAAGGATAGGGTGACCCTATCAATAAACGTACTAAGCAGAATAGGGGGTGCCTTCTGGGGCCTCAGATACCCAGCAACAATGACCATTTATAAAGGCGTGGTCTTGGGTATACTGAGGTACGCATCCCCTGCGTGGAGTGGAAACCTCGCACAGTATAAGAAGAGGAAACTGGCAACCATACAACGACTGGCTCTGCTACGGGTCACGAAGGCGTACAGGACGGTGTCGCATGAGGCAGTGCAGGTGCTGGCCGGAGCGATGCCCCTGGACCTCGTCCTCAGAGAGGACAGAATTAAGTACCAAGTAAAGAGGCAGGGGCTGGACGCGCTTCCGGAGGGACTCCGACAGCGTATCGGCGAGACCCCTAATCAATGGAAAAAGATACTTCGGGAGGATTCCATAGAGGAGTGGAATGGGCGGTGGGTAGCATGCCAGAAGGGCGCCACGCTTAGAAAGTTTTTCCCTACCGTCCAGACAAGATTAGAAGCGAGATGGGTCCTCCCTGACTACTGGGTCTCGCAGATACTTACAGGACATGGAGGGTTCCGGGGAAAGCTCAACAAACATGGAAAGGAAATCGACCCCCGGTGCCCGACTTGCGGAGTCCCAGAAACAGCAGAACACGTGGAAGGTGCGGTCGCTAAGGTGAAATCATGATTTAGCCGAGAAAAACCTTCCAAAGACTATTCATGAACATTAAGGGATAAACTAAACTGTTCTAAAATGTTCTTTCACAGGACATAATTTATTATTACTCGTAATTAACATCACATTTCATAATCAATTACAGCTTTTAAACTATAAGCTATATTCTTAATAGTAAAATGAATAAAACAAGAAACGATTTTTTTTTTTTTTTTTATTGTGTTTAAGAGCAAAAAGTTTGTGAATGAGAGGATAAGAACGCTGGGTACACTGACTGTTCAAGACTTCTCTGAATTCTTAAGAACTATGACGAAAGTAAAGGCCCAAGATTTAATTAAATTTCTGTTTGAAAACAAAGTTCTCATATAATAGAAAAAAAAAGAAGAAAAGATTTAGACAACAAAAGTAAACATTTACAGCTTATTTTTCATCTTTCCAGTGGGGAATCAAAAAATCCCTCTACCTAAAATTACAGTTCATACACAATTAATCAAAACAACTGAAGAGATGGGTTTTGATTATACATCATAGCATAAAATAACATATAAACTGGGCGACACAAGTGTGTCAAACTTCCATGAGTTTGTCACCCAGTGAACGTAGCCGGTTCCGGCAAATTTTTAAGGGAGCAAAAATTTCAATTTAAATACAGTTTTTTCAAAATAATAAAAAAAAATAGTAAAAAGTTCAACTCCACAGCTACAATTAAAAAAAAAACCTTGAAACCGGCCAATGGGAGCCCAAATGTCAAGGTCTTTTTGGAATAGCTGTAGAGTTGTACTTCTATCTTTATGAAATAGGCCCCAGGTGTTAATTTAAAAATGGGCTCATACGTCATAGAGTGGACCAAATTTATTGTCAAAGGGCCTGGGATCATTAATTGAAGTAGGGAGTTCCCGGTATTCAAAACCTCACGGACCATGTTAATTAAGAGTTAAAACGGCCTAAAAATGCGTCATTTGACACTTAATTTTGAAAAATTTTCCGGGACCCCCGCCCTACCTCCGGTACTTTTGCCGTCCCGTATGTCGCCCAGTCAAAATTCCTTAAAATATACACTGTTATACATAGTATCCAAAATATTCTTTCCATAGTATCCATAATATCCATAGCCACTGGAGGATACTTTCTTACAGATCTGCTCCATCTAAAGGCATGTCCAGACGCTTTGCACAACCTTTTGTCTGCGCAGCCTTAAGACGGAATGAAAACGTTGCAATTTTTAGAGCGTCCCCACGATAGAGAAATAGCTGTGTATTTCCCTCAGTTTTGTGCGATACTGTCATGGAGGAGGTACTACTTTGGTCAATATTGGTATGGTGTCTTGTTAAAATAAAAAGGTTAGAACGTCTCAAAAGTACCCGGCGTTCAAGTGGAAGGCGGAAGTGGCTTCTAAAAAGGCAGCGATAGAATTATTTTTTTTATTTTGAATTTTTCCACTAATCTCAATAAGCTTCCCCATTTTTATTCCTGTCACTATACTCCTTGGATTTGACACGCCAAATGCATGGGAAACTTTCGTATAATGCGATAAATTCTGTGAGAAACTCGCTAGAACATTGCCGAAGGTCAGCCATTGTCACCTCACGAATTGAAACTGAGGGACTAAATGAATTGGAAAACGGGGCAACCATATAAATGCGCCGACTTGTCGATGTAAACCTATGCTCTTAGGAAATAAATTTGACAATCTCGGAAATTTATATATATATATATATATATATATATATATATATATATATATATATATATATATATATATATATATCTACCATTGACTGTGGTCATCTCCAGCGTCCCTATATATATATATATATATATATATATATATATATATATATATATATATATATATATATATATATATGTATATAAATTGATCTCTCCTTCCCGACACACCGTTTGAAAAGTGATGCTTCTATTTTAAGACACTCTCTTCTCGTATAATCCTTTAGTACAATTACTGAATTAACGTTGTTGCGGAACGTTGGAGATGACCACAGTCAATGAAGGATACTCCAATACAGATTTGCCCGATCTAAGGGAATATTTTTTACGGCCAAATATGTTTCGACATCTTCATCATAAAAAATTTGAAATGTCAACCAATTAACATAATTTACACCATAACATGAAGATATAAAATCTAATCAAGAAGTTCAAATACCATTGTTAATAGTAAAGCACATAAACTAACTGAATTATAAATAATAATCCATTTGAAAAATATTTCATTAATAAACCAACAACCGGTCAAGGACAAAAATTTTATTTAATAAAAAGTATTTTATATTAATTTTTTTGATACATTTTTTAATATCCTTTCATTAATTATAAAGTTTATAAACGCCTAAGCATACCGAACCACCTACGGATTTGATGACGAAAGATCGACATTTTGTTACGAGTTTACCTGGGCGTGTCGTCCGGAGCAGATTTTATTTTGTCCTTCCATCCTTCAGACATGTTCGAAGCATCTCATAAGATTCAAGATGATATTGAGAAAATCAGCGGATGGGCAATGAAAAATAATTTACGCCTGAATCCAGAGAAAAGCAGGGCTATCCTTATCAGTTCAAAATCTACCCTTAATTCCCTCTCTTACTATCCATTATTTTACAATTCAATTTTCACATTTCCATCAAAAACCTCGGAACCTCCTTTGATAAACACCTATCCTGGAATAACCACATTTCCCAAATTACCAGAAAATCCATCATTATCCTCAAACAGCTCCAAAGATACCGAAACTCCTTTTCCCGAAGTACCCGCCAACTTCAGGTATCCTCTCTCATTTTCCCCCACTTCGATTACGGGTGCTTGGTGTATGGGGGGCTGTCTGTTAAGCTAGAGATGAGATTAAGGAGACTAATGAATTGCTTCATAAGGTTCATCTTTGGGGTCGACAGACGGTCTCACATCTTGCCGGTAGAATGAGCTAGGGTGGTTTTTCCCATTATTTTCGACGGCAATACTTCCTAGGCACTTTCCTATTCCAATCATTAAAAACCAATAAACCTTCATATATTCTAGACCTAGTTACTCTGCGTTCCTCCATTTACCACCTTGAATACAAGATCCCAACCTTCCAGCCTATATACCCCCTCACATAGAACTGCCTCCTTTGAAAAATCCTTCGTCATCCGTGCTACTTCTTTTTGGAATTCCTTACCTATCCATATTCGCAAAGTCTGTTCTTTAACTTTTTTTAAACATCATTTATTTATCCATCTCCTCAATCTTAAATATTCCACAAAAATGTAAATAATATGTGAATGTACATAAGTGTGTTAAAATGTTTACTGTTGATTGTTTTTTATTATTATTTTTTTTTTTTTTACTTAATTTTAATTTTAATTTCTTTGTTTCTTCTCTCTTCCTTTTTTTTCTTATAATTTAATTTGTAATACTGATGGGCTGATTTGTAACTAATCACAGCCAGACAGTTGTACCTTTTATTGTGCACTTTAATTATTCTTAGGGGACAGTCTGTCCCAGAATAAAGTTTATTTTTCATTCATTCATTCATTCAGATAACTAAAACCAGGCGAAAGAAAACAAGTTGATGATTCAATAAAAAGAAATGAAACAAAAATTAGCTAATAATAATATTTATTATACAAAAGTTCTCGAGGTTACATGCATCTCCTACGCCATTGTAAGGAAAATTTCGCTACGTGTGAGTAGTTAATGTATTAACAAGAGAGATGGAGGCGCCACTGATGCACCTCACCATGTCTCTCATGCCAGAACCTTCTTATGGTTTTAAAGCCATCATATTCGCTGATTGTCATTTATTTATTACCAATTGTGAATTCAAATAAATAAATACCAAAAAAAAAAGTTGTAAATAATACTTTCAAGCCTTCAAGATTGGTGGTTCTCAATATTTTTATACTCACCGCCTACATGACCTTTAGTCCATATAATTAATATAGCAGTTACATATGTTAATATTGCTATTGGTTATATATCTTTGTTTCACTGAACAGTTCCACTGTATTTCATACTTTAGCGATCACCGTCACAAGCTAAAACATAGCTCCCACCAAATGCGTTCTGTAATCATGAAATAACCTGGTTCTGGTGTTAATGATCTTTAATTCATTTAGGAGGGGAAAATATTAATGTAAAAATGAATTCCTCCCATCAAAACAACAAATTACGAGCAAAACGTGATTTGAACTCTGTGGGAACTGTTTACACAAAGGGTTGTAGACTAGCAGTACATTCGCTAGTTGACTCATTAGGGCTATTCGATTCGATTTTTGAGGTTGTCAGCTCATTTCAGTAACGTCTATAATATTTTCGTGAGTGACAAATGTATCATTATTCAACGAACATCTTCATTTGTTAAAAACCATTGCAAAAGCTATAACACTAGGAAGAATAAAATCCTTTCACAGGTATTATTATATAGTTTTTTATGGGATTTCTTTAATCCACAAATATTAATTCATTCCTATTTAATTTTCCCAATGCATTACATTCTATATATTTTGTATGCTCATTATAATTGTTCTGTATTAATAATGCCATTGCTGACAAAAAAAATTAAATGAATTTGCCCTATATTAAAATATCAAAACATCAAGAAATGTTCTTAATAATCTGAGTACAATGAATCCCAAGCGGAGAATAGATTATGAATTTCATCCATTATTTTGTTTTTCAGAATATTGCTGAACTAAAATTTAAAAAAAGTTGCACACTTCACATAAAAGCATATGAGCATTTGGTCAACATTCTCGCAGAGAGAGTCAAAAATCTAAAAATAACACTTGGAGTAGGCTGCCTGACAAGGAAAACACAGCTGCCAGCACCTTCTTTAGTTATCAATACACAACACCTGTTTATTAAACAAGATATTAAAAAATACGAACAATTAAAGCTGCAGTCACATACTATAATCACACAAAACAATTTTTTTTTTTAAATGACTTAACAGAATAAAAATGCAACAAGGAGCGGTACTGTAAAAGTACTTCGAGCATTTGTCGGAAAATAGTTTTGGATTTCAAGAGTTACTAAAAGGCGTTTTTCACACATGAATATTTTTATTTAAACCAGATGATTATGGTAATGCAAATGATACTTGGACATTAATAAAGCATATTACTTCTTTTGCATCACATAATTCCTGTCTTAATAATCTTGTCCCTAGCCACTAATCAGATCTCACTGTGTAGCCATCCTAGCCGTCAGTATGTAAGTACTCAGCCATCAGGCACTATTTTCAAAATTATTCTTATTCTTAGTTATCTTCGTATAGAATTTTCCTATTTTCATTCATGCTTTCCACTCTGAGACCTGGTTAGGTAAAAAAAAAAAAAAATATCCTGCAATAATCTAATTGAAATGCCGCAAATCCGCGGTACTCTACTACGGAAATACCTATCTTATTGAATTCCACAGAATCAGCAAAAAATAAATAAATAAATAAAACACTATTTGATTTAAACTATTTAAAACACTAAAATAATGCCCTTCCAGCTAACGTAAGAACATTGAAGCACTGCACAAGAATATCAGTGATATATCTATCTAGATGCATAGGTTGTGGGAGATCTATCGATAATTTCTTGGTGCTTTATTAGACTAAAGATATATAGGTAACATTAATTCGTTTATACAAGAAAAAGAAATAATTTAATCAATTCCATGTTATTAATCATCGCTTAGTTCTGAATTGACAAATTTAAAAGTTTTGGCAATGATAGTATTTGTTTGTTTGTTTATAATTTAAATTCAAATTCAAACAGTACATCTAAAAATGTTAAACGCCAAAAATGGTGAGAGTGGAACCAAATCAAGATTATTCTGTAACAAACTGCAATAACGCTGCAGAGAAAATAGGGCGCCACGCTATAAAATGTCCGCGAGGCCAGGTCTGCAGATGAGCGAACGTTTCGGAGACTCAACTCTGGACTGAAATACATACTAATACATTTGTAATATTTAGCTAGTAAGCTCATAATTTACAAAACACTACGAAATATAGCTTATATGATTATTTTGTCAATAACCAATCCTATTAACAATGAAGAAAATAAGCCTTAGAACCTTCAAGAAAAAAAACAGAATATCTTTGTTTTGAGAGTAGATGTGTAGATATATAATTATTTGGCAGCTGTTTATAAGAGAATCAACTACTGTAAACTTAAAAAGCTTAATAAGTCGTTAAGGAATAAGAGTATCAAGTATGGAAATTGGAAAATGCCGATCAAGCACCCATTGTTTAATAGAATCAATAATTGAGGTAGGCAGTCGACAAATGCTTGGTTATCAACAAAATATGCATTTAAGAATAAGAGAAGAAGGAACTGTTAACGGATAGTTTTAAGTCGGGACGAACAAATTAGATAAGTTATTTTATGTGCAAAATGGCATAGCCAGAAAAATAATACAAATATCCTTCCGAACTTCTTTGCCTTGGCAAATTATTTAAGAAGTACTGTCCTCATAAAAAGAACTAAACTGAAATTTTACAAAACATTGGTCCGCCCGGTCATTACCCATGAATCGGAGGCATTCCTGTACGGGGCGATTCTTTGGGAATTTTAAAAGAAAATATTAAAACAGATTTTTGGTATAGTTAAAAAGAAAGATCTATGGAGTAGAAGGAAGCTGATTATATTGCAAGCGGTATTGTAACGTAGCTACATCGTTAAGCCCAAATAATCAAGAAACGTAGCTAGATTAAAGCTGAAGAAATCTTCTTAGCCAATTACGGGTTGTCACGTGTTAAGTTTTGAAGACAAGATCTCCAATTTACTAATACTCTTATATATGATGTTTTTAATCAAGTCCCTTAAAATACACATGCTAACCCGCTAAAAACCCCGTACTGTTGTGAAATTCAAGATTCTTGGCACATGTTTCACTGTAACTCCAAATTTTATAAAAAATCCCGTGAAAAACCCAAACCACCCAACTGTACATGTCATAATTATCATATTTTGCCATAGCATACACATTTGGCTTGCTACCGTAGGTGTTTCACGTGATTTAATATCAATTACATATATCAGATCTAATAGTAAATTTAACCAGCTTTGTGACGAAAAAAGAAATTTGGGATCGGACAAATATTCGCGGAGTTAGAGCGAAAAATATTTTTCTTTGAACTTTTTACTTGGATCTAACAATTTACTGAATTACAATACAGGGTTTTTGGCGTGCTTGTGAGGGTATTTTACGAGATTTAATCAAATCATATAATTTATAAATGAAGTCTAATATTTTATAATAATTTATAAAAAAAAACTTCATATATAACAGTCTAATAATAAATTAAACTAGCTTTAAGATGGAAAAAAGTAATTTTGGATCGGACTAATAGTTTCGGAGTGATAGTCAAAAGAGTACGACAAACGTGTTTTGTTTTTTTCATTTCGTAGATACTGGTTCCAGCTACAATTAATATATGAAGACTTTCTTCGAAAAAACTTCGTTTTCGCGTTATAGGTTTTTTTTTTTTTTTTTTCTTTTTCTTTTTTTTTTCCTATTTTGGGGATGAAGCCAACGGCTGCCGTGGTAGCCAACTTTAGATTCGAATTCAGCACCCCACAAAACATAAAGATCCGTTGAGAATAAAGGTTCGGCAGTTTTTTCTTCACCAAACCCTTATTTGACTGGACTATATTACGAGGGATTCGGCTAATTGTGTGATGGGTAGACCGCAGCAGCAGTCGCGCGAGATGTCCCTGGTTTCCGAAACGGCGAGCTGTTGCAACAAGCCATGCCGATTGGCGGAAGCTTTTAGCGGAAGCCGAGACTTGATAACGCTATATATGTATAGTGACAATAAAAAACATCAGACATCTAGACAGATAGAGGTACAACAGTCGTCAATTTACGAACTCAGGTAGTTTGTTAGGCATTGTATTGAATAGGCATATTCAATTAAAAATCGACAAATGATAAACCACTGCTGAGGAGTGTAGTTTAAGATCTAATAAACCAGTTTCATATGTCATACATACATTCAATTTCATGTCATTACTTAAGATGGTAGGATGACAAGTGACTCTTGATGACGATTAAACCCCAAGTACTATCATGTGTAAGTTACATATTTTGTATCTATACAAAACCATCTCCAGCTTTCTGATAATTTATTACAAACAATGATAGTTATTAGTGAGATTCTTCTGAACAACTTTTAAGTACCGCTGGTATAGATATATTGAACTATGAAATGAACTATATTTGAGTGGAAATAAAAACTAGGTTAGAGGCCGTAAACATCAGTTACTTTTCCAGTAAAAGTGCCCAGCTGGTGATTACTGTCATCTAAAAGAAAGAATTAGACGGACCTTATAATAAATAACTATTTCTTAACCATTTAATAGGCAATGTATACTGGAGGATACTCATATTTAGAAATAAATAATTAGATATAATTGAACAACATTTTTAAGAGGATTTTGTTAGATGACTTAACAGCAACGACAAGTGATAGAGAATGATAGAAATGTAAATCATCATGAGCGGACCGAGAATAGAGTGAAGAATATAATTAAACTCATCAATATATTGTTACGTTATTATTAAATTCCATTCATGTTGCAAATAATCAAGAGTATGTTAGGCTACACATATATTTGTTTAGTATATATTTTAAAGCAAAGTAGCCTAAAGAAAATATTATCAAGTAATTTAATTTTATAATGAATAAAGTTCCTACCTGTCTTCAGGACGCTGGTTGTTTTCCTGCAGTCGTTGTTTTATCTTCTGGTATTCTTTAACCAAGTCCCCTTCAAAACTAGTTTCAGAAAAAACAACAGTAGTCGAAAGAGGCTTCTCCGAAAGAGAGTCGCGCCGAGAGGACCGAGCCGTGGTGGAGCTGGAGGTGGCAGGACTACCTCTATGCTCCGGAGTGGAAGGCGTTGAAGGGAGGGTGGATGCGATACTTCTTTTTGGGCTCGTGGACCTTCCTCTAGTAGCTAATGGTGTGCTTGTTCCTTCCGAGATGGATGGCAGCTGGAATTCCGTGTAGCTGCTGCTTAGGAAGACGTCATTGTCGTTTTCGAATAACCTGTCTACAGATGTGTTCATAGTTTTGTTATTCTTCAGTCCTGTAAGATGAAAACTTGCGAATGATGACCTGCTCATGGGATTTTCACCGTCACCAGCAGCCAAGTTTGATTTCTTACCACCGGCAGAATGGTTTTGAAGTTGGAGACCGAACGGTAAACCTTCCAGTGCAGGAAGAAGAGATCGTGTCATAATATCGGCCGCTGATCGTGGCCTCCGGAAAGGCATTTCGGAATAAGGGAATGTCTTGGGTTTGATAGGAGTCACTAGCATGTGTTCGGTCCAAGAAGTCTCTAAACAAGGCCTTTCTAACCGCTCTACATCGACATTCAATGTCTTCTGCTCAAAAGGAACTGAGAAAGTATCTGCTGGAATGCTTTGAAGCCACGATAACAAGCTGAGATCTGAATCACTGAACGCAGCCGAACTGTCCAATAATTTTGAAAAATTCATTTCGTGGCTACTGGGGTCGGCCGAGCCCACGGCTTTAGCTTGGCAATAATTTACACACGATTCGTACAAGATACCTTTGATAATGAGCTGTATTAGTCGGTCGTTTCTAGCCGCACCTGCACTGTCACCGGCACCACTCGCCCGCCTTTCCGCAGGCAAGAATTTTTCGACGAGAGGGTACACGTCACGAAAACATAGCACTCGCGCATTACTGGGATTCCAATTTTTGTATTGCAAATGATCTGTCAATCGGGGGAGCGTTAATAAAAGACAAAGGCTTGAATATTCTTCTTTAGATGGAGCCACCTTCTCTAGTTCGCTGAGGACTTTTACAACTTCATCAACTGCAGACTCGACACTGCCACCTGTTAGAGCACCAGCTTCAGATTTTATGCACAGAAGTTCAACGTACTTGTGTTTTAAAATTATGAACTGAAACTTCCTCATATCAAATGCAGGCAAAACCTCAAGTGGCTGAATGAACTCCAGAACATCGTCCCATTGGCCGTCAAGGATGAGTTGCCGGAGATAGAAAACATCGTCAGAGTAGTTGCCGTTGATGACACCCGATTCACGCTCCAAGGATAGCTGTGATATATGAAGCTCCCGGTTGTGGAGGAACTCCAACGTGAGCCGTAAGACGTCCTCCTCGCGGAGAGTCAGCCGTGCAGACGGCATCACGTACCGGATCTTCAATCTGGAAACCAAAAGTCATTTAATTATTTTAGATAATGAAATGAAACAATAAAATTATTTACACAATTTTCCCTAAAAAGATTTGCCTATTAAATGGATTGTTACTGGGTAGAGTAAATTCTACCACTAAAAATATTTTTAAGGCTGATAACATACTATTCCTAATCCCTACGTCTTTCAAACATCTATTGAGAGATAGCATCATAAGTTATCTTGAAAATATATTAACTGAAAACAAAACACCAATAATTATAGTATAGTAACACAAATAATAATTCGATATCATCCAGAATCTACTTTGAAGTGTGTTCTCAACAAAGATAACAAGCAAAAATATACTATCAACTAGGGTATCGGTATAGAACTTCTTGATTTGGCATTACGTCTGAATGATAGGTCAAGCAAATTTCTAAAAATAATACTTAAGCACAGTAAGGAACGAACTTGTTTATAGCACTCTATTCACATAAATTGCACAACTTTCTATTAAATAAACTACTACCAGGCTAAGAAATGAAAGTAAAATCGGGGTTATAGCCTACGGACCACATGTGAAAGTGGATATCGGAGGTCCAGCCGCCTACCCATCTACCACCAAAAGGGTACGCACCAATGTCGTTGCTACAAAATGTTATATTGCCACCATTTTTATTTTCATTATCATTGTTCTCTCGAAACTAAATTTCAAATTAAAAATTATAAAAATATCTCCGTAATATAATTTAATAATATAACTATTCCTAATCCCTACGTCTTCTAAAACATATAACTCGCTTATGACTAGTATTCCAATTTTTGTATTGCAAATTCTCTTGATATATGCTATTTATATATTCAGAATTTGAATCCCTACCCATAGAACAGGGCTAGAAGATTACACCTATTATATGAATAGTCAACTCACAGAAAATGATTACATAGTTAGAGAAAAACCCTATTAACTGGGTTTAGTAGATGAACTTACTTATAAGATTAACTACCGTAATGACAGTAATTGATTTCTTGTATCTTTTTAAAAACGTTTCAAACCATTTTTGAAAAAAAAAAAATTATATGTATAATAAATATTTTCACGTAAATACATTTATTTTTTTTAAACACAAATATCGCTGTCTTTCTTAACAGAAGTACCTTTAATTCAAGACAAACTTAAGCCACAATAATGTATCAACAAAATAGTGAGCCCCACAACTATATTCTGATCAAAAAAATAATTTCAAGTCTCAAATCACTCCTCTCTTTATCAGATCCTATTATGAGATATAATACCACTTGGTGCAATAATGGATGGAATCTAATCTATTAATTTCTTCCTCGAAATAATTTTTCATGCCAAATGGGCTTTTAAATACAAGAAAGGACTGGAGACAATGAGTTCATTTTTATCGACTATAAATAAATCCAATAAATACATTTTAAACTTGAAATCTATTGATGCAGTATCACCGATCCTGGCTTATAACAGTAGCAACTGAGGGAAGGAGGCGGGTAAAGTTTCTAAAACCGTTACGAAGCGGGGTATGAATGGGCTGGTGACGTGGGGTGCAGTCTTAGGAGCCGGTTCACGTGAGTTATTTCGAGCAATGTCATGGCCGCTCGAAACCGGGCTACCGGACGAATATATATAGCAGCGGAAAAAGGATACCAAAATAAGTTTAATAATCGACTCGAGATGGATGTCTGCAACCAACGTAGAGAGAGTAAATCATAAATTAAACCAACAGTGAAAATAAACAATAATTCTTACTGACAAAGTGGATTGATTATCTTATACTCTAAAGAATCACAAAAAAAAAAAAAAATCTTTATCAACATTAAACGAATGGTTTAAAAATTCTTCAATCAGTCAACAAATAAATAGATACCACAGCTGTGACGAGATCAATAAAATTTCAGACCCACCTGTTCCTGCCCTAAAACCAGCTTAAGATAAAGAACTTAGTCACTGTTGCCTCAGTGAAATATATTTATCGTTTTACATATTTTAATGCCGTTCAACACCGCACTTGGTTGCAGGCACCATAAAATTACTTCTTGAGAATTCATTTCTTCCAGTGGAACGAGCCAAACAATTTACATTACTGACGGACCAAAACAATAGTTTGTTCAGAGCATATTCGTCCATAAGTAAACGATTTATTAAAATGTGATTATAAATATTTCAACAAAAAGTACAGAGTGGTTTATTGTAAATTATAAAAGATACAATTCAATTAAATCAAGCAAATAATTAAAATTATTAATTTTCAAAAAAGAAAACAAAAACATACATAATCCTTCCCAATATGAATAAGTATACCAAAAGAATGAAAAATAAATATGGAAAATGCTATAATCTACATAGCCCATTAAAATAAGCGAGGTTTATAAGTGTTACACTAATAAATAATAGAAAATGAACTATTTAGATACAGGAATTAAATATAACAAAAAATCAAAAATGTTCAAAACCTTTGGCAGTAAACCATACACAAGTCGCGAATTTACTATAAAGGTACAGTACACTTGGTAAAACTAACGAATTTGAAAAATCGCATTTTTTTTATTTCGTTAGTCTACCTACTATATTGTAAAAAACCTACCTTGTGGTAAAATGCTAAAAATTCCTAAAGATGACATTACTGATTTCGGTTTTCAAACCGCCGTTCAAATTCGACATTTTACCACAAGGCCTGCTAGAATACAACTGTAAACGGTAAACGAACAAAATAAAAAAATGCGATTTGTCATATTCGTCAGTTTTACATAGTGTCGAAGATATATACCCATACACATGGTGTAGATGAACAAACAAACAACTATTATAGAGGAATAAACAGCACTATAAAGCAGAGATTAATCTTGAGTCAAATATTACATAAATGACCAATCTATACTGGTATATCATCTACACGAGAGTCTAAAATTTACTATACATATCTTGACTTTATAATTGGCGGGCTATTGGCTCCAATGCATGTTTCGCTAATCGTCGCAGCTCTTATTAAATAATACAATAAGAAATAAATAAAATACTCTTAAAATAAAAATGTTTTATAGACCTAATAAAAGTGCAGTTTATTTATTTTATTTTATTTTTTAATTTTTGCTGTTTCACCAATAAGCCAACTGTTTTAGATTTTTTTTCGTCCTTCTTCTCTATAAAGTGTAAGCGGAAAATTTTCTTTACTTTTAATTCTTTCTTTTTTTTTCTTTTTGCATTCGTAATATAGTCCATTAATCAATTAAAATGGTTAACTCTGGTTTGTTAGAACTGGTTTGTTCTAATTAAACGAAGAAAATCATTTCAAGCTATAATGCCTTGTTCTCTTAACAGTTTGGAACCTGTCATTATTATAAAACAAAAGAATGAGAACAGCTGTTACAACTGAATGACAAAAGTCAAAAATTATTTATAACTCTGTACTATTTGGGAAAAACTAGATAAGTGCATTTTTGTCCACGGTAAGATAAATATTTTTAGCAACCCCATATTGGAGTCATACCCATCATGTATAAGTAGGCAAGTTGTATAATGGCAATAGTATCCTTTTATACAATTGGCATTACAACTTTCCTAATTTTACAAGATGTGTAGGACACCAATATGGGTTGTCTAAAGTATTTATCTTATTGTGGACAAAATTTAACTAATCTAGTTTTTCCTAAATGGTACAGAAATAATCATGAAATTATTAAATTTTCTGTTTACATTTATTTAAATAATAAAAATATATTTAAAGAAACATATCTTTACGAAAAATATAGGATATTGTACGGGCCAAAGTGGCACACCAGCACCAACCAAATCTTCCTAAACTTCCTATTGGAAATGGTTCGTCCTTTTAAATAAATATAAATAACTACCACTAGTGTTGAAATGTTTTTATGTTTTTTTTATACAATAACAAACTAACTTAACGGACCACAGCAAATAGAGAACCACCCAACCTGTTGCAACCGAAGTAAGTCAATAGTCTTTCCTTGTACAAGAAGCTTTCAAATGGAATAAAGATACTAAATAGACGGCAATAACCTCGAAGTAAATAATTCATTACAAAAATCAATATCTACAAAGTCAACGAAAATAAAGAACTGAAGTGGTAAACACTACTGAATCTTTTTGACGAATATTTAATTAAATTCGTTAAAAAACAAAAACATCCCTCGTGAAAGAGTTTTTAATACAGTCTCCAAATAGTTCCAAAAAGTATGGAAAATCAAACAAAATAAATTATTTTTAGATAACCGCTAATTTACTTATACAGGCATAATAATTCACTGGAAATTCATAAAACGTTTTAAAAAAGGTCTCAGATCTCTTCTCTGTACTATTGTCTAAATATAGACAAACAGTGAAAACAAAAACTTGCACATCTTGTTTTTTCAGATTACTAAACATTTGCTACCATCAATAAATATAGATTTTTTCCAACTGGATATTTGTAAAAAAAAAAAATTAGAATGTGATATTTTTACATAGAATGTTTTCGATTAAATGTAAATATTTTCATTATTGTTATACGAAGTTTGAGGAATCAAGAAAGTTATCTCATTCCTGATTTAATAAGTTTACTATACGCTAATTAACCATTGTAAATAATGTAAAATTTATTACTGGCTAAGAGCTTACAATTGGTAAAAAATAATAGCATAATAACTTAAACATCTATTTTAAAACTATAGTCCAACATTGTGGTTAAGAATTTGATTTTTAGCAAACAGGTAAGTGCCAAATAGAGATAACATTGATTCCACAAATCGGAAAAACTCAAGCTCGTCACAAAGCAAGTTGGAGTCATAATGTCATATACGTAGCAAAGTTGAGTATCAAACAGTAAAATATCAACTAAAAAATTTTTCGAAAATAAAATAATTTAAAGTCATATAATAATTACATTTAGCAATGGAAGCTATAAAGATTTATACAAAGATTTGTGAAATGTATGAAAAGCAAAAGAGTGAACATAAGTACCTGAAAACAAAGTGTATATCCCCAGAAGTCTTGCTTGAATCAGTGCAAAGAGCAGTCAATAACTAGACTAACCTGTTCTTGATCAGTATACGAAACCAAGGCGCACAATACGAGAATATATCAGAAAAGGGGATGAAGTTCCCCATAGCTATCGTCTTCCAGGCATCGCTCTTACCTGACCCACCGGCTCTGTACCCGCTCGTCTCTGGCCGGGAACTGGTGGGGGTTCCCTCCCGAGAGCTATCGATCCCCCTGACCTACCCCCAAGTCCCCTCTTCTAGGAGTATCCCCGATGTCCTCTAGATCTGAGAGTAACTAATAAAAAAAAAAAAAAAAAAAGTAATAAGAAGATATATTAGAGAGTGGGAAGAATAGCTATACAATCTATTCGCATATCTATTGATTACAACAATTATTTATTAATCTTAAAATTCAATTATTTTTGTAATCATATTTAAAATGATGAAGAAAGTTATAAAATACACAAAATATTTACAATAACCCTAAGCAATCACTAAACCAAACAAGCAAGACTAAAAGTTAGGAAACACAAAGAACAGAGAACCAGGAACGGATGGTCTTTTAAATGACTGAGGGCTCATGTAAAACCTCTATTACAGGAATCACTGATATATAATATATTCATATTCAGCAATGTGAGTCAGAATTTTCGGTTTAAAATTTAATCTAACCGTTTCCTTTTATTTTCTCATGTATACAACAAATTAACAAAAGTATAAACAAATTAACTGAATAAGTTTTCAAAAAGTTGAAAACTCTTAGGTTAAAAAAGAAATAATATCTTTGGTAATTGTTAAAATCATTTAAAAAATATTTACATGAATACAAGTACAGGAAGGGCTGGTCAAACTAAACGATACCAAACTTTTCCGGCCCGGGTATATGGTTCAGTTTTATTGCTTTACTCCAGTCAAATCACGTTTTTGCCATGCAAAAGGTGGATTAGTAGGTTTTATATAGTTCAAGTGGATCTTGAGAATAAAATAGCAAAAATGTGATTAAAGTTGAAACAGGAAAAATTTTTGGGGGCAAAATATCTTAAACTTTTTGCACTTTTATCAGATTTTAGCAACAAAAAAAAAAATACACAAAATACGTTATTTACAAGATCTCTAAAAGTCATATTTGGTTTAGGTGTTGAGCCAGGTGTTTAGAGTCTATAGCACAAAAACGGCTAATCCAATCAAAAAATGTTATACAATAAAAGTTTTAAATGATTAAATTTTGTGAAAGATAGGATTTCACAAAATCAAAATCAAAAGAGTCATGTCAATAATAACAAAAATTTCTTGTTATTTTGGACAAACTGTGTTATTGAAATTGCAAACAAACCACAAATAGTACAAAGAAATTAACATCAAACATTGAACCCCAAAAATAAAAGGTCTGACTGCTGGATATTGTTTAACAACCTAAGCTTTAAATGTGGTAAAAAGATATTCCTTTTTCAAAAAGGTTTCAAAGATTTCCTTCCTCGAAATAGCGTCGGGTTTGAAGAGAAGGGGGATAATGTTCTTACGCCGGCAGTACATACTCGCCGAGGCAATACGAATGCAGGCGAACACGAGTGTGTACTGGGTCACCTCGTGTTAGCTCGCCTTAGCTCTGTTCGGCTCGGCAGCGCTCCGAAAAAAGTCGGTCTCTGGGCACGAGTCAAAGGAACGAGAGTAAACGAGCGACGAGGCGAGCCGACCCAGTACACACTCGCTTAAGCTCGGGATTAAGATTTCTGCAAATGGCAAGGCACTTCTGTTATTCACATCTAAGTTTCGTTTAATCACATTTCAACACTTGCATCATTCAATTTCCAGTTCCTTGCTAATTAACGTAATAAAGAAAAAAAAGATTGGTAACGGTCGGGTTAAGAGGAGGCAGCTCCTACGCCCGCCGAGAATACCTTTTATCGATTCTTACCTTCTTCCGATTTATTTCGGTGTTTTAGCCGCTACTTTTCGAGGGGAAAGGTTATTCTCATTTATTTACGGAGAAACTTTAAATCCCTGTTCAAAGTAATATTATGTTCTGTTTACCTTATGATATTAATATGAGAAATAAGAAAATAATGAAGTGGAAATAAGAAAATGTCAAAATATAAGAAACTAAATCAATTTTGAATTAATTAATATAATACTAAACCACCAGTAATGTTAATTCTTGATAAACTTTGTGATGTGAGGGAAGTGTAAATAACAAATTATAAATATTTAAAAGACAGAATCCTTAAGTATTTATTTGTCATAACACCTATTTATTTAACATTTGTAGCAACATGTTTCCGAGACAATGCTCCATCATCAGGCTTCTAAATTTTTTTTAAAACACATTAATCTATAACATTATACCAACAGTTTTACAATTATATAGTAACGTGTCATTTACCTCTTGATTTGTGATTATTTTAACATTGTCTATTCTCCATGTTATAATCCATTATACATTATAAGACAGAATCCTAGTTAAAAGTGATGATGTTAATTTCTGCTATATTTTCTCAAGGGAAGTGGAAATAAGAAAATATGAAACTTATGATATACTTTCTCAGATTTATTTTTAGATCGATATGTTTTATTGAAATAATTATACAATCTGTCTCACTTTAGGGCAATAAGTATTATGGATGACAAAGAATGCATTCACAAAATAAGCATACTGAAATTTTATCACTTAAATTGATACAACAAATAAAAATATATAAAACACCAAATCCATGTACAAATTAATGTTCTTATGTTTTGTAACACTTTTACACATTAGATAAGAGGAAATAAGAAAACATGAATTGATAAAACACTTAATCCTTTATGAAACTCATGTTGTTAACTTATGTTTCAGTTATTTACATTTAAGAAAACTAAATATAATAATATAACACACTAAACAACACAATCCAAGTTATATTTAAAAAAAAAACAACTGTAGAAGTGATTATTTACATGTGAGGTTATAGGAAAGAGCTATCGATAAATGTAAACTCGAAGTGAAACGTAAGGATCGAACTGGTCGGTGTAGCGCTGGTCAAGGCAGTTTGCTGCCTCCTCTTAACCCGACCGTTACCAAAAGATTAACTTAGAACTAGAGAAAAAAATATTCCTGAATGGCTTCATTTAGACAATTTATTTTATTAATTAAGCCAATATATTTTTTAATATATATATATAAGCAATAAATAAAATCAGGAAATCCTAAAAAGTTATTCAAGTGGGTTTTTACAACTTCTAATTAACCAAATTCTAAGTAGTTAATTAAAGTAGCTAAATTTTCTTCAAAAATTCGCTTAAAATAAATATCCAATCAGAAAATAGCAAATACATTTGGACTTATCCAGATCCATTCCTGTTCCGATGAATGTTTTTTTTTTTTTTTTTTTTTGCTATTTTTCGTGGTTAAGTACACATACTTATAATATGCGTAGGCTGTAATAGCTGCAACTGCAACATCGCTTGGCCAACATAAGCGTTCAAATATTGGTTAAGTTGCGGTATATCTCAGTTCTCCGCGAAAACACATTTGTCGGTACACTTTTGGCTATAACTCCAAAACTATCTGTCCGATCCGAAATTTCTTTTTGCTCCCTTAAAGTTGATTAAATTTACTATCAGATCATACATGTGAAATTAAATTAAATCCCGTGAAATTCGAAGCAAGATAAGATCGAAACTTTAAGAGAACTGCGGTTATCCGTGTAATGTGATGTAATAAAATAAAAAAATGTATCGATTATGAAAAAATACTAATTATAAAATGATTATATCTGTACCAAGTGTAAAAAAAAAAAATAAAATAAAATTTGAACATAGTCAAGAAAGTTTGATAAGAGAAAAATCCTTGAAACGGAACAGAACCTTAAGTGAGATAACTCAAGTAACAAGTGATTTTGAGAGGGTCAACAACTAACTTATCTTCCCTCAGCAGCACGATACACTCAGATTAGTTCTCTCAAACAACTTCATGAATTTAATGTCAATATCTTTTATTTATAAAAACTATTTTTTTTTTTTTTTTTTTTTTTTTTTTTATTAATATCACAACACCGAATACTCGATTCTAAAACATTTATCTTTAATTCAGTTCAGAGCAGAGCATTACAACAACAGACAGCTTATTTATGACTATTCACACTAATAAATACCACAGTGATAAAAACAATTAAGATTGATGAATTAATTGCCACTTCTCTTGGAAGCTTTTATTCGAAAGATAGTCTCGAACGTTAAACATCAGGACTTTGGTACACAGATACATTGAAGATTAAAAATGTTACAAAAAAAATCAATTAAATTTTCAAAATTGAATATATATAATCTGAGTACCAATAAAAGTACTGATCCTTCTTTATCTTCTATACATCAAGTGAATGATGAAAACATCTATCCGAAAGAATAGACAATGAAATTAATTATGTGTCATCCAAATAATTAACAATCGATTCGACTTATTAAATAGCATAATACACAGGATGGAGACTAAATAACCGAGAGCCAGATACTCCCAAACTAATGGGAAGTCGTAAAAGAAAAAAAACTAAACAATGGTCTTCTGTTGGGTACTAAAGCTTTTATAATAACCTACGAACAAATTTACATTGTGTGTGTTTTATGGAAAAGATTTATTCTTATATAATAATAGTAAAAAAGATACAAATAAATATAAATAATATGTAATAATAGTCAAATATTGACATAAATCGATAATAATGCTTCGGTCAATGAAAAAAATGTGGATACAATTTTACAATGAAGAAAAGAGACAAAAAATCTTTGAAAATTTGAAAACAGGTGAGGATGAACTATCACTGTTATTAAGACTTTCAGACCCATCCCATTCATACCAGCGACATAGTTTGACTACAGCGGTACACTCTTCAAAAATGCGATTCGCTAAAAAAACCCCAAGACAATAGTGGTACCGTGAAATGACCGCACCATGATGAGGTATTAGAGTGAGACAAACGCATCATATTCTCTGGCGAGTCAGAACCACTTCCCTGCGACTGCAAAGCCTAGTACGCACTGGGACACATTTGAATCGAGACATGTTTGACTCATGTCCGGACTGCGTCGATCATGTTTTTACTCTGTTCGGACGCAGCCCCCATTCAAATGAACCGTGTCCGCACCAAGATTCATATTTAAAACATTCTGGCCAATTTAATTTGGTTCTTATTACCCATTCCATTTTCATTCTATTAGCTGTATTGTTACTGTTATTCACATTTTTATTATTTTTAATCACTAATGATTTTATTCCTATATAAACTATTTATATTTTCAATCTAATAATTTTGCATAGCTTGTACCTATTTTATGTTTATCTGTTTTGTAGTTTACAGCCTGGTCTATTGTTTTATTTATATAAATTGCTTCCATTATTTTTCTATTTTTTGTTTTATTTTCATGATTTAATATTGTTGTATTTTCGAAGTCAAATTCATGTTGGAATTAGTTTGTATGTTGGCACAGTGCAGTCTTATTATTTTTCTCTTTGTTATTTGTTCTTTTACAGTCATATCTATGCTGGTTCACTCTTTTAATCATATTCTGTTTGGTTTCACCTACGTAATGCATTTCACAATCTTTGCAGTTTATGTTATAAATCAAATCTTTTTTTAATCCACTTGTCCATGATTTCTGTATTTCTTATAATGTTATTAATTTTATTATTGTTATAGAAATCATTTTAAAGCTTTCATTATTTAATTTACTTATTAATTGTCTTGTAAGTGTTGGGATGTATTTCACTCTGTTATAAGTTTTCTTTAAATTTATGTAAGATGATTTTGGCATTGTTTCTACTGTGTTCTCTTTTATACATTCTCTTTTATCTTACTATTTTACAGCTTATTTTATCTATGTTGATACTTTTTTGTTATTATTTCCTATTTTAATTTTACCATTAATACCATAAATTAATTTAGTTTCTGCTTCCTCTTGACTGAATCACAGGCATTAAAAAAAATAGTGGTTCATAGCCAAACCAACTACATTTTTGTGGCGAAGATCCACTTTTGAGGGATGCAGCCTTCCTGTTCTCCCGACGAAATTGGCCTTTTAGCGGGTGAATTTTTTTTTCTATTTCCGCCGATGAAACCTGATACTTCGTTGCCAATGACAAAAGACATTTTTTTTTTTTTTTCGCGGTTTCTGTAATCAGTGAAAGAGGGGTCCCAGAGACACCGATTTGAATGCAAATCTTCAATCAAACTTGATGTTTGGACGGTACTCCACGACATAATAATTATGTCCTTTAATAACTTAATTTAATTATTAATATTAGATAGTATAGAATTAATATAAAGAAAAAACAAACTTGTAAGCCGGAACAATAGGTGCACGAGAAAGGAAGCTAGAGGGAGGGGCTCTTTCCCGGTCGAGATTCACGTCCACACTGAGTCATATTGCGGAATATGAATCAAACAAACGTCGAAGAATCCCATTTCAGATGGGACGCAAAAAAAGTCAGAAATACTAACCCACCGAACATAATATCCATTGTCACAAGAGTCGACGCTGCTATGAGTCAGCGTACACTCTCGCGGGACTCAGCTCAGACGCAGAGAGTCGATTCAAATGTGTCCCAGTGCGTACTAGGCTTAACGGTAGGACAAAGGATTTTTTTAATATATAAATTTATTGAACTTTACAACTGTACAAAATATATACATCAAGTAAATGTGTTGATAGTGAATACAATGGCATGCAAATAAATTCTACACTATAAGGCCAGTTTCTTTTCAGACGCCTCGGAGGATTATCAGGAATGGAGTGCGAAGCAAGTTGGGAGACTAGTGGGTTGGAGTGGTTATGGAGTTTACTAAGGAAGGATAGGTATCTGGCTAAATCAGTAACATATGGGACATTAAGATCTTTATGGATAAGTTTATTTGTAAAAAAGTAAGGAACATTAAGGATTTTTCGAAAGATTTTGGATTGGAAGGAATTTTAATATTGTTTAATTTACTCGGTGGGTTTTCAACCCATAATGATTGCCATCTGTTGCTTTTTTGAGAGGTCCTCTGAATTTCGAAGATAGAAGAATTGGTAACAAAAACCAAAGGCTTGTTTCCGAAATTCTTATGTGCCTTGGAACTCAAATGAATACCCTTAAGTCTGCTTAATATATCTTACACGATATTCTCATGTAATACAAAAGTAACTAAAGCCTGGATGGTTGTAAAACATTTATAATATAGTTAAACGTCGTATAATAACTTTGCCCAAATAACTTTAACTAATAAGACATTAAATTTACAGATTAATTGCCACTTGAAAGGTATAGAATACATAGGTATCCAGATTTTAATATCTAAGGATTATAATATCCTATGTTAAGCAGAAAACAAAAATTGCAATATCTCTAATATTTCTGAAACCTTTAGCATTACAAAGAGAACAAATCTGAGGTTGACTGCTTCAACGAAAAAGGAAACATCAAGGACATCGCACATCATTAGCCCTGGCAGCGTTCTGGTCTTGACCACCACCACAGCTATGATCAGTGCTCACCTCAAACCGCTAAAGGCAAAAACACCGTATGTTGTGCAGCTTTTAATACTGATAGTCAATTAACTAAGAGTACATTAAAAATTATATGAAAAATAATAATAATATGATGTGGCCAAAATTCATGGTAGTCTAATATAAAACTTATGAACTTGTTTGTTTGCTTGACTTAGTAACTTTTTAATAAGTAAATTAGCTAGTGAAAAATGAAATAATATTTTAATTTATTAGATAGCAATGAAATATCTATTATTAAATATTAAAATACCCCTAAAGAATTTATTCAAAACCTTAATAAATCTATGCCCCATGGAATTCAAGAAGTTTACTTTATATTATTAATAATCCTAATATATTCCATATGCTCTGTGGCAATTTATAATAAAAGTAAGTGGACACATAAAAAAGTTGATGGGATAGCGGAAGAAATATTGAAGGGTAGATACTTTTTACCTTTTTATATAGTTAGCAATAGTTAACGTGTCAGACACTCATGTTTGAGTTAGCAATAGTAAAAATGTCAGACGCTCCTTATGTTAGAGCTGGGCACAGGACTAATACCATACCACATCCAAAAAAGCCTTTAATATGGAGCTTATAAGTGGATGGCTTAATGTCTGGAAATGTTAATCAACCTTATGTACAACAAACTTCAGTACGACAGAGTTTGAGAACATATCTCCCAAAATGTTTCTGAATAAAGTAAAACGACACAAAGCACTGTTCAAACCTATGCAACCTGGGTACAGCGGGCCTCTTGTGGGGGACCTAAGGTAAACCTACCAAAGGCCTTGCTTTCCACCATAACATAAACCATGTTTCTTAAAACTCATGATTGTTAATGGTCTTAATTTAAAACACATATTTTTGATCTGTTCATTTTACGCCTTTTGGGCGAATACTATCCTGCTGACCTCAATTTGCCTTAAAAGAAATAAAATGGACAGAAGATAAAAAAAATAAAAGAGATAAGTAATAATAAAAAATAAAACTAAAATCGGATATAAGTCAATGTTAGATAATCGGCGTAATAAATAACAATTACGACACAGCGGACATATGATTTCAAACGAAAATGGAGTATGTTATGTGTTCCTTCTTAGAAGCATTAAAAAAGGACACCTGGGTAACAAGTAAAAAGTAAATTGACCTCATTCAATAGACGCCTTTCAGAATGCATAATTTTCTGTGACGAACTATGGGGATCTCACATTGAAATGTGAAATGGGTCGCTCATGCTACTTCTAAACGATTATACTAACGAATTGATACAAACTAACCGCGAACTATAGGATCATCTTAACTTTTTAACACTCTTGTTTAAACCAGAGGGATCAAACGTGGAGCATGGGCGCAGAAACATTTGGCCTATTTTTTTTTAACGAAGAAAGAATAATTAAAATATAGATTAAAAATATCAATCATATAAATCCACATAGACAAGTATTAAAACATTTACCCCCCCCCCCCATATGCCCTGGTTAGACATAGGACCCGAAATGTTGGGTCTTTTTTTTTTTTTTTACAGTAATGGTTTCTTGGAATTAATGAGAATATTTCGAATTTCTAGTAAAAACATCTGAAGGGCCATTTTCTAAATCTTCTCCTCCAAACTTAATGAATTCAGGTAAGATTTTATTCTTTCCTGCTACCTTTCTTAACTTAATATTCGTCAGTGCTTATTATAATCCATCCTCGACAAAGAAGTTATCCATATTTTTAACTTTATCGGTGGACATTATATTTCTTATTTTAATAGCTCCTCCACATATTTTTTTTTTTTTTTTCAAATATGTAACTCCAAACCCCTTCACTGTACTCCAGAATTTCCTTTTATTACCTCTGTAATTCCCAAGGATTTGGTCTTTGTACTTCTTACCACAATCTTTGCATGATTCCTATACCTTGCGTACTCATCTGAATGCTTGCTTGTGCTCTTATATTTCATCCCGAATCTCTTATTTTCGTTATCTGCCACCTTAACATCAAAGTTCCACCAGTTTTTCTTCTAATCACGATATCCACTCTTTTTGACTCCCCAAACTTCTCCAAACAATACAGAAATGTATAAATAAAAATTTTCACACTCCATCTACAATACTATTCATGTAAACAATACATTCTTTATACGTAAAGGATTTATATAATTCACGTAAAACTTATCTCACTAGCATACGAATGTATAGGCAATATATATAGAAACGAATAGGCCCCTAACAGAGTAAGCGCCACCGACCCTGCTGAGTTCGCTACGCCTCTGGTTTGAACATTGACAGTATTCAAATTTTCAATGTGATGCTAAGTAACGGGAAATATATATAGCAGTTCCATGTCTATTTGCTTCTTTTTTAAGTCAACTGTAACATTTCACAAATCAAATGCCACCCATTCCCAGTCGGTAGCTAACCTATTCTAAATTAATTGAAACACTTTCTAAATCAACTGTAACTCTTCACAACTATATTGCCACCCTTCAGAATATTTTCAGAATGTAGCGTACTATATTATCTCAAGAAATAAATAGGAAAGAAATTTAAAAAAATTAAGTGCACTCAACATTATCACATTAAAAAACAAAGTTGTTATTCCTAAGGAGAAAGTAAACTAATAATGTTCATTTAACTAGCGAAAATTAAAAAATCTCAGCGCCTTCATAAAAACTTTGAGTTTTTATCTATGCAAAATATAAGAAAGAACATGTTGATAACATCAGTTCATACAGTTACTCATAAAATAATGCACACTTTACTGCTATGTAAAATATTTGTGCGAATAATAGTTTTAAAATAATAAATATATAAATACTGTCATGATTTATCCTGGTGAGTTCTTAGGTCTTAGCATGACCTATTCCAGAGTCATGGTTGAAAAACATTTTCAAAGGTGAAAAATGAAATAAAAAGGGTGTTAATTGAGTTACTCAGAGTATGGAAGGGGTTGCTTGCGATATGGAATAGGCTACATTTGAGTTGGAAAGTGTTGTTAGTGACTTGGAAAGGGAATTCAAATAGACCTGGAATTGCTATATATTAAAATTCGTTCCTATTATTACAATGAAAGGAAATAATTAGTGCGGTTCAGTTACCGATGAGTGGGTGAACCGGCATAGGAGCGGCTCGAACCCACTGGTAGAACTAATAGGTCTGTTCCTCGCCCTGAGAGCCTGAAGACATCATGTCTACTTCACATCGACAAAACGTTATAATAACGTAACGGTAATAATTTAAGTTGCATGAAGAAACCAATTGCAAATGTAACTAAGCCATTTTTGATTTTTTTTTTTTTTCTCATCAACAGGAGCATTGTCCTAATAGTCCAGTAAAATAAGGCTCCAAAAGGCCGTAGCTTATTCTGTACAACAATCACAACACCAGTTTTCTTCTCAATACACTCCACTGAAGCCAGAATACGAACTGATGAACTTCCGTCCGCAGCGTCTGGAAGCTACATTTGGAACCACCCTGAACGCAGCAGCTGCAGTTGCCTGCAACAGCTGCAGCTGGCTGCTCCATGCGGAACCCCACCTTTAATTTAACTGCTCAACAAACTTATCTTCGAATTCCTTCATTTCATAATACATCTAACATCAGGTTCAAAATTATTATTAGGAATACTAACTAATAGACATTAAGCAAGCTAATTCGTTAAATCCCACTCAATATTTTATTAAGATAATAGATGCTTTGGCATGACGTTAAACGAAATAAACAAATAAACAAGATAATAGATGTAAATAACAGAAACTTAAATGTGAATAACAGAAGTGCCTTGCCGTTCGCTGAAATCTGAATCACGAGCTTAAGAGAGAGTGTCCTTGGTCGACTTGCCTCGTCGCTTGTTTCCTCTCGGGTCCTTTGACTCGTGCCCAGGGAATGCCTTTTTTCGGAGCGCTGGCGAGCCGAGTCCAGCCAACAGAGGGCGACCTAGTAAACACTCATGCTCGCCTGCCCTCGTCTTGGCTGGGCGAGTGTGTACTGGCGGAGTATATTTCCCTCACATATTTCCAAGAGTTCAACCTGATCAAAAAGCGAAAACTTCTTCTACCATATATAGCAAAAATTTATTGTATATATAAATTGTCCCCGTATAACTCATTTCATCATCCTATTACTAGCTCAGAAGATTTAGCATTAAATCAGCATTTCCCAGAATGATATATAGAGAATTTATATGAGGATTATTAAAACGGAGTGAGACACTCTTAATCTTAGCAATGAAGACACCATATAAAACGGACGAAGTTTTAATCAGTATCACTAAGAGACTTGGCTACAGAAAAAAAAAAAGTTTTAATTTTTCAAACAGGTCTACAATTTAATATTTTGTATTGATTATCTTATTCCATGAGTCCAAGAAAAAAAATTAAATAATAAAGTTCTTTCATGATTACTAATAGCTATGTTAAATGCAGAACATCACAGATAGACAATAGGTAGAAGGGATCTATGGTACAATACTATGGCTGTCATTTAATTGCACTAAGTACAGGCTAAATATCGAAAAAAACAACGACTTCGAGAAAAAAATATACTGATAAGAAGATTCTACGACTTCCTTCAGTTACCAACAGAACATTAAAAGATCTTTTGAAAAAGCGTGAATACTGCCTTAGTTAAATGCAAGACAGCTTCGCAGGGGACTCGCTGGCCGAGTGAGTTGGGGCGTGGGTCTCAGCGCACTCGTAACCAGGTCGTGGGTTCGAATCCTAACTGGGCGGGTTAAAATTTATTTCGTGGCGATTCCACGAATGAATCTTGACCTTTCCACCCTGGCTAGAATAGGTTGGTAACCTGTAGGATAACCCGTCCTTCCTGCCCTAGTTGGAGTACATAAGGACGTTAAGCTCCGAAAAACAAACAAACTTAGCTTTGCATGTTGTGAGTGAGAGTAGTTAGCAAAATACGATTTTCCTAAATGAAGATTTTTTTTCTGATTGTATAGGACGAAACTGGCAATCTGACCTCTCAGAATTTTCATTCATAGTTGTATAATGTCATTGAAAATTAATCATTTGTACAACGATGAAGAAAAACATGACACCATGAAGGTGGTCATTAAACATTTCAGAATTAGAAATTACTGATACAAATGGTTTAGTTTTAATCATTTCAATGATAATTCAAATATCTAATAAAACGCTGAACATGGGTGTTCTAATGAAGCCGTGGGAATGTTTTCAGACAAGTCCCGTGACGCGTGCAGCCCTAGTGAAAAGCCGAGTTGGAAGAAAGCTGAATCGACCAGCATGTGGAAAGAAAGAATACGGATTAGATAATTATAAGCTCAACTAGAAAACGAACGAGATGGACACAGATTACTCAAAACGTAACTTGAAGCACAGATTAAAAAACATTTTCGATTCAGTTTGATAAATTGCACTATCGAAGTCAAGGTAAAATTTCATTTTAATGAAAACAAGAAAATGATCAAAGAATATTAATATTTGTTAAGATGAGAACACAAATTGTATTAACATAGAACAATGAAAAAGATGCAACAAGGTAAATTATACAATGATAAAGATAATAAGAAAGTTGAAAACTTTAGCCAAGAAGAGCAATGGCCTGAGCACCAAACCGTAACAATTAGAATCATACCTTCATTACGGAGAGGTCGGTTACTTCCTTTCTAAAATTAATCAACACCACAGAATTCAGAAACACAACAAATGTAAATAAGTAATCCGAAAACTGTAAAAATGATTTACTAACTAAAGTGCAATATGTTACTAATCTAAGTCCCAAATAAGTTAACAACTTAATAACTTAATTTAAATAACTTAAATAATTATTAAAGCTTTCTACAATTATAAAAACATTACCTTAAAACTTTTTAACGGAAATATTATTGTTTCATTGGATGAAATAAGTTGGTCCGCGTTATTTTTTACTTATTTATTTATAAAAACATTTATTCATAATATTTTACAAATATTGCAAAATGCTATATACATACATTGATGCTATACACATGTGAAAATTATGAACTGTATGCATGTTACACAAGCTATTAAATTACACATTTTTTCTTTTTTGTTACTTAATTCTACAATTATCGTGGAACTCCAAATAAAGTTAAATACTTTTTCATTAATTTTTTTTTTTCAAACATGTATTTAATCATAAAAGATAAGTTAGATCTATAGGGACAATGGTTAAACTATATGAATAATTTAAAATTGTGATATTTTATGTAATTTGTTTTTAATTATATCAGTTCTCTGTTTCAGTATTATTTAGAAAGAAAAAATAATTCATCGAACAAAATGTAGTCACATTTCAAAATAAATTTAGTTAGTTACAATTAGAACAATCATAATTGGTTACTGCAACAGCAAACTAAGATACAATTGAAATAAAGGAATCTACTAATCCATCAAATTTCTTTTTCACTAATTTTTCTTCATGCAGACCAAATTCCGTAATAAAATCCTCAATTCCTTAATAAGACATCCGATTAATTACTAAAATAACGTTATGTTTTCATATATTACTAAGTTCAGCCCATCGCTTGGCTATCCTTAATCTGTCACTAGAATGCTACTAATAAACTATTCTTCAGAAATTATTTATAAGTCAGAAATGACTTATATCAGATATTTTTATTCAAGCACAATTTACTCATTCCCAGAGAAAACCATCATTAATACATTTAACTATTTTATTCTTAAATTAAATCATTCTTTCTTAATATATTAAAGTGTTGTGTTGAATGTGTTGGAAGAGAGATAGAAATAACTAACATTCAGGTCTTGAACTGATAAGAGGTTTATTTTAACAAAAGAACTTGGCTAAGTTTGAAACTCAGCAGATGTTACGATTCCTAATAGCAGAAGCGAAAATAAGAAAAGGTAATCAATCGATGCTTTTGTGATCTATCACTAAACAAAATTAAAAAATGAACTTAAATAATCATTATGTTAAAGGAAAACGCTCAATATTTTATAAGGAATTGAAACGAGGGTTATTTTATAACATTAATTTAAATTAATCGAAACGTTTTCAGGAGAACTTCTGACTAGATTGTTTAAATTTTCATCTTTTACAAAAATAGAAAAATCTGGATGAGATTAGAAATAAGTAACAAAGCTCAAAGAATACAACGAAAACTCACAAAGGCTTCCCTTCACTCTTCACAAGCTTCAGTGAGTTTCTCTTATGGCAAATTAGACGCTGGAAAGTGGATATGAGATGAAATGTGAAAATACTAAAACATTCATAATAGAGCAGTCAGTTTCAAGGAAAACGACATATTCCAAATTGTTAAGGATTGTTACCTTCCTTACTAAGACAGGGCAAAAAACTAACACATTAACTAAAAATACAAATACCCTATTTCAATGTTAGTATCTGAAATAGGTACAATACTTTTTTTTTCCAATATTTACACAATAACCTTCTTTCAACTCTACATCGAAACAAAACAAAGAAATCGAGATTTCATTATTTGAGTATTAGGTATCCATATGTGAATCCGGAAAATTTTCAAGAAATAATTTACTATAAATAATATATAAATAGCATGAAAATTTTCCAATCAAAAACTAATTGCTACTATTCAATGATAATTACTCATAAATAACTGTTTCTATCTAGTTATATTTTAATATAGGCGAAAAAACGATTTCGATATATCCAGAGGGATAAATCGGTCTCTTTCTTCCACATAATTTTAAAAAATATACAAAAATAAATAACATTAAATTCTATAAAAGTTATGTCTTATAAAGGGCTCATAGAAACGATCTAGGGAGTGAAATCAAGTAGAGCAGCCAAATAAAGCTATTAGGAACTAACAGGTATGTAGGTTGATTGAACATTTTCAAGACTTTTTTTTTTACCATCTATTTATTGAAATTGACAACTATACACACAAAAAAACCTAAATCCTGTAAATGTAATAATAACGTAAAATAATAAAATGACAATTTCTTATAAATGTTTTGTGAATCCACATAGGTATTTCCAAAAAATTACGATGGGCTTGGTATTTCACAAGGATTGGTAAATGTTTTCAAATAGTAATCATCGCACTTCAGTAGACCATCATTGGTTACGATATTGCCTCTGAGCAATGTTCTTATTAAACGTAAATTAGCAGATATACGGATGAGGCGCTGAAAGGAAGGAATGAGGAGTGAGATGATGAAGTTAGGAGGAAGATGATGGAGTGAGGAGGGAGATGATGAAGAGGAGGTATCAGCAGATCAGGAGGAAATAATAGAGAAAGTTGAGCACCTGAAAAATCGTCACCTCGTGTGCTGCCGAGACTCCGGCTGAATTTCTCAAGTTTGGAGGATAAGCAGTGATCATTCATATACACAAATTTATATAGGATCTATGGATTCCGAAAGCATACCAAAAGAATAATGCAAAGCGCTCCTGTCCACAATATAAGGTGTTGTCAATTGCAATCAACCGGAGATTGGAAATGGGGGCTAACAGAGCCAAACAAGTTTACCAGTGTAGTGGGTTTACACATAGAAAATTCACAGCGGATTTAATATTCGAATAAGTTACAGATATAACATTAGTATACTCCATCTTTTTATAGATTTCGAGCAGACGTATGACAGTATTTAAAAAGGTGTCTAGGGATATCAGATCTCTAGGAGTTCCACCAAAGTTGGTGAAATTACTTGAAGTTACATGAAGGAAAGAAACTATGTTTCAGGAAACACTTTCGAAAGAATTTGAAGTGAATGGCGACCATAGACAACCTGACCCTCTAACGCCCGTAGTATTTAATCTGGTACTGTAAAAACCAATAACTATAAGAACCGATCCCAGAGGAGTTATTTATAATAAACTCTGGGAATAATCCCAGACATAAAAGGATTATTTTTATAACTGCAATAATAATCGATAAGAACACTAATGAAAATAAATATAATTATACTTTCAATATACAGTGACTTCTGTGTAAAAATGTATAAAAATCACAGTAAAGAGTTTTAGAATCCTGAAGATGGGATTATTTCCAGTTTTTATAATCCCGAAACATGCAGAGGAATTATCACAGCAAATGAGGAGTTATGCCACTAAATTAAAATAAATATAATTATATTTACACTACATTAATATTCATTATTTTTTCAACCGTTATCTAATAGCGAAAGATTTATTTCGACAGAAAAAAACAGTATAAAGAGCGGCCCATTTACTCGAAGAGGATAACTCTAACGCACAGAATTCTATAATGGTCTGTGTACACGAAGGTGGTAAGCTAAGGTAATGTAAATCCTAAAAAAATGAAACAATGTTATAAACACACCAAGGGCAACTTAATAATAAATTACTATTTTAATCAAGGTAATTAGATAAAAAACATCATACCAGAGGCATCATCAATCATGTCGCATGTGTTAATAAATACTACTGACATTGAATTTAGAAATCTGCTTCACAACTTAAGCGACAAAGACCAAAACTCTCACATTCAAGTAAGCTTAAACTTTCCCTACTCTCACTACTTCCAGATCCGACTTTAATTTTGTCCTGATACATGTGACCCAAATTTATTCAATATATCAATTCCGTTTATTATAAACAAATACGGTCTGTTTCAATCCTGATGAAGTATTATAAATTTTGATTTGATCAAATGATTAACAAATGAACCATTCCAATAATATTTTTCATCAAAATGGATTTTTACTCAACTATATAAAAAGGCAGTCTAGTTTATCACCACCTCCAAAAATATGTGTTACGGAGTTATGGATATAAATCTATAAATCTTTTCAACTACAAGAAAGAGTGGGTAAGGAAGTATTATTTCATGACCAACGGCTGTAATGAAGAGGTAGGTGATGTATATACATATAAATAAAAAAAACAAAAACATCAAAAACAAAATATTCATCTGTATTTGAAAATATTATTAACATTTTTTAAAGCAAAAAACGGTTTTCCAACCATGTTAATTTAACCATAATTATTACTCCAAAGTAAACTTATCTCAACCTGGAGTCACTCGCATACAAAATCTTCAGCTATTCCATCAAAACGTAGGCCTTGACAAAGTATAGAATCATTGTACAATAGGAAGATAGCTTAATAAACATGCAATGTACATAGCATTACCAGACCACCAACTAAAAGCCTGATTATATCCGCGCTAAATATAAGTTTCATTTTGTTTTAAATCAATATATCATTAACAGTTTTTATATAATATATAATAAATAGAATTGTAATGTTACTAATACAATATCTTTAAAAATCCATCTCCAATGATTTATTTCATAAACCCATGTAGAAAGAAAAATAAGAAGGAAGAACTGATTGATGGCTAAGAAACTTGCCGGACTAACGAGAAATATTAATTTAAAGAAGTAAATGACGCTGGGCAGTTAATTTCAGCCAATCAACAGCCTGTCTTTACTCCTAATTGACAGGTGTGAGTATTGAGGTAGAGGGCAAAACTAAAAGTGAATTGGTTTAACTGTTATAGCTATTTGCTTTGCGGGGACATCGAGAAGGGGGAGAGCTATTTGTTAAACAAGAAGGATAATAATTCAAACTTTACAACCACAACAATCAACCGCACCAATCCAATTGTTGCTTCTGAAGAATGATAATATTAAGACTGTCAATAACTACTTCTAAAGCAAAACTTATTTATACGAATCTTTTTTTGTCTCTGTCTCTTTGTCTGTCTCTAACGGATCTTGTTGGCAATTTTTTTGGAGGTTCCTGGTCAAAAAATATTAGACACGTATTTTGCCGTTCCGACCAATGGGCCCTAGAAGCCGAAAAAAAAAATAAAATAGCATATAAAATAATTTATTTTATATCTCGAGTTTAAAAAATGATATCGAATGTAAGGAAAAATACAGCCACTCCATAGATTTTGGTTTAGGTTAATTAAATTCTAAAAAAATATTAAAGGTATGTAACCAATTATTGGTTTAAAAATTTCATTTTCCTCGAAGAGGGTGAAAAAAATGATATTTTTTGATTTTGTTGAATAAGCGTTTTTTTAATGTTTTTTAGGGTGCTCAATTAGAATCTGACGTCAATTTTTGTGTGCAAAAATCTATAGAGGTAGTTTACTTAAAAATATAATCATTTTTTTAGAATTTAATTAACCTAAACCAAAATCTATGGAGTGGCTGTATTTTTCCCTACATTCGAAATCAAAACTAAACATCTTGGTGCAAGAATCATGTCAATATGATTTTGTAAACTCGAGATATAAAATAAATTATTTTAATGCTATTTTATTTTATTTTTTTCTCGGCTTCTAGGGCCCATTGGTCGGAACGGCAAAATACGTGTCTAATATTTTTTGACCAGGAACCTCCAAAAATATTGCCAACAAGATCCGTGGGAGACTGAGTATGTCCTCTCCTTGTCAGTTTAATAACATGGCCCGATCGAATATTACAATAACTTTTTACTACCCTAAAATAGAACAACTGCGGATTTAAGATATTAATTCATCTTTGGCCTAAACCTCTTAGCTCAAGTCTTAAGAGCTCCAATTAATACATGTGATTGTAGAATTGTGATCCAATAATCGGAATACTTTATAAAAACTAAACAGCTTTAAGAACTCGGAAATACGTTTTATATTGCCTTAAATCAATATCATTTTTATACTTTTAATATATAATAAGTAAAATTATTATGTTACCAATAGAATATTTTAAAAATTCTAGCTCCAATGACTTATTTCATAAATCTATTTAGGAAGAAAAGAATGATGGAAGAAACCGAGACGGCTATTGAAAAGATTATTCATTTCATATTAAAATCCCATTCGCAAAAAATACAAACCCACCAATATAAATTTCCAAAATTATTCATCTGATAAATCCATGTAATTTATATAGAATATCATAAAATAGTGATTTAGACCTCATAAATAAAAATCGCTCGGCCAACGAGCCCCTCCAAATGATGAGACTAGTGAATTTTAGTGGTTCCTGAATTGATTATGAAACTATGGGTGTCTCGTTTGGCCGAATCAGCAACATATGTAACATTAAGATCTTTAAGGATAAGTTAATTTTTAATAGAGGAACAGTGAGATTTTTTATGTACGTGAATTACGGGACGTTTCTCCAAACGAAGTCATATGTATTGGACTAGGAGTGGTGAAATGTTATTCAAGGATACCGTATGGCAGAAAGTCGTAGGTTTACGATGAATGGTATAGGTTTTTTTTTATATATTAATCTACCATTTTTTTTTGCCTTCATTCAAGGTTTATTACATGGGACTAAAGTGATGGGATGCATTAAAAATATCATAAATTAACAAGAATGTGTCATCAGCGAAAATGGTGAGTATAGTGGTAAGATGGGTTGGAACGTCAGCTTTATATAATAAGCAGAGGAGAGGACGGACCTAGGATTATACATTTTGAGATAAATTTATATATATAACTCCAATATTATATAACTTTAAGCTTTCCATGCCAATGTTCATGTCTAGTCAAAAGTGATTGTCATTTAAATGCTGCAAAGAGAATCGGAAGGACTAAAAGTAAATGGATTTTGATAGAAATTTCCATTATAATTTTACTATTTGAATTTTTTATAAAACCTTTCCTGAGAATATTCCATAAACTGATTTGATGATAGATTTTTTCTTTTCTTTTTTAATAATAGAGATCCCGAATCGGTCCAGTCCATATTTTTTACAAATTCAGTATGAGACATCTTTCTTCTAAATGTATAAGCATTAATTATATTTATTGGTAGCAAACTAATTGGAGTATAATGCGTTAGTGAACTGTTTTGTTAGTTCATCACTGAATAATTCGTTACTGGCAGAACATTATAATCAAGTGAACATGGCTAAACAGTATGAAAGTTCTTACATTCAAGCATCAATAATCTAATATACACATATGAGATACTAGCTGAAAATACCCTGCTCCGCTACGGTTTAATATCAATAGGATTAAGGGCAACTGAAATTAGTAAAAGTTAAGCTTAACGTTGATAATTATTATTAGTTAAATAAACGTAAAGAATTCCATTCTTAGAATAATGTCAATAAGTAAATTTGATAATTTGTTTTTAAGACTTTCGAAGGATTTCAGGAAGGGTTTTCTTATACTTCTGTATAGTCCCTCTAAGTACAGTTGGGTGATTCTTAGAATATGGGTATACAGCATACCCTTTAACTTCAGGTTGGCTTTCTTTGGTTTTTTAACCACTTTTCTGCTAATTTAAGGATGATTTGTCATGTATTTCTTAACAGCTTTCCTGTTGACCTCTACATGTGCTTGAATATATTTTGCAGCCGAGTTCCTTAGTTGTTAGTTGCGAACTGAATCAGTGAATCATTTCCTACGTTGTTTACTTTTAGATTGATTGGTTTACTTCAATGTTGCAATAGACTCATCTGAACTGAGAAAAAGGTATATTCTAGGTTAAAGGAATGAAATTCATAAATGCTATGTACAACTTGTAAAATACAACTTGGGCCTGGTTGAGAAAAGCTGATTATCTTGTGACCGGAAAACTGAAGGAAGAGTAGTTGGGGACGAAGCTAATGGTGAAGCAATGTTGGTGGGTTGCACGTAAGGAATATGTACATCGAACTGGCCTTACATGTCATCACCAGAGAACATAAGTCTTTTAATAGCTTCTCGTCACGAAACAACTCAAACTTGTAAGTTTGACCACCTCTGCAGCCACCATGAGTTCACAGAAAGTACTATATTATAAGGTTTCGACATCGATCGTATTTTTGTGTGTTTAGAACTATAAGGAACTTAATTTGTGGTCAAATTGTGCGGCTTAAACATCTAACCTATTTTTTAACTTAGCTTATCTCGAAATACCATATGACAATTAATCTATTATCTTTCACCCAATAAAAATTGTATTAGCATTTTTCGCGAATTAGCCGCGATCTAGGCCGATTTTGTTAAATTCTTTTCTTATCGAGCACCTACGGCCCTAGAGGAAGCTACATATCGAATTTCATTCCAATCCGTTCCGTGGTTTCTGAGATTTCATGTTAAATGAGTGAGTGGTATTTGAAAAATATATAGTAGATAAACACCATAGTAAAAAAAAAAAGAAGAAAAAAAAAAAGAGCTTCTAAACCCCAATAACAAATAAGAAAGTGAACCCTCCACAAAATCTTTACATAAAAGTTAATAAGTCGGAAAACTCCATAATAATAATAAAAAAAAATCAAACGCCAAGACAGTACCTTATGTCCTGGTCGAGTTTCTTTGGTTCATCGTATATCCAAGAGGTTACCATACCGGAGGAGCTCACATGACTGGGAGCGACCTAGGTAGCAGGTTAGCTTCTCACAAACCAGTTCCCAGCCCTGGCTCACACGACATACTGCCCGCAAGCAAAGGGTCAACTAGGAAGGGTTAGTAACAATGCTCTTGTTTATCTTAGGGGTAAGATATTGGGAGCTCTTTCTTATCATCATATATATTATTTCAATGATATATATGATTTACAATAAAGCAGAGCTACGTACAATTCAATCTTCCTCAGTCCTCAGACACAATGTGAAATTAATAATTTCATACTGCATGTATATTTTGAGAATCGATGTAACAAACTTCATTAAGTCAATGCAGTCAAACAAACTGCATTTATTAAAGGTTTTATTTTTCCTCTCTATCTCACAACATACATCGAGAACATGGAAATCCTCATTGTCAAGACAATAAATCCATTTTGCTATAAAAGAACTACACACGTTTCTTGAATGATAGTATTGTAAAGCAATATAGTTAATTATTGATTTAGCTATCGCAAGGAGAATATTTATTTAACAAAAGGTACCTAAGCGATCATTACAAAATACTTTATCACTAAATAATAAGGATAAAATATTATTAAGTCTTATTACATTAAAATAGGACCTGTTGAAATTCATTCTCCCGATTTAAAATAATTATTTTTAAAAATTATTAATTATTCAATATGAGGCGTGAAGATGGATGCAAAAGGGGTTAAATCCACTTTTTATCATTTTTAATTTTTCTAGTCAGCGTCCTCAATAAGGTAGTAAATCGTCCACTCTTCAAAGTTTGAACCAGTGAGGACACATACACTCAACCCAAACTTTGAAGGGTGGACGATTTACCACCTTATTGAGGACGCTAACTAAAAAAATTGGAAATGATAAAAAGTGGATTTACCCCCTTTTACATCTCCATGCCTCATATGATGGGCTCTAAAATATACCAGATGAAGAAGGCATCATTAATGCTGCTGATGAATCAATTTTAACTACATAATATTAATAATCGGGATGGGCCAGTTTTTACACACTGATATCTAAGAATTGTAAATATTTATGTAGTAATAATTAAGTAGAATCTTTAATAATATGTGATATTTTTCTGAAATAAACTATTGTATGAACACTTAAATCGAATTTAGTTTGTTTGTTTTAGCTTAATGCCCTTAAGTACTCCTACTTGGGCAGGAAAGACGTGTTATCCAAGAGATTACTAACCTATTATGGGAAGGTCGAGATTCATAGTTCCGTAGGTCCGACACGAAATAAATATTAATAATATACAATTATAGTTTATTTAAGCATTTCAAGTTCATTTATATGGCATTAGATAAAAGCTAAAATTATCAACAAAAAAAAAACTTGATATAATGGGATCAAAATGGAAAAAAGATCTTAAAAACCTAAAAATATTAGAAACGAAAAGTTCTGCAGCTAGAAAAAAATACATAGAAGCACATTTACTACATGCATAGTCTTAAAGTAACAGATACGTCAAAGCATGCACAGACAAATTTGTTTAAAGGTGAAATTTAATACAATTAGCCTCATCAGCCATACAATTGAATATATTATTAGTACATAAATCAGCCACAGAAATTTCCCCTTAATTAGGAAGTAAGGTGAAAGGGGGCATTGTTTTTCATGTTGTTTTAATAAAAAATTTTATTTATTGTTCACCATACCTTGCCTTCAAGCAATACAGGTTTAGGCAATATTAACTTTCAATACTGCCAAAATATCAAAGCTTTTATAAACAATTACAATATAACATTATACACAGTAACAATATATAATTGTGATATAAACTATACACAATAATGAGCTAATTGCACTCTTCCACCCACTGGCGCAACCAAAGGGGGAGCTTGGGGGCTGAACCCCGCCCCCCCCAGACGACCGAAACAACTAATTTTTTTTAGTTGATAAGTATGATTTTCATTTATATAGTCTCGAACACCACCCATTCCTTGTTTTAGTTTAAGTAAAACATAAAAAGTAATCAGTTTTGAGCCTTCAGGTAAACAACCGAGGGATAAACAGATATATATATATATATATATATATATATATATATATATATATATATATATATATATATATATATATATATATATAAACCCATCCCCCCCAGATAGTAATCCTGGTTGCGCCACTGCTTCCACCCATATACAAAATCATCTTCAGTGATCAGCTGAGGGAAATCATTCTCCAAGAGAACATATAATCCGGTTTCCCTCAGTAGTGTTCGGCATATTTATATTCGTAAATACGAATATGAATATATTCACACAGATTATTCTCTAAGAATATGAATACAAATATACTCGTATTCACATGTGTGATTATAAATAGTTTTTTTCATGCGTATAAATTGTGAATACAGTTGTATTCATACGTATAAATTGTGGATAGAGGAATGTGTAGGGGATAATAATCTCTGAACGAGAACAAATAAAGTCCCTCCAAATTCCGGTGCCGCTGGAGGGAAGGGGGGTTTTAATGTTCCATTTTTAATTTTTTCGCTTATAACTCGAAAACGGTGCGTTGTATTAAAAAAGTTTTTTATTACAAAATTAAAGCTTATTAAATTTGCTACAAATTTGGTTCTATACAATGTTACGAAAAACTGTTTCATTTTCGTGTTACCGGCTCCAGAAAAGTAGTAATTTTCGAAAAATTGTTTTTCACTCATGTTTTTTGTACATTTTTGTCTTCTTAATTCTCACTTGTTCATTTTAGAGGAAAGTTGTCTGGATAAACTTATACAGCATTGAATTGCCTATAAGAATATATATCATATTCATTTATATTGAACACGTCACACAACCTACAGCATGATGTAAATTAAATTAAAGATTTCAAGGAAAAATCTTGATTTCCCAATTAAATTTTGATGTTCCAGTAAACAGAAACATAAACTCTAGAAATTTATACAACTGCTAAATTACACTCAGCAGGTGATAAGCCTCAGCCGAAAATGACGTAATTGGGTGCGTTTTCAAAACTGACGCGCTCAAACCCTTCATCAAGCATTTCTTCGCGAAAACACCTGTAACTCCGAAAACATTAGTTCGATCCATAACTTATTTTTCACATCTAAAATATGGTTAAATTTACTATTAGATCTGACATATAAAATTTTGATGAAGTCCCGTCAAATACACATGCCTCTACACTAAAAAACGAATACTTCTGTGAAACCCAAGTTTTTTTGCGTTGTAACTCTCCAAAACTACCGGTTCGATCCAAAATTACTTTCTTTCATCTCAAAGCTGGTTAAATTTACTGAAGGTCATATATATGAAATTTTGATCAAGTCCTATGAAATACCCACGTCTGCCCGATAAAGGAACGCATACTGTTGTGATTCAAAGTGTTTAGGGCACATTTTTTGCAATAACTCCGAAACTATTTATTTGATGGATAATTTAATATTTTTTTCATCTCAAAGCTGGTTAAATTTACTATCGAACCCCATACATCTAATTTTGATTACAATCCGTAAAATACACACGCCAGCCCACTGAACATATAAGCTTTGTTATGTTTTGCCAAAATATTTAGCGTGCTGGCGTGTGTTTATTATGGCATCGAATAAAAAATTTCATATACATGATTTAATTTAATTTAACTAGGTTGAAGATGGAAAAAAGAAATTTTGGATCGGACGAGTAGTTTCGGAGTAATAGCAAAGAATGTGGGAAAAAACTTGTATTTCAAAGCAGTACGCGTTTTTTAGTGTCCTGGCGTGTGAATTTTACAAGACTTGATCAAAATTTTGTATGTGGGGTCAATAGTAAACTTAATCAGCTTTTAGGTGGAAAAAATAGGTTATGGATCGAACTAATAGTTTAGAAGTTATACGTGTTTTCGCGGAGTAATGCTTGATGAAGGGTTTGAGCGCGTCAGTTTTGAAAACACACCCGATCACGCCATTTTCCGCTAAGGCTTATCACTTACTGAGTGTAATTTAACAGTTGTAAAAATGTCAGCTGTTTCTGTTTCCGTTGAATGGAACTTCAGAATTTAATTGGGAAATCAAGATTTTTTGTTGAAATCATTAATTTCTTTTAAATTTTGCTGTATGTTCCGTCGATTTCAATATAAATGAACATATGATATATATTTTTTATAGGGAATTTAATGTTGTACAACTTTTTTCCCGACGACTTTCCTCTAAAGTGAACGAGTGAGGATCTAGAAGACTAAAATGTACAAAAAACAGGAGTGAAAAACAATTTTTTCGAAAATCACTACTTTTCCGGAGCCGGTTAGACGTAAACGGTCCAGTTTTTCGTAAAAATGTATAAGTCTAAACTTGTAGCAAATTTAATAAGCTTTAATTTTGTACTGAAAAACTTTTTCAATGCAACGCACCGTTTTCGAATTAAAAGATAAAAACTTAAAAATGGTACATTAAAGCCCCCCTCCCCCTACCCCCCAGCGGCACCTGGATTTGGGAAGACTTAATTTGCTCTTGTTCAGAGGACCATCCCCTACACATTACTGAAAAAATTGGAACTAGTATTTTTAGTTCCTCTGATTGCCCACTTTTGGTCTAGATTGACTGGACTAATATTCACATGAATATATTTGTATTCATATTCCTAGAGAATAATCTGTGTGAATATATTCATATTCGTATTTACGAAAATAAATATGCCCAACACTGCTCAAAGCTTTAAATGTGGTACAATTTATAATGATAAGCTCAGTCGTTTCTGGGCGTGATGGGGCGTTCATTCATCAGGGCTTTAGAACGGATAGATCGACTTCTTCCCAGCAATGTTGGTTACTGTTGAAGGTATCCCAGATAAAGATTATTCCCCCATCCCAGGAAGAAGAAGACCAAGCCAAGAATTATCATTAAATCGTACACAAAGACCTGGTAATGTTTGCTTCCACAATAGTTTAGGGAACTCGCTATCCGCTAGAATTTCGCCTACCTTAGTACTTGGGCCTCAATGACCACAATGTACTCAGCGGTCTTCGGGAACCCACAACTGAAGCAATAAGTAATAATTTCATATCACGTTCAATTAGCTTTAGAAAGGCAGCCTCAAGCGCATAGACATTGGTCCGGGAGGACACGTTTATGGCTGCAAACGAACACCAGATAAGTACGTAATGATTAAAGTATAGTTGACTATTATGATCAATGGAGAAGATGATCTGGGATGCAATCAAAGAGGAACACCACGTCCAAGCAGAAATACTTTAATATGTGCCAACGTTTCGAACTGCCTTGGAGGTCTTCTTTAGGGCTATAATGAATAAAATACTAGATGACAAATCCAATACAGAATGACATGGATAAAAAACTATATAAAAAAAAAACCACCATAGAAAATAAAAGACACATAAATCAGTAATAACACAAAGCAGCAAGGTAAGATCTTACCTGATTTTCTGTTGGCCTAAGTTTGCTTTGTTGCCTAAGTTGGGTATGCTTTGTCCGCATACCCAACATATGTACAAGATATCAAAAACCCACAATCATATCTTAATAAATGGTCATTATCGACGAATATTAAGAGAAGCCTCCTCTACAAGAAAAGTTTTTCAAGAGCACGAGTCGCATATTGCAAGTACATACAAACTGGTAGTCAGTCAAGGCATCCTGTAGCATCTACCACCAGTCATCACGTTGTGTTATTGCTGCTCTCAAGTCTCTCACTCCCAAGATAGACAACGCATCTTCCGCCACTCAATCGACCCATAAACCCATCTTGGTTTGCCGATTCTCCTCTTTGTGTGTATCTTTCCATCTAGGAGTTTTTTTGGGGCCTAATCTGGATTCATTCTCGCTACTTACCCCGTCCATCGGAGCCTTCCAATATTGACATTTCTAATAATCTTTGCAATGTGATAGAGTTGTGCGATCTCTTAATCAAATGTCAGATTCCACATAAGCCCTGTGCGAACCCAGTTTGCCATGTCTTGTGTTTCGTAAAAGTTATCTTTAATAACCAGTTCTGGATGTAGCTTCTGGACAAGAACCACTACTGTAAGGCCCGCCGCAAGTTGAGGCGCAGCCTCGTGAGGTGAAGCACTGTGATTCACATTGAGTTTCTGCGGTGGAAGAAACTGATGCTGAGTCCACCGCAAGTTAAAACGCAGTTTTATGAAGCAGTTTCAAAATGGCTAGTATTCCTAGTAGAACATGGTGTAGCGAAATACACAAGTACAGTGTGGAAATTTTTTTTTATCATTCTTTACATATTCCAACACCTACTATATATATAAATAGCTAATGCCATTTGTCTTTGTAGGAGATGAGGCATTCCCCTTATCTGAAAATTTGATGAGAATATTTCCAGAACGAAGTGCTGATAATTATGAAAATAAAGTTTTTAATTACCGATCGGGATACTTGCTTCACGTTTTCGAATTTTCCGTGCACCATTTGAAATTAAGATGGATAGTTTTCGGGTTTGAGAAGGCAGCTAGTGTATTGCACAATTATTTAAGGAATTAAACAATAGTTCAAAGTGAATATTGCACTGAAGAAGCTATGCGACAAGATCAATTATGCCCATAGGATTACAAAAATACCCGAAGTGGACAAAAAGCTTTCTCAATTCGATAAAATTTCACCACCTATTTAACACTGCGGGGTCTGTTCCATGGCAGGATAAAATGTTGCTAAGGGAAAATACTGACACTTTTATTTAAAAAGTAAATAAGGTGGTATTACTAAAGGAATTGAATATTTACAAATGAAGTATATAGTTATATATTTTAGTCGTTATAAATTTTATGTATTTTGTACCTAGCGGCCTATTTCATTCGTTTTAGATTTTTTTTATTTTGTACCTAACTTCTTACCAATACTAAGTAATAAACTTAGCACTTCTCATATCGCATTCCTTGGCCACTTCCTACCATTTCTCAGCCTTCAAATTATTTTTCATATAATCTGCATGGCCTGTATCATACAACGATGATTTCGCACAGACTCAATTAATTTTTCTATCAATTTTACAAAAGTCACGGTGACACTCGGTGAAAAAATACGGCATGCCAACTGCGGTCCGCGGAGCCACGTACAGAGAATACTGCCTGCAGTGGCACTGCGGCCCAACATGTGGGGTTCCTATCATTTCTGGTTTTCACAGAAACTCACTGTGAGTCACCGTGCTTCACGTCACAAAGCTGCGCCTCAACTTGCGGCGGGCATAAGCCGCATACTTCAGTAGTAGCTGAGAACGTTCAACAACCAAATACTAACAAAGACGAAAGACAAATCAAACAGGAGGAGCATAACATACTCCTCCGACTTAAAGTCAATATCATAGCATACTGAAATCTTCGTATCTACGGTCCACAATCTTTAGAAGATCTGTACTGATGTGGAAGGCTCCCTCTAAAGAAGACAGCCAGTTTTGTGACACCATTTTCTTGGACAACAAGGAGACATATGTACACATAAGATTATCCAACTATCAAACATCCTCTTACAACATATCGTCAACATGATATTATTCAAAAAGATTGCAGCATCAGTGGAGTCTATATAGAAGCCAGGACCGAATTTACGACCTGGTGGCAAGGAGGTGCACTTTGTCCAACACAAGTAATGGATTGATTTCAAATAATGAGTGTATTTTTTTAATTACAAGCTAAACTCTGAAAGGCCTCTAAAAATCCCTTAAAAAACAGGGCAGTAAGTTTCAAATAGTCTGAACCATGGTTACAAATGCCCTCTTCATTGTCTAGGAAAAGAGTGGATTAGTTTAACATAAACAGAGTGAATACAAAATGTTCTCAATAACTTCCAGACTGGATCAGCAGTCTTATATTTAAAATATCCCCACAATACTAAAATATATCAATATATATGTACTATATTGAAATATATAATGACTTACATTGAAAAATCAATTTTGAAGTTGAGGGGACCAACATGAACACTTTGATATAACTAACACACAACATTCTCCCACCAACCTATGTTTATCAACAAACTGTATATTTATCCAAAACAACACAAATAAGAACTAAATAGAATAACAAATAAAATAAAAAAAAAATGATTCAGGATAAATATATAAGCTCTTTAAATATTCTAGCAAATAATAATAAGAGCAATCACCAACAAAGGTAATGAAGAATAGCTGCTGAGAAAATGAGGAAATATTTGGATGTTGCCGAAGAGCTGAAACACCTGTACCGTCTTGAAAATGTGAGGGTGTTTCCATTTACCATTTATCATTTCTAGGTGTTTACATTTATCATTTCTAGTAATGGCTTGATCCCAGAGATTACAGTCAACTCAATCAAAGAACTGGATCTCACAAATAAAATTCTACAAGATTCGCAGAAGGCAGTCCTTCTGGGAACAGCCAGTATCATCAGAAAATTTTCAAACATCAAAAAATAAATAAATTCCGTGCCTAACCCTTGACTTTGATCCCGGTAGGTGCTATTTTTCCAGTAAAAACCGAGAATAGGAGAGAGAAAATAAAAATAATAATAATAAGAGTAATCACCAACAAAGATAATGAAGAATGGGAACTATATAGTTCCCTTCATATAAATAAACATAAATTTAACTTTAGCTGAAGTAAATTATGTTGGGAAGTATATTAAAGGATACATATCACATTATTAAAAAATATTTCAAGGTAAAAATATATATGATTATAACAACTTACACCTTTTTCTTGATTAAAAAAATGAATTATTAAAGAAAAACATTGTCTGTATAATTATATATAGAATAAGAGGCAAATATCATGGTAATATATAAATAGCGAGAATTTTCCCTCCTTTTCACCACAATGTGAACAGGTTTGCTAAGAATGCAAAAATGATGTAAATGTGGGTTTAGTTCACCTGATAAGTAAATAATTTTCCTTCCAATATTACCTAATTAATTATTATTGGGTATCAAAAAGTATGTTTATTTTGATTTCAAATAACAAGTGTATTTTAATTATTACAGGCTAAACACTGACTGAAAGGCCTCTTAAAATCCCTTAAAAACAGGACAAATAAGTTTCAATTAGTCTGAACCATGAATTAAGAATAAATTTAACTTGGAAAAAATATTTAAAAGACTATTAAAGTTTGTTTTTTTATACAAGGATAAGAGAGGAAAACCTGAAGGGATGAATAAAATTTAAGAACTAAAATACTACAAGAAAGTTTAAATACAATTTATCAAACCAACAAAGAAAAATGTTAACAATTTTATAGTCTTAAAATGAAATATAGTAGAATAATTGAACTTCAATTCCAACAAGATGAATGCTTAACTAATTACTGGGTCAATAGGAGTAACTTGCATGTGAAATAATTAACCAAATCCAAATAAAGTTATCATTAATGAGGGGATCCCTCAACAAACACTGACACTGAATTATGTATAAGAGTGCCATCATTTATAAACAAAAAACCTTGAATGCCATTATGATTTTTCTTATTTTAAAAATAGTGCTAGTAAAAAAATATTCTTAATTACTCATGCATATAATTCAAAATTGACTGTAAGAATTTAAGTAATAAAGAGAACTATTAATTATATGTTTTATGCATTGAAACAGTATGTCTAACACTGATTTGTTTAAAACACAGAAAAACAAACCAAAAAAACATTTAAATTTACAGTGACAGCACAACTGTCAAGGGCGCGTTTAATTTTAACAGAAAAGATAAAGTAAATAAAATGTTTATTCACAATAATTTAATTATAGTAAAGGAAATAGGGGTGAATTAGAGTAAAACAATAGCAATCTATCAACAAATCAATATGAACACTTAACATTTTGACATAAGAAACAATACTAAAGATAAAGATTTTTAACTTCAACAATGACAACAATATTAGGCCATTTCCAGACACATAACGTGATGAAAAATAACAACATTACAATAATTAATCGAACTAGATGTATCCCTTACCTCGAATTCCCGGGAACACTGGCTAAATTCTGACTTCGCTGAAAATAACCTTCTTGGTAACCTATCAAAATTCTAAACAAAACTTCGATTGCGCGAAAACAATCGATCTTGTTGATCTATTTCTACATAAAAGAAAAAATAATTACCCTATTAAATTGAAAAACAAATCTAATGGTACAATTGTTTCGTTTACTTCTTTTAAGATGATTGCATACAAATAAATTTAATTAATTTATTGCTTTAAAGAAATCACTAAGACAACACGTAAATCATCTTAAGGTTAAGTGAGTTTTTATTAGTCAAAGGTTTACATTCACAAACCAAGAGACCAATTCGTAGTGTTTGTTTTACTTCAGTTTTTACATTGCTGTTTCGTGTAACATCCTTTTACTTCAAAGCGAAAGCTATCAAAAATGACTAACGCCAAACTTCTAAATATTAATATAGGTCTTCTTGGTCATGTGGATAGTGGTAAAACATCCTTAGCCAAATGTCTAAGTCAGATTAATAGCACTGCTTGTTTTGACAAACATCCTCAATCACAAGAACGAGGGATAACAATCGATTTAGGTTTTAGTTCCTTCAGTACAGAAGCATCGGAAAAATTCAAAAAACATGGCTATGAAAAGATACAGTTTACTTTAGTTGACTGCCCAGGTCATGCTTCATTGATCAGAACAATTATTGGAGGTATTAAAAATACACAAATATTAAAATAGTCTTCCATCATGGCGTCTGGGTATTCCTTTATAAATTACTTCCTTTAAATGTTTATTTCTCAGTACATGATAAATTAAAAGAGGAGTAATGTTGATGAATTTCATTCCAATCCTAGATTTTATTTTTAGGTATTCATATTATCGACCATGTGATATTGGTAATTGACATTACTAAAGGTATTCAAACACAGACAGCAGAATGTCTGGTTTTATCTGAAATAACAAATAAACCACTAATAGTCATACTAAACAAAACTGACTTAATTGAAGTTAGTAAAAGAAACGAATACATTAAAAAGGTTAGCTTACCTTTAATAGGACAATGTCTTTTAAGTATACTTACATAGAGCATACTAAATTAATATTCACTTGTTTATCAGGTTTCAAAAAAAATCAAGTCAACGCTATCACAAACAATATTTCAAGATATACCAATTCTACCGATTGTTTGTAAGGAAGATTATTTGGGAGATAGAGGTTGTTATTTATTTATATTTTTTTATTTTGTAATTTCCCATCAACATAGTTTTTCTCAACCCAAGAATCTCTCATAATTTTTCTCCACAAGGGTTTGGTTCTTTCCTGGTGCTGGGTCCTACCAGGCTTTGTTCACTTAGGCTTTCCACCTTGATCTTGGTCTTCCTTATTTTTAACATGTCCAAGTCAGGTTAACATTATCTTTGATGAATTTGTGGATGATCCTGTTCACCACAATCAGTTCTCTCATGCTTGTTTCTATGGAGGTGACTAAACATTCCTTATACTTTTTTATGGAAATTTAATAAACATAAAAATCATTGTCAATGTTTAGAAAAATTGAGGAAGTATATATATAATAATTTAAATAATTAAGTACACTTTGTTATTTTATTTACCTCAAACTAACTCAACTTTTTTTCTCAGCAGTCCATAAATAATATATATATATCTTTCATCTATTAAATAAATGAAAAAATATGGCTTTCAAATTTTTTAATGACATAATTATTCAATCATCTGATTTCACTTGACCAACACCACACACAATTTTTTTTTTGTTTGTTTTTTAAGTTTAACCCCTAATTCTAAATAAAGGCAAAAATGTTGTCAAATACTTACACTTAAAACATATATAGAGCTGTAGTTTATTAAGTTCATTGACTAAGTAATATGAAATTTCACAGACCTTTTTAAGAAACATCTTATTTGAACCAATTTTACTTTATTTTTAAAATACAGCAGTAAGCAACCCATAACTTAATAAATGACCAGTTTAGGACTGAATTGGCTGCACTTCTTTTATTTTAATAAATTTTAAAACATATATACTATTACCCAAACCTTAAAACAACTATCAAGATTATTACAAGGGTCTTTTTTTATTTATTTCTTTTATTTTATTTTGCCCTTAATTGTTAAAACAATGAGCTCTGACATTCTTACAGCGACATATGCAGACGACACGGCAATTTTAACAAGAGCAAGACACAGCAAAGCACCATGGTACGTAAGCAACATAACTTTACATACTGACCTATGCATACCAACAGTTAAAGAACAAATACAAACCTACTACAAACGATTCCACCAAAAATTACATGGACATCCTAATACCCTTATAAACGACATGGCTACAACACATATTTCCGAAAACAAACAGAGAAGACTAAAAAGGAGCTGGATGAGAGACCTCCTAGACTAAAATAAAATAAAAATAATGACTGGAGGTGCCACTGGGTTCTGCACCCCCTCATGCCTTTCAAGCCATTTACATTCTAAAAACACATTCACTGGTTGTAAAATTTTAATTGACTGGTGTAAATAAATATATAGTCAACAAAAAAAAAAAAATTTTGCTCTTCAAAATAATTAAAAAATATAAAAGAAATACAATGAATTATTATTTTTTTTTTTTTTAATTTTAACCTACAAAGATTTTATTCGTATTAGTAAATATGAAATTCATAACCATATTACTTGGGGATCACAAATACAAGAACATGCTGGAACTGAAGGAAAAAAAAAATTAAGAATAAATACTGTCATTCAATATATCTTTCCCTCCTGTTACCAATTTCATCAATAGAATGTATTAAAAAAATAACCATTTTTCAATTAAAAAATTCATATTTGTTTTTAATACATAACATATTCAGAATGTAACCCATTGTGACGAACTGCCACAACAAACTGAAATTAGTTATCATAAAAACTGATGAATTATCCAGATTTAATTGGTTTTAGTTTGCAAATTGCAAGTTGGTTCAATTTTGCAAATTGAAATGGAAAATATGATAAATCTTATCTTCAGCACTACATACCCCATATACTAAAAATTTGCAAAATATCCATAAGTTACCATTAAACAATTTAAAAAAATTTTAATTTATTAAAACCATTTAAATCCACTCTCCCAGTAGTTACAATTTATTTCCCAATAAATACAAGTTAGTACATACATAAGTAACTTGATAATCAAATTCCACTAAAATTTGTTGATTTGTTCTCAAATACATATTGAGCCTCCCACCTCATAATTACAACCCCCCCACCCCCGCTCCTGATAATTAAAACAATATATTTCAACTGTTGACCCCCCTTCAATATATTAGTAGGTATGTTAGAAAGATAATAAAATTTCATTGAAATCGGTTGAGTCGTTCTCAAATACATATTTAACTCCCTCCTGCCCCCACCCCTAATAATTACAATATATTTCAACTGTTAATTCCCCATCAAAATATTAGTAAGTATATAAGAAACTTGATTACCAAGTTTTCATCTTATAGATAAGTAACCATTCTAGTCACAGTTTATCATGTCTTCATCTTCATGAGTGAAGTTTTGTTAAATATATAACCAAGTATTCATCATTTACAGGAATCGATAATTTAATAACCACCCTTACAGAAGTTATTTCAGTCCCATTTCGAAGCCCAATGAACCCTCTAGTTTTAGCTATAGATCATTGTTTTTCAATTAAAGGTAAAGGTACTATTATAACTGGAACTGTTTTACAAGGGAAAATAAGCCTAAATGATGTAAGTATAACTCCTAAGTTTTTTATATTTCTAAGTAATTTTACATTAATTCTCCTAATAAAGCTATCTATCATTTGATTTATAGATTATTGAAATACCAGGTTTACAAGAAACCAAAAAAGTTAAATCAATTCAGATGTTCAAACAAGATGTTGACACAGCTATACAAGGTGATCGTATTGGTACCTGTGTTACACATTTCAACCCAAAACAGTTGGAAAGAGGTATAGCTTGTAAGCCAGGATATATGCATCTGGTGTATGGTGCAATAATTAACTTTAACAAAGTTAAATACTACAAAAATGATATAAAATCAAACACTAAATACCATGTTAGTGTGGGCTATGAAACTTTAATTAGTAAATTAACACTATTTCAAAGTGAAAACAATTCAAACTTTAGTTTAGAACATGAATACCTTTACGTGGAGCAATGTAATGAGGAAATGTCAGGAAAAATCTTTGCTCTGTTGGAGTTTGAAAAATCCATTTACTTGCCTCCCAACAGCATGATAATTTGCTCTAAACTTGACGCTAACATAAACTGTAACACTTGCAGAATATCATTTTTCGGAAATATTGTTTATGAAATTTCAGATAAAAGGTATCCTGAAACATTATTGCCAAAACTTAGGATTTATAAAGTAAAAACTAAAACAGGATTTGTGCAGAGTTTAACTAATGAAAATGAAATCATTGCTTACAAATTATTTCAAAAAATAACATCAGCACAAAAATTTCTTAACATGAAGATAAAGTTATCCACTGGAGAGATAGGATATATCGAAAGTACATTTGGCCAAAGAGACAAAATAAGGATCAGAATACCTGAAGGTTTACAGCCATCAACCTTTGAATATCTATCTACAATGAAAAAAGGGAAGAAAAACAAAGTAAAAAGTGAAAAGGACTCATCATTAAATGAGAACAAACCAAAACATGATTCTGTTACTGTTAAGTTAGAATTCAGGCGATACATATTTGATAAAAACAAAACAATCACTCAACATACTTAAAGAGCAACTGTATATTAAAATTATGTATTCATTATTATTATCATTTTAACCTGTGATCTATTTAGAAAAACTTCATATTACTTAATTTTAAAAAAAAAATTGTAAAGAATAAACATTTATATTCAAAGTTCGTATGTGTTTAAAAAAAAATTTATATCATCTAGTAGGGATTTCCTGATTCTTTTTCAACAAACATGCATGTTAGTGATGACAGTTTGAATCCAACCCAGGAGGATGGATTATTACTAACCCCCCCATTTTTCCTAAATTCATTGACAGCTCATGAGGGCTATAATCAAAATAGAAAAAACAATAATGGGTTTATAGGGATTTTTTAATAAGTATATATATATCGGATGAAAAAAAAATTATATTTTTTAATTTTATATCAAAATATAGATTAAGAAAAAAAAATAAAATTAATAGATTCTATTATTATTATAAGTTGTAATATGAATATATATAGCCAAGCATAAATTATAGAAGTTTTTTAATCACCATTTCTCTCATTTTCTACATATTTAAGACTGTCTGCTTTTGACTACATTTAGTGCTAGTGCGTAAGTATTATACTTTTATTACATTAATATATATATGTATATATATATATATATATATATATATATATATATATATATATATATATATATATATATATATATATATATATATTTAACTACATGAAAACTTCAAAACCAGTAAAATAAAACTGCAAAATCATTTTTTTAAAGTTATTTATAAATTATTTTAAGACTAATTTATTCTTCATGCCTGAAAAGTAATTATCCAGAATCATTGACAAATTTTAAAATCTATTTCAAAGCAATATAAAATTTAGGCGCTTCACATTGAACTAGATAATATGCAGATAAAATGTCCTTCAACATATACATTCAAAGTATTAAATTTTTCATCCTAAACTTCCATCTAATCTCATATTCTAACATTAAAAAAAAATAATAATAAGTTTAATAATATATACACCATCTATTCTTACATATTTATAAACACATCCTAGAGAAATGATTTCTATACAGTTCACATTAAAAATTAAATATATTTTAAAAATAACTACAAATAAACTAAATAATTATAGAATTAAGAGGGTACTAGTGCCACTTACATTTTTCCAAAATTAAATAACGTATATGAAGTAAGCTTCTAAATATACCTCACATAAATCTAATAAACTATGCGAGTATTTAAACCTGAAAACTCTAGTTAATAATAATAAAAACATAAAATATTACATTTAGTTTCCTCAATTCTTTTCAGATGATGCATCATAAATCAAAAACCTAAAAAAATAATAACAAAAAAAAACTATTTGGCTGATTATATAAATGAGAAAAATTAGTTTAAGACAGAAAAAAAATAATTTCATCATAGTCAATGGAAGTGATAATCCAGTCTTAAAAAAACAATTAAAAATGTAACAACCTAAATATTCATGAGATATCAAGTTAGAATTGTAAACAAAATAGAAGATCGTTAGAGGGTAAGGCTATTAAAAACTCAAATTAAAGTAATCATTGTGCCAACATTAAGGCTTACTTTGTAAGCCTTCATCAGAGAATAGTATAGAAGACGCACGAATAAAGTAGAAATGAAATAGTAAAATCATTTAAAAAAAGTTATTTAAAACTTGAGTTATTTATTATTCAGAGTTAAGGTTCTTCTTTGTTAGGCCCTGATGATGAAGGCTTAGAATGTAAGCCAAAACATCTAATCATAAAATGATTTTTTATTATTGTGTTTTTAATGACCGCCCCCTCCCCCTACTACCTCTATTCCATTACAGCCAACCAATCTACATTGTTAAAAATTATAAACAAAATTTTTTTATACCTAACAAAAAACTTTTTTTTTTACTGAAACTATTAAGCCTGGTGCACATTATAAACAAAATAATAAAGGCTGAGTTTCATTAAGATAAATTTTCTCAGACTAACAGCTCAGAAAATCTCAAAAAAAAAAAAATTGAAACAAAAAAAAAATATAATTGCTCTTAAATTTTCAGATATCAGCCATTATGTAAACTAGATTATATTAATAATTCAATATATAAGTAATAAAATAGTTATACAAATTATAAATAATATTAGGAAGAGTTGCACTTTACTATGATTTCATTGTCTATCATTAGAACAACACTAAAGAGCAAGTTAACAATTTTAATGTACGGTAAGTTAATAATATATTTAAAACATATGTAAAATCAAATTCCATATTAGAAGATAAACTGTAGTAATAGGATACACCCAAATGAAAAACATTTAGAAGAAAGTTATGCTTTTAAAAATAAATTTTAGTGAATTTTTCTTTGACTCCAACTTTTTAATACAATCTTAGACCTAATATGTTTTTATCCAGCCTTAGAGATCGAGAATTGACGATCTTTCTAAGGTTATTAAAAAAGCTTATAATAAGTTAATACTTATATAAAACCAAGCAACATGATCTAAAATGGTAAAAAAATTTATAAGAATAGACTGAATGAATGCTTGAAATTAGATCATTATTACTATGCTAATTAGAACGTACTTATTTAACTAGATGAGAAAAGGTGATTGGAGAAGAGAGAAGGAAATAGAAAACATCATTCACCCATTAAACTATTAAAAATGTAATCCACATTGCTACTTAAAAATAATTAGTAATGATGATTAGCTAAATATAGCCAAAACAAATATCATCAACTATCAAATTAATATAAATTTCAGTTGACCAATATTTGTATGAATAATTGGTTCTCGTAAAAATTTTTATTTCCTCAACCGATATATAAGTAAGTATTTTAGAGGAAATATTATTATTACAAATATTATTAATTACATAATATAAGAATCTAAAATAATATAAAGCTCAGTGAACAGATATACAATCACTGAACAATATAACCACACAAACATAAAAAAATTAATATAGAAATTTTGTACATAAACATATTCTTTATTAAACTAATATGCTTAGTAATATCAGTGAAACATAAGTCAAACTAGCACAACACTTGATTACAACATTCTCATCAGACTACATATACATTATGGCAACAAAACTTTTGTTGTTTGAACTGTATTAACACTGCTTATTTAGCTTTACTTGATTTCATTTTTTATTCCCTACACAGTAATAGGGAAAACAAAACCAATGAAGAATTAATTAGGCATATGTTAAATTTCAAACAATATTAGTAGGATAAAAGCAGAATGCTAAGTATTCACTGGTACCCTTTTGATATCTTAAATTAGATAAAAATACTAATTTTAATACTGATTAATTTGTTATCTGTAGAAATTATAGAACGAAATAACATATCACTATCTATACATCCATAAGTATATCACAAATAATACTTAAAATATTGCACTGATCAGTAATCTTAAATCATTAATAATAATATATAGTTCTTAAATAAAAGACAAAAAAACATTTAAAAAAAAAAAAAAAAAAAAAAAAAAGTAAATTATAAATTCAAAATGGCAAGAAACATTTACTTTAAATATAATTATTATAAATTCAAAATAAGAGATCGTCATGCTAAAACAATAAAACCCAAACTTTCCTTAAACTAACTAAAAGAACAGGGAAATCATCACAGAATATAATCACCAAGAACCTTTGCTTTCAAAATTAACAAAAAATAAATTCAAAAATATCCTAGGTTTTAAAAATTAATAGCATCTCTTTAGAATCCACAAGTTCAGAATACATGCCAACTAAAAAAACAAACAATATAACACTGTGATATAGCATATTTGTGCTTTTTACAAATATCTTTGGTTAAATAAAAACTGGTCTCATATTCCAGTTTACAGTATTTGAAATAAAAGAATGACAATGATCAATAAAAATGCTAAAATGAAGATAACAATCCACTGCCTTCGATCTGAAATAATAAATGAATTTTATCAAATAAAGCTTGTTAATATACATAAGTGATAACTACAAAAAATAATAGTACCCAGACTTTAAATATAATGTTTGTAACTGTTAATTATTCAAATTAAATAAAATGAAGATGAGAACAATTGAAATGAGAAAAAAAAAAAAAAAATCAATTTCTCCCTAACTGGGAAAAGCAATAGATCAGTGGTTTCCAACATATGATCTGCGGACCCTCGGATGTCTGCAAACAATGACTCAGGGGTCCAGGAGCTGTTATCGAATAACGTTTCGTTCATGATTACTCATTTTCGCTGCTTAGCTACAACGTTTTGGGAATATTTCTCAGAGCTCCATTCTGACAATAACTGTTACCGAAATCCGTTCGGCTTCTGGAAGTGGACAAGATCCAAACCCTCAGAGGAGGGTCTAGACCATCTTTTAGACTTATCAAGTACCAATATAATGAAAACAGCTTTCAGTAATATTGCTGGGTTTTGGTTGAAAGCCAACAAATACTATAGAGAGCATGGCAACAAATCGAGAGAGATTCGTAAAATGAAAATTACATTAAAGCAAAAACTTGTAACAATGATTTTTTTGTATTATTTCCATCCATGTAGCACACCAGTTCAGATTAGTTTGCTTTGGACAATCATTATAAAAACTGACATGCAGTAATAAACTTGAATGAGACACATCATTAAAGAAAATAAATAGTTTTTGAAAGTATATTTAATCATTTAAATACATTTTAAAGTCAATTTATCGACTCGTTTAAGTATAAATATCAACCCTTACAGGTGCACAGCAATTACACACACACGCATATATTTACATATACAGGTAGGAGGTCCTTGAAATTACAGCAATTTTTTCAAGGGTCCTTAAATTGGGTTGAGAAACTCTGGAATAGATCATGGATTAGTCTATCTGTAATCTACTGCTTTTCCCAATATAAATTTTAGAATTAAAAAGATCAAATTACTTAAATTAATAATTAAATTAAAGAAATTAGGGAATTTCAAATGTGATTTTTTTTTTTTCATTCGAACTAATACTGCTCCTAAACAGTAAGTCCTAGAGACAAATGTTATATAACAAAAAATATCCTCCATTAAATTTCTGACATGGGAACAATCATCAAATTTTTGATCAGAGCAAAACTAACAGATTTAGAGTGCACCAAAATGTTACATTTTTGAGCGTAAAAAAAAAAAGTCACACCAAAAAAGTATAGACCCCAGCCAAAAGACATATCCATGTCAAAAAGTTCAGAATAATAAATTTTTATTTAAAGATTGAACTCAATTTGTAGTTGAAACTAGACATGACTGATCAGTAAAGATGCTAATAAAGAAGCACAAATGTTTTGAGTTAATGAAAGAACATCTCAATTAAAGGTATGCCAAACCAGGAACAGATGATTTTCATGCATCCTACAAAGAATATTTTATAGGTTAAAATAGGTAGATGAACTACCAAGTTAGAGTACACATAGACTTATTTACAGCTTTAAAGGGACCATTAAGAAATGTAATGCTAATATATGAACAATGAAACAAAGAACAAAAAGCATTAAGTGAACAGTAAATTACAAAATTATAACTAGATCACATTTCAATCGCTATCAACACAATAAAATATGTTGTCATATAGCAATAAATATGGAATAAAACATTAAAAATCATAATGAAGCTGGATAAACTAAGAGGATCTATGTGGATACCAACCTCTATTAAACCCTGGCAACACAAGATTAGATCTAACACCATCCTCACATCCAACAATCAACCTAGCGATAATTGCTATTTTAGTATAGTTTCTTTATCTAATAAAACTTAATAACCATATTACAACTCCTGTTTCTTGTGTACCTCAATTTCATGCTGAGTAGCATTATAGCTTATGACTTGTACTTAAGAGCAGCATCATAGCTCTACATGGTTTTCAAGCACAATCTGTGAATGTCACACATTGTATCAATGATAATTTTTGTTTTACTTCAATGACAAACACTGATATTTGAGCCATTTATTGACAATTATGTAGTCTAATAATGTAGGGATGGAGTTCATGTCCAAGCTCTTTAATCTATGGGAGAGCTAATCCTGTTCGGTTCTTTAAATGAATAGCTTACAATGATTTGTGAACACAAGTAGGGGCAAAATTGTTAAACAGGTGATGAAAACAAAGCGATTAATATCCTTGCTATATATAGGATATTAATTAGTTATACTAATACAATGATTCCTTAGCAGAAAGCGTGGTTTAGTAAATGAAACAAAAATTACATAAATATTCCTTTATTCAAAATGATAACAGGAGACATGAGTAGATGAAGGAATGAAACTTTGAATAAATGAAAATTGAATGAATGAATGATTGATTGAAATGAGCAACAGTAACTTTTAAGAACCATCAAGAAACATGAATAATTCACATAAAACTTCCAAGTATAAATAGATAATCCTGTATTAGATCAAATCTTTCAAAGATCTATGGACCCAATAAATTGGTATCCAAATGGTTAATAGAATTGTAACTCGTCAGTCCTTGTTAAAAGCTAATTAAATGCATATTTCGGAACATATGATAGAAAGTTCTCAAAAGACAATAATAGTTAAATGTACAGTAAGAGAAATAATTACGCACTTGAATACACTTTTTTTTTCTTATTTCACCAAATTAAAAAAAAAAAAAAAAAAAAAAAAAAAAAAAAAAAAAAAAAAAAAAAAAAAAAAAAAAAAGCTTAAAATTATTTAACTTTTTATCATAATTTAAATCTGTAATTAAAGAATTATTATACTTCTTCAATGGGTGCACGAGATACTTAAAACAGCACTCAGCATGCTCAAACATTTTGCCTCTAGCAATTCTTTTAGATACAGGAGGAAAAAAATTGTTTAAAGAAATCAAATCCTTTTGTGGGTAAACAAATATAATTGATAAGCGTAACCTTACTTAATTTTAATTCTAAATCAGTTTTGAAATGGCTTTTATAAGATAACCTTAAAGAGAAAAACGTAGAAATAGAAACCCAATAGAATATAAAAACAGGCAATTCATGGGGGGGGGGGGGGGTTTTCGGCATCAAACAGTTATGAGGTGAGAACAGGTTCCAGCACTTCTAAAAACACTATGAAACATTGAAAGGAGTGTTATGGATTGGATCTAGAGAATTAAAGTCAGACAGAATTTTAAAGAACAAACCTTCAAGTTTAATCAAACATTGGTACGTTTCAAATCAATGAGAAATTGTAGTTAAGTTAGATACCGGAGAAAATTATCATTTCAAATAGGAGACAATTATAAACCTAATCTAAAGATTTCAAAGAATCTTAGTCATCTTTCTTCTAACATTTATTTCACCTTCAGAAATTACATTTCAGTTTATTGCTTACTTCTAAAGTTATCAACTCCATTATTAATTCCAAGGATTTTTAATATTTTATTTTTATAGTAAAATTGAACAGATTGGTAAAATAAATCCATTATTTTAACCAGGGTTTGAAATCAATAATTATTTTTTCCAAAAAATCATATAATAATTATTATATTTGATTTTTAATTTAAAAATCATTCCTGATTTATAAATAAAAATTTCAATTGATCTTTGAGGTTTATTGATTTGATTAAAAATTATGATCACTCACTGAGTTAATTGTATGATCATGTTGTACATCATATGATAAATGATCACAATTATTGTTGATTGTAAAAATTTTGATCAAAAATAATGATCAGCATTAGATTTTTATCACTTATGATCAAAAATAAAAATCGATCTTAATAAAAATCATCAAATAATTTTAAAAATTCCAGATAAAAATCTTGATCGGATTTGATTTTTATTATTACTGTTTTAATTATCGATTTTAAAACCCTGATTTTAACTGATATGTTCCATTTTTTTATTCATATTGCTGCAGATCATGAAGTAAAATAAATTACACAAAACAAATTTCAAGCATTTATTCAAAGTAACTTCCAGGATTTCAAAGCTACATGTTTATAATATGATTTTCCAAAAGTTAATTAATTTTTAACAATAAACAGTGAAATGCTTTTAATGTGAATCAATCACTAATAAATGAAGTGTTGATATATTGATAAGATAATTATAACATATATCTAATGAAAACAAAAACATCGAAATTTGTTTAATTTCAATTTATATTAAAATAATATTTTAATAAAATTACTACATCAAATAAATGAGTTACTTACCATTAGATAGATGTAATACTTTGGCCATTTTCTTCATAGTTGAATCTAATTTAGAATCAGTATTTTCTAATTCTGATCCAAACTCATCAAGCATCCTGTACCAAAATTATTTTAGCAACAAATAATTGAAACAGGTTATTTCAAAAGTTAAACATCACTTACACAGCCTGTTCATCCAACTCGCTTCCAATCTGCCTTGATACTGTTTTCAAAGAACCAAGGGAATGCGAAATCATATCTAAATGATCATCTTGTGACTGCAAAAGATGATTCTGCTGAGATAAAGCTGAATCTAGAAAATGTCTGTTTGGTGAATCCATTTCGTTTTCCAGTTTAGAATATTTTGTAGTACCATGGCTAGTAGCACCACGCACAGGACTACTTTCCAATAAAGGCTGAAATGATTTTAATTTTAAATGAGTAATACTCTTCTAAGCATAAATACCAACAAATCTACATTAACAAACCTGTCGAGATGTTCTGTCACGATCTCTCCCTCTACTGTAATTCATTTTATCTTTCATATGCTGAAATATGAAGAAGGAATATAGTTAACTGATAATACAAATTTCAATATTGATGTCACAACAGGTCTTAAAGTAAATTTAAAAAAACTTATGGTTTGCCCTTAAAAATATAAAAGAAAACCAGTTGAATAAGTTATATTTTCTTAATACATGCTGACATGAAATGTGAATCAGCTGAGCATAAACATAAAAAAAATGATGTATATAAAAAATATGAACCTATACCTTTTAAATACATTATTTCAGATATCTGTACTTAATCAAGATTTTAAACTTCAGTGTAAAACAATTCCCTCTTACTCTGAAGAATATTAAATTGAAAATCAAACCTACCTTAACTTCTTCCCGTGTCTGATCGATGAAATGTCTTCTACTTGTTAGTTCCTTGTTATCAATCTTAAACTTAGATTGATTTTTCTCCACAATAAGTAATTATTATTAAGGACTTAAATCAATAAAATAATTTATAAAAATCAACTTATGAATTGTTTACAAACATTATCTAATAAATATGAAAAAAATTAGTTGACAAGAAATGAGAGCACAAATTTAAAAAAGAAAATGTATTCACCAATAAATCATTCATTAAAATAATACTTCAAATCTTATAATCCCTGGTACTATCAAAGGATATCAATTGTGTCATCTAAATCTTCTAGATCCCACTCAATACTTCTAAGAGAATTTCTTAGCTCTGTAGTAGTCCACTCCAATTCATCTTTAGAAATATTGCTCCTAATATCTTCTTGAAGTTCTAACCAACGTCGAAACAGGCTTCTAGTTTTATTTAAAGCTTTTGAAACTTCTCTGGAAAAATAAGTCCTAATAATATGGGATTAACCATTATCTTTATAAATTAACAACAACTTCCGAACTTATATTTCATATCCGAATTTTTACGAATACTTTTAAAGGAAACTTAATTAAAGTAAACAATTCAGTTTTGCAAACTTACTCTTTGACAACAAAAAACGGATCTTCAAATGTCATGACCACCTTTTCTTAATTGTGAATCAATGAGCTGTGAAAATATTCACGCCTAATCTAGGCATGAAAACAGCTAAAGGAATTGTACTGTCACTAAAACATTAATGAACCCTTATCAGCATTTTAACTTGATCTTAACTAAAACTGCTTCCAGGATCAAGACCCCTGATAGAGTATCAGCATCATCTGATACCTATGGCCTTTTATATTACTTCAATGGACTAAATTTGGAGTGAATGTTTGCATAATTTAGTTCCAGTCATTTAAAAACTGAATAAAATTGAAGTTAGAACTCAAATAAATATATTGGTAGTGATATTTAGAGTTGAGAAACCATAACTCATGTTGTTACAACAAATCCATGACAGCATTCAATATGAATAACATGTATGAAATATTATTCTTTATAAAAATTTAATAATTTATATTGTAAGAAATAATTGTTATAAGACATTCTTTGGGTAATAACGATTCTCTAAATTCTAATACTCGAGTATTGCAATCGATTCTTTCACTTCCAATTTCAGCAGATATACATTATTATTAGTTATCGGATCAAATCGAATACATTTTTACTGCGTGCTTCATGAAATGAGCCAAAACGTATTTGAATCTATAAGTTATTTACTGCTTTACCTTTTTTGAAGGTAATCAGCATACTTAGCTTATCTGGAAATATGTGATTATAGTTTTAGTGTTAATTTTAAATCAAAATAATTAATATTCAATGTAAAAAATGAATTGTTCACATATATCTATATGAGATAAAATTATTTTAACTGAGATTTTTTAAAACATCATTTGTTCACCTACACCTGTCAAAATTACAAAATGACAATCAGTTCAATGGACGGTACAAAAATAAAATAAATGAAAATAGAACGTGAAGGAAAAAAATAAAACATTTTGATTTCTTACAGAAATTTATATCTTCAATAGTCTTAGAGATATAACGTTTCAAATTAATAGTTCAGTAACCTGGTTGTTGAACAGAAAAAAAAACATTAGTTTTTTAAATTTCTTTTTCTTTTTTTTTTTCTTATGAGGAGGTCTCTTGTATCCGAATAATAAGTTTGTCTCCTCAATAAAATACCCAAAAAAATGCTAAAACCTCCGAAAACTTATGCTGTTTCAGTTTTTCCCACTTGAGGTACTCATGATGGTATAGAAGTATCAACACAATTAGAATTGATGTATTAACTGCCACTTTTATCGGAAGACTAGTTCGAATGTTACACATTCATCATCAGCTCTCAAAACATTTCAAAACATCAGCAACAACAAAAAAAACAACGTTAAGCTCTCTCAAACTAGGGCTTGTAAGATTTATTCTCAAACTAACTATTAAAGCGTTAGATAAGAGCGTTGTAAAGATACAGTCTTGGCCAAAAGTATTAGGCACCATGAAACATTCTCTTTTTAATTTTAATAAGTAATTGTTCAATCATTGTTACACCCAAAACTTGTTTTGTTGACAAAAATACTTCCTTTAAATAAATTATTTTCAACCATTGCCCCCTACTTTATACGATACACCATGGGAAACAATAATGTAATGTAAACTAAAGGACTCAGTACAGTCGCTGTTCTCTTTACTTCAACCTGAGAAAATTTTTGTAGTATTTAATTGTGAATATTACAAAAAAATTACATTTTGGGCTTTTTTAAATTCAAAGAACTGAGTGAGATTGAACGTGCAAAGATTTAATGTCGTCGGAAGGGTAAAATCAATCTGAAATTGCTAAAACTATGAAGTGCTCACGATGTGCTGTTCATTATACGTTTTTGAGATAGCGGATCTTTAACACATTTTCCTTGCTACCTAGAGCAGCAAGAATAACAGGTGCACGCGAGGAGAGATTTTTTGTGAGAACGTTCTCTTCAAAATCGCAAGAAAACATCAAAAGAACTGGCTGAAGAGAAGAAAACCTTGTGTTCTGTCGATATATCTGCTCGGACAGTAAGAAGAATACTAGGAGAGAAAGGTCTGAAGCGATGTAAAGCCAGAAAGAATCTGTGGCTTAGTGAAGCCAATCGCAAGAGGAAGCTTGCCTGGGCAAAACCTCACCAAAACTGGACTGCTGAAGATTGGGAAAAGGTAATTTGGTTAGACGTAAGCAACTTTGAGGTAATTCATTTATTGTAAATTGAAATTAACAGTTGCGAAAAATACCTAAAATAAGTTTCAAATGCAAGAATATAATTATTTTTTCGAATTCATTCAAATACCTAATTTTGTACAGATTTCTGGAACTCTTGGAGCAATTTTTGTATTAAGGAGAGAAGACGAAGCCTATCACCCAGATTTTGTTGTCCCTACTGTAAAACATGGTGGGAGAAACATAACGATTTGGGGTTGTATGGGCCTTCGGGAGTTAGAGAAATGTTTTTGTGCGAAGGGAGGATGAATAGCGATACCTGTATATCAATATTTAACCAAATTTTGAAGTCTTCATTTGAAAAAATATTTGAACCTGATGACAGTGCCATTATTATTTTTCAACAGGATAATGCTCCATGCCACGTTTTACGCAAAAGTAGAGAATGGTTCGAAAAACACAATATCAATTTTCTTGACTGGCCATCTCAGTCCCCAGACCTCAATCCCATTGAACATCTGTGGGCCAAATTAAAAATCAGACTTGGTCAACGTAATCCTACAAACAAATACAATTTGTTTGCATTATTAAAAGAAGAGAGGGAAAAATAGTAAAAGAAGATAGTACACAACTTGTTAATTGCATGCCAATAAGAATAATCGGGGTAATAAAAGCAAGTGGTTTGATAACAAAGTATTAATCGTAGGATTAAAAAATATTTATGTTTTAAATGGTTGATGTTATTTTTATTCCCTAATACTTTTATGTATGTACTTTATACTTTTGGCCAAGGCTGTATAGTGCAGTAACTTGTCATAAGAGGAAAACTCCAGAAAAAAAATATGAAGTTTATTTCTCGATTGATTTATGTTTTAGGAGTTCTGAATCCGAATTTCAACTTAGCCACCTCAAAAAAGAGAAGTTTGGCTTGTTTATTAGAGTTTAACGTCCTTATGTACTCCAACTAAGGCAGGAAGGACGGGTTATACTACAGGTCACCAACCTATCCTAGCCAAGGTGGGAAGGTTAAGATTCATTTCGAGGGTCCGCCACGAACGAAATTTTAACCCACCCAGATGGGATTCAAACCCAAGACCTTCTGTACCTAGCAAGTTGAGACCCTTCTCACTCGGCCATCAAGTCCCCAAGTGAAGTTTTGGTCTTCTTAGTTCAAATTGAGTTGAATAGCATGTAGTTTACCATAAAATGTGTATGTATATTCATTTAGTTTTAAATTTTAATTTGCTTCATTTTCGTCTATTTTAATATATTATTATTATTATAAACTATATGGAGCAATGGAAGAGATGAAGGCCCTGTTGAAGCATATTCGACTTGTTAAAATGACAACGCACAATGTAAGATATCAAATTCCGATTCAGTCCGATTGCTCGTCGGATTTCCCCTGTGATAAGGATTAAAGAAAAGATGGATTAACTTACTAACTCTTCAATTAGGCGATAGAAAAGGTTGTCAAGGTGGGTATACACTATGTTCGCAAATTACCAGACCTCCACGCTCCTGCAACCCTTTTAATAGGAACGAAGTACAGGCAAATTGGACCAAAAAAAATGCCAAATCTTGAACTTCAAAAATAAAAAGGTCTGACTGCTGAAAATTGTTCACCACCCTTAGTTCTAAATGTGGTAAAAAGTCTTCCTCGAAATAGCGTCGGGTTTGGGCGGTGGGAGGGGGGAAAGTGTAGAAAATTGTATGTTTTATCTGTATGATTAAATAACTCGGAAACCGTCACTTTTAGCACATTTTATGTTCTGTACATTATTTGAAGCAAAGCAAATTCGCTACAAAGTTGGATCTATTATTTTTTTATAAAATAGTTTTAGAGTTGTGGGGGAGGGAAAAATTGAAGAGATTGGCTGACTTCGGTACGTCGCACAGTGCTTCGAACATAGAGTGAGGGTGGACAAAATTCACAAACCTTCAAAATCTTATAGTAAATTACAAGCTGAACAAAAACTTTCCCATGAACATGGGTCCGCAAATGCACCTATAAAATGTTATGGTAAGATAATTGTAAAAAAGCAAGTTTTTTTTTTTTTTTTTCCTATGCTAGCAAAATGAAATTCTTGGTGCAATTTTTTAATACTAGCGTAAATGTTGCGTTTCGAGATACATTAGGATGTGTTTGAGTTAATGAAGAAGATAAGTAATAAATTGTTTTTTTTTTATCATTATTTTTTTTTTGTTGGAATTAAAGTAAAACGCTTATTTGTTCTAATATTTTTTTATTTGAACAGTAGGCACCTACCCAGATCAGCCCATACTATTTTATATTATTGCTCAGATTAGAGGCGATATTGCTCATCATCAGATGGACGGTTTTCAATTTTCGTCTCCTTTGGGGTAGGTAGCCCCGCAAATGAAACACTATGTATGGTATTTGTTCCAGATAAAATGTTGGTATTATTTTCATAGCTTTTATTAACACTACCATCCAGCATTGTGAACATTTCAAAACTAACCGTGTAAATTTGATTGCTTTCAAATTTAATTTCAAAGGTTTTGAGGTGGCAAATTTTATCTTTCATTGCCGTTTTCTCGTCACGCATTAGATCTGCAGTTTCTTTTTTGAAAATTAATTTTATGGGTTAGCAATATATGGTCGAAGATGAACGCAGATTTACCTTCAAGCAACATTTCCATTCCTCACTTCATCAATTTCAGAGCCACCATAGCTATTAAACAAAATATTCATCAGTGACTGATGCATTTTTAAAAATTTGTTTATAATGGTTATGACCGAAACTGTTATCGATTCCCCATTTACATTTAAGTTTTAACTCATTACCCTTTTCTAAACTTGCAATTTTTAATACGATCTTTACTGTTAGTTGCAGGAGTTCTTGTAAATTTATCCAAGCGCTAACTTCACCAGCGATAATATTATTAGAAAGTAGGGAATGTTTCGTAAAAGTTTTTTACGTAGTTTATAAGTGACTGCAGCTATTTGATGTGATTTTTCGTGGGATATACATTTTTCAGCAAACTGGCCATTGGCCTAATTTTTGCTTTCTCAAAAAAAAAAAAAAAAAAAAAAAAAAACTGTTTCGGCGCAGTTAAAGTTTATTGCAAATCAAAGACTATATACCAAGCAACAAAAATATGCAAAAACTAACAAAGGATATTTGAGGATTTTTTTAAAAGCCTCTTTAAAGTTTGAATAATTTTCAAACTGGCTAACGAAACTTTACACGCATGAAATGAATATAATAAGTGCTCAGCTTACCAATTAAAGTAGTATATTTTAAAATAGATACCTCGACTTGTATATTGCATCGATGAAGAAGGTAATTTTTTACCCAATGAGATGTGAATGGAACAAAATATAATTTGCGGCTAATATGATATAAATCGCAAAACGAAAATACTCCTGAAGTTTTTCGATTGTATTGACTTAAACGAATGTGTAAACAATGAATTAATCATACTAAACAGTTGTCTAAGGTGTATTTAAGAATATCAAAAGATAAACAGCTCAATAAAAAATACTTCGATTTTTTATTTTCGACCATTGTCGAAGCACTGTGCGTCGCATTTCTGCACGAAAACACGTTTGTCGGTACTCTTTTGGCTATGGCTCCGAAACTATTGGTCCGATCCAAAATTTCTTTTTTTTAATCTAAAATTTGTTTATATTTACTATGGAAACTTATATATATACACAGGGTGTCCCGGATTTAAATGGCGAAACTTCAGGAACTTATAGGGGACCGAAAAACTAAGACAAAAAGTCCTTTAGAGATTTGCTCGTTTTTGCTTACTTTTAGAGAAAATCGCAAAAAAAAAAAAACAAGTTTTCATTTTTATACTTATTTATTTACATTTATATTTGTTATGTTTTTTTAAATGTAAATATTGCTCAAAATGTTGTCCTCATACATAATAATTTCTTTGATTAATAATTCCTACTCTTGTAAAGGTAGCTTTATCGGTCCATATAGTTTTTAATGGAAATAAATTATCATCGCGAATTTTGTCAAGAAACCAGTTACTAAAATTTAATCTCTTGACATAATCTTGAACTTTTTGAAGATGGTATGGGTAGTGATTATCACCTTTCAAAGTTCACCATATTGCTTGCCACGATATTGCTAATGCAGCAGATTATAGCTCTTCGGATGCTAGTCTCAGGATTGCTATCGAAGTGGCGTTGGACACAATTTCTTCTCCGATAATCTGCTCTTATTGCTGCCTGGAATTGGTCGCCTTCATTACGTATTAAGAATGACCCAGTCTCTCGTAGTCCATTAAAAGTTAACGAAAAGACTCGTCGATTAGGCACTCTTCCATTTGGAAATCGGCGCGCATACTCCCGCACCGCTTCTAAAGCATTACCGTTACAGAAACCATACACAAAAATCATATCTGCGTATTCAACATTAGAATATGTATGCGGCATTGTATATATATGAAATTTTGATCAAGTCCCATAAAACACCCATCCAGCACAATAAGAAACTTGTATTGATGTGAAATCTTCATTTTTTGTTACATTTCTTGCTATAACTCCAAAACAATTTGTCCGATCCTAAATTTCTTATTCCCGTTACAAAGCTAGTTAAATTTAACATCAGATACCATATATGATTTTTTTTTAGTGAATTTCGTGAAATACCCATGCTACACAGCGGTGAAAACTTTCTAGAATAACAAAAGTCAAAAATCGAGGGTACGATTTTGAGCACGGAACGGTAAGGAATGTAAATCAAGTGTCTAATGGAATGAAAACAAGAACTTCCACTTGGAAATTCTTTGTCTATAGGAAAAAGTAAATAAACTATTTTTAATGTTGGCATCTCAGTTGAGTTTGTTGTAGCACCTAACGGCCAAATTTAATAAAAACTCGACTAGAATGATAAAGTTTTGCATGAAATGTATAATAACCATTTTAAATATACTTTGTTTAATATATAATGACATCTTTAAGCGAAAATAACAAAAAGAATGAACTTAAAATAGATAAATGTACATAATGATTTTATAATTCTTCCGTTTGTATTTAATTCATGCACTCACTGTAAGATTCACCTGCATTCGCTTTGCCGTTTTTGCAGACTTATTCTAATACAACCTAAGAACAATATTTACAAAAATTAGCTATTACTATTTGTAACTTTTTAGTTATGTATTTTTATTTCGGAAAAACGAGGCTTTTCCAAAAGGAAACTTTTTGAAGATTGGCGGAAAACATTATGCTCCAATAAAAATGACAGTGTAAGATAATTCATAATCATTTCGTTGAGGCAAGACGAAGATACTGAAGTAGAGCTGTCAAAAGATTCGTTAAAGGCTATAAAAAATTAAATCTAATAAGTCGAGTTAGTGTAATAATAAATACAATGTCCTGTGGATAAAATATTGACACTGATAAGGTCCAAGTATATACAAACTAAACTGCAAAATTGTTTGTTAGTTAATATTTTTTGTACTAAGAGCCATTAAGTTTCCACCGAATTCTGATACATAGAGCAGATTGTCGAGTCCGCTATTTATCCTATTGGGTAAAAAGTAGACGGACACACTGGAGTCCAGTAACAACGACATGCGAAGAAACAGACAAACAATATGACTGCAGAAAACAGCATAAAATAACATATAAACTGGGCCCAGTTCCATGAATTTCGCCCAGTGAACGTAGCCGGTGCCGGCAAATTTTTACGGGAGCAAAAATTTCAATTTAAAAACAGTTTTTCAAAATAATAAAAAGTTCAACTCCACAGATACAATTAAAAAAAACCGACAAATGGGAGCTCAAAAGTCAAGGTTTTATTGGAATTGTAGCTGTACAGTTGTACTTCTATCTTTATGAAATAGGCCCCTGGTGTCAATTTAAAAATGGGCTCATACGTCATAGAGTGGACCAAATTAATTGTCAAAGGGCCTGGGATCATTAATTGAAGTAGGGAGTTCCCGGTATTCAAAACCTCACGGAGTATGTTAATTAAGAGTTAAAACGGCCTAAAAATGCGTCATTTGACACTTAATTTTGAAAATTTTTCCGGGAATACGACTTTTAAACTCATAGATTGACTGTTTTTCTCACTGAACATATCAAAATTGTCGTATTGTGCTTAAACATACACATTTAGCGTGCATGGATATTTCACGGGTTTTTATCAAAATTCACATGTATGACCTAATTGTAAATTTAATCAGCTTTAAGATGAAAAAAAAATTAAATTTGGGTTCGGACTTATTGTTTTGTAGTTATAGCGAGAAATGTGCCGAAAAAACGAGGATTTCACTACAATACGTATTTCTCAGCGTGTTGGCACGGATGTTTTACGGGACTTGATAAAAATTTCATGTATAAGAGTTCCGATAGTAAATATAAACAAATTTTATATATATAAAAAAAAAAAAAAAAATTTAATCGGAAAAATAGTTTCGGAATTATAGCCAAAAGATTACCGACAAACTTGTTTTTAAGAAGTGCGATTTACTGCAAGTTAGCCACTCTCTTCAATTTGCACCAAAGCTCTAAAATTTTGAGGAAAAAAATGAATAAAACCAAATTGGCTTGCCATTAATAATGTAAAATACACAAAATGTTCTAAAAGTAACGGTTTCCGAGTTATTCAACCAAATAGCAAAAAACATACAATTTTCAAGCCTTATTTCCTAATAATTTCTCTGTACTAACGAGGTTTGAGAACACCACTGCTCCACAGAAGGAACATGTCCGAGTTAGTGAAAAGTGTTACCTACATTTTATTAATTATTTGGCTGCAGATTATAGATCAAAATTATAGGAATAGAGAGCTAAACATAACTGAATTTTGAACCTCGAGAATTATGCGGGCAATACAATTTTTTTTTTTTTTTTTTTTTTTTTTTTTTTTTTGGGGGGGGGGGTGGGACGTCTCCCTGGAACTTAGAATATCTTTAAATCTTGGTAGCACTGTCTATTCAAAAAACACTGTTTTGAAAGGCTATATCGGCTCAGGTGAAGCTCGCCTTAACATTACTATTGCTGGTCACTGGTGATAGTTTTAATAGTTAACTGTATTCTTAACCATCCTGATAGGTACACCTTCCAGTCTTAAACCCTTATCTGAGCTTGATCTAAAAATAAAAAATACATGTTTCCAACATCGAAATATCCATTAATACAGGTGGCACCAACCAACAAAAGGACTTGTATTCTATCACAGACTAAGTAATTCCAATGAAGAGCTTGACGATACAGGATACAAGATTTATAGAGGAATAGTGTGCAGCTTTTATTATTTTCTGAAAGTAAAAATAGGTTTTTCCTGGAGGAAGCTGTAGTTATTGGGAATTAGGAGAAATAATAAAGGATAAACCACTGGAAATCCAATCATAGCAGGATGGAAGGAGTATCAAAGGAGATTAGATCAAGCCTTGGATGGGATTATGAGGGAAGAGCTAAGGAAATTTATGAATATTTAATAAGAATTATAATAGGCAGGGAAGTATAAGGAACCATAAAAGATAAAAATGGAATATCCAGCAACAGCTCATGGATGTCCAATTACCTACAAGATATGATTAAAAAGAAGAAAGCCACTTCTGGCTAAATAAAATGGATAACTCATGTTAAAACTGTAAAACAATGAAAAAAAAAAAAAAAAAAAAAAAAAAAAAAACAGTATATAAGGAACTAAGGTTAGCTTGAAATGAGAAATGGGAGAGATTATGAGCTAATATCAATCATTAAGTAGGATTCAGATTAGCAGTTGCATAGGCTACACTTAAAAGGTATGAGGACTCAGACCACTTTTACCTGAATGGAAAAATTATTTCAATGATCTAATGAATGCGGACAGAGAACCATTGAAGGAAAATAATAGATGGGAGTATGAAGGAACAGAAATTACAATAGATCGGATAGAGGTGGAAGCAGAACTAAAATCAGGATGAAATAACAAAGCAACAGGACCATGTGGAATTAATTTTGAACTATTGAAATACAGAGAACAGTAGCAATGCTTTTGATGAGAATATATAACAAAATACTAGGTCAATGAATAAAATAATGTAACTAATATATGTTATTATTTCATAAATTATCCTTGGTTATTTTTCCTTATGCATCCTCCTTACTTTTATGGAGTCACAATTAACCAGATTTGGTCATTTGAGCCTATCTTGGCCCTATCTAGGTTGATTAATCAAATCCCAAGTGTATTATAATATTGTAAAAAATATTTAGACTTAAAATAAAGCAAAATAACGATAAGAAAAATTTATTATTATGATAAATAATAAGTAGAGGCTGAGTATATCATGAAAGAACTTCAATATGAATGTTTTATTGTGTGTAGAAAATGAGGGTGTGAATATGAATAAACAATATTCTCATTTATAATTACAGATATGCCTCTCACTATTGTTAAATAAACTAAATGATGTCTCATAGTTCATCATAATCCTAGGTTATTTTAATAAAATGATAAGGAAGAGAACTACCAGGAAATATTGAGAAACGTAAAACATTGCTTATTAAGATTTATTAACCTTAGTCTGTAAAATGCTTGCAGCAGAACTAATGATTTATTGCCACACCTTTGGTTTCATAAAAACAATAACATTAATCATCTAGCTTAAAACACTTTGAATAGATAAAGTACATCAAAAATGTTAACCACTGATTCTATTACTTACAAATATTATTGATAAAACTGACAGAAAATTAGATTTTACTATTTATATGACAGTGATACAAAAATAGAACAATACAAATAAATACAAATTCAACAATAATAACATTTAATAGTTATGGGGTAAATACATCACTCCCATTAAAATATCATTAATAAAAAAATATAATTACATTAACTTCCCACACATTATGAACAGTCAATTATACTAAGAGGAATTTCCAACTGTACAATACTTGCACTGTAAGACAGTACTTTTAACACATTCACAGTCTCATTAAAAAAAAAAAAAAAAGAATTAAGAGGTAATCAATAAGTATATGGACTGGCTATTCATTGGTATTTAACACTATCCACTGATGCTTTATAACATCATTCAATGGTAACCTTCTTGAAGGCTCAAGAACAAGAAGCTGTAACAGAAAAAAAAGAGAGGGTTTTAATGCATTATTGATATCGATCATTAAAATTTTTTTTACAGAACTTGACCAATGCCCAAAAACAGGTGGAAATTTTCAAATACCTTTATATCGGTGAATAATAAAGGGAAAAAAAAACCATGACCACTACAACCTATGATTGATTAATGTTTCAGAGCTATGGTAAGAATGCACTGTTTCAAGGCTAACAGTTGTAAAAGGAGTTGATTTGGCTGAAATCATTGTTAACCTCCAGATTTTCCCATTATTAAGGATACTCACTTCGTAGAGGACAAGTGTAATCGAGGATATCTCAACCTCGAGGTAGAGCCACAGCTAAAATATAGAATATAAATTTTCTATATTAACAACCGGACTGGAACCTGGGCCGGGGAGCTAGGAGTCTCAAGTGTCACCCACTGAGCTACCTACTTCACTTCCTGATATTGGTGAATAATATATTTATGGTAGTTATCAATAGAGGCTTATCTACAGAAATGCTTGATGCTAAACCAACTCACATTGATCAAACAACCACAAAACTTGTTGAGATTTTTTTTACCAACATGCTACTTTAAATTTTTTCTTAAGGCCGGATTTTATTAGTTTTTGTCCTTAAGGATACTATTTTTATATGGCGGAAGTACATCCTTAGCCTTACGTATATTAGTTTTCGTTCTTTAGGATACAATTTATGTTTTACTTATTTTTTTTTTTTTTTTAAGGATAATTAATTAATAGTTCTTTATCACAATTTTCTATTTCCAACAAAACAGAGAAGTTTTCAATTCACAACTGTGCAAACAGAATTTAACGTGTGAACAGCATCGACCTGATTTGGCTTGAGCGTGTAAACCGGCCTTTATGAATAAAGTAAAATAATTAGATGGCCTATATAAAAATATTTTAAAAAAATTCTATCCTAACATTTACGACAGTGTTTGGTAACATCTAATCAGCCAACATTACATTACCACAATCACATGATGATCAAATGTTCAATTTTATATCAAATGGAAGTCATAACACATATCGCACATGTATTTCTAAAGTGACACCACTCATAAATCTTTATTTATGATTTCTTATCATGTTTAAGTTAAATTCTCTTCTTTGAAATGTCAAATATGTATCGAATTAACTTCAAACCCCACCAGACATATCTCACTTGCGGTTGAGATTAAAAGATAATTCAGGAGCACTTTCGATAGTTCATACAAGACTGGAAAAATTTTACATTTTTTTAATGTAGGGTTTTGAGTTGAGTCGCTTTATAAATACATGTGCGATATTATGAAAAACACATAAACTAGCAATTTAACCAAATCCCAACAAATATCACAAATTTCCATCTTCTATGTAACAAAACAAAAAAAAGTACAAATCACTTTAAAGGTATATAATTTTGCCATGGGACATTTTTCCTGATACTTTTATTTATGCTTCTGATAAACAACTTGTGCTAATACAAAAGTTTTATATAAAAAAAAGATTCAGTAACTTAGAAGATCAAGATCCTTGAAATAGAGGATCGCAATGACGAAAGAACCATTTAAATTTCCACTGATTTTCATGCCTTTATTAACCTCAGTAGTTAAAGGAATATGGCACTTAAAACAAACAATATTAAACAGTAACAGAAAAAAACCTTCAATGAAAAATTCAATATTAATGATATAATAATCATTACCAATACACCTCTCTCTTAAGGGATATTTATTTCAAAACTACTACACTTCTATAAATATACAGAAACTAATACTTACTTATTTTATAAAGATAATTCATCAATGCTAGAATATTAGAAACTGAAATATCTAAAATCATTTGAAATTTAAAATTTACCTTTTTAATCAAATCACATGCCATAGCAGACATAAATGAAGGAAACTGGTAAATAGCATGTGTGATATTATAATAGGTCTCTTCATAAGTTTTGGCTTCAAATGGAGGTTTTCCTGTTATAAGCTCAAAACAAAGCACACCTGTACTCCATAAATCCACAGTATAATCATGGTTGGTATTTTTGACCATTTCTGGGGGTAAATAATCCAGTGTTCCACAAATAGTCTCTCTCCTGGGTAATTAAAAATATATTTGTTGAGATATAAGATAAGCACTAGCAGATTATGCAGAGGGTAAATTAAAATACAACTATTACCTTGAGTTAGGTGAATGCACAGACCAACCAAAATCTGCAATTTTGAGCTGTCCATTATGACTTAGGAGAAGATTTTCGGGCTTAATATCCCGATGAATAACACCTTTTGAATGACAGTAAATTAAAGCATCAGCAAGTTGCTTGATGATTTCAGCACTTCTAAAATATTAAAAATAAATAAATAAGTACAGAGTGTAATAAGACTATGACCAAAAAGAATCCTTCTAAAGAGTATAAGGGAAAGGAAGTAGTTTTGTTCTAATTTTAACTATTTGGGGGCGGGAGCTAACACTTATGTGTTCATTTGGGTGAACTGCTGCCTGCTGGTAGGGATTTGTATAGTAAACAAATTCAAGCAAGCAGCACACATAGGATAGGCACGATTGGGGGTGTTCTCTGAATTTTCAAGCATTTTTCACTTGTTAGCACAACTTGGTAAAGCTTTCATTCAAGACTTCAAGACAAGAGCACTCACAACAGGGGATCCCTAGGTGAAATTACTTCAAAAATATACAGCATAACTTTAAAAACATGGTGTATAGAAATCCTTCTTTTTTTATCAATTTAAAAGATCCTTATCTTTCTTTATTTTGCTTATAAATAAAGAGATTTTGTAGTTTCTGATTTTTCAACTTTCTGATTTATTCAAATATATTAACAAAGTTCAAAAATATCTCTTATTTAGTTCCCCCAGACTATAATTTAGACAGCAGAGCTAGGGTGTGACCTAAAGGGGAAGATTAAAGGAAAAAAAAAATTGTATGAAGAATTAAATAAGGCATGGATGGATACATTGTACATACATTGAAAATACTTGAGTGGTGGGTGCCTTTTAAGAATTAGTAATTTTGTTCAGCAAGACAAAATAAAAGATAACAACTTTTGGCATTATTTTATTATTTAGTAAGACTGAGACTTACACCACCAAAAGTTGGCTCATGAAATCTCAAAGTATTATTTTGTTTTTGTTTGATTCTTGAAGTTTATAATATAACGATTCATGTGTAAAAAGAATTTTTCCCATGGAAAACATACCTTTTTTCAGAGAATCTTTTTTCAGGTTGTTCCTGCAGCTGCTTATATAATTCACCCATTTTCGCATATTCTAAAATGATGTAAACTCTGCTATTGTCATGAAAATAACCAAATAATCGCAAGACATTTGGATGCCTAAAAAGATAAAATTAAATACCAATAATATAATAAATAAATGATTTTATAATCGGAAAAATAGTTTCGGATTTATAGACTAAAGAGTATGACAAATATGTTTTCGCAGAGAAGTGGAACTGACTGCCAGATGGTCAATTTCTACACTTTTTCCCAACACCATATCTTTGTGAAAAATGGTCTGATTTGGGAGTATTTATTTATTTTTTCCATTTCGTAGATACTAATTTCAGCTACAATTAATATTTGAAGACTTTCTTCGAAAAAAGCTTCATTTTCGTGTTATAGTTAAAAAATGAAAATAACCGGTGTTTTGGGAGGTTTTTTCCAATTAAGTCAGTCGTGGTAGCAAACTTCAGATTTGGATTCAGCACCCCCCCCCCCAAAAAAAAAAAAAAGATCCGTTGAGAATAAAAGTTCAGCAAGTTTTCTTCCCAAACCCTTACTTTACTGGACTACATGTCATTCAAGTTGTTTAAAATATTGTAATTTTTTTTTTTAACATGTTTTTTTTTTGTGCCATTACAGTCAAATATTAAAATTGTATTTCTACACTCTAAATTAATTTCTATTACCTCACATCTTTTTACAATACTCTCCTTAATATATTGTAAACTTAAATGACTGATATGCCCTCAAACTTTCAATTTTCTTTGTGTATATTACCCTAATAGTTTCTTTCCATTTTTTCATTAATTCATTGTTAGAAATTTTTATGCATAATCAAACCAAAATCATTTAAGAGGATTGATACAGTTGCACTGCAAGATCCTGAGACAAGGTCCATGTATGCTACTTTATAAGACCAACAATTTCAATCAACTGACTATGAGAACAGAGATATTTACAGAAATGGAAATGATGTGAGTAGTGAAATAAAAAGTGAAAGGTGTGATTAAAAGGCCTAGAAAGCGAAATTCTGAGTGCAATAATGTCACTGGAAGGTTTTAGTGACAGTATGGAGAGGAATTTCTTTGACAGCAAACATTGAGTTCCATGCTACACACGCCTAGTATAATACAGATTTGTATGTGAGAGAAGCTATTCAGGATAATACGACTTTTATTTTGTAATACCTAATTAATATGGATACATGGATATTCAGTAACTAGCTCGTAGCCCAGATTCAAATCCAGTAGAGCACATGTGGGATAAGCTTTTAAATGAGTGAAACAGCATATATATTGACTTTCACACGCAGTAACATGTGCGAATAAAGAACTAGGTAGAGATGTGAAAGCAGCCAACTTGAAAAGTAGCATGCCTCAAACATTAGAGACTGATTAAACCCAGAGAAAGACCTATTCTGCATTAAAACATATGAATATTCACAGAAAATTTCAGTATAATCTAAAAAAATTAAATTTTTCAAATTAGCTTTGGGTTTTTCCATGATACTTATAGCCCATTATTTACACAACACTAAAAGTGTTTAATATTAATAAACAAATAATTGAAACTTGTAGAAATGATTTTATTAGGGAGGAAATATTAATATTGTTTTTTCTCCAAACCGATCTTCACTGCTCCATACTGAATTCTGCTAGGATAATCCTCATGTTATAAATACAATCCTTCTAATTATTGGTGAAGGCCTTAAAGGTATAGAATAGAAAAATAATTTTATTCTGGGACAAAGTCCCTTAAGAATAACAGATAAGTGCAGGTATAACTAAATTAAATCTGGTTAGAGACATAATGAGATACAAAAGAAAAGAAAAAAAAAAAGAAAAACAATAATACATTAATGACACTATGTACATAGATGATATTTAAATAAAAAGAAAAGAAAAGAAGATAACATTCTACAGATTAGAGGAGATAAAATTAAATGAGAAAAAAATAAATTAAAATGATATAGAAATTTTGGTACAATAATATGATTTGTATGTACAACAGAAGTACCCAATGTTATATTCATGGAAAGTTAAATTTTTATTAACAGGAATCTCAATTATTCCAGAACTGAATCCAGCAATGCAATAATAATTTTTGACTAAGTAGTTAGATAGTTAGCAAGCGTCAGTCTGGATGAGAAGGAGGTATTGGAAATATAAATATTTGAATGTTTTCAGGGATTTAGCTTGTCTGATGTGAGGAGGAATGGAGTTCCAGAGGATTGGTGAGCGGAAAAGGAAGGAGCATTGGAATGTAGAAGTTCTATAGGATGGGGTATACAGATCAGAAAGACGGGATCTCGTATGTGTTGGATTGACTGCAGATCTGAATTGAAGCTTATTGTAAATATAAAAAGGTTGAAGGGTATTGATAATTTGGTATAGGAATGTTCCATGGAAATATTGTTTACGGAAAGTGGGATAGAGCCAATTTAGTTGGGAATAGAGGTGGGAAACATGAGAACGCCTCGGACTACCGAAGACAAACCTGACAAAGCAGTTCATGATTCGCTTCAGTCTGTCCTCGAGAAATGTCCAGAGGCCACCGTAAACCAGACAAGCATAGTCAATGTAAGGGAATAATAAGGAAGAGACTAAAAGCTTGCGGGTTGACTGGGGAAGAAGGTAGGGGTTTCAGTAGAATAATTTGAGAAGGCCTATGGAACGGCGGGAAATTTGGGCAATCTGAGGTTTCCAAGAAAGGGTTTGATCAAAAACAATCCCGAGATTTTATACAGAGGAGTAGAAAGAGATAGGATGATTATTTAAGGTTACAAGAGGGTATTGTGAGTAGGAATTAAGGAGGGAGCTACAGCCTATTAGAATGGCCTGAGTCTTCTTTTCGTTAAGTTGTAATTTATTTAAAGTCGCCCAGGCACTAATTCTGTCCAGATCTTCCTGAACTTTAGCGAAAGCAGTTGATAGCTCTGAAGGGGAGAAGGAGAGATAGACTTGGAATCATCTGCATAGAGGTGGTAGGAACAGTGATAGATTGAATTAGGAAGATCATTAATGTAGGAATTGAATAGGAGAGGAGAAATACTGGATCCCTGAGCTAAGAGTGAGAAAAGAAGATAGGGGTTGGTTTGGTATTTTAACTGCTTGGGAACGGTGAGAAAGGACAGATTGAAACCAGCGGATGGAACTGTAGGAAAAGTTTAATGATTTTAATTTGTAGAATAGGATAGAGTGATCAAGGGAATCGAAGGCTTTAGAAAAGTCAAGGAGTAACAGGACGGTTAATTTTTTATCATCTATTGCGGTAAATATGTCATTAGTGATTTTTAGGAGAGCAGACTGGGTGGAGTAGCCGGGACGAAAACCAGATTGAAGGGGGTCGAGGAGGTTGGATTCTTCAAGGAATTTGGAAATTTGAGATTGAACTAATCTTTCCAAGGGCTTAGAAAGATTAGACAAGATGGAGATAGGGCGATAGCCGTTTGGAGACATGGGGATTAATGTTTTATTTATAGGATGAATTAATGCTTTTTTCCATGAGGTTGGGAAAACTGAATTTTGGAGGGAAAAATTATAAATGAATAGGAGGACTGGTATGATTTCGGGTAAACATAGTTTTATTAGTTTAGTGGGAATATCATCTGCGCCCATAGAATTGGAGTGGCAATTCATTATGGAGGAAATAAGTTCAGAGGGGGAGATATCGGAAAAATAAAAATTAGAATCATTGAATGTAGGAGCTGGTGTTAAATAGGAGGAAGGATAAAGAGAATCAGGAGAAAAGGTGGGAACAAAAAATGAATTTAATTCATCGGGAGATACAGGGTAGGTAGATGAGGATACAAGGGAATCACAGGGTGAAAGTTTACGGAGGATATGCCATTTCGATTTGGGATAAGGGGCAGAGGAGAGGGCTTCACGGTAATAATTGGATTTTGCTTGACAAATCGAGACTTGTGTTGAGTTACGAAGCATCTTGAACCTTTGGTAGTCATCCGTCACCCTTGTGCGTCTGAAGCGTCTTCGGGCTGCTTCTCGGTTTCTTTGGAGCTGCTTTATTTCCGAAGTTATCCAAGGAGCAGGGCGACGACGAACTGAGAAGGATTTGAGGGGTGCGTGGATATCAAGGATATTTAGGAGGTTAGTGGTGAGGATGTTTACCATGGAATCAATCGAGGAGGAGGAGTAAATTTCAGCCCAGTTCTGTGCTTCAAGGTCTGGAAGGATCCTCTCACGGGTTAAGGATTCTATATTGCGGTATGAAATAGTTTTTGGAAGGAATGGAGGTGCTAGGGTATTGTATGATATTTGAATCAGATCATGAGACGAAAGGAAAGGAACAGGTAACTGAGAAGAAGAGAGGAGGTTTTTTGCCGAATCAATGATAAATAGGTCAAGCTAAGTATCGGAGGAGGAAGTATGGTGGGTAGGAGAGAACGGCCCGACGAAGAGATGTAGGGAAAAAAAGAGGTTTTCTGGGAACAATTTATCATATGAGTCAGAAAGGAAATTAGAATTCAGGTCCCCAGAAATAATGACATTAGTACGTAGTTGTAAAGGGAAGTCTCTAAAGATGGGTCAAAAGGAACATGGGGTGGGCGGTAAACTACCACATACAGGAGATGGAGAGTTTTATAGGAAATTTCAACGAGAAGGAACTTCATTTGTGGTAGATCAGTTGGATGTGAACGTTCAAGAATTCGGAACTTGAGGCTTTCATGGACAAATAAACCTTCACCACCGCCCGTCCGGCCATGGTGGATAAGCGTGTAGTTAGGAAGGGAAACTAGGGAAGAGGGAATGAAAGGTTTGAGCCAAGTTTCAGACACTGCGATGATATGGCAGGAATTTTGGGTAAAATACTGTAGGAATTCGTCATAATGAGCAGGTAAGGATTGGGCATTTATGTGACAGAAAGTTAGGACATCGGTCATTTTGAGGGTATGGGGAGAAGGAAGGAATTTGATAGGAAGACGCAGGCTTTCAGATAATTGGTAAGACTCCAATTAAGCGATCTAGTATGAATGATAAATAACATTAGGGAACAATTAGATACTAATAAAATATAACAGAAAGTACTAAATGTAAAAATAAGAATGTAAGAGTATAAAAATAAAAATTGAAAATTAAAAATGAAACAACAAAAGATATTTATTATTTAAGGTATATGTAAACCGCTGCAAATATCTAAATCCCATGTAGGAATCTTTGACCTATGCCTTTGCCAGAGAGATAACGGAGCCTATAACAAAAATAAATAGGAGGGCTCAAGCTACACAGGCCCATTATTGCCAGCTACAATAGTCCTTTATTGATTCCTCTACCTGGCAGAGCCGTGCAGATATGTATGTCCTCTTTTTTAATTTTATCAAATGATTTTGTGAGGTCCACGAAACAGTCAGCTCATTTCCTTTATAGACTTTGTCATAAAGTTAAATATTAAGCATATAGACTTTTATCTTTTCTTATCTCTCTTATTAGTTCTAGTTCTTTACTAGTAAGGATTCTGACATTTCAAGTATTGTTTTCCTTGCCAGATCATAATCCTTAATATCTGTCCAGTGCTGTTATTTCTTCTATTTCTGATTATTGATTCATTTGAGAATAAAAACAATTAAAGAGAAACTCATCAAACAGGTTAAGAGCTTCAAGTATTTGGGGGCCCACAAGGTCTTGACAACAAAATAAAGAAGAGAGTGAAATCTGCTACAAAGATGTTCAAAGCTGTAAATACAAAGTTCTTGAGTAAAAGAAAAGTATCCAAGGATACCAAATTAAAGGTGTCAAAATCCACATTTCTGCTTATATTAACCAATTCCTCAGAACCAGGGTCACTGACCAAGAGGCAAAGAAGTAAAATGCATCAGAAATGAATTTCTTCACGAAAATTAAAGGAAAAACCAGAAGAGACTGAATCTTTAATGAGCAAACCTCAGAATCGAACCAGCACAAAATATTACGGAAAAAACCAAAGATCCAAAGATCGTTTGTAGATGTTCTAAAAATGATAGGAACTGCCTCGCTAGGATGACATATAACACTAAGGTTGATGGAAGGTCTCATATTGCCTTACATACCTGATTGGAAGAAGTAAAGGAATATTTCACAAAACGAGAGGGCTGGAATGGAACAGAATAAAACTGGTGGAAGATCACAGAGATAGGTTAAGACAGTGCTGAATGGCATACAAGGAATGATTGCTTAAACAAAATGAACACAGAATAAAACTGGTGGAAGATCACAGAGATAGGTTAAGACAGTGCTGAATGACACCTCACACAATATAGCAGCATACAAGGAATGATTGCTTAAACAAGGGAGCAAAAATTTGAATTTCTAAAAATGTGCCACTTTTTTTTGTGGGCAAAGAAGAAAAGAACTACAGGGACAACATTAAAAAGTTCAGGGCTCAAGATAAATGCCTTAGAGGTAAAAGAGGTAAGAACATTTGGAATGTGGAGAAGGAAAATGGTATATTAGCAACTGAAATCACTGACACTTTAGGAAGATGGGAGAGGCACAAATGTTCTGCTCTCCCTAATAGTGAATTGGATACAACCAAAAACTCTTATCTATATCCAAAAAGTATTATAAAAATTCTTATACACAAGATGAATGCCAAGATTTGGATATAATTTGGGAAGTGGAAGCTGAAATGACCACTGAGAGAATCAAGTTAGGAAATGCAGCTGGAAGAGACAGTATATCACCAGAATTCGGTAACGGTGGGCTTAAGAGGAGGCACCAAACTGGCTTGACCTGCGCTACACCCACCAGTTCGATGCTTACGCTTCACTTCGAGTTTACATTTATCAATAGCTCTTTCCTATAACCTCACATTTAAACAATCACTTCTACAGTTTCGACTTGGATTGTGTTGTTTAGTGTGTTGTATTGATATTTAGTCTTCTTAAATGTAAGTAAGTGAAACAGAAGTTAACAAAATGAGTTTCATAAAGGATTAAGTGTTTTATCAATTCATGTTTTATTATTTCTTAACAACTTTAAATTGTTAACTTAAGAACATTAATTTGTACATGGATTTGGTGTTTTATATATTTTTATTTGTTGTATCAATTTAAGTGATAAATTTCAGTATGCATATTTTGTGAATGCATTCTTTGTCACCCATAATACTTATTGCCCCAAAGCGAGACAGATTGTAAAATTATTTCAATAAAACATATCGATCTAAAAATAAATGTGAGAAAGTATATCATAGGTTTCATATTTTCTTATTTCCACTTCCCTTGAGAAAATATAGCAGAAATTAACATCATAACTTTCAACAAGGCTCTGTCTTTTATTATATAATCCCTTATAACATGGAAAATGGACAATGTGAAAATAATCACAGATCAAGAGGTAAATGACATATTATATAATTGTAAAACTATTGGTGTAATGTTTTAGATTAATGTATTTTTAGAAGCCTGGTGATGGAGCATTTTCTCCGAAACATGTAGCTACAAATGTTAAATAAATACTTAAGGATTCTGTCTTTATATTTTTAATTTGTTATTTACACTTCCCTCACATCACAAAGTTTATCAAGAATTAACATTACTGGTGGTTTAGCATTATATTAATTCTGATTTAATATAAAATTAATTCAAAATTGATTTAGTATCTTATATTTTGACATTTTCTTATTTCCACTACATTATTTTCTTATTTTTCATTTTAATATCTTAAGGTAAACAGAAGTTAATATTACTTTGAACAGGGATTTAAAGTTTCTCCGTAAATAAATGAGAATAACCTTTCCCCTCGAAAAGTAGCGACTAAAACACCAAAATAAATCGGAAGAAGGTAAGAATCGATAAAAGGTATTCTAGGGGTTGCCTCCTCTTAACCCGACCGTTACCCAGAATTCATTATGAATACTGAAATGGAGAAAACTCTCTTTAGCATGATTTTGTTCAATGGGTATGGCTAATTATAGCTGCATCTTATGTTTTTTGGTATGTTGATGCTGTATATGACCATTAAAGTTGTCTAAGGGATTTTTGTTGAGTAAACTCAGGTTTTTAGTAATTTCAAATTATGTAAAAGAAATGTGATACTTCATAGCTTTTCAAATGTCTTGTTAAATGTAAATCTAGTTACTTGCTTTTAACAAGACTCACCACCAACCATGGTGCTATGAACACAATCAGCCTTCTGACCTATCAAAGCATGCCTAACCAACATATCCAGTCAGAATGCTGGGCCCAGGTTGCGTCCTGATTCTTCTAGGGACTCCTCTTCTTAGTCTAGATCTATGAATCAGGCTAGAAAGGTGCCACTAATCATTTAGCAAGACCAGAACGTCTTATCCTCTTTAATAAGCCATAAAATTGTAAAATCTACTCAAACAATTTTTACTATACATGTGGTCCAGTAACTTTCAATTTCCAAAGAAGAAGTATTATTCCTTTAATAAAAAAGACATATAATCTTTATTTCGGATGCCAAGTTGGTGACCAGGACAGCATGTGGGCCCCTTGTATATACTGTGCCTCCTGTGTTACATTATTTTGTGGCTGGATTAAATTTTTACAATATCATTATATTGATGTTCCTATTGTGTGGAGGGAACCCTAATCACCTGTCAATATACTGTTATTACAGCATCTCAAAAGTCACAGAAATAACAAGAAAAGAATTCCAACCTTCTCTCAGTTATTAGGCCTATGCCTTACAATGAAAATCTGCCAATATCAGTGCCACCTGAAGGTTGGAGCTTACATTCAGAAAACAGTAAGGATGATATAAATTTGAGCAAATAATATTAATGACCCATATTTTGGTGGGGCATCTTCAGAACCTCATAGAATCAATCAGTCTGGACATAATGATCTAGTTTGCGATCTTAAGAAGTAGAAAAATCAAATGGAGTTGTTGGTGTCAGGATTAAAAGGTTGGAATCTACTTGATAAGTGAACAAAATTATCTTTATATCATAAACAGGAACAAGACTCCTATCACTTTTTCTTTCATGGTCATTTAGAAATTTGCACTAGATATTGACTCATTACTGGTTGAATTGGGATATCAATATAATCCTAAGGAGTGAAGGCTGTTTATAGATTCAACCAAATTTAGTTTAAAATTTGTTCGCTATCATATTGAAAATGAGAAATCTTTGATCTCGCTTACTTATGCAGCCCATATGAAAGAGACATAATGACAACATGAAGATATTGATTGCTATGTAGCACTTTTGTTAGGTCGTTAATTAGGATGTACAAGGATGGGATAGACTAAGAAATGAGATGACCAAGGAACAATTACATATCCTACCAATAAAAGAGATGCTGGAAAAGAGCTGAGGAAGTTTGGACATGTGGCTACAATGAACCCAAGCCGAGAACCACAAAAATTTATGGATGTCAGACAAGGAACAGAACAACAGTTAGAGCCTGACTCGGATATAAAAGTAATAAACATCCAGATTGGGCCAAGCTAGAGGCAAGACTAAGCAAGAGCTGAAGATCCAAGCAGAGGATAGAGATAGAAATTCTGGGTTGATAAAACTCAACACTGAAAGAAACGAAGAGTTAAATAAAGAAGATTCGACGTCTGACAGTCATAAAGCCTGGCATATCAATATAGCAAAATACTTTATTTGTATAGTTTCAACAATAAAATAATCAATGAATAATATCTTATCAGTATTAACAACTTCAAAAATATTACCTCAGGTGTGCTTGAATTTCAATCTCACGTCTTAGCTGATGCTCTAATTTGGCCTGGGTAACTTGGGATTTGAAAATAACTTTTAATGCTACAACATATCGGGACTTCTTTTCTCGTGCAAGATATACACAACCAAACTTCCCTTTACCTAAAGCTTTTCCAATTTCAAAATTATCTAACGACCATTTTTTCTGAGCTCTGTAAAAAAATTAAAAATAAACAGACTATATTATAAAGTAAAGTATATAATTCAAATACTAGGCCCTCTAAGTTTTAGCTAAAGGAACATAAGAAAAATAAATTAACAAGATGAAGTGTCAAGACTTACTCAATATCTTCTTTCTTTCCACTTATATCAGTGTCAACTTGATTACTTGTAGCAGATGAAATAGAAAAATTACCATCATTTTTATTTTTTGGCCATGTTTTTGGGGGACCAGGGGGCAAGGGTGGTCCCATGACAGTGTCAGAAGTTTGTTTATCATTTTTTTTTGGGCTGACATCATAATGACTACATACTGATTGCTCACAGCTTTCAATTTCCTTATTCTTTAAATCATTCGTCTCAGTATCAGGAAGCGACTGTTTAACATTAGAAGAAACTAAGGAAGATGGTAGATTGCTAGATATGGGGGCACTACTTGGTTTTTGATCACTTTGAACACTATTAGGTTTGTTTGTATTTTTAAGTTGAGGTTTTTCTATTTTAGAAGCAATAGTGGAACGGATATCTTTTTGAGTGTTAAAGGAGGGACGTTTTAAGGAAGTTGCTGGTTTTGCTGAGGCAACTGTTTTTATTAAAGTGGGCTGTAGAGGTCTAGATAAACCAGAAGCTTTTAAAGGTTCTTGCTTAACAATTTCTGTCTTTTTATGCAATGCATTAGAAGGAAATTTTTTTTTAAATCCGTTATCACCAGTAAATTGCTTGATCGCATTCAGTCTTACATTTTCTAATCTAGCCTTAATCTTGTCTTGAGAATCAATATTACCACAAGAGGGTGAATTTTGGGATAACGGAGTCCTTTGCAAACTATTAGATCTCTTAACAGTTGGCTTTTCTCCTGAAACATCAATTAAACTATAATTTATACTATATAACTTCGTAAAGAGAGAGAAATATAAAAAGAAATACCAGCTCTAGTGGAAGATCTTGATCTAGAAGCTGGTTTATCTAAACTATTTCTAACAGGTAAGGCCTTTTCATTATCGGAGTTTACACAATTATGAATAGACACTTTTTTAGTTTGTCCAGGAACATAAAATCGGTTTTCTTTGCCTGACATCTGAAATAAATTAAGTCACGTAATTATAAAAGTAAAAAGAACAGCAGTGTCACTAACTAGTGGGAAATATAATCCGTTTACTTACCACTGCTTTTAAGTTTGATTAAATAATTCTAAAAAAGAACAGTTAACACTTGAAGGATTAAAAAGTAAAATCACAATACTAAACGGACTTGAGGGTGTAACGGTTTCGCCTGTTCAAACTTGATGGCGGTGTAGTAAACTAAGATCAAAAGGGTCGAATATAAGATCGAAAATTCATGATAAAAAGTAAAAAAAGGTTGATAAAAAATAATATAGCGCATATGTTGATAAAAAAAATAGATTAATTTTTAAATATATTTTTATATATTTTCAGTTGATGATTTGGATTTTTCATATTTTTGTGTCATGACAGACAATTCAGGCAGTTATGGAGAAAATGGTGGATGTGATATTCTAGTTATATTATAGTTATTTGGGTATCTTTAGTGTTTAGGATTTCGTTAATTATAACAATTTAGGTAGATACCTTTGTTAGCAACATATAGTTTTAAGTTTATTATTTGGCCTATTGGTACCCCTAGGAGTAGATGGTACAGGGTAAATCGGCTCCTACAGTTAACATTAGTCATACGTTCCTGATAATATTAAATTTTTAGTATTAACAATAATAACTATTTATCAGGTATGTGTGATTAGTAGTGAGGGGGTTAATGTAATTGCGTATGTACATTTGATTAAATACAATATTATTTTTATGAATTTATTTTATGTATTTACTTTCTTACATTGATTAAGGGTTTATTATTTCTTTTACTCATTGGTTTCTGTTGTTGATTTAATGGATTCCTACTGTGACAATAACATTTTTTTAACTATTTCTTGTATTTATCTGCTGACTTACGGGGTTAAGAGTCTTTTTTCTTTTGTTTTGTTTTTATCAGTGGAATTCTACCTTCCTTATAGCAAGTGAGGAGGTAAAATTTGTCACTATTCCCAATCTTGTGTTATTTTCTTTAATATTTTTAAACATATTCTATCCTGAATTGTTGTAGCTATTTTCTTTTAATAAATGTTTGTAATGCTAGTTCTTATGTGTTGATTAACATTTAGTAATAGTTTCATATGCATTTGTGACTATTTTTACAAAACGCATCCTAGTTATTTGAAACTTTGTTTAGGTGTATCAAAATGATAGACATCACTATTAAAACTTTAGATTCAAGAAATCATGTTTTTTCAGTTGAAGATGAAGTAAGTTTAATAATTTATTATCTATTTTAGAATAGTTAGTATACAGTTAATATTGCTTCAATATTTTCAGAAACCCAAGTCTAATATAGCCATATAATTATTAATCATTATTAGTTCTTTTTTTTTTTTTTAAATAACATTGAAAATAAATTGTTTTATTATTAAACTGATAAGCTTGAATGAACAATGTGTTTGTTTCATATACTAGTGATATAATCACTTTGGCTATTATGAAGAGCAAATATAAATGGTATATAAACAATGAGTTCATGTTAATATCTCTTAATAAAGAAGCTATTTAAGCAAATTGATGTCCATTTCTGTTACTAGCTCCTCTGATAAGGTGAACCAACAATTCTTTGAATGTATCCCACCTATGATTACCAGATTATAACCTTAATAATTCTGATTTGATATTCTGGTTTCTTATAATTGTATATTCTTACAATTGTTTTGTTCTGAAATGAGATCTTCAATATATTTTAATCACTACTCCCCTTTTTAACTGAGGTTTTATAATAATTTTCATTAGCATATTTTCTTTATATACAATTAATATGTTTAGTACATCTGTTCTGATAGAGGGCTAAATTATTGTCTTTTTAATTTTATTTTACTTGTTTTTTACTACTAGATATAGTTCTACGACTAATTTTTTTAAATCAACTTGATTCCTTTAAAATGTTATCTAATTATTTTTCTATGAAGTATTTTATTGCTTATGGAGAATTAAAGAAACTCAACTCAAAAATGTTTTAATTAGAAACAATTTTAGATCCATGATAAGGTTTATGTTAATCGAAACCTTGAATTCTTGGTCAAGTTGCGCACTGTCTTCTAATACGTCATTTATTTTTGCCCAACATTGGGAGGATATTTTATGGAATTAATCATAAAAGGAATAAATGGCACATATCATATGGACAGTTGGACCATTAGTAACTACCATCAGTTTTTTAATTTGGATATTAATGTGTGTCTAGTTAAATGATTTTTTTTTTTAATTTCTGTTTATTTGCTTTATATATATATATATATATTTTAATTTATATTGTTGTTAACTTATTTGTCCTTTTATTTTTCTTTCAAATTCTAATTTTCATTTTGTGTTACTTTCTTTAAAAATATTTTTTTAAATATTTGTCCTGTAAATTGTTTATTAGATCATTGAACATCTTATTTCTTTTTTCAATATTTTTATTACATCATATGTTTTAGGGATTTGGTATATATGACCCTTGAAGCATTTTGATAATTTTTTTTTTTTAATAAAAGCTACCTGGAAATGTTGACTTATGATTAGTATTATTCATTTGATACTTATGAAGTTTAGATGAGTCGTTGAAACATGAAACTCGGATTATTAAAAGATACAATATTTTATTTTGATCGTCTTAAATGAATTTTTAAACAGCTACAAAAGAAAGTCATTATTTTAAAGCAAATTACTCTATTCTACTATTTATTTTTGAAATAAATTATTATTACCATTTAGACATTTATTAAACAATTAAATTTTGTTTCATTTTAGAAATAGTATGACTAAGTAGGTTTAAATTTCAACTTTTCTTATTTAATATGCTTTTAAACTAATACTGCTTCATTTTTAGTTAACTGTTAAACAATTGAAAGAACGCATTGCTGAACCAGTTAATGTACCTGTAGAATCACAAAGATTGATATATTGTGGTAGAGTTCTTGTTGACGAAAAGAAGTTATCTGAATATGGTAATATACTTTTACTAACTTACCCTTTTTTGTATATATATTTAAATTTATATTAGTTATAATATTATTTTTGAATGTGAATTGCTTGGATTGGATGAGCTGAATAACATATTTTGAAAAGGATTTTTCATTTATTTTCTTATGTTAATGTTATATTTATGATACATTATAATATGTTGAATTATAAACTTATAGGAAAGATGCTTTAGTTGCTGTTATTAATTTTTGTAATTGATATTGCAGATGTTCATGGCAAGGTTATACATCTTGTACAACGTGCTCCTCCCTCAAGTAATAATGATACTGCTAACTCAGGAAGTGAAGGGAGAACAAACACTGCCCCAAGACGTGGTCCATTTCGTACTATTATTGCCCCTAGTGGTAGAATGGATGGGGCAAGTGGTAATGCTATGTACCTGGGAGCAATGGCTTTTCCAGCAGATCTCATGGATGCCCAAGGTACTTCCATTAGTTTTTATCATATGTTTAATTATATTATATATTATACATCCTTGGAAATGATTCTTATTTTCAAACTTCTTCTATGTTGTATCTTAATTTTTAGGTATTTCGATGCCACAGCCTCGCCACAGATTGTCACAAAGCAGGCTATCAGTGGCGCGTGCTATGCTTCGAAGAGCTCGCTACACTCTCATTAATTTAGAAAGTCCTTCTCAGTCAGACTCTTTGCAAGAAATAAATGCTAATAAGTAAGTGTTAAGTATTAATACAATTTTTATTAAATATTGAATTTATTTAGTCAACTATCATAACATTTATATTAGTATATGGTCACCCACTAGCATACCCAGTCACGGCTTCGCCCGCTCTCATAAATAAAGAACTGATTATTTTAACTAATCATTGAATTTCATCCGTTTACCGATAAAAATCTTGCATTGAAGTTTGGAATTTAGCATTATTTATTCAGTGATATTTTCACGCATGGCAGTAATTTTTATCCTGGTTAAAATTGCATTGATTGGGTGTTTGAAGAGTACGTAGAACATAATTCGGCAGAAATGATTTTACCAGGTATGCAAGTTTAAAATGTCGTTTATTTCTTAAAATATATACACAGTAATTTAAAAAAAAGTATAATATATTTTATTCAAAGTACTGACCCTCGCTTTCTACACATTTTGTCCATCTCTCGGGCAATATATGGATACCATTCCAAAAGAATGCTTCATCTTTATTTGAAATCCATTCATCGAGCCATTTTCGTACGTTTTCGAAATTGTTGAAGTGTTGCTCCGCCAATGAGTGTCCCATCGATGAGAAGAGGTGATAATCAGAAGGCGCCAGGTCAGGTGAATACGGCGGGTGGGGTAGGAGTTCCCAACCAAGCGAAGAAATCGTTTCCTTAGTCAATATGGCTGAATGTGCAGGAGCGTTATCATGCTGAAGAATGACTTTGGCGTGCCTGTGAGCCCATTCTGGGCGTTTTTCGATCAATGCGTGACTCAAATTGATCATTTGTTGTCGGTAGCGCTCGGTATTGACTGTTTCGCCGGGTTTGAGAAGCTCGTAGTAGACTACTCCCTTCTGATCCCACCACACACACACAGCATTATCTTCTTCCCAAAACGATCCGGTCTTGCACTCGATGTGGATGGTTGTCCTGGCGTTACCCATGATTTTTTTCGTTTGGGATTCTGAAAATAAATCCATTTTTCATCGCCAGTTACAACTCGATGCAAAAAACCCTTTCTTTCGTGGCGTAAAAGCAGCATTTCGCACACAGTTTTTCGTTTTTTTTTTCCATCTGTCGTTCGTCCAATTCATGTGGAACCCATTTTCCAACCTTTTGAATCTTTCCCATAGCTCTCAGGCGATCGGAAATGGCTTGCCTAGTGACATTCAACTGTGTTCTGCCATCATTTGTTGGGTTTGGGTATTGTCTTCGTCTAATAAAGATTGCAATTCGAAGTCCTCAAACTTTTTTGGTCGATTTTCTCGTTTTTGATCAGTAACATCAAAATCACCACGTTTGAAACTTTGAAACCAACGTTCACATGTCCTGACGGTTGGAGCAACATCGCCATAAGTCTCAACAAGAATTCGATGACATTCAGATGCCTTTTTCTTTTGATTAAATAAGAAAATCATGACATGCCGCAAATGCTCTTTATTTGGCTTAAAATTAGACATTTTTAACACCAAAAAGAAAGGTATGATACGTCCACGTAAACGACTTAAAAACAACTGACTTTTGTAAACAAATGACTAACAAACAAAATAGCGTTTAGAGATAAGCAAATCCTTCAATAGGCTAAGAGCGCATTCTATTGGAATTAAAACGACATTTTAAACTTGCATACCTGGTATCAATCCATCTAGTTGAATTTTAATATCTAACCATAAAAGTATATGACAGTTTGGCAAACCTCGTTTCTGACACTACAGACTATACATTTTAATTATTATTATAGTAAAATTTATTATTATAAACATTCCTAGAACTACTAAGATGTACTTAAAACTTGGTACAGTTGGGTTTAATAGTTTTACTATTGCAAACTCTGTTGCAGAATGGCCACATATCGGTCGATTTTTAAACTGCACTGGGATCCACACGTCGCTCCATACATTTATAGCTTTTTTAGTAACCATTGAATTTGATTATGCTTGAATTTTCTATCATAAGAAAATGCTTGAATTTTACGATTCACCTGGAATTTTGTGAGATCATAAGATTATCAACAAATTTATTTAATCATCCTCAATTGAGACTTTTATCATAAATATGATGTCAATAAAGCTTTATTATTATTGTTATAATTTAAATGACAATGATAATTATATTTTTTTAATATTTAATTTAATAATACATTCAATGCATGAGATATTTAATTAATTCAATTTAATTTAAAATTCATAATATCTTAAAACAAATTATGGCTTGTCATGAAAGATCAGATAAGACTTTTAGTGCGGCCATTCGGTATTGGTAGTGTTAAAGCATAAAAAAATTTCAATCTTTTCTAAATACCTTTTCACAAAATATCTGTTGAACTGCAGTCGGGTTTAAAGAATAACTTGTTTTAAAAAAATTAAACAAACCTTTTGTTACCATATGACTGAAAATATGACCTGTAGCTTTAATAGAAACAAACATACAGGGTTTCAAACTTTCGGAATTCGCTCAAAAAGTGGTGGAATTTCAATTTATTTATTTATTTTATTTTTTTGTGATTTTTGCTCAAAATTATGACGTTTAGAGAAAACTTAATAAAGATCAATTTTACTATAAATATAAATAATATACTGTGATAGCACAATTAGTGTTACTCCGGCCAATGCTTCTAATTATATTTGTATAGTATTATGCTTGTGTACTAAAATCTGATACATACATCCTTAAGTTTAAGAGAATTTCTTATTAATTGTTTCTAGTGATGATTTGCAAGGAAGTATTGCTGCTGTTGCCCAAGCAGCAACAACTGCTGCATTTGCTGCTGCTGTCAGTGGAACAAGCAATGTTGGTGTTCAACATCCTCCCCCAATCATAAATATTGAAGGTAGAATTATGACAAAAGTATTTATATTTACAGAAATTTTTATTTTTAACTTCATTTTATGTTGGTCACTGTAATTATGTTTAGAAAATGCCAAAGATTTGTCGTATTCTAAGCCTAAGTAATTAATAGAATGTGCCCGAAGGATTGTGGTTCCATTTAAAAATATGTTCTGAGTTATGAATGGTCTTCTTTTAGTGAATATAATGGCTTATGGTTTTGTTACATTTACTAGAACATTCCATCTTTCAAAATATATAAATCAGTTTTCTAATGTTTTGGATCCAGAAGGAGGATGTATTAATTGTGGTGTTGTCATCATACTGTGATCGTTCTACTGGATAGAGGGAAGTTCTGAGGTTCATTGGATAAATAAGGTAGGAACCTTGAGGGACACCAGCTGAAAGGTTGTGGGTTGACGAGTTGTTATTGTTCATTGTGATGAAGAAGGATCTATTGTTAAGATATGATTTAATGATGTGGATAATACAGGGTTGAAATGTAATCAAACCACTTGAAATACCCATGCCAGCACGTTAAAAACCGCATACTGTCCCCCAGGGGTGGGGAATTTTCAGTATGTTCACCTACTCATTTTCTAAATGTGCACTTTTGGAGGAAAAGAAACAAACCTGGATTTTGAATTATGTCTGCTGATGCGATGCCCCCTCCAAATTGTGGCAGACTAAGATTTTTGTCATGTAAGGAGTATATGATTTTTTTTGTGCTTCAATTAAATTGTCTTGGTTATATTCCTGGCATATGTAGCATTGAGTGATTTATTTTTACCCATCAAACTGACATTGTATGAATCACCTGCTATTTCATTGCTATTGTAAGAGAGGGAAAAAAACTCTGAACTTAATTCCTTTTAATCAAGGCCGATTTATCTGAGGCTGGATAAGAGGGCTCATTATTATTATCACAATGTTTTAGTAATTTAGAAAGAAAATTTAGAAACTTATGTCATGGTTGATCCTTACACAATTGATCTATCTTGCAAAAAATGTTGTACTAGCTTTGCCTAGATTTTATGAACAATGATTCTTATGATATAATTAAAATTAATTTATACAGTTAAAATTTATTTTCACTAATAATTTTTATTCAGCCACTGGGACAGATGGTGAAATGCAAGCCGAAGATGCTGAACCTACACCAGAAGGTAACAGTCCAGATGAGTCACCTTCTGGAGAAGAATCAGTTCCGTAAGTTTTTGAAAAAAATACTTTTTTTCTGTTTCCTGAGTCAGGAGTAAATATTGCTTTCTTTTAAACCAGTAAAATTAATTTAGTTTTAATTGATTTATTTTCTTTAAAATGTCCATTTTCTTTTAAAATTTACATAGACTATCCAGGTAACCTAAAATAGAGTGTATGAACCTTATGCGGAGATAATAATTTACATATTTATATAAAACTAATTTAAAAATTAAATTTTATTGATTTTATCAAGTACCATGTATAATCAGTTAGATCTGGTAAAGTTGCAGGAGAAACAATTATTAACTTTTATCTTCCGATTGGAGGAATAATGTATTGGCAGTTATGGTTTGGTTAAATTTTATTTAGTGTTCAGAAGACTTACTGTTGAAATTGATGTTCACAATTTAAATGCAATTGTTTAAATGGATCGCTAATCTAACATTTCTTGCTTAAAATGTTAATTATTCTTGAAAAAGTAATAATATCTGATCTACAGAGGTAATAGAAGCTTTGTAAATATCCATCACACCATCAGCTGTTCATTATTCTGTATTTTTATTTACCTTTTACTGATAAGGAAACTTCAAATGGCATAGCTTTTGTTCACCTAATTTTAATTTATTTTCCTTTAATTATATTATTTTTTTATTTATTTTTTTTAGGAATGCTACTGATGAACCGACTGACAATGCACGTAATGGCAGATATAGATTTCCTGGTCCAGTCCATATGGCAGAATTAATAGCATATATAAGGGATATTGAAAGACGCCTTTCACCACATTTAGAAAGGTTTCATGATCTTGTTAGACATGACCCTGTTTTAGAAAATCCAGTAAGTTTTGACTTCTTTAATTTTAAATTAGTGTTTGGGGATATGTGAATTATATATTCATTACCTTGATTTTTTTTCACATTTAATTCTGTTGAAGCAATTGAAAATTAATTATTTTTTCTATTAAGAGGTCATTTGCATTTGGACATTTGCTCCCCCCCCCCCCCCCCCCCCCCACTCTTCAAAGTTGATTAGCTTGTTAGCCATCTTGCCCCACCAAGAAACCAATGATTTCAAAAATTTTTCCTTGTTTCAAACTGATGGCTTGATAAATGTTAGCAACATCTTGCAGAATAAGGATTGATTTTTACACCAAGAAATATTGAAATGATTTTATTTAAAAATTTTTCCTTGAAATTTCAAACTGATGGCTTGATAAATTTTTTATATGTGAGAATAAGGAAAGGATATGTATTAAAGATGAAATTTTGAAGGTGATAATGCCAGGGTCATTCAGGAAGAGAAGTAAGCTGGGGTGTATGGGCTTACAGAAGAATTTAGCAAGCACAGAAAATTGAGTTCGAGAAGCCTTACTGCAGTTTATATTATAGATTAAATCTATTTCCTTAAAATAGGGTTTGGTTTTTCCCCATTCTTTCATGTTTTATTTACTTATTTTTTTCATTCCATTTATTAAAATATTAATTAATAAGTGTAACATTTACTTTAAAGTTAAATCCTTATCGCGATGCTATAATGTGTATTATGCAATTTAGATGATTCAAAATGATAGATAAATGTCAGGTGGAGCCAGTTAGTGATGGGTGGTTCTGGATGAAACTGAACTTAGAACTGGTTCCAGCTTTTAACCTGTTTGGAACGAAACAAATCACACAAGTTTTTCATTTTACCTGGAACAAAAACCAATGCCAAATGATATCTCGTTTTGTTCCCTCAGTATAGAGTGTATTAGGTTGATGCAAAAATAATGCAGGATTTTATTTCCGTTTCATTATTAATTCCAATTGTGTAAACAAAACTAATCCACAATGCTAAGTTATACACATCATTTTAAAGCCTATTTATCTCTCTTACTTTCCTATATAATCCTTTTTTTTTTTTTTTTTTTTTTTTTTTTTTTTTTTTTATAAACATTTATTCAGTCCATTCAGTGCCTCCAGACAAAATGACGTCTAGGAGCGATTTTCAGCAAATTTACTTGTATGAGTTCAAACTTGGTCGAAGTGCTGTGCAAAAGGCTCGAAATATTAATGAAGTTTGGGGGCCAGGTACCATTAATAAATCAACGGTGCAGCGATGGTTTCAAAAATTCCAAAGTGGAAATTTTGACCTTTCAAACAAAGAAGGTGGTGGCCGTTCCTCTGCTATTGACAACGACCAGTTAAAGGCAATAGTTGAAGCTGACCCCGCCAAAACTACTCGAGAAATAGCAGAAGAACTTGATGTGGGTCAGTCAACAATCGTACGCCATATCAAGGCAATTGGAAAAACAATCGATGTTTTTACTGAATACCATAAACCTGCATTATTTTTGCATCAACCTAATAGATTGCATCTTTCGTTCCATTTCACCCAAGGTCGTTCCGATTGCTTTCTTGGTCACCTCCATCACCCTACCATCCCGCGCTTGGGCATCTTTAAAATAAACTGCTTTCTTTGAAATTTTCTATTCTACCAATAGAGCTTGGCTTCTTCTTTCAGATTCAGAGAAATGAACCACACAAGGTTATACGGCATATGGAATCAAATAATTTTTTCACTATTTGTTTAAAAGCTAATGGAGCTGTCACAAGAATTTTCGCTCGATTGTGCACTATACTTGAGCCTTTGAAATAAAAATAAGAAGACCCTCATCTCCAAAATATTCCCTACAGCGTCAGCTCTAGGGACATATAGTATGTATATACGTCGGCCCTTCACTAGTATGTATTAGATCAGGGGTCTCCAAACTATGGCCTGCAGGCCAAATCCAGCCCGCGGCAGCTACACGCTGCACCCTTCAGGTGCGTTTACACTTGAACTTTCACCCCGAATCAGCCTGATCTGATAGTTGTCGGTAACCCAAAGTGAGCACGCAGTCGAACACAGTGGCTCATTATTGTCATTGGGGTGTGTTTACACATATGGCTTATATAAGCGGCCTTGTCTCTCAGCGCACTAAGGTCATCCCATGCAACACTCTCATTTGCTCTGTTTTAATTAACTTATGGCTCTGAAACCTGGACCACTACAAAGGCTAATAAAAAGACCTTATTTTTGAAAGGAAAATCCTCCATAGAATATACGGGCCCACATTTGAAAATGGACAATGGAGAAGGCCTAGTAATAGAGAAATCTATAGTCTCTATGACGGACCTGATGTAGATATCATCAAGGCAGGGAGGTTAAGATGGACAGGACACCTCGTGCAGATTTTGGATGGGTTAGTGCCAAAAAAAATTCTAATAGAACAGATACCCGTCCGACGCAGAGTTGGAGGATCCAGGTTATGGTGAATGGACTGTGTGGCAGGGGATTGTAGGTCCATAGGAGTGCGGCATTTCAGGACAGAAACACAACAACAAGTAACCAAACAAGTAAGCCAAGACTCGCTTGCGGGTTGTTGAGCTAAATAAACTTAAAATTTAAACATGAAAAGCAAAATTCAATGTGACCTGTATGAGAGGCAGAACTATAATGAACCTCTCAAGGTAGGTGGGGAGTAAACCCTGCACCACTCTCATTGGCCCTGACCAGCCACACCCAGCTCCCTTCACTTTTACCCAGTTTTAAGTGCCATCTGCAAGCACTCAGACGATAACTTCCTTTAAACATCATCTATTTCTTTACCTTCTCAATTACCAATCTTGCGAACTTATATAAAATATGAATATTTTTGTCATATATATTATAATAGTATACGTTAAGTTGTATTTTTTTTTTTTTGTAACTCATAATATAAATATTAATCAATTGTCATAGCCAGACGATTGCCCTATGTATAGAACCCATGTTTTATTCATAGTGGATAAGCTGTTCCAGAATAAAGTTTATTTTCTTCTTTCTTCTGTCTTCATGCTCCAACAATATAATAATGAACATATATTCATGCCGATGATTCATTTGGTGATCGTTGTATGCAAAAGAAACCCAGGTTTTAGGATTTTTCATCTTTCTATTTTAGTTTCTATTTTCTGCCTCGTTTCCACACTAGTAAATTATAAATAAACAATAAGCCATATCAAAATACTGTTACAAAGATGTTTTTGAAACACAAAGATGTTTTGTTGAGTTACGCACTACTACTACAGCACCTCTATTTGCGTTTTAATACGTCAATTACTGCCATCTAGAAGTGAATGGAATACACCAGAACTTCATAACGTTACAGTACAATTCAATAGTGTTGAACTAGCGAATTTAGCAAGTGTATGCAGGCTCAGGGCACGTACTCTGAGACTAACCTAGAAATTATAGGTACTGACAGGAAAAGTAATGAACAGGTGTTGTCCCGCGGAACCCTTGGAAGTAATCAGTATGGCCCGAAGGCTGAAATGTTGGAAACCCCTGTATTAGATTAGTCAAACTGATGTGGAATGGAACGGAAACTGGAACTAGTTGCAATAGTGAAACGGAACGTAAAATCTCATTCCGCTTTAAAGATGGAATGGACCTTAAGTTTTGTTAAATATTCAGATCCTCTATTGAGGTTAGTATTATGTATACTAGTTTGATTGAATCACAAGCAGAAGTCTTAAGATTTTTTTTTTTTTTATTCTAGTACTAAGGGTTGTCTAACTACTTTATTCCAACTTATTTCTTAATCTGCATCTGTCTTGCATGAAATAACAATATAAATTTAAAAATTAAACGATAATTAGCTATTTTAAATAAGAAATGCTACAAATGTTGTTAATATATGGGCACACTGATATTAATAGAGACACTAGTCCGGATGTTGGGGCCTATTGGTTCTTTTTCCTACACTAGGAGTTGCCACCCTTTACTAGCCAGTGGGATTGCAGCGAAATATAAGTATATAGATCAATGTTTGTCTTTGATGCTAACATTATAGCTCATTTATCTCCGATTGTGATGATTCTTTGTGAATATAACTCCTGACATTTTGACATAATTATTCTGCATTACGTGATCCGCTTATCGATTATAAATAGTGTTGAATTGTGATGTTTGTATTTGAGGTTTAGAATTTCAAAAATTGACATTCTTAAGATTGTAACAATACTTTGTATATACTAATAGGGATTATAAGTATTATTTAAAAATATAATTTAACACCTTCTATATAAAAATCACATATCTCAAAATTAAATAAAAAATGAAGTGTTTCTATAATTAGCTTTATTCTAAGTGCTAAGAAATAATTTCCTTCTTTGAATCCTGTTATATATTTTTTTAATTTTTTTTTTTTTTTTTTTTTTTTGGGTTTAATATATATATGTGTGTGTGTGTATATTTTTTTTTTTTTTTTTTTTTTTTTTCTAGGCTGAAGCACAGAGATTATTTGATCATGTTTCCAAGATGATGCATTTCTTGGCTCATGCTTATCATGCAATTAGTGATATCATGTGTGATTTTTCACAACCTCCTCCTCGGCGTCTACGATGCCGGCCAGTTCTCATTCAACATTCAGCGGTCCTGCAAACTGGAATCCCAATACAGGTTTGTCTTAGACCAATAGAATATTACAATCCTGGACATCTTAGATTTTTCAAAAGCAATTTGATTCTATTGACCATACAATTCTCCTCTCCTAACTCCATAACCTCTCAGTGTCTAATAGTGTGTTGAGCTGGTTTTATTTATTTTTATCTCTCTGTTTCCAAACTGATTATACCTGGAAAATCTCACTCATCTTCACTACCACTCTTCTGAGGAGTCCCCCAGGGATCTTCTCTTTCACCTACCCTATTTTTTATTTATGTTAATGACTTGCTTATTCGCATCCACTACTCCCAATATCATCTTTAAGCTGATGATTTGCAAATATATTTATCCTTTCATCCTTCAGACATGCTAGAGGTGGCTAGTAAGCTCCAGAAAGACATAGATAGCATTTACCTATGGGCAGTAGAGAATAAGTTGAGTCTGAATCCAGAGAAAACAAAGGCTATCCTCATTGGGTCAAAACCTAACCTAAAAGCCCTTCCCTACTATCACCTGCTTTTCCTCAAAAACCATCCAGTTCATTTCCAAAATTCCATTAAAAATCTGTGAGTAACTTTTGATTATAATATTTCTTGGAATAATCATATTTCCCAAATTACGAGAAAATCTATTTTTATTCTTGAGCAACTTTTATATTACTGCGATTCATTAGTATTCATAAGTATTTGACAACTTTTGTTATTATCTCTGATTTCTTCCAACTTCAACTACAGATGCACAGTATATGGAGAACTGTCTTGTGAGCTCAAAATGAGATGTAAAAGACTAATGAACTGTTTTATTAGATTTATTTTTGGGATCTCCAGACGTTCTCAGATTTCTCATAGGTATTCTGAAATTGGGTGGCTTTATCCCAGTTTCCAACGTCAATACTTCCTAGGTGCACTCATATTTCAATCCTTGAAAACTAAAAAACCCATCTAAATTTATAAATTCCTTACTCTGCACTCCTCCAACCATCTCTTAAATACTAGAACCCAACCCATCAGCCTGTACACTCCTGCACATCGAACTGCATCCTTCGAAAAATCCTTTATTATCCGCTCTTCCTCTTTATAGTATCTCTAGGTTCCGAAGACCAACCTTATGAGGCAATTCATGATGCGTTTTAACCTGTCCTCGAGAACCATCAAGAGCCCGCCATATATCATGCAACCCTAGTCAAATTGGGAGAAGACAAGAGAGGATGCTAAAAGTTTACATGTGGGTAGGGGAAGAAGGTGATGGGAGTGGTGAAATAGTTTTAGGATACCAATTGACCTTTGGAAAGGCAGGGAATTTGGCCATGCCAAAGGAAAATTTGGGCAATATGAGATTTCCAGGAGAGGGTTTGATCAATGATTAAGCCTAAATTTTTAACAAAAGAGTGGAAGGTTATTGGATGGCCATTGAGGAATAATGTTGGCATTCGAATGAAGAAGGGAATGGGTTCCTTATTTTACGGGATTTACGTATTTCTGTGTAATATATAAATGGATAAATGATTTATATTATGTATATTATTGTAAATGTATATTATTGTTTGAATGTATTAAATTTATGTAATAATGTGTTGAGATTTAGGACGTCTGATTTTTTTGTTTATTGCACGATTTTTAAATTTTTTTATGGTTATCATTTCTTTAATATTTCGTTTAAAATTATTTTGTACATGGTGAATAATTTTGGGAGAATCAAATTTAAAAGACTGTTTTTTTTTGCCTGTAATGTGTGGTGAGAGCTGATTGGTCAGGTTAATTCGGGGTTTTTACATGCCCTCTCTCTCTCCCTCTTCTCACCACACATTACAAACGAAAAATTCTTTTAAATTTATTCCCCCAAAACTATTCACCATGAACAAAATAATTTTAAACAAAATATTAAAGAAATGATAGCTATAGAAAAATTTAAAAATTGCGCAATAAACAAAAAATCAGACATCCTATATCTCAACACATGTTATTCCAATTTAATACATTCAGACCAGTAATATACATTTACAATAATATTCATCATATAAATCATTTATCCATCTATATATTACACAGAAATATAGAAATCCTTTTTGTACTTCTATCTGGGAAATACCACCAGTTTTGGAAAAACCAACCCTCTCAACCTTTACCTCTTTTTAAAAAATTCCACAGGTCAGTTGTGTACTAGGATTGTTATAATTTAGTAGTTTTTATTGTTTTTATTTTAATTTTATTGTAACCTGTTTTTTTCACTATAGGGCATGATTATATAAGTCTTTATTGGTAGAGTTAAAACAACTTCTACTGTGAATTAAGTAAGAAAGTTGGCCCACTTAAAAACTTTGAAATTTTTATCTATCATCATCTAAGACCTAAAAGTTGAGAATAACAGGTGAAATGCTGGGGGCTGGACATGAAAATATCCAATATGATTAACTAGGCAAACGCAGTTTACTACCAGATATGTAACACTGTTATAGGAAACCGGGAAGTAGGAAATATGTCAAACTTCACATCTTCAAGTCAGTCTACCTGCCAATACTATTGTATGGATCTGAAAGCTTGGTATGGAGAATTGTGGAATAAAAATGTCACTATTTTAAAATATATCACTCCATTTTAACAAAGTAACTTCTTTACATGATTTTATGACTAAATAGCTAGATATGTTATTATACTCAATCAACAACTTGTCTGTTACCATTTTTAATGAATAATAATAATAATTATTATTATTATTATTATTAGCCTTTATAGCTGGCCCGGTGTCACTGCAGGCCTCCACATGGGAATAGATTTTATTTTAATTAGATATCAAAAATTATTCTCATTTTTTCTTTATTGGTATCTAATCTAATTGTATTTAATTATTCTAGGCCCAACTCAATGTTGGGGGAAACCTTAGCCAAGGAAGTCAGAGCACAAGTTCTGCTGCAGCGACTGAAACAGGACCAAATAATGAACCATCTGTTGGAACTGAAGGGACTACAGAAGAAACTAGGCCTCCTACTTCTCAGCCAGAAAGTACTCAAAATCAGTCTGGTAAGATGAACTTAATTTTTTTTTTTTTGCTGTCATTTACAGTGTCTCACCGTGTTATTGAAGGACTAGATATTAAATTAACTCTCTTTTTTTTATCTTAATCAGATTCATTAAAAATTATTTGACAACCTCCTTTTATATTTTTATTTTGTTTTTATATACTTCAGTGGAAATAGAAGATAGAGGTTTTGTAATATATTTTATTTGTAAATTACAAATTTAAGAATATTTACTATAGATAAAGGTAATGAAAGATAATGAAATCGATATTGTGGAGTATTAAAACATCTGGTTATATTAGTTGATATTGTTTAGTATAATATATATAAAAAAAAAGAAACAGAATAAAAACTAATAATAGTTCCAGTCAATAAACACATTGTAGAGTGCATGGAATATGCGATAATTTTTTACTTAATAGCTTCGTTAGGAGTAGTTAGAAGGTAAACATACTAAAAGTCCCCGCCGCTGGGCGGTGAGTTAACAGTGGGGGGGAGGGAAGAAGTTCCATTTTTTCGGTTTTTCGATAATATCTCGAAAACTGTTGACTCTAGAAAAATATGTTTCAAATAAACATAAAAGCTAATTACATTTACTATAAAATTTATTATATATAAATTTGTCGTAATTCCAACCGTTTACGAGATATATGTTGTTGAAAATAGGTGATTTTTAGGAAAAAACAAATGTCACCTCACTTTTTGTCAAACTTTTGCTTCTATTACGTTCCACAATCGATTCCCAGAAAAAACGTCAGAATCAAAATTGTAGAGCATTAAATTTACTTTAATTTCATATATATGTATCTGGTATTTGTTTCAAATGTTTAACAAAAAGTAAGGTAAACATTTTGTTTATTTCTAAAATTGTCAATTTTTAATAACGTATATCTAGAAAACTGTTGTAATTTCTACGAATACGTATATAATTAATTTTATAGGAAATTTAATGAGCTTTAATTTTGATCTGCTACATATTTTTTCTAAAGTCCACTGTTTTCGAGATATAATCGAAAAACAAAATTGGGACCTTCTCTCCTCCCCCCACCTTTAGCTTACCCCCCAGGGGCAGGGACTTTTAATAAGTTTACCTTCTAGCAACTCCTAACAGAGCTGTGAAGTAAAAAATTATCGCATATTTCATGCACTCTATACCCCTCATTTCGGCACTCTTTATCTGGGGTCGCACTTCTTTGAAAAAACACGTTTATTGATGCTCATACCGAAACTAATCGTTCGATCCAAAATTTCCATTTTTTATCTGAAAGCTCCTTAAATTTACTATAAGAACCTATATATGAAATTTTGATTATGTCACGTTTTACACTCAAACCACCTCACTGAATTTGTGAATATCGTCATACTTTGCCAAAACATACATATTTAGCATTCAGGTTGGGGTGTATTACTTGGCATAATAAAAATTTCATATATAAGGCCTAATAGTAAATTTTACCAGATTTTAGTTGAAAAAAATAAATTTCGGATCTGACAAATAGTTTTGGCGTTATGGTGAAAACTATGCCAAAAAAAACTTGGACTTAAAATAGTAAGCAGTTTTTAACGTGCTGGTATAGGTATTTAATGGGATTTGATCAAAAATACATATAGTGGTTCTTATAGTAAATTTAAGGAGCTTTCAGATAAAAAATAGAAATTTCGGCTCGAACAATTAGTTTCGGAATGAGTATCAATAAACGTGTTTTTTCAGATAAGTGCAACCGCAAATATAGAGTGCCGAAATGAGGGGTGTAGAGTGCATGAAATATGCGATAAAGCAAATACCAAAAATATAAATATGAAATTGAAGTAAATTTAATGCTCTGTAATTTTTATTCTGAAGTTTTTTCTAAGAATCGATTGTGGAACGAAATAGAAGAGAAAGTTTGACAAAAAGTGAGGTGGCATTTGTTTTTTTTTTCCCAAAAATCACCTATTTTCAATAATGTATATCTCGTAAACGGTTAGAATTACGACAAATTTATATATAGTAAATGTAATTAGCTTTTATGTTTATTTGAAACATATTTTTCTAGAGTCACCAGTTTTGGAGATATTATCGAAAAACATAAAAAATGGAACTTCTTCCATCCCCCCCACCGTTAGCTCACCCCCCAGGGGCGGGGACTTTTAGTGTGTTTACCTTCCAACTATTCCTAACGAAGCTATGAAGTCAAAAATTATCGCATATTTCATGCTCTCTACACCCCTCATTTCAGCACTCATTGACTGGACTATAAGAATTAGCTTAGTAATTTATGTCATTCCATTTAAGCATTGATAGCCTACTGGTCCCCATCATCACATTTGGAATTCCTTTTTCCAATCATAATTCTATTCTGTCTCTGCAAAAAGCATACTAAATTCTTTCTGAATAGCTTGCTTTATTATGATATTGGTATATTTTTTTTTTGCAAATGATATCGTATTGAAGATTGGGCCTTACTCTATTCACAATGCATTCTATAATGGTTTCAACTCCATGCTTTAAAAGCTCTACACTTATTTTATCAACGCCTACACAAACTCATCAATGGGGCTTTGTTATTATGCAAGCTACTAATTATCTCAGCTATTCCTTCCTTATCCAGAGTTACTTTATTTTCATATATTTCATCTTTATTTCCCAATTTAATTGCTGACATATTGACATGGCAATGACTTGTAAAGACACTACCCATTGACCAAGACTGTTCATTTCTTCTTTCACAATTCCACTTGTTTTAAAAAATAGAAGTTACATTAACTGTTAGTAGACAAAACTAATATTTATGGAATTTTAAAGTATTCTTTTATAAATAAAAAAAAAATTAGCCTTACTCTACTTGTGCATAAATTAATCATTTTTTAAATTCAACTCTGCAATATTCCAGTGAAATATTCATCTTTAAATTGTTAGATTTTAATGAATCTGAAAAACGAAGGTTATGTAAATAGATATTTAATAAAAAACATATGAAATAAGACATTTAATACTATCTCAGAATTAACTTATGATTAGTAAGTAATATGTCATATATTCTCTTAATCCTTTAAATTTAGTTAATGTTGGCTATCTCAAAAATGGCCGTTGTACACTCGTGTCATATATTCCAAAAAAAGGGAGAATCGTTTTAGCTTTATCAACAATGCACTTTGATAATGCTATAGTTACTCAACCAAAACCTAAACCACAAATTATTATTGATTATAATAGCAGCAAATTTGGAGTAGACATTGTAGACAAAATGTGTTCAGGATACAATGTTGGGCGCAATAATCGCCGCTGGCCACTTACTGTTTTTTTTAATATTCTAAACCTTGCTGGAATTAACAGTCAAGTGATTTATAATGCAAATAAACCGTTAGGTGGATCAAATGAGAGTCGTGCTTCGTTTTTGCAAAGTTTAGCGCTTGAGCTAATAAAACCTCAATTAAAGAAACGACTTTTTACGAAAGCTGTTCCAAGGTCTATAAAAACAAAAATAAAAATTTTCCTAGGAACACAGGAAGAAATCCCCTCTGAAAAAGATGCAGCGGGAAGTTCCGGAAGATGTCACATATGTAGACGGACTCGCGACCGGAAGTCACGATTTGTCTGTGCAAAATGTAGGAATTACGTCTGCAGAGATCACTATAAAGTGTGTGTGAAGATTGTATGGAATATGAGTGTTATAGTGAGTCAGAAGAAAATTGAAATTTTAACTGTTGAAAAAAATATAGCTATAATGAAACTTTAAAAAAGCTATTTACTTTTAAATGTTTGCTTTGCTATTATGTTTTTAGGGATGTTAAACAATATAAAACAATTAATTAGAATCATTATAACCTTTATCAGTTTCCATTATTTTGCTTAAAAGAAAATAATTGTAGTTTTAGAATAAAAATTAAATTTTTCATACAATGTCAAATAAATAGTTAATTAATATTTGTGGATTATTTTACCCCTACATAATAAAAGAAACATATTTAGATTGTTATGGTTGGTAGAGCAATTTTTTACAACTAAAACATGATACTTATTAACGGCCATGAATATGGGGCAACTATTTACCCCACGCGAGTACTGGTGTCATAAAATATGGTGCGAGTACTGGAGTGTTAATGTTTTATAACAAACATTTTTACCTCTGTAACTAAATGTCTGATAATATCATATTAGATAACAGCAATTTTCTTTCATTTTTATTTCAATCATAGTTTTAATCTACTGGTAAGGTTGATTTATGGGGAATAAAAAAATGTGCAGATGTATATAAACCATGTCTTTTCCAATATCTGGCTAAGGTATTATAATTATCTTCATATTCTGATATCTTTTTCGGAATGGTTGGAGTTTTTTGTAATACTGCAAATAAGAAAATGCATTTAATATTTCTGAGGATTTTGAGTAATTCTAATTATTATACTTCTTCTTTTTTTAATTAAACTTTCTTGTCAAAGAACAAATTAAAACACCAAAAGAATGTTAATGAAATTCCTCCTTCTGTTATTAAAAAAATGTAAATTTATCTTGTCTACTATTCTTTAATATTAGGAGAGTTTAGACGTATAAACTAATTAAAAATGCTAAAAGTATGGTGGACTGTTAAGATGAATGGAGAAGATAATCAGGGATGCAATCAAAGAGAAACACCACGTCAAGTAGGAATACTTTAATTGTGTGCCAACGTTTCAAACTGCCTTGCAGCTCCTCTTCAGGGCTATAATATAATGAAAAAAATACTAGATATGGCAAAAATAACAAACGGATAAACAAATGACAAATGGAGAATGACTATGTACAATATACAAATGTATAGAAAATATATACAATAAAGACTATAGAATATAACAGATACATAAATTAGTGTATGTTAAACCTTGGAGATTAAAGAAGACATTTTGTGAGGAGACAGTAATTGAGTCTGAATTACTGCTATGAATAATTTTTCAAGTAAATTTTATTAATTTTTATGGTATGGAATGTTTAGAAAATTTATATCTTTTGCAGGTTTACTGTAACTTGGAAAACCAGAATAATGTAGTTTGAAAACGTGTATAAATTTCATAGTATTTAAATTATAGGATATTGACTTTAATTAGTATATGGGGAATTTTTAAATCTTTTTGTCAGTTCTGGTTACTCTTGTAGAGGGAAAAGCGCTTAAGATCAAGTACTTTTGATTTGAATGATAACTGTAGTCATTTATATTTGTTACATATCTATATCTTAATAGGCCTAAGTCCAAATCAGTCTGAGTAGATAAGTATTCCTTAAGTTTTTCATTAGTGGCAGTTTGATTCATCTATTGAAAAAATTTAATAATAACTTGAGTAACATGTTTTTAGCCTTAATTAGTTTTTAGTAAGCCTTAATTAGCCTTAGTTAGTAATTTATCTCAAGTCAGTTCTCAGGTTATTTCAACATAAAGAATTGCTTCTGAAATCTTTCTGGTTAATTATTGATAAGTAACATGGGATGCAGTGCCTTATTATTAAATAAACAGATATATTTCTTACTTGAAACCTCTCACTTCCTATTCTTAAATATTAATTTCCTTTGGAGTTTATGAAGGTGTCCAAGTCTTATTGTCTGTCATTAGTTTGGATATCACAATTATGCTTTTTCTACGTTTTAGTGTAGAATTTAACTCAGTAATGATAATGAACCATTGCTTCACTCCTGCTCCTGTCCAGAATACCTTTTGATCGATTGTTACCTTCTTTTGATTTTTTTCTTTATACTTTTACAGGGTGAAGTTTAAAGTATTTGTTCAAACTGATTTTAACTTATGTTTTATCTTCTGATATTAAAATGAGGTATAAGAAGATATTTTTTTCAGTAATAAGAAAATATCAAAATATAAAATTCTAAATCCATGTTAAAACAGATGTTATTAACTTCTGTTACATCTTACATTTTTATATTTTAAAATACAAGATAAGAAAATATAAAACACTAAACAATACAATCCACTCTGAAACTATAGAAATGAAAGTTTACAGGTGAGGTTATAGGATAGTTTGTTATAGTGAAACTTTGTATTTGAAGCTTCACAAGCACTGTATCTGCTCGAGTGATACGTGGTGGAGTGAAGTAGTGGCTCGAGTTCGTTATTTCTAGCTCTAGTTCATATGTTCTAGGGTCTCTTATTATGTGAAGTAGACAAATCATTTTATAAATAATTGTGACATTTTTTTGTTATTATTGTGATGATTTTACAGATGTTAAAATATTCTTCAGAATTGTTACTAAAATTATTAAGTGCTTACAAAGGAGCGAAACCATTCCTAATGGGATTGGGGACCTTTTTTATTTTCGAATCTTTCAGAATTCTTACTAATTTTCTAATATTGTTCTTTTAATTATTAGGACAATTTCTTTGATATAATAATCTCAGTCAACAATCTCTTATGTTATAAAGAAGAATAGACATTGTACTTTTTTTTTTGTATGTGTGTGTGTGTAAATTGTTCTTACTTTTTTCTGAATTTATCTTTGCTTCCCTTTTTGCTTTTAAATCAACAGCATCAGTATCAGCTAAGGGTCTTCTGCATAAAGGCATGTACGGTACTCCTGGTAATCTGACTGATGGTTTGTCAGGCTCTGGTAGTGCTAGTCCTTTGCTTCTACTAGGTCTGGAGGCTCAGGAAAACCTTCTTTTCCTGAAAATTTATTTTTGATCTTCAATTGTTATTAGCAATGTCTATTAAATATAAATTTTTTATTACCCGCATTGTTAATTAGATTTCTTTTCTAATTTTGCTTTTAGCTTGTTATAAATTGTATGGCGAATAACTATGTGGTTCTGCATCATGAATGTTGTTTTACTGACAAGATTTCATTTATTTTATAATAATAATAATATTTCTCAATATATTATTTACTAGCATCCCCCATTGCGGCTTAGCCAACTCCCATAATTAAAGAAATTTGATAATTTTAACTAATAATTGAAGTTTTATTTGTTTATCCTCAAAAATCTTGCATTGAAGTATACAATTAAGCATTATTTCCACGATATGAGCATTTTATCCATATATTTTCACGCATAGCATTGATCTTTCTCCTGGTACCATTGTACAAATTAGGTGGTTAAACGTAACGTAAGTTTATGTAAAAAAATAATTTTACATCCAATTTTTAAATTTAATGTATAAGTTGGTAATCCAGATGGATAGAGACCATTAAGAAACTTGCAGATAATGGACTGCATTATCAGTGCTTAAACCTTAAGGCCCATGAATCATATTTTTGAACACAATATCAAATTGCCAGTAAGATAGGTGGCTGCTACTCCGCTTCGCCTTTTTGGCCCCTCCGTTTCGTACTTATGAAGCTTAGTATACACATAGTGAGTTAAGAGGAGCCTAGGGGAGGGCCAACGCTGCGCTCTGCATCGGGGGGTGGGTCTTCCTCTGGCCGGGCTGGAGGAGCTCCTGAGGTTCCTCCAGGCCGTTCTCTCCTAACACTCTCGCTCCTTATTAGACATACAGATTTCTCCATCCGGATCAGGCGGTTGCGGGATCCTGCTTCAGGTGTGACAGCCCGGCCGATGGCTATTGATCAGTTTTGAAACTTCACGGTAATCCACATATTACCGCTTTGTTAATAACAAAACAAATTAAAATATCAAAGTGTAATCCATTAGGTATTAATAAATTATGTTAAACATAAAATGAGTGATAAAAGTTCCCATTGCTGTTCAGTTTTTTTTTCATGTTGAAATGAATTGTTTATTTTCTTTATGGTTTTATCGTCTCTTCCCTTAGTTATTTAAAAAAAAAGAGAAATTAAGACTATAAATTTTTTTTCCTATTGCTGTAATCTCTATATCATTTTATGGTTTTAGCCAATGAGAAAAAATCTTTAACTTGATCATTAACTCTTTTTTTAAATTAAATTAAATGGAAACTTACAGAAGTTGTGACTACTTGAGGTACATAAATGGTATATAAGGATCAATACAACTAGGATGGATACATTAATTGCCACTTCTATTGGAATTATTTTATTGGAAAACTAGTTTCAAATGCTAAACACTCATCTTCAGTTCTGAGGAGATGAATGTTTAGCATTCGAAACTAGTTTTCCAATAAAATAATTCTGATAGAAGTAGCAATTAATTTATCAATCCTATAAGTTGTGACATTTAATCAGCTCTATAATTGTATACTCAAAACTTTTATTTGACAAATTAATTGGAATAGAGATAAAATAAGTAGGAAACTCACATTACTAAATTAATAACTATCAACTTAATAGGAAAGTTGATAAAATCTAACATTATGATTATTTTACAATTATTTTAAAAATAAAGCTAAAGTACTTTTTTACAAAAAATTTATGAAAGTTGCTGGAAATGGTCTGCTTGCAAAATACACTGTTTAGTATATCTGATTAGTACTACTGATGTAGCCCTTTGAATCTCTTCATTGTTGGCTCCCATTCTTCACATGGTTCTCAAATCCTTTCAATCATTTGGTTTTTGTTCTTAACAGGTACTTGGTACGCTTCCAACTTAAACCTCCCCCGAAAGTAAAAATTCAGCCATGTTAAATTTGGTCTTTTGGCCGGCCATTAACTCTCAATAAATCTTCCTTAGTAATTTTGATTGAGCCAGATAGTAATATCTCATCCATTCTGTGCTGGACACTTGTCCATCTGCCACCTTAGCTCTACGAGTGACATTACTAAATTGTAATCCGTGTAACAAGATATTTCTTCATTATCTCAGAAGAAGCATACAAGAACTTCTTTCGTGTCATACTCTTACTTTTTTGTAGTTTTCTACTAATTTTATTCCCATTCCAATTACTTAGTCAAATTAAGAGACAATTGAAGTTTAGAGTGTAATGTTGGAAAGATTGTTAAATGTCACAACTTCTGTGTGGTTCCGCATCGTGCAGGAATGAGTTGTGTTTTTTTTTTTTTTTTCGAGAATAGTGACCCTTAGCACCATTATTGCAATCTTAAAAAGATACTTGTTAACAATGAAAGTGCATTGGCCAGGCATGAAATTTAATCAGGGTGTCTACTAGTCGGGAATTTCATATGGTCGGTAAAAATTCGGGATAAGTCGGGAATTTACAGAAAATTTGCTAAAGTCGGGAAAAAGTCTTGGTTAATGCTAAAATTTTCAGATTTTTTTTCAGTTTTTGCTCAATATGTCAGTTAAGGAAGCGTCTGATAGGTATTGTCACTCTACATACTTTTAAATAAAACTAAATTTGCTACAGTTTGAGATCAGGGTGAGCTCTATATATCCATTGGTTCCCAAGATACAGGAATATCATATTCGAATAGAGGCCATTTTGTTTCCAAAAAGTTATTCGATATAGTCACTTATTTTGTAACATGTCTCCTAAAATACGTCGTTTGAGACCAGAATGATACCTGTGGGCCCAGCGGTTCTCTCAATTACGGCAGATAACAAAATCTTTTTATGGCTTATTTATCAAACGATCAAAATTTATTTATTTTTGTTATTATTTAATAATTTATTGATGAAAAAGAAAAAGATAGTATAATCGGGAATTACGTCATCATCTAATATTTATATACCTACATACTAAAATGCTTGAACAAACATCTTCTTCTTCTTTATCTTCCACCCATTTGCCTCTCAGTGTGGGGGGTGCCTCCAGCCATCTATGCCATACCTCCCTGTCCCTGGCGAGATTTCTCATTACTCCCAGAGTCTTTCCTCTACGCCTCCCTATTCCTTCTATATGGTGGATATAGGAGGTTCTTGGCCTTCCTCTTGATCTTTTTCCCATCGGCTTCACTTCCATAGTTTTTATGGGGTCTCTGTGGTTATCCATACGGCAGACATGTCCATACCACCTCAACTGTCTTTTCTCCAGAGTCTCCCTTACCGGACAAATTTTCAGGTCCTCCCTAATCCTGTCGTTCCGGACACAGTCTCTCCATATCTTCCCTGCAATCCTTCCAAGAAATTTCATTTCAGCTGCAGTAACACGGCTTTGCAGCCTCTCATTCACAACCCAGTGCTCCGCTCCATAGAGAAGTATTGGTAAGAAAACAGACTTGAATAGGTGGAGCTTTGTATCTTTTCCTATCTCTCTTTTCCCAATTACAGAATTGCAGATATGGTAGTATACAGAATTTGCCTTAGAAATTCTGCTTGATATTTCTGAATCCACTTTACCAGATCTACGGATTACTGTACCAAGGTATGTGAATTCAGTTACCACCTCCATCATTTCTTCATTACAGATAATCTGGACATCTTCTGGGGTTCTACCGACTTGAAGAACTTTGCTTTTTTTGGTATTAATATTCATACCCTTTCTCTTTAATTCTTCATCCCACTCTGTCACTACCTGTTGAAGTCGTTCTGGACTGTCGGCTATAAGCACTATGTCGTCTGTATAAAGGAGAAATTGTAATTGTTTGAAAATGAACAAACATTATATATATATATATTTTATCGTATATCTTAGGTTATCGCATGGGGGAGAGGGGAAAGGGTTGAAAATCGTAAGTTCACAGCTGTTTCATCAAATAACTCGGAATCCGTTCTTTGTGGTACAGTTTTTGCAAATAAAACGAAAATACTTACGTGTACTAGGTAATTATAATTTTAAAAAAGTTAATTATATAATTAAGGAAAATAATTATTCTAAGTTTCTTATCGACATAAAGCAAATCAAATTTTCAACAAATTTGGTTCTATCCTTTTTTTTTTTTTTTTTTTTTTTTTTTTTTTTTTTTTTGTTTTTTTTTTAGCACAGTCAGCTAATTTTTGTAGCTGTGGGGAAGGGAAAAATACAATATTTTGTCGAAAACTGTAAAACGTCACATTAAACTTACTTTTTTATAATATTACATTCAAATCGGCTCAGCGGTTTGACTACCACCAATGCCTAAAGATTGGCTAAGTTGTGGTAAGTAACACATCGCGAAAACACGTTTGTCGGCACTCTTTTGGCTATGACTCTTAAATTATTTGTCCGATCCGAAATTTCTTTATTTCATCTGAAACCTGGTTAAATTTGCAATGAGACCTCTTATATGAAATGTATTTTGAATACCGTGTAATAACCACTCCAGCACACTTAGAATCCCATACCGTTTTGAAAACCACTTTTTTTCAGCACAGTTCTCGTGAATAGTTTCGGAGTTATAGTGAGAAATATACTGGGAAAAAAAGTGGATTTCACAAGAGTATGGGGTTCTCAGCGTGATGGCGTGAGTATATCATTGGACTTGATCAAAATTTCATATATGAGGTCTCATAGTAAATTTAACCAGCTTTCAGATGGAAAAAAAAAAAAATTCTGATCGGACATATATTTTTGAAGTTATTTTATCCGACAACCTCATAACTATTTTCAAACCGAATGGCAATACTCGACATTGATGTGTTTCTTGAAATTTATCTAGGGTAATCTGAAATATAAAAAAAATTCCTTCTTTTTTTTTATATATTGTTTAACTGTGATATGTTAAGTAGCAAAGTATGCATGAATTGATTTGTTTAGATTATTACTGAAACAGCATTAAAATATCGATTGGCTAGAATTTCTAGAAATATTTTTGAAAAGTTGGGAATTTCTAGAAAAATTCTGGAAAAAGTCGGGAATTTTGATAGCTGAAATTGGTAGACACCATGTTTAATGCTGATTCCAAAAATGTCAAATATTGAAAAAAGTGGGTCAAAGATGAAAAAATTAGTACAAAAAAAAAAAATTTAACATAGTTTTCTAAAAAAAACAGTGTATATATGGAACAGGCAGGACCTGACTTTTGAAAGAAAGATCCTACGAAGGATATTTGGTGGACTATGTGAAAATGGTGTATGGAGAAGACTTAAAAATCAAGAGGTTTATAATCACTTTAATGAATTAAACATCGTCCAGGTCATTAAACTGGGCAGGTTGTGGTGGGCCGGACACTTAGCCCGAATGGAGGGTGAAATGCCAAAGAAAATACTAACTGAGCCCCTCTATAGAGCAAGAAGAGGAAGGCCGAAACTGAGTTGGGCCGTCGGAGTGGCAGCTGATACAAATGAATCCCTGGGGGTCAGGAACTGGATGGCAGCTGCCCAGGGCCGTGAAGATTGGCAGAGGCTTTTGATGGAGGCCAGGGACCCACCCGTCTCCGGGTTGTTGCGCCATGAGAAGAAGATATATGGAACAAATTTTTATAGAAACATGTGGTTGGAGGCATAATGCAATGTCAAGACTTTCTAGCACTTCTGACCGCATAATTAATTCAAAGAAAAATATTTCAATTTGAAAACATCAGGAGAAACAAACTCGTGAATTATGAAATAGGATTAAGTGAAATATTTCATAAGCAATTCTTCATTGGTTTTCATTTATGATCTTGCTGACAGAATAATGTTTGGAACAAAATCCTCATTAATTTTTCCCATTTCCCTGTGATTAAGTATGCATTTAAGTTTGTTGTCATTTGAGCTGACAAGCCTGTTGAAGAGTTAGAAAAGACACATGACTTAAATTTGGGCTGCCAGCAGGAAGCTTGCTGCTGTTAACAGAGGAAAAGGTACAAAACTATAATTCTTATCCTGACATATAATCTTTGGAATCATGGACTCTAACTGAGGGAAAACAATCTAAAAGTTGTTTTACTATGATGATATGTAAGTTAATGTTATTTATTAAAAAATAAATCAACACAATGATGCCTACCTCAAAAAAAGTATACATAATTGTACTGAGTAAAAATAATCCACGAGGTTCTACAATCCTCAGCTTGTATCATTTAAGGAAGTTCATTATCCTGAAGGCTGGCAGGATTGTTTCATTTTCTCAAAAACTTAACATCTTCACTAATTTACTCAGAAGTACCCAAATTTATGATTTTTAAAATATTTCATATTGTAGTGGTAGTAGGTTTAGTTATCTTAAATATATATAAAAATTTTACCATAGTCTACTTGATAAGTTGTCAAATCATCAAAATCACCGGTGAATGATTTTTGACCAACTCTGCTATAGTGTTCTGGCTTGATCCCCTTTGGATTAAAAAAGGATATTTGAGGTAAAGCTGAAATTTAACAGAATTTATTAATATAATTTACTGTTTTTGAAATATTTAAGTCTAAATTGTGTATTGTGTATCAGAAGCAGTGCAGAGCTCTGAGAGCTCTACGATGAAATGGATATTGTCACTGTTGTAAAAAAGTGAGGTTGGGTTGGCTGGGTCATTTAGAGAGAATAGAACCTCAAAAGTTGCTAAGAAAAATGTGGTCAGGAGTGCCGGAACGAACAAGAAGAAGAGGCAGGCCCAGGAAAAGATGGATGGATGATGTGGAAGGGGACATACAGCGGCTAAATATTCAGAATTGGAGGAACGTGGCTGCTGACAGAGATGAGTGGAGAAATGCAGAGGCCCAAGTCCTTCCTGGACTGTAGCGCTCGATATAGAATAGAATATTCTCAAAAATAGTTAAGACATGCTTATTCCTTTTTAGATATTTACAGTTATAGATACATCATAATATGGCTATGAGACATTTTGGGCCATCATAAATGAAGTTGTTTTCTCTGACCATGATGGGGTAGGGAGGAATAGATCTTGGTGATAAATCCCATTAAAGAAATCTTATAGCCCAGACATGAATGAATGAATGACAATAAATTTTATTCTGGGGCCTTTGCCCCTTAAGAATAATTACAATGAACAATTGATGGCTATCTAGCATACCATATATATAATTAAGAAATATGATAAAAGTAGGGAAAATATAATTAAAGTTAAATTAGGAATTTAAACGAAATTCCAATTACAATATAAAAGTATTGTTACATATTTTCAAATATCACACAAAAAAGAAATTATATCTTGAGGTTAGAATCTAAGATAAGTTACGAAAACAAAAGTAGAGAAAATTAAACAAAAACTATGAAATCAAATACAATAATCAAAGCAAATATAAATTATCTGGAAAGATAATGTGTCTTATCTGATAAATAATATAAATTATGCCAAAACCAATTCAGTGCAATAATACTAGACTAGTACTGTACAAAATCAATATTATATTATGAATGTTCATATCTCATTTTAAGAGATATTTTCTACCTCTATTTGACTATTAGATTGAATCTCTAACAGGTAAATGAAAAGTTGGGATTTGAAGCTGTTAAGAGAGGAGGAATGGCGAATAATGGAAGGGAGGGAATTCCAGAAGTTGGAGGCTCTGGATATAAAGGAACGTTTGAAGGATGTTGTGTTGAAAGGAGTTTGGTAGAGGTCTGAGGAACGGGCTCTGGTTTTGCGGGAACTCACTGACGATTTTAATGTTAAAGCTTTCAGGATATAGGAAGGAGACTGTGAGGAAAGAGATTTGTAAAGGAACGAACCAAGGAAGTACTGTCGACGGAAGGAAGGAAATAACCATTTTAATTTGGTGTAGTGGTGGGAAATGTGTTCGTGGCGTGGTATTCTCAGAACGAATCTCAGACAGCAGTTCATTATCTTCTTTAATCTTGCATCTTGAGATTTGGAGATACCTCCATACACCACACTACCATAATCAAAATGGGGGAATATGAGGGATGTAATTAACAGTTGGCGGATTGACTGTGGAAGGAAGTTACAGGATCGGTTTAGGAGTCGAAGGGAGGAGATTGATCGTCAGGTAATAAGGGAAATATGGTCTTTCCAAGAAAGGGTTTGGTCTAGGACAATGCCAAGGTTCGTAACGGATGGATAGAAGTTTATGGGATAGGAATCTATGGAAAAGTTAGGAATTGTGGGCAGGGAGTTAAGAAGGACTTTAGAATCCAACACAATAGCCTTTGATTTGTCTGTGTTTAGTTTCAATTTATTAAAATTAAAATCTTGGATGAAGAGGTCCAAGCAGCTATGGAAAAGAATATTTATCAAGCAAAGAAGATAATGATTTTTTCATGTAATAGAAATGTTGTCTATTATCTTAGGCAACATTAAGTATCACATTAATTGTCAAGAGTTATAGGACAATATATTTAAGAAGAATAACACAAATTTTTTTTTTTTTTTACTTTACTTCTCAGACCATAAAATTTAAATATGAATCTCAGGACCTCACTATGTACTTTAAATATGAAGTTTTTACTTATTCTATTAATAATATAAATTAATATAATATAAATTAGTGTCTGTAAAGTGATTTAAAATTATATAAAATAAGTTATTGGTATTTTATCATGTTGAGAGTAGTGGTATGTTTTCATTTATAACATAGTATGTTTTCATTTATAACATAGTATGTTTTTTTTTTGTATTTAAAATATATTCGTTTCTTTTTATGAAGTTACTGTTTTAAATTAACACTTCCCAATTGTAGTTAGCAAAAAACTGTCATTAAGACGTGTAGTTTTCAAAATTAATGTTAATTATGAGTGTTTTGGGCAGATGGTTAAATATGAAGTAAATATTATAGTGCATCTTCAAATTAATTTTTTGCTTTATCTATCTTTCATGAGAAAATTAAATTAAAAAAACATATGAACTATCTGAAGCTATACTTCAGATTTATCTACTCACTTCATTTACAAATTTATTTGGTAGTTCCACAAATAAAGGTTCTACAAATGCAGGGGGTGGTCTTACAGTTGGAGGATGTAAATGGCCTGTTGAGGGTATTCCGTATTCTTTTACCCTGTACATTTGTTTAGCCCAGTCATTGCCTGGTTTATATGTTCCCTTAACTTGGTCTGTTTTTACATCAATCCCTGGCCCATAACATCTATAATTCATTCCTGTTGTACAGGTTTCTTCATTATTTTTTTCTCACACATTGTTATTATGTTATTAAACTGATTTTATTATATTGTAACTATTGATTTTTGGTGAAGTATTTGCACTTAACTTATTGTTTTTATATCCATAGTAACTAAATTATCAGTTAAAATTTAACACAACCAAACATATGACTGTTTTACTAATTAATATGAACTTTTGAGCTTTTCTTTAGGAAAATATGAGAATAAAGTGTATTAGAGGATCGGTTAAAGATAAAAAACTTAGTTGAATGTAGATTTCTTGGTAATAAGTAAATTACCTTATTTTGGATGCTTTGATGCCTCCATAGCACCATGACATAAATAATAAACTAAAAAGAAAATACATTTTTTTTTTATACATTGGTTTGTGTGAAACATTTTTTTTTTTTTTTTTTTTTTTTCTTTTTTTCTAAATTCTAGATTTCTCTAAAAACGTTTTCTGAATCAGCTTAGTAGTACTGGTAATTTGATGATTCAGTCATATACTCTATAATATAGAAGCTGGTTTTTACTATTGTGGGCCTTGACAGTCATTCAAACTTTTATTTAATTAAAATTATTTATGATTAATAATAATATAGCTATAAAATTCATAGGATTTTTGTTTCACTCTCTAATATTTTAATTTTTATTTATGTTTTTGTCACTACCCAAATGGTCATGAGCTTCCAGATTTTTAGAATTAATTATTTGTTTATTGCTATGGTAATGATTTTTTAAAGTTAGATCTATATCTTTATTCATTGTACTTCTTTGTTTTCTGTATATTGTTCTTATTATTATATTATTTATTTTATACTTAGGTCGTGCTGGAAACTTAGGACAAGGCAATTTTGAGTTTTATATGGATGTTGGACAAGGAGCTATTACTATAGACTCAATGGAAGCTACATTGGTCACTAACACCAGCCAAGGAACAACAGAAACATCTGGTAATGACATTTTTGGTGATCAACTCAATTGAATACTTAAACAATCACTAACCTCAGTGAACTACTATAGTATCAAAGTCATGTTATGATTAGTAGTTTTGAGCAAAATATTTTTTACCAATTAAGTTCATTGGCTTTGGAGCTGTTAATTTTATTATTTACTAGCAACCCCGTCATGGTTTCACCCACTCTCATAAATAAAGAACTAAGATAATTTTAACTAATAAAGCGTATTTCTTTATAGATAAAAATCTTGTATTGAATGATGCAACTAAGCATTATTTCTTCAATGATAAATCCACGCTTAACAGTAACTTTTAACATACTTAACGGAAAATAATAATTTAATATCCAATTTTTAATTTTAATATATGAGTTGGTAATCCAGATGAACAAAGACATTATTATATTAAGAAACTCTTGCTGACAATGGACTGCTTTATTAATGCCTATAAATAAAAGCCAATGAATCATATTTCTACACATAATATCAAAAAGCAGAGGAATGACCATTATTTTGTATTGGTAGTAATTTTTATTTAGCAGAATTAATTTTATTGATTTCATCTAGTTGGATTTAAATTTCTAACCTTAAAAGTATATGACAGTGTAGCAAACCTCATTACTGCCACTCAGCATGGGATATTTAAATTTGTATTATTGTAAATTTTATTAAACTTCCTAGAATTATGAAGATGGTGTAGTTAAAATTTGATACAGATAGGTTCAGTAGTTATACCATTGTAAACAAAGTGGTGCCAACCACATAGTCGATTTTCAAAATTCACTGGGATGCACATGTTGCACTATATATATATATATATATATATATATATATATATATATATATATATATATATATATATATATATATATATATATATATTGTAATGATTTTCTTGAATCATTAATTTTTAATAAAATTATATGTCAATAATTAACTGACTTAAACTAATTATGGGGTTCTGTCAATATTCTTTTGAATTATGACTGGAAATATTTAAACATGGATTTAGCATTTTAATTTATATTTATTATAAATTACTATTTAAAAAAAAATGTTTAATCTAAATTCTAAAGTCCATTAAGGAGAGAACTTCTAAACACTTTCATATATCTTGGTTCCATAATCTTCTATCACTCCTAACACCTAGCTGCCCCAAGGTCCAAAACTAAGAAATATTAATAAGAAATATAATAATAATAATAAATATATAAATATAAATATAAATATTTTTTTAAACTTGTCTAATTGATATACTGCATCCCAAACTATCTTCCCAACCACACTATTCTCATCATTAATTGTTATAGTATTTCTAGTTTTTGATGCAAAAAAAAAAATATAAAATTTAAATTCTTACCTGTATCAAATTGAAATTTTTTATGATCGAGGAATTTGTATCTGGTGACGACTATTGGTTGGATTGGAGCCTGACAGTTGATAGCGATATGGAAGGCACCATTCTTGAAAGGAAGCAGGGTCGGTCCTCCGTGTCTTGTACCCTCGGGGAACATGCAAATTTTTGCCTGAAAATGATAAAATTATTGATTAATCACCATTGTTGTGAAAATTTTCAATCCTTAACACTGAACCTACCATGATGAGCCAAACAAACCTTTTCCGGACTTTTTGGCAGAAGTTCTTGTTAACAACATTCATTACTTTGTTTTAATGACTTTACTACTTTTATAAACCTTTGTGTGGTGGCTGGGGGGGAAGCAAAGTGAAACCTTCCAATACATCTGTGGAATGTCACTGGGCTAGGTATTCTCCTAGAAAACCCTTTCCTGGCACTCGACTCCTTTTCAGACAAATAACATACCTTTGCTGTCAATTATTCCCTGATTGTCTTACAAAGTTCCCACAGTATTTAATGCTTATTCTCCCAAAGCCTCAGGAAATACTAGTTCTGAAAACAGCAGTGAACAGGAAAAAAAGTGAATATAATAATATGTGTACTTAAACTTTAAAATTTTCCTACTCCTCTCTCTTTACCCAATCTGCAGGTGTTCCTCAAGGAAGTATCCTAGGTCTAATCCTCTACATGGTGTATACAACTGACATCCCGGCGCATCCTAGCACCATCCTCACCATGTATGCTGATGACATGTGTGTATCAGTAAACAATGATCCCTTAATTGCCTTCCAGACACTCCAATCCCATATAATAAACCTTCAAGAATGGTGTCAAAAATGGAGAATCAAAATAAATCCCATCAAATTATATATAATATATAATTATATTTATATATTAATATATAATTATATATTATATATTAATATATAATTTATATATAGAAATATAATAATAATAAGAAATATTAATAAATGTTTCAAGTTTTCCTTTATCAAAATGAACTACTCTCTCATATATAATTGGGTTTTACATCTTATTTTAATGTATGTTAACATAACACCTATAACAACATAACACAACTCATTCTGTCTTCTTCCTTCTCTGTCCTAAAACCAACTGCCCCTTTTTCCTACCTGCCTCAAGGGCTGGTACTCCTCTCCAGGTATTGAAGGTTTCTCTAATCCCTGCTCCTACCTGGTTTGGACCCTTACTTCCAATATTTGCTCTTTCTGGACTTAAATTGCAAATATCATTACAATATATATATATATATATATAAAATTTTTTTAAAATTATCTAATTGAATATAAGTAAATTTTATTATTATTTTCAAGCTCTATATAACAATGTACCTTTGTAATCTCTCATATAGAATGGTGGTCACCACCTAGTGTGCAATTTTAAAAATTTACTTTTATCCTCATATTATCGCTTTTTTAATAACAAATTAATTGAAAATCAGTAGGTTTTATTTTTTCTAAACCTTTCTGAAACTATGAAGCTGTGGTTAAAATTTGGTACGAATAGGTTCTGTAGTTTTCTGTGGTTAGTGATCAAAAGTGAAAAATGGCTTGTCCTTTTACATGATAGTGTAGATTATTTTTTTTTTTTTTTTTTTCAGTTTAAATTTTCTAGATAAGGAGTTGAATTATTTCAGCTCACTTTCTTTTGACCAAATAACTTTCTATTTCTCATTTTTTGTTAGATGAGACGAAACACTTTAATTTTTTTATGGTCATTCAATTAGGAGGGAGAAATAGATTGATTTTTTGGTTTATAGGCTGTAGAATTTGCTAATTCTTATTATAATGCTATTAATGTGGTTTAGATGATTTTTACCTTTGTCAATTAACAAAGTACTATATACTTAAAATATTAGCCAAGCTATTTAGGTTGTTTAAACTTTTTTTATTGCTTTGTTATAAATTTATTAGAAAAGCAAATTGAGCCCCACATATTTCACTGCTGCAAACTGCCCGCCCTGGGATTTATTTATGAGTATATTTTTTAATTTGTTAGTAATATTCTCTCTTTTCATAGGAACAATAACATCTGGGCCATTTCCTTGGGGTAGTCCCCCACCACCAGAGTTCTTACAAAATTTGATGCAAGCACTTGCTGGACATATGATGGGTGGAAGTGGTAGCAGTGGAGGAGGTAGTAGTTCAACTTCACAGCCTTCAGCAAGCACTGATTCCAACGTTACTAACAGCCAAGCGAGGGGTAACACTACCACTCAACCTACCACTTCAACTCAGACTCGCTCTACTACTCGACCTCATGTTCATATATCTCCTGGTTTCCAAGGTATATTAAATGTTTAAAATGTATTTAAAATTGTACATTACCTGATAGATTTTATATGTATAAATTATGGCTTTAGTCATTGGTTATCTTATTTAATTATGAAAAGAATATGCTTACAAACATAAATATAATTATTGTAACCTAATTAGCAAAGGGCATAGCTGTTGCTAGGTGTCATAGATTCGTATTGATGTTTTAGTTTTGCTGCCTAGAAAAACGTATTGAATAAAGTCGGAACACTGAAAATTGATATGATTAAGTAGAGTGGCTTGTGAAACTTGGTGTAATAGTAGCTAAATACTAGTTTGTTTTTTGTTAACATCCTAATGTTAATGGGCTTAACATCCAAATGTTCTCCAGGGCAGGAAGAAGGGGTTATCCTATACGTTACCAACCTTTTCTAATCTTTTTTTATTGCTTTGTTATAAATTTATTAGAAAAGCAAATTGAGCCCCACATATTTCGCTGCTGCAAATTGCCCGCCCTGGGATTTATTTATGAGTATATTTTTTAATTTGTTAGTAACATTCTCTCTTTTCATAGGAACAATAACATCTGGGCCATTTCCTTGGGGTAGTCCCCCACCACCAGAGTTCTTACAAAATTTGATGCAAGCACTTGCTCGGCATATGATAGGTGGAAGTGGTTGCAGTGGAGGAGTTAGTAGGTAGGAAGGTCTTAATTGGGTCTGCCACGAAATAAATTATAACCTGCCCAGATGGGATTCAAATCCATGACCTTCAGTACCAAGTGTGATGAGACCCTCGCCCCCACTCGCTTTGCCATCGATTCCCCAAACTAAATAATAGTTCCAGTCCGTTCATATTGTTCTTTATGTTTGTAAATCACTTTATTTGTTAATAAATATTTGTTTAGAAACACTGGTGTTACATTATGTAAACATTTCACACATCAGACACATTTAGATTTAAGTTTTTACTTTGTTATTTTAATTACTGATTAGATGTTAGGCTTAGTTGTTATAATTGTTCGTACTTAAGACTCTTCGTAATTACAATAGATTGTCAACAAATTGCTAACCAGAATAATTGAATTTTTTTTTCTTATAAAAAATTTAGCAAAACTTTCCTCTATAAAAAATTCGTATTATACTGCTGGAGCTCATGATATATACTAGAATTATATTCTGTTATCATTGCATATCTAAGAACCTCTAATTAATTTATGATATATTTAATGATATTAAATATGTCATTAATAAATCCATTTATTTTAATGTATTCATTTGTTTATTTTGGAAGGCTTAGTAATAAAAAAATAAAAATACTTTCATGTTGTCCATTGATAGCAACTTTATGAACATGTCATTATAGGATTAATAAAATAGTTTCAGCAAATGCTAACAAAATTTTAATTGTTTATTTTATATTTTTTACCATGTACAGATTTTATCATAACATAATTTTATTTTAAGGAATGGGTGTACCTGGTTTCTTTGATCCATTTCTGCCTTGCAATTCCCATCATATTCATGGTACCCGGAGGAGAGCTGAGGGACAAGAAGCATCAGCTACTAGCAATCCTACAGGTTCGACAAGTCAGTCTACTGGCACTTCAACTGAGAGTCCTCCAAGGGCTGCTTCTGAGGCTCCATCAGTTGTCAATCTTTTTTCCAATTTGCTTTCAGGTAGACCTTATTTAAATTAATTTTGTTTATGATGTAAAATGTTTTTATTATTATTTTATTTGATCATCTTTTACCAAAATAATTTTTTAATGAATTATCTAAATTAAAAAAACTAAGAAATTTGAAATTTTATAAAAATTTAAACAGCTGGACAATTTGAATGTTTTAACAGTTTTACACTTCCCTTTTTATGTAATTTATAATATTTCAATTTTAATAATTTTATTTTATGTAAGTGGTACATGCTACATTTGGTACTCGAGAGTATATTGTTTATATAAATATATATATTTATCATAGTTGTGGTGCTTCTGATGATTTCCTCATGGGTTTCTTACACTATACTGTACAATGTTGTTCTAAGGATGACTAAATTCACTGTTCAGTGGATATATTCTGTGATTTTATAATAAATGAAAAAACTTACTAAGACGACATATATAGACCTGATCCTTTCAAACATTTCAGCCTTCTTCCTTTATGCTCTAAAGTTTTTTGAAAACTATTATATAGCTGTAACGTTAATACCTGGTCTCACCATACCAAATTACGAGATCGCCTGTTCAGGTACACACATTCATCTCCATTACTCTACGGCTAAACATATTTATGAATTAGATATCTGCTGCATTTGTACTGCACAAAAACTTGTTAATGAAAGGAAATTAATTGAATTGTAAATTAACCATTACAAGTTACAACTTGTTACATTAATATAACAATACATTATTTGTCTCCCTATTAGTATTGACAACCATCCAGTTTTCTAAATTGAATACTTTTCCTTGAGGAAAGAATCGGTATTGAGAATCAATGGTCCAAAGTCGATTTCTAGGAAGCGATCCATACCGGCGACTTTGACGATAGTTTGGTAATAGATAATTATTCTATGATTGTACTCTCTAATGAAAAAAAAAGAACTGCTACATAGACTATTATTTCTGGAATAACAAACCTATTTGTCATCATCTGTTTTGTTACCCTAGAATTAGATTATGAATTCAAATATAATTTAAAAATCAAATTAGAATTAGTAAAATGAATTATTTTTTTTGTACATTGTCTGGTCTGTAATTTAACTTATATATATTATCTGTTTAAGATAATAATTGATATTTCCTGTTGACCAATTCATTTTTTGAATAATTATTGTGTTTTCAATACATCTGGTATCCTCTTATTATTTGAATAGCATCTCTGTCGCGGCTTCGCCCCCCTCATAAGTAAAGATAATTTCAACTAAAAATTAAAGTTTTATTTGTTTATCGATAAGATTCTTGTATTTTAGCATGTGGTTGAGCATTATTTCTTCAATGATTTTTTCACGCATAGCAGTAATTATGAATCTAGTTATTGCACTGATTAGGTGGATGAAGATTACGTAAAAGCACCATTAGACATAAAAATTTTAATTTTAATGTATGAAATGTTAATCATTGGGAATTTCATATGGTCAGGACAAAGTCGGAAATTTACAGAAAATTTGCAAAAGTTAAGAAAAAGTCTTGGTTAATGCTAAAATTTTCAGTTTTTGCTCAATATATCAGTTAAGGAAGCGTCTGATGGGTATAGTCACTCTACATACCTTTAAAGTAAACTAAATTTGCTACAATTTGAGATCAGGGTGAGCTCTATATATCCATTGGTTCCCAAGATACAGGGATATCATATTCGAATAGAGGCCATTTTGTTTCCAAAAAGTTTTTCGATATAGTCACTTATTTTGTGACATATCTCCTAAAATACGTCGTTTGAGACCAGAATGGTACCTGTGGGCCCAGCGGTTCTCTCAAATAGGGCTGATAACAAAAAACAGTCAAAAGTGGGTCCTGGGGGAAAATACTTTTCCGTATTTTTATGGTTTATTTATCAAACAATCAAAATTTATTTTTGTTATTGTTAAATAATTTATTGATGAAAAAGAAAAATATAGCATAATCGGGAATTACGTAATCATCAGCTCAGCGGTTTGGCTACCACCAATGCCTAAAGATTGGCTAAGTTGTGGTAACACATCGCGAAAACACGTTTGTCAGTACTCTTTTGGCTACGACTCTAAAATTATTTGTCCGATCCGAAATTTCTTTTTTTCATCTGAAAGCTGGTCAAATTTGCAATGAGACCTCTTATATGAAATGTATTTTGAATACCGTGTAATAACCACTCCAGCACGCCTAGAATCTCATACCGTTGTGAAAACCACTTTTTTTCAGCACAGTTCTAGTGAATAGTTTCGGAGTTATAGCGAGAAATATACTGGAAAAAAAAGTGGATTTCGCAAGAGTATGGGGTTCTCAGCGTGATGGCGTGAGTAAATCATGGGACTTGATCAAAATTTCATATATGAGGTCTCATAGTAAATTTAACCAGCTTTCAGATGAAAAAAAAAAAAATTTCTGATCGGACATATATTTTTGAAGTTATTTTATCCGACAACCTCGTAACTATTTTCAAACCGAATGGCAATACTTGACATTAATGTGTTTCTTGAAATTTATCTAGGGTAATCTGAAATATAAAAAAAATTCCTTCTTTTTTTTTTATATTGTTTAACTGTGATATGTTAAGTAGCAAAGTATGCATAGATTGATTTCTTTAGATTATTATTGAAACAGCATTAAAATATCGATTGGCTAGAATTTCTAGAAATATTTTTGAAAAAGTCGGGGATTTTGATAGCTGAAATTGGTAGACACCATCGTAGTATTCGTGGTTAGTGATCACAAACGAAAAATGGTTTGTCCTTTTATATAATAGTTTAAATTATTATTATAGTAAATTTTCTAATCGTAAATCTTTTAAGAACTATGAAGATGATGTAATTAAAATTTGGCTCAGAAAGGTTCATTAGTTTTACTAAAACGCTATTGTCGCTTGCCACATATTTATAGCTTTTTTGATAACAATTTAATTGAATTAAGTATTTTTATTATCAATTTCTAGCTATATTTGACACTGGATCATAGTGGTTTATGCTCGCTTTACTGCACACCACATATTTATCGCTTTTTAAACAGTAATTTAATAGAAAATATGTAAATTTTATTATTGCTAAACCTTCCTTGAACTATGAAGAGGATGTAGTTATATTTGGTACAGAATAGTTCTATAGTTTTCGCGGTTAGTGATCACGAACGGAAATGGCTTGTCCTTTTATATATAACTTCATCATCCCCCGTTGAGGCTTCGCCCTCTCTCATAAGTAAAGATCTTTGATAATTTTAACTAATAATTTTTTGTTTTGTGTGTTTATCGATAAAAATCTTGTAATAAAGCGAACAATTGAAAATTATACTTTTGATGATATTTTCACGCATAGCAGTCTAACTTGGTACTTACTAACTTAATAACTTGGTTAAATTTAGATTGATTAGGTGTTTGAAGATAATATAAAGCATAATTAGACATCCAATTTTCAATTTTAATATATGAGTTGGTAATCCAGATGGACAGAGACTAATAAGAAACTGTTGCATATAATGGACTGCATTATCAGTGCTTACAACTAAAGGTATAAAATTCAGATTTTTACACACAATATTAAACAGCTGAGGATCGGCATTTTGATTTGTAATAATTTTCATTCGACAGAAATAATGTTATTGATTTGATCTGGTTGGACTTTAATTTCTAACCATAAAAGTATGTGATAGTGTGGCAAAACCCGTTTCCAACACTCAACATTGTACATTTAAATTTTTATTGTTGCTATACCTAAAACTATGAAAATGATGTAGTTAAAATTTGGTATATTTCACTCACTCCATATAGCTGTTTTTATAACAATTTAATTGAAAATAAGTAAATTTTATTATCAATGTCAAGCTCTTTGTGACACTGTACCTTTTAACCTTTTATGTAGATGGCAATTGCTGCCATTTTTGAACTTCACTGTTATCCACTTATTATTCAGTTTTCAATAAAGAATTAGTTGAAAATCATTAGATTTTACTATTGCTAAACCATCCTATAAAGATGATGTAGGCGGTTAGTGATCACAAACGAAAAATGGCTTGTCCTTTTATATAATAGTTTAATCTTATACTGCCATATGTTAGAATCGTATAGAGCTAACAGATAATTGTGACGCAGATAATATACAAATAATATTGTGACTATAAATTAAGATATAAGCTATCCTATCTTTCTTGTTGGATCAAACTGCACACGGTGTGCAAATTTGATTAAAATCAGTTCAGTAGTTAAGGTGTCAGCGTGGCCCAAGACGACACGTAATTTATATTTATTAAGATTATGCTTTGCAATAGTAATGTATTTTTAAACTGAAGGTATCGTTACCAAGAATTAGAATAAATTTTTGTTACCACTACTGGTATGGAGAATCAAATAAATTTTGTACTGACACAACACTAGTTCATAATAATCTACAATCAATTATTGAGGTTATGCAGGAAAAAAAAAAGAAAAAAGCCCCAACAAGCAACAAGAAAAGAAACTTCTTTTTTATACTGTTATTTGTTTTTTTAATTAATTAATTTTTTTTTTAGGTATGAGAGCGAGTGGTGGTGGGCAGGGACAGGGACCCAATGTTATTCGTATTTTGCCCAGAGACATCACTGTTTTCTTACAAGGACCTCCAATGCAGGTAAATGTAAGTTGCAATATATTATATTGAAAAAATGAATGAAAAAATAAATCTTTATTCTGGGACGTATTGTCCCCTAAGAATAACAAAATTGTATCATAAGGTAGAACAATGGTCTGGCTTGCATATTTTCATACAAAGGTATTTATATATGTGCAACATGAGATATACAAATACAGTTAATTGTCTAAAGAACTTGAGTAGATATGATAACATAAGAAGGAGAAATGAAATAAACTAAAAAACAAGAAATAATTAAAAAAAAAAAAATTATGAGAGAATAAGAAAAGATATATACAAAGAATGAACTATGTCTATATGTACATTGTATAAAGAAAATATTTACAGATACCACGATATATATTTGTACATACTGCGCACATTTACTTATATATCCATACACACATATGAATTATCAAGTTAACAGATAATATTTCATTGTATAAGAAAAATATTTAAAGTAAAAAGAAATTTGAATTTTTATAAAACAAATGATTATGTACCATTATGGAACAAATAAGGATTATTATTAAATAAAAGAAAATTTATCAACCAATTCACCGTTATCAGATTTATTCGATTTTACCAAATTTAATGTTAATTATTGTTCATATTGACTGGCATCTGACTGGGAAAAGAGGAGATATTGGAAAAGGAGTTTTAAATGAGGTTAAGGAAGGGGCATGTTTTATTTCAGGTGGGAGAGTGTTCCATGGTGTAGCGGATCAGACTAGGAAGGAATGCTGGTAGGATGGAAAGGCAAGTATAGGTCAGAGGAATGTGATCTTGTTGTGAATCGGGAGTAGAAGGAAGACTTAAATTTCAACAGATTATAGATGTAGGATGGGCGATGGTGATAAATGACTTAATAAAGGAATGAACCCAGGAAGTATAATTTACGGGTGGATGGGTAGAGCCAATTCAAGGCAGTGTACAGGTGTGCAACATGGGAACGCCTCGGGGTTCTGAAAACAAATCGAACGAAGCAATATTATGCTGATAACTCTCAAATTTTACCTTTCAATTCATCCATTTGAGTTATTAGCTGCATTTCTTAAAATTTAGAAAGATCTAGATGAAATCTTTGTCTGAACAAATGATGTTAAATGCAGCAAAAACTCAGGCCATTGCCCTATCATCTCATTCCCTTCTTTGGTTGATGCCAATTGTTCTATTAAATGGTCATCCATTAGCTTGCCACTGCTTTTTTAAAAAGTCAAGGCACATCTTTTTGAATAGTTAAATTTATTTATTAAACAAAATTCTTTTATTCATACAGATTTATTTAGGATTTTTTATTTTCAGAATTTAACTCTACCCATACAAACAACTGTTGCTGAGATGCTGCAAACACTCCCTGACCATTCATATACAGAAGGGGCCTCCATTTTCACTGATTTCATTATGACACTCGTAAGTTGCCGATAATCCCTTTTCTATTATTTTTTATGTCATTTTCATTTGTATTTACCTAATTATTTATAAAGTTTATTTAATAAGTGACACAAGAACCTGAAAAACTGTTCTGTATCATTGAAACAAGGATGCACTTGGTCATTTCCTAAAAGAAAGTATATATTTTTTCATTTTATGTATCTGATTTTCAACCTTAGTTAAATTACCATCCATGTGTTTAGCTTATTACTAGGGATATCATGGTTATTGCGTTATAAGCCTTTTTTCTATTATTCTATTATTAACATGTTTTTATACTTATGTATCACAGTGGGGAATGTATGTAATTTATTATTTGTTCTATTAGGTTATTAGGCTTTTTTATATTATTTTATTTATTTATTTTTTTCTATTAGGTTATTGATCTTTTGATATATATTCAATGATAAAACTTTTTTATCTCCTGCCTACTAGGTAGTGAATTTACTATATTTGAAATAATTGTAAAAAAAAAAAGAAAAGATTTAGTTATATGTTATAACTATAAAAAAAGTTATAGTTATGGTTTAGTATTAAATTTGTTTATCCCTTGTTTCAAACAATAACTGCTCCTGTCTTAAATTATGATGAAGAAACCTGTGGAAATAGCCTATGGGCTTTGCAATTAAAATATAACTTTAATGATTTCTATGTTAACGAAATTCAAATTTGGTGTGAAGTTGAAATACAAATTAACTTTTGGTAGCAGGCTCGCAATATGAGGGTAATTGATGTGTTGAACATGGGAACAGCTAATTCAAGTGTTCTTGCTGGTTTGAGGCCTGTTCTGAGAGATTTCATCCGTAACCAGTTACTTGGAGGAAGAGAAGGCAATCAGGCTGTTTCTGATGCTGTAAATAGAATTAATGCTGAGCTTAGGCCTCTTATAGAATCAATTGTAAGTTATTATTTCATAATTTCTTGATGTAGGTTCTGATAGTGTCATACATTGTAGCTAATTTATGTTTGTTATTTATTTTAGTGCGCCCAAGAAGATATTCCATTCAGGGATGATGTAGATATTATTGCTACAGTGAATCAATTAAATCACACCACCATTCCAATTCTTATCAGAGATGTATTGGAGGAAGGTTAGTTTCACTTTTATGTATTGCTATTTATAATTTTTTAATGGCCTATGTTTAATTGTTGGTTTACATTTTCAGATGACAATGAGTTTTTGAGAAACATACCAAATCATTTTAATGACTATGCTCGCCATTTAGCATCCATTCTCTTATATTGTTGTCAAAATGGTCAGCAAGGTTTAGAAGCAATTTTTACTACTCTAGCTGTAAGTTATATTTTTCTTTGCATCAATAATAAGTTTTATTTGATGAATTTAATATTTTCTTGATTGTGAACATTAATCTCACAGAGACGAATAATCGTGGGTGTACCAGCTGCCTTACAAAACTGGTCTGTTGTACACATTGTCAACCAGCTGAGAGCCATGACAAGTGGCTTAGAAACCTCTAGCGAAGCTATCCAGCCATTCCTTGTCTACAGAATGGCTGAAGCACCTCCTGAAGAAGTTTCCAATGACCAATCTCAGGTGGGTCTATGTTATGATTTAAGCTTTTTGATTTATCTTTAGGCTGTTATTATTTATTTTTTGTCCCAATAATCCTGTTTATGAGACTAGGTCAACTTATTTACTACTAGTTATCGCCTTTATATGGCATTATTAAAGTTTCAATGTGATAGGAAATACTTACTCCTAATAAATATATTGTAGAAGATATATCTTTAGTATACTTCTTCAGTGTTTGGTTTGAAGTAATGTACAATTAAGCTTTTATTTTAGTAAAATCTGCTATATTCAAGGGTAATAAATAATTGTTCTATAAACTACACTTATTCATCTCTTTATAGTAAATTTTAATAATAGAAATAATACGATAAAACTTTTTTTTCACTTCTAGGGTACAAATACAAAATGTAAATAATGAAAAAAATTTTTTAATTATAATGTAGGTGTCTACCTAAGCATGAAAACTGTGAAATAATTTATTGCAAATTATAATATTAAATAAATAAAGAATACTCACAATCATGCATGAAAATGCTGATCTGGCAATTTATTTCACAATTGATTTTGCAGAAATAAAAAGGCTTAGAGAACCCAAAGGCTTGATTCCTTCACTACCTACCTCTAACCACACACCTGGAAAAATGACTTACAAGACTCACTTTAGATTCCAGAAAAGTATAATTAAAACTCAGAATGTTCACTATCACTTTTTTTTTAACACTCTAAAACACAGATATGGTTGTGCATGTAATATATATAATATCGTTGACAACTGTATAAATTAGTTGTTGCATTCTAGTCCCCTTATCTTAGATTTTTTTTTTTTTTTTTTTTTTTTTTGAAGCTCTGAGTTTACTAGTTAAGCTATTTAGGCCAACACACACTACTGGCGGGTCAGAGCAGATTTAATTATTATGGTTGTATCAAAATTTTTGCTTATAAAATAACTCGTTATTTTGAAATAATTTATGATAATATAATAATAATTATATTTCTAGTAGGTGTGTTATATTTTATTCCTTCAAATAAAGTGTGTTATGTTAAATTCCTTCAAATAGTTTACAAATTATGAAAAGGAGAAAGAAGACTAGTCCATTTGTGATTTTTCCTCAGACGAAATACTTCTTAATATGCTTTAAAAGATGTAAGTTAAAAAAAATAATAAAATGGCTAAATGAGGATAAAAAATGGTGATGAATATTATTAAACAAGAATTAACTTTATACTAAAAAGAACTACTAATTTAAATGTATTTTAATAAGCTTCTAGATGTAATACAAATTATAAATCTTGAAAAGTTATAAATATATGTTCTTTATATTAGATTGTATGTATATTACTAAAAGGAAAAACATATTTTTTATTTCTTATCAGCAATTTATATTTCTCGTGAAAAGGACAACTTTAGTACTTTTGAGCATACTGCCTGCTTTCTTTATGATTTCCATGAAAGAAAAGATTCTTTATTTATAAATTTTTTTTTTTTTTTTAAGGAAAATAAGTTTAATTAAGCCTTACTTTATTGTTTATAGCATTTATTTTATTGTTTATAATTCTGGAAAACCTTATATTACTATTCTGTTTGTATCCTTTGTGATTGTTTCTTAAACACTAACAAATTAATTTCCATGCAGGCAATGGAAACTGAAGTAGCCGGTGAAGCAGTGCCTACTCCCACCTCAGCACCACCTGCAGCTCCATTATCAGCACCTTTGCCTGTTCCTCCAATATTAGTTCCTCCAACAATCCCTATTACACCTTCTGTAACTATGCAACAATCACTCCCTGATCAGATCCCAGATCAGCTGCCTGATGTTATTCTTGGTGCAGAGCAATGGCATAATGCTGTCCCACCAGTAAGTAAAAGTTAAATATATTAAATATAAAAGAAAATTAAATTATATATATTAATGATGAGTATAATAGCGATTGTTTAATGTAATCAACTACAGTAAAATCCGGTTATAACGATATTCAAGGACCATGGAAAATACATTTTTATATCTGGAAATCGTTATATCCAGAACTAAACTGTGAAACCTACACACTTAGATAAAAAGTTGATAATAAAATAAAAAGGCTTTTACAATGATCGTAATGTTTATTTTTATAAACATATGTACATTTTAAAGTTTACGTACATATTCAATTTTACTACATTAATTTTGCACAAAAAAATTGGTTATTTTAGTTTGCTTGCTTTTTTTCAAATATAAATTTTTGTTTACATGGCTTTGAAGTTCTTTTAAGAAAGCTGTGGTTTCAGGTTTATTTAAATCGTCATTTATGGCAACGTACATAAGGACAACACCAAGAGCGTTGTAGACTTCTGACAAAGTTGGAGTTTTGAAAAGGTCTTCTTCAGTCTCGTCGATTTCATCGGTCTCTTCCTCCTTACTCTTATTTAAAACAGATGCCACAATTGCTTCTTCAGTCAGTTCCTCTGCTGTAAGGATGTTAGCATCGATATTTGCGAAAGCCTGTGCATCTCCTTGAAAATAAAAATCGAGATTTTGGGCCCATTGATTAAAATGTGAAGTAGAATCGTCGTCGCCTTGATAGGTACTAGCTTCATCTACATTCCTAATACATGTTTGAAGCAGTTTTGGATTGTTATTGGAGTGACGTCGTCCCAGGATTCGGAAATCATTAAAATTGCATCTAGTAGGGACACTTTAAAATTTCCAGACTGATCCAACATTTTTAAGACCAAATGTTAACGGAATTTCTCTTTGAGGAACCTGATTATTCCTTGTTCCATTGGTTGTAGCACAGATGTATTTGTTGGCAAAAAATGCAGTTGGATATTTTTTTAATTTCAAGACTGGTGGATGGGAAGGACAGTTATCCACAGTGAGAAGAATTTTCTTTTTCTTTCTTCCGAGTTCTTCATCCCATTGTCTGAGCCAGTTGGAAAAAATTTTGCTTGTCATCCACACCTTTTTATTGTTGGTATAATCAAATGGTAATTTCTGAACATTTTTGAAGCAACGCGGAGATCCCGATTTTCCTATTATCAATAGTGTTTTATTATCTGATCCTGTCATGTTGCTGGCAACTAAAACTGTAATGCGTTCTTTGGAATGTTTTCCTCCATGACGTTTCACCTTTGAACTTAAAAGTTTTGTCTGGGGTCAAGCGATAAAATGATCCGGTTTAATCTGCGTTGTATATGTCCTCATCCGTGTAGTTTGGTTGATCTGTAGGCCAGATGTTTTGAAGCCAATTCTCGGTTACTCCGGCTGGAACACTTGACAATTCTCCACTTATCTTCCCGAAAACAATGTTGTCTCTCTCTCTGAACCTTGTAATCCAAAACATCGAACACTCAAAGTCTTTTTCCCAGCAAAACAGCCAATTGATTTGCTATTTCCTGAAGAATTGGGCTGTTGATGGGTACATTTCGGCTTCTTTGTACCTGAAATTATTTGAGAAGGGCGTTGTCTAGATCTTGATGTTGACTGCTTATAAGTTTTTTTTTCGAAGTCACATCTTTTTCAAAAGCTTCTTTGATTTTGTCTCTGAATTTCCAGATTGTCGATATTGTAGACTGTGAAATTTGAAGCTCCTAAACAAGATTTTTAATTGATTGTCCTTTTTCAATCTGATTTATGATATTTACTTTTTCTTCAATAGAAAACACACGTCGTTTATTCGAAGTCATTTTTAGTATGATTTTAACACCGACACAATGCCAACGGAAGCAAATGAAAGACTAACGAGCAACAAAAACAAAAAAGATCAGTCGCAATAGTAACACTAGAAGGGAAGGAGATTCCAAGAAAATTCGGCTTTGTTTGGAAACTACGCTCTACCACATATCAATCGAGTTACCATCCCCCCCTTTACATCACTCGGGAGGGCGGGCTTTTTAACTCCTTTTCTTATGTTCACACTTTTCTATAATTTAAAATGTTATAGCCATTTAGTAGCGCAAATAATCGTTATAACCGGAATAAAAAATCATTTTTCCCCAAGTTTTAGATCGTTTTATAAGGAAAATCGTTATATATTACATCGTTATAACCAGAATTATCTTTTCATTTTTGAATAACAAATCTAACAAGATACCTTATTTACATTGTTTTATCCGGAAAATTGTTATATCGGGAATCATTATAAAAGGATTTTACTGTAACTCTTATTGGGGAAAAAGAATAATTGAGTATTTTATATAGGTTTCAGCTTATTTTATTTAGGGCTAATCAAATAGTAATTTATTTCCCATTGTTAAGAAGTAAAAATTTGGTTTCATAGACATTTTAAAATTATGGAAATCCTTAGTGCAGTCTATAGAAGATTGGATAAAACTTAACTTTTTTTTTTCTGTATTTCAGTAATAATATTACTGTATATTAATAATATAATATACCATCAGTAGTTTTTTTTACCTTGCATACTACTATGCTTATATGCTTCATCCTCATTTATCCCTGGCTTTCTTGTTTTTGTATATACCAGTGTACTGCTTCCACAGAATGTCCCCCTCTAATGATTTAAATCAATTATGGATTCTTTTTCGGACTGGGTAAATCTCAAGATTTGTTCCACTTCATGACGTATCGAAAGCTTTGGACAAACAAGTTATATAAATTCTGCCCACCATATGCTCACTGGCTGGGTGTGATAAGACGAGTAAATAAGGAACAAAACACTCTGCACTTACTCAAGCCAAAGGACTGTTAATAGCTTATACAAGATTTTAGAAAGGAAGAGCTGACAGATAATATGATACAAAAAGCTGAAAAATACTTGACAAAAGTACTGAGCCTAAGCAAAGGCTTTAATAACAAGAATTTAATAAGATTCCACAAAGATTCCTTCAGCATCTCCCAAATATTTTTCTGGATATAAAAAGAGCATATTTACAAATTGCTCAATAGTACAACCTGTTGAAAGAGCGAAATTCGCTATATTATTGTTCACAGCCTATCAGAAAACTTTATGCTCTAGCAAGGGTTGCGGGTTTCAAAAGAAGTGTGCATATTCATTAAACTCTACCTCATGTTCTAAATTTGCAAAATTTATTTAGTGGTTTATCAACCAGTTATAAAAATCCTGTTCTAATCATTTGTTGTCCATTATTAGTATTCGCTAGAACGAGATGTTTCAGAGATAAAATTATGATATTCTCATGTTCTACATTTTTAAATATGATAAATTGTACAATTTAAATAAATATTTATGTAAATATCATAAATATGCTGTACACATCTCCATGCAACTGTCACCTTCTCTGGAGCCACTGGACTTCTTTTAACTACTCCTAACGAAGCTGTGAAGTAAAAAATTATTGCATATTTCATGCACTCCACATTTCTCATTTCAGCACTCTTTGACTGAGGTCACACTTCTCTGCAAAAACACGTTTTTCGGTACTCTTTTGGTTATACAGCCGAAACTAATTGTTCAATCCAAAATTTCTTTTTTTCATCTGAATCCTTGCTCGTTAAATTTACTATAAGAACCTATATATCAAGTTTTGATCAAGTCCTGTTAAATACCCATACCAGCACGCTAAAAACCACTTACTGTTTTGAAATCCAAGTTTTTTAAGCATATTTTTCGCTATAACTCCAAAACTGTTTGTCGAATCTGAAATTTCTTTTTTTTTTTCAACTAAAATCTGGTTAAATTTACTATCAATCCCTTTATATTAAATTTTGATCAAGTCCCGTAATACACCCAAACCTGAACACTAAAATGTATGTTTTGCAAAGTATGATGATATCGACATTTTCAGAGGGCTTGTTTGAGTGTATAACATGACCTAATCATAGGTATACCTAAGTATATTTATTGAATGTAAGAAAGAGTTTTGAGCAAAATTTATCCTTTAAAATTATTTGATAGAGCGACAAGTTTAAGAGATATATGGATTGGATTTTCCTGATGTAATTTTGGCGGATATTGATAGGCATTTTGCAAAAAATCTTCCCATAGCAGAGACATGTACCCTTGATAAAAATGATCTGTATGGATTAGGGAAGCACCCAGAACAAAAGTTTGCTATACACATCTCCATGCAACAGTCACCTCCTCTGGAGGTTCTAGACTAAAGGTAAATATAACAAAAGGCCTTGTCTCCGGGGAGTGAGCTAAGGGTGGGAGGGAGGGGAGAATGTCCTAATTTTGTGTTTTTTGATTATATCTCGAAAAGTGTGGACTCTCGAAAAATATAAAATAAAAAATATAGAAATTCCAACAGTTTTCGAGATATATGTTATCAAAAATTGATAATATTAGAAAAAAAAATATTTTTACCTCACCTTTTGTCAAACATTTGCTTCAAATTTAGAAACTTACATATGAAATTATAGAAAATTAATTATTCTACAATTTTGATTTTGACATTTTTTATGAGAAATGATTGTGGAAGGCACTAAAGGCGAATGTTTGGAAAAAAGTGAGGTAAAATTTGTTTTTCCCAAAAATCACTAATTTTCAATATTATATATCTCGAAAACCATTAGGATTTCGACTAATATGTTTAGAATTAATTTTATAGGAAATTTAATAAGCTTTGATTTTGATTTGAAACATATTTTTCTAGAGTCCACTATTTTCGAGATATAATCGAAAAACCCAGAAATGAGAGCTTTTCCCCTTCCCCCACTGTTAGCTCACCCCCTAAGGGTGAGGACTTTTAGTATGTTAACCTTCTAACTACTCCTAATGAAGCTATGAAGTTAAAAATTATTGCATATTTTATGCACTCTACCATGTCTTTATTAACTGAACTATGGTGCAAAAAATCACTCTTTTTTCCTGGATGCAAATTAATTTTTCAATAACAAGCTCAATTAAGGCTAGGCCCAGCAAAGAGCTCCTCTCAATGTCAACTCGAATTTTTAATACACTATAATATTCATTATAAAATCGCTAAATCAATTTAATAATTATTTTTACAGGTGTTAAATGTTATTCAGTTACTCAGTTTAAAGAGAAAAATTATTTCTAGGATTGGGTTCCGATTATTAGCCGTGATCGTGAAAGGCAAAGACGTCAAGCTGTACAAGGACCATTAAGTGATGCTTACCTTGCTGGAATGCCCAGCAAAAGACGTAAGGTTGTTGCATCCAGTAAACCCCATGGCAATTTAGCAAGAGTGATATCAGGTATGTTTGCTTTATATCCTATTTTTAAATTTAATTGCATCTATATCTATAATGTATAATTAATAATAAATATTTAGAAAAATACCGAATTATATATGGAAAATTAATTTTTTTAAAATTCCAATCACTATAAAAATGTTTTAGTGGAAGATAAGTTCTCTTCTGTCATGAATCTCAGCCTCATATGTTTGAGGCATTGTAATTATTTCACATCCTTCCAACTCTCTACTTTAGATGTTCTTAACTCCAGTAAATTACAGATAAATTGGGGAGAGTTGACCTGTTATCTTAAACATCTGCAATGCTTGCCCCAATATGCTCTACTTTCTTTAAAATCAGGCTGTTTTAGCTACCTCAAAGTCAATATATCTGTATTATTGACATATTGTAAAACAAACCTTGCTATTTGCGTTTGTGCGTTAGGCTGTTTGAAAATGAAATTTTCACCAATGATTGGTTAAAAAGATAACATACACTAGGATAATTCCATTCAATAAAATAAAAATCAGCTTGAGGAACGTTTCTAAGTGAATTAGAAACAAACTGCAAAGTCCTCAGGTCAAAGATTTCCTTTGACCCATTATTACTGAATGAAAGCATTTAATTCTTATTAAAAAAAAAATTACTAATGAACCAAATTTTTAATTTTTTATTATTTGTACTTATATTTTGTATGTATACTTCACACATAGCTGTTATCTTGATATACTCAAAAGCACATGTATTATTTAGAATGATCAGAGTTATTTGATTTAAATCTACTTGTGAAATGAAATAAGTACATGATTACAATTGTTTCTCTTTTTTTATATACATTTATTGAAATTTACAACTGTACAAAATATATACACAAGTAAATTTATTGACAACGATTATAATAACATGTTAAATCTTGAAAAGAACTACTCATCAGTAACACTTTATTAAAAAATTTACACTAGAAGGTCTCTAGGCCATCTTCGTTTCAAACTTCTCAGAGGATTATCAGGAATGGAATGGGAAGCAAGTTGTGAAACTAACGGATTTGAATGGTTTTGGAGCTTACTATGAAAGGATAGGTATCTGGTGTAGGCTAAATCAGCTACATGGAACATTAAGATCTTTATGGATAAGTTTCAAGCTTTAATTTAAAAGATCAGGTCCCTTTTTGAGGGAATGTTTCATAACTTATCAAAAATCATGTAAATATTTGTATATGTACAAAAAGTGTGGTTTCTAAAAAAAATTTTTAAAAATTATATTTTTTAAACTATATTTTTGGACATCTCTATTAAAGAATTATCCCTCATTTTTGAAATTTATTTATATGATATATTTAAATAGAGAATATGTAAAGTGGATAATAAAATATATGTTTAAGGGCATGCCTCGTTTCTAGTTTATGAAGAAATAGTAGAATTATTTATCCTAAGGCTGACTTAATTTATTTTAGAGAGTATGAACACAGCACTGGGTGCAGCTGGTGTTGCTCGGGTGGAGCCAAACCTAGCTGAAACCGCTGGAGGTGACACATCTCTGAGAGCTGCTTACAAAGAGCAGGTCAGGACTACCTTAACCCCTACACTTAGGCATCATCCTGATTTTAGTCCTGAAAAGTATCCTGCAGCTGCAAAGCTGTTTGTGCCTAAATAGAATAAATCAATTCATTTATTTTTTCGTTATTTTTTTTTTTATCCTGTATTATATTGTATTCTACTTTGCTGCAGCTTTATTGTATTTTATGGCTGAAAACTAAGCAGTAAGTTTTCAGTATACCACTTAGTCTAGTCCAATATGGGCTACCTACTATGTATGTATCATTCATTGTAATATTATGTATTTGGCTTTTGATATGCCATTTTATAGATTGAAGTGTGAGTAGGGGAAGGGTAACACATTAGTTATATGTGACATAAAGTTATGAAACTACTTGTGTTAGGTAATTTTAATGAACCTTTTATTCTATTAATAATTTTGTAAAGTTCAATTTCATTTTTGACAACTGAAGTTATGGTAAATACTCCTTGTATAAGCTCATATTTAGTAATACTTTTCTTTACTGCATTTAAAGCTTAAGTTAATAAATGTTTTTGTTTAATATTCATTAATTGAATTGTAAATAATGGGTTATGTTGCTGATTTTTTTTTTCCACCCCCCTGGAATTTCATTTTAATTCTTAAATATTTATGTAATCAGTTCTATTTGACCATTTAAGGACCTCATTAACTCTTCAAGCAAGCCATTTTACTAATAATGTTAATACAAATATCTCATTACTTTTCTCTTTTTTTTATACGTTGTGCTTCTATTTATGAATAAAATATGTAATTATTTTGTGAATATTTTGTTTCCCTACACAATTTTGTAATGGTCTCATTGTAATAGTTTAAGTTAATAAATATTCTTACCTTCATTTTGGTGTTATAGTTTTGTTTTTTACCATGTGTCATATCATAATAAATTACTAGTATAAATGCATCATTTTTATAAATTTTTCATAAATTTCATAGAAATAATGCTGTTTATACAGCTGTTGCAATTTGGTGCCTGCATGAACTGATATAGCAGCAAATTTAAAATGGAGAAGTCTTAATCAAATAAATGGTTTAACTGCTAAACATTCCTCATTGGAACAGGGCCTCCTACAAAATCTGCCTCCGACATGATTTCGCACATTAGGGTGCCTTAGGTCTGTAGAAAATTTGTGAGCTTGTGATGAGAGCATTCTTCAGTATCCTTTAATTAACTAGATATATACTACTATGCCTTCTGCTTCTTTGATTTGGGACAGGTGTAATAAACTGAGCCCACCTTTGCATGAAAAATGTAGGACATAATCAATGTGGCTCATGAAAAAATTCTCTAAGTGATTTTGAATTTATCTTGTTTTGAATAATGGACCAGTTGTAAACAATATTTTACACAAGAAGTTACATTCTTTGTTATTAACAAATATATCAATTTTCATTATATTGCTTAATCCTGCTGATGGGCAGTAGGCCTATATGTATTTATTGGGATTTAAGGTTATAAATTCTAACTAGAGCAAGCAGAATGGACAGATTACCTCGATTCTAGTCAGAATGAGGTTGATCAAGTTGTGGATAAGATATAAGAACATCTTAAGTGCTTGTCTATGTGGGAACAAAAATTCAAAAAAATATTGATTTCCCTTTGTCCCATCTTAGTCCCTTTATTTAATTCATATTTAATGGTTATAAATTCTATAAAAACAAGTTGAAAACATAAATAGTCACATCAGTCCAGTCAATGGGGGCAGTAGAGTGCATGAAATATGCAATAATTTTTTACTTCATAGCTTCCTCAGGAGTAGTTAAAAGGTAAATAAACTAAAGGGACATTCACACTACGCTGACTTTACGTGTTGACACGTCAGCTGACGTGTTACGAAAAAAAATAAACCATTATTTTGAATAGAAGTTTTTACACTACGCTGATGTGTTGTGTCGTGTCGCTACACACTCTCTGACGCGTCAGCACGAAATATAAATTCCCATATCTCATCAGCAGGCATCAACCTGTCAGCAATGAATATTGAGGTGCAGCTCATCGAACATGTGAAGAAATATCTATTTCTTTTTGACCCGTTTGAGAGGGAGTATAGGAATAAAATAGTACAAAACGAAGCATGGGAGGAAATAGGAGGAATTCTGGAAATATCATGTAATAATTACATTTATTTACTAATTTATTGAAAAGTTGACTGTTTAACCGGAAAGCCTCATCAGCGACAATAACATAAGGAAAGAATTCACTTGACTGTGTTAGCTGAGCATCTTGTGGGAGATTTAATTGGTTTGTAATTATTTTTTTGCCAAAAGATGATCTCTAAAATGTTCCTAGCACTGCTCCTTCCATAAGCTCCAAAATCAATTATCGTGAATTTATAATTAGCATCCACCATTGCCAGTAAAACTATGGATGCCAGTAAAACTATTAAATCTCCATGTGATTGAAATGAATTGCCATTTGCTAAATACCTATAACACAGAAATTAAAAATACAATTAATAGTTGAGAATTGTTTTTTTCAATTTTTCCTCTAACCATTTCTAGAAGTGCGTAGAATTGCTTTCTGCTCATTCTAAAGTAAATTAAAAAACGTTCTTCATCTTCTAATAGCTGAGGCATCAGATTCTGAAACTCCCAGTAAATTGGTCTGCAACTATTTATAATTTGTAGGGTGCACCCATATTCTCCTTGAGTCATGAGCGGCTATAAAAGCTGCTATCACAGCAATATACTCTTCCTCTTCATCGAAAGCGTCTAAAATTCTAATATCCATTCCGCAACGATGTGCACCTTGAGAAAACCAAATGAAAAAAGGCATGAATTCGTAACAACAAGTCAGAACAGTGTGCACACAATGGCTGACGCTGACGTGTTAACACGAGTCGTCAGCGCGTGTCAACATGTCACGTCAGCGTCGTGTGAATACACCTTAAAAGTCTCTGCCCCTGGGTGGTGAGCTAACGTGGGGGTGGAGAGGAGAAGTTCATTTTTTTTTGTTGTTCGATTATATTCCGAAAACGGTTGACTAGAAAAATATGTTTCAAATCAAAATTAAAGCTAATTAAATTGCCCATAAAATTGATTTTATACATGTTTGTCGAAATTCCAACTGTTTTCGAGATGTATGTTATTAAAAATCGGTAATTTTAGAAATAAAAAAAATTTTTAGCTCACCTTTTGTTAAACATTTGCTTCAAATGCCAGAAACTTATTTATGAAATTTAAGTAAATTTACTGCTCTACAATTTTGATTTTGTCATTTTTTCTGAGATTCGGTCGTGGAAGGTACTAGAAGCAAAAGTTGACAAAAAGTGAGATAAATATGTATTTTTTCCCAAAAAACACCGATTTTCAATAACGTATATCTCGAAAACCCTTGAAATTTCGACACGTTTATATAGAACTAATTTTATAGAAAATTTAATTAGCTTTAATTTTGATTTGAAACATATTTTTCTATAGTCAACCATTTTCGTGATGTAATCGAAAAACAAAACAGTGAACTTCCCCCACCGTTAGCTCACCCCCCAGAGGCAGGGACTTTTAGTATGCTTACATTTTAACTACTCCTAATGAAGCTATGAAGTCAAAAATGATCGCATATTTCATGCACTTTACAATGTGTTTATTAACTGGACTACATAAACAGAATCTCCTTTGTCTGTGAATTAGTTGAAAGAGTATTGAGCTTTTAGATGTATTAGATCATGAGAAGGGATATGAACTACTTATAAAAATGTCATAAATGAAGCTTGCTAGAAAATCCATTGTGTTGAAAATTTTTAATATTTTTGAAAATTTATTTTTGTTTAAAAGTAATATATACAGGTGTCCCGAATTTAAATGGCAAAACTTCAGGAACTTAAAAGGGACCGAAAAACTAAGACAAAAAGTCCTTTAGAGATTTGCTCGTTTTTGCTTAGTTTTAGAGAAAATCACAAAAAAAGAAACAAAACAAGTTTTCATTTTTATACTTATTTATTTACATTTATATTTATGTTATGTTCTTTTTAATGTAAATATTGAACAAAATGTTGTCCTCTTGCACCAATGCAAGCATTACATCTAGCACTCACTTGATAAAATGCAGCTTAACATGCATCTATGATTTGGTCTCTTAATTGCTCTCTTGAGTTGATTGACACCGAATAAACTTTCTGCTTCAAGGTTCCCCATACGAAGAAATCCATGGGTTTCATTTCATATCAGGTGATCTGGGTGGCCAAGGTACTACTCTTCCACGTCTAATCCATCGTTGTTGATAATTTATATCCAGCCAAACTTGAGCAACTCTGCTATAATGAGCTGGACATCCAGCGAGTTGGAACCACATTTCAATCCGCTGCTGTTAGGGAATGTCATCTAAATAATTAGAAAAGTCGTTCTCCAAAAAATGTGTAAATGTGATACCATTTAATCTTCCAGGTAAAAAATATGGTCCCACCAGTAATCCGTTCCAAATTCCAAGCCAAACGTTAATAGCAAATTCATGCTGAAACCTATTCCCTCTAATAGCTCTGGGATTTTCAAATTTCTTTGATTAACAATTCCTCCTCTTATAAAGGTAGTTTCATCGGCCCATATAATTTTTAATGGAAATAAATTACTATCGCGAATTTTGCCGAGAAACCAGTTACTAAAATTCAATCTCTTGACATAATCTCGAGGTAATAAATTCTGAACTTTTTGAGGATGGTATGGGTAGCGATTATCACCTTTCAAAGTTCGCCATATTGCTTGCCGCGATATTGCTAATGCAGCAGATGCTCTTCGGATGCTAGTCTCAGGATTGTTATCGAAGTGGCGTTGGACACAATTTCTTCTCCGATAATCTACTCTTATTGCTGCCTGAAATTGGTCGCCTTCATTACGTAATAAGAATGACCCAGTCTCTCGTAGTGTATTAAAAGTTAACGAAAATCGATTCGATTTGGAAATCGGCGCGCATACTCCCGCACCGCTTCTAAAGCATTACCGTTACAGAAACCATACACAAAAATCATATCAGTATTCAACATTAGAATATGTATGTGGCATTGTGGCTGATGCTATTCACATAAAAATACACGAGTAACTGACTGAAGACTGATTTAGGAATTATAATCCTAGATGGAAGCCAAAATGAAAACAAATAAAAGAATGTAAAGGATAACATTGAGTGTTTACATATCTCACTGCCTAGCCTGACGAACTTTGAAAGGTGATAATCGCTACCTGTAACATTTTTGTTTTGTTTCTTTTTTTGCGATTTTCTAAAACTAAGCAAAAACGAGCAAAAAAGGACTTTTTGTCTTAGTTTTTCGGTCCCCTGTAAGTTCCTGAAGTTTTGCCATTTAAATTCGGGACACCCTGTATACAGTGGCTCCCAGTCAAAATGATACACCAGGATATTTATAAATTTCTTTTAATAAATGAATATAGATAGTTCAAATTATATTACATTAAAAAAAAATAATGTTTTGTGATCACTAAACATCCTAGTGATCACCTAATACTTTGTATATCTATATAAATAAAAATGAATCGCCAAATGTGTTGCTAAGCGTAAAACTCGAGAACGGCTCGGCCAATTCAGCTAATTTTTTTTTTTTTAACGTATTTGTTAAGTCACAAGGAAGGTTCTTATCTATATAAATAAAAATGAATCGCCAAATGTGTTGCTAAGCGTAAAACTCGAGAACGGTTCGGTCAATTCGGCTAATTTTTTTTGTTTAACGTTTTTGTTAAGTCACAAGGAAGGTTCTTTTCTATATAAATAAAAATGCATCGCCAAATGTGTTGCTAAGCGTAAAACTCGAGAACGGCTCGGACAATTCGGCTAATTTTTTTTTAACGTTTTTGTTAAATCACAAGGAAGGTTTGTATCTATATAAATAAAAATAAATCGCCAAATGTGTTGCTAAGCGTAAAACTCGAGAACGGATCGGCTAATTTGCCTAATTTTTTTTTTTAACGTATTTGTTAAGTCACAGGGAATGTTCTTATCTATATAAATAAAATCGCCTATATGAATCGCCAAATGTGTTGCTAAGCTTAAAACTCGAGAACGGCTCGGCTAATTCGGTTAATTTTTTTTTAAAACGTTTTTTCTAAGTCACAAGGAAGGTTCTTATCTATATAAATAAAAATGAATCGCCAAATGTGTTGCTAAGCGTAAAACTCGAGAACGGCTCGGCCAATTTGCCTATTTTTTTTTTATTTTTTTTTTTTAACGTATTTGTTAAGTCACAAGGAAGGTTCTTTTCTATATAAATAAAAATGAATCGCCAAATGTGTTGCTAAGCGTAAAACTCGAGAACGGCTCGGCCAATTTGCCTATTTTTTTTTTTTTTTTTTTTTTTTTAACGTATTTGTTAAGTCACAAGGAAGGTTCTTTTCTATATAAATAAAAATGAATCGCCAAATGTGTTGCTAAGCGTAGTTAAACTCGAGAACGTCTCGGTCAATTCGGCTATTTTTTTTTGTTTAACGTTTTTGTTAAGTCACAAGGAAGGTTCTTTTCTATATAAATAAAAATGAATCGCCAAATGTGTTGCTAAGCGTAAAACTCGAGAACGGCTCGACCAATTCGAAGCGCGAGCAATTCGAAAGCGCCTAATCGCCACATGCATGACCCTTTTAATCAAGAGTTGCAACTTAAAAAACTGTTCGAACTCTATGCTTTAAGGGAATCGGTTCGAATATATGTTTCGCTGTTGTATTTGAACCATCAACAAAGTATATCTTTGATAAAATTACGAAAGTTGTAAATGATGGAGGGTTTTACCTTTTGGAAGCTCCTGGTAGTACAGGTAAGACATTTTTAATTTCATTGATTTTAGCAACAATTCGCTTACAGAATGGAATTGCACTTGCACTTGCTTCCTCAGGTATTGACTACATTGTTGGAAGGCGGCCGAACAGCCCATTCAGCGCTAAAATTACCATTGAATATTCAAAGCAACGAAACTCCGACTTTGGCAAAGCTTTTACAATAATGCAAGTTGATAGTATGGGATGAATGCAAGATAGCACATATAAGAATTTGGAGGCATTAAACAGAACTCTGAAAGATCTACGAAATAACCAAAACCGATTCGGTGGTGTGATGATTTTCTTAGCAGGAAATTTTCGTCAAACATAACCAGTTATTCCACGGTCTACACCAGTGGATGAACTGAATGCATGTTTGAAGTCCTCCATTTTGTGGAAATAAATTAAGATACTAAATTTGTGCAAGAATATGCGTGTCGAATTGCAAAATGATCGATCTGGAGAAATATTTTCAAAACAACTCATTGACATTGGTAATGGTAAAATCCCTGTAGATGTTATGACAGGCTGCATAACATTTCCTGTCAATTTTTGTCAGTTTACAGAATCCAAAACTGAGCTTATAGAAAAGGTGTACCCAAACGTCGCTCAAAATTACAGAGATCATTATAGGTTGAGTGAACGAGCTGTATTAGCTATCAAAAACACGGATGTAAATGAAATAAATTTCAAAATCCAAAATGAAATTGCCGGTGATTTAAGGACCTAATAATCAATTGATTGCGCAACTAACCAGGATGATATCGTCAATTATCCACCAGAATTTTTAAAATTGGATTTGCCAGGATTACCTCCCCATAATTTCCAATTAAAAGTAGGATCAGTCACTGGTCATAATGTTACGAAATATCAACCAACCGAGATTTTGTAACGGCACAGGGCTAGCAGTGAAAAAATTACTGATGTGATCGAAGCAACCATTCTAAAGGTGAAATATAAGGGAGATGATGTGATGATACCCCGCATCCCAATGGTACCAACTGACCTACCGTTTGAATTTGAACGAATGTAATTTCCAGTGCGGCTTGCTTTCGCTATGACCATAAATAAATCACAGTGTCAGTCGTTGAGTGTTTGCGGCAGCAATCTGGAAAACTCATGCTTCTCTTATTGTACAGTTGTATGCTGCTTACTATCCAACATAATTACTCTCGCGTCGGAAAACCGACACCTTTATTTATTTTCGTGCCTGGTAATCAAACAAAAAATATCGTGTACCATAAGGTATTACAATGAAAATACCACATTAATACTACTACTACTAAACTCTTGCAATGTCCAAAATAGAAAACTTATATTTGTAAGTAATCGTTGTTTATTATGGATACATAAATCTATAAATAAAGTGATTACTCTGAAATATGTTTTATTACTGCGAAGTGCCAATAACTTTTGACTGAACAATGTATGTCGGGGAGGAACTATTAACATAAAAAATCAATTTTGTGTTGTTTTAGAGAAAATAGGGCAGAGCAATGTCTGCCGGGGCAGCTAGTAAACATATAAAAATAAGCAGGGATATAATTATAATAAGTACGGTGTGTTCTAAGAAAAAATAAATTTCATGAAAGAGTCGCTTGAAGAAAATATTTCATCAGAAAATAAATCAAGCAGTTAGGATACAATTTCTAAATGAATATTTACTGGAGGACTCTGAGTTTTGGACAAACCTAATACTTGCTGATGAAAGTAAATTTAATATTTTTGGATCCGATGGCCGTTGTTATGTGTGAAGGAAACAGGAGAAGAGCTAGCGAAAAAAAAATACACAACTGTAAAATCTTATGGTATGAGTATGTTAAGATGTGGGGGTGTATGGCGGCTTCCAGTGTGGTTAATCTTCATTTTATAGATGGAATCGTTAACAAGCATGTTTACAAAGACTTTTTAAGATGAATCTTGAAACTAAGTACAGAAGACACCAGAAATAAATATGACATCACCTGTAGGAAATGTCATTCATATATTTATAAAAGGAAGGATCATTTTTTAAATAAATAAAAACAAATATTGTTTTGGGACAGAATGTTCTCTAAAATAAAACATTAAAAAATAATTTATAATATCAGTTTTATATACAGTGGCTCATAGTGAAACTGATACACCCTGAAAAGAGAAAGAAAAACTTAAACGGCTACAGGAAACAAATTCAGAAATTCATCAACTTTCTTCAGAAATTCATCATCTTTCTCTCTTCAGGGTGTATCAGTTTCACTGTGGGCCATTGTATATAAAACTGATATTATAAATTATTTTTTAATGTTTTATTATATAGAACATTCTGTCCCAAAACAATATTTGTTTTTATTTATTTAAAAAAGAATCCTTCCTTTTATAAATATATGAATGCCATTTCCAGTAACTCTACAGGTTATTTTTTTTTTTTTAGGCATATTTTTATTATGAATATTTCGGATGTAATTTGACCAAAAAAAGCGGTAGTAAAAACATAGCTTGAACCCTATATGGGTTAGGACAAATGGCTAGTGGTGGACATGGTTACAAGTATTGTTCCTGATGCCGCTTTCTATGAAATTTTCTGTTCTACCTACAGAGCTTGGCTACTTCTTTCGGATGAAAATAAATTTGGTTTTTAAGAATCAGAATCAAGCTGATCATGCAAAAAGTATTATAAAGGATAGATTGACATGTTTAAACTTCCACCGGTCGCGCCAATTTCCGCAACACGAGCGGTCGCGCATTGTAAAAAGTACAACACCCTGTTTTTTTTGTCCCTTTTGGTCCATATTTTGTATGAAATCTATTGAATAAAATGTTTTGACCATTCTACATTTAAAAGAGAGTATATGTACAAAATAATCCCTGAGAGAATAATATTTTGAACGTAAATAAAAATATAATTGAAAATAATAAAAACAAAGATATAACTCGATAAATTTGTATTTACAATATTATGATCAGATATAATTATTTGCAGATCTAAAATGGTTGTTTTTATGATCAATTATTGTAAATAAAGTTTTTTGAGGAATGATTTTTACAAATAAAATTTAGATATCCACTGGCTGCCCCCCCCCCCCCCCCCCATTACTACCCTCTACATAGGTTTCTGTATTATGATCTAGAACATCTTCTGTTTCCTCTTTACTCCATTCCAAATTTGTATTTGATTGTGCGTTTTTTTCCCCCCTCTTCTAGTTCTGCAAAATTCGAGGAATATATTCCAGTTTTATAGGTTTCCACAAAATCAAAACATTCCGAATATTATCGCTGACTAAGATAAAGAAAAGCAAAAATGCAAAAGAATCCTATTTGCATTATGATATGATTATGATAGGTATGAAAAAACAAAATAAAACGAGAGCGTTAGCTTGTTGTACTTTGTGCAACACTGAGGACTAAATATTTTTCAATCAGGAAACTATCCCTCCTACCACTTTGAAAAGTTACTGGCGGCAAACAGAGAAGTATATCGAGGGATAGCTAAAGCAAATTTTCCAGGAAGCTCACCGGAAGCAAGAGATAATTATAAAATGAAAGGGGCTTAACAGCCCCAATTCACAACAAGGGATGGAAAGAAACTGCATGGTAAGTAGGTAGTAGATTAGTCAAACTGACGTGGAACGAAAATCGGAACAGACCGTAAAATCTCATTCGGAACGGCCCTTCACTTATATGTAGAAGGTAAGTCAAACTGACGTGGAACGAAAATTGGAACGGAAGGAAAACTGGAACTGGTTCCAATAGTGGAACGAAACCGAATATCTCATTCGGCTTATAAGTCGGAAAGGCCCTTCACTAATCCAGAGGCTGCTGTGCTGTCCTAACCAGAATGGAGTTTCAAGATCTATAAGATCTATTTTGAGGAAGTTCCTCCAAATAATTACTAACCAACCTAGATAGAAATTAAGTTACTAAAAAATAAAATAAATGATAATTTACCCATAAGTACCTCGACGCCTTCTGACTTACCGGTCCTCATCTTCTTGTCGGCCTACATCGGACTTTTTCACGGACTATATATATTGCTCTACGGCTCTCGTTATATCTATTAATATTTTTACTTTTTAATTATTCTACATTAATTTTCTTTTATTCTAGTAAATCTAAATTTATTTTCGTATTTTTATTATTAGCTATTGTCATTTTTTTTTTTCATTTTTATGTCATAACTCTAATAGTATTCTCCTTATTATTTTATATTATATTTTTATTAGAATCTAACTGTTGCCTTATATCACTATTATTTTTTACTAAATTCTATTATTGGTATTCAACCAGTTACCTAAAAGTTTGCGTCTTCCTATCAGATACTATTTACTTCCCCATCTCCTCAAAATGACCAACATCCTAACTACCTGTCACATAAATGCCCAATCCTTACCCGCTCATTATGATGAATTCCTTCAATATTTTTCCCGAAATTCCTACCATATTATTGCAGTGTCTGAAACTTGGCTCAAACCTTTCATTCCCTCTTCCTTAGTTTCCCTCCCTAACTACACACTTATCCGCCATGACCGAGTAGGTCGGACTGGCGGGGGTGTGGGTTTGTTTGTCCATGATGGCCTCAAGTTCCGAATCCTTGACCGCTCAAATCCTACTGATCTACCCCAAATCGAGTTTCTTTTTGTAGAAATTTCCTACAAAACTCACCATCTCCTATACGTGGTAGTTTACCGCCCTCCTCATGTTCCTTTTGACTCATCTTTCGAAACTTCCCTATACAATTATGTTCCTTTCTATACCAATATCATCATTTCAGGAGACCTGAATTCCAATTTCCTCTCTGACTCACGTGATAAGTTGTTCCTCGAAAACCTATTTTTTTCCCTACATCTCTTTTTAGTTCCGTTCTCCCCTACCCACCACACTTCGTCATCTGATACCTGGCTTGACTTGTTCATTATTGACTCAGAAAAGAACCTCCTCGCTTCTTCTTCTCAGTTACCTGTTCCTTTCCTATCCTCCCATGATCTAATCCGAATATCTTACAATATCCAAGCACCTTCTTTCAGCCCGAAAACTATTGATTTCCGCAATATAGAATCCCTAACCCGTGAAAAGATCCTTCCAGACCTTGAAGCTCAGAACTGGACTGAAATTTATACCTCCTCCTCGATTGACTCCATGGTAAACATCCTCACCACAAACCTCTTAAATATCCTTAACATCCATGCACCTCTCAAATCCTCCTCCTTTCGTCGTCCTCCTGCTCCTTGGATAAGTCCAGAAATCAAACAGCTCCAACGAAATCGAGATGCAGCACGCAGACGATTCAGACGCACGAGGATAACTGACGACTACCAAACTTTCAGGATGCTTCGTAACTTGACACAAGCCTCGATTCGTCGAGCAAAATCAACTTATTTCCATGAAGCCCTCTCTTCCGCTCCTGATTCCAAATCGAAATGGCATCTCCTCCGTAAGCTTTCCCTTCTCGATTCACGCACATCTCCATCTACCAATCCTGTTTCTCCTGAAGAACTAAATTCATATTTTGTTTCTTCCTTCTCTTCCGATTGTCCTCACCCTTCCTCCCATTCTACCTCAGCTCCTGCATACAACGATGCTAATTTTTATTTTTCCTACATCTCCCCCTCTGAACTTATTTCCTCAATAATGAAGTCCAATTCCAATTCTACCGGCATAGATGAAATCCCTATAAAATTGATAAAACTATGTCTTCCCGAAATCACACCAGTCCTCTTATTTATATACAATTTTTCCCTTCAAAATTCAGTATTCCCTACCCCCTGGAAAAAAGCCCTAATTCATCCTATAAATAAAACATTGAATCCCACATCTCCTAAAGACTATCGCCCGATTTCCATCTTATCTAACCTCTCTAAACCCTTAGAAAGATTAGTACAATCTCAATTATCTAACTTCCTTGAAGAATCCAATCTCCTCGATCCCCTACAGTCTGGTTTTCGACCCGGCTACTCCACACAATCCGCTCTCCTCAAAATCACAAATGACATGTTTACTGCTATAGACGAAAAAAAAACTGACTGTACTGATACTTCTGGATTTTTCTAAAGCGTTTGATTCCCTGGACCACTCTATCCTTTTTTCCAAATTAGAATCTTTAAATTTCTCCATCAGTTCCATCCGCTGGTTTCAGTCTTTCCTTTCTCACCGTTCCCAAGCAGTTAAAATACCTAACCAATCCTTATCCACTTTTCTCACTATTACTTCTGGTATTGCCCAAGGGTCCAGCATTTCTCCTCTCCTTTTTAATACCTACATCAACGATCTACCTAATTCAATTAAGCACTGTTCCTATCACCTCTACGCAGATGACTCCCAAATCTATCTTTCCTTTCCTCCTTCCGAGCTTCCTTCTGCTTTCGCCAAAATTCAGGAAGACCTGAATAGAATTAGTGCCTGGGCAACCTTAAATAAATTACAATTAAATGAACAGAAAACTCAGGCCATTATAATAGGATCTAGCTCCCTCCTTAGTGCATACACCCAGTATCCTCCCTTAATCCTAAATGATCATCCTATCCCTTTCTACTCCTCTGTTAAAAATCTTGGAATTATTTTTGATCAGACCCTATCTTGGAAATCTCAGATTGCCCAAATCTCCCGCCGTTCTATAGGTCTACTTAAATTATTCCACCGATCCCGTCACCTTCTTCCCCAGTCAACTCGTAAGCTTCTAGTATCCTCCCTAATATTCCCTTACCTTGATTATGGTTGTCTAGTTTATGGTGGTCTCTCGGCAGTTCTCGAAGGCAGATTGAAACTAATTATGAACTGCTTTGCCAGATTTGTCTTCGATAAACCGAGGCGCTCCCACGTTTCCTTCCTCTATTCCGAATTAACCGTGGCTCTATCCCACATTCCGTAGAAAATATTTCCATGGATCATTCCTTTACCAAATCATCAGCACCCTTCATCCTTCCTATATTTTTAATGCGCTTCAATTCAGATCTGCAATCAAGTCACTGAACACAAGATCCCGTCTTTCTGATCTATATACCCCATCCCATAGAACCACTACATTCCAGCGCTCTTTCCTATACCGCTCAACCATCCTATGGAATTCCATTCCTTCTCATATTAGACAAGCGAAATCTTTAAAAACATTTAAATTCCTCTACTTCCAGTACCTCCTCCTAATCCAAGATGACGCTTACTAACAATATATTTATAATATATATTTTTTTCATTCCGAATACAACATTTGGGTTCTTATATTGTATATAATTTGCATTGTCTCAAATAACCTATTTATTATCTCATTTGTAGAATATTCTCTTATGTTCCTGTTCACATATCACATTAGTATCTAGGTATATATTATCATTGTTATATTAATATTTCTTCTTTATTTTATTATTTTTTTTATTTTTATTTTTATTGTATTTTTATTTTTTTTCGTGTTATTTTTCATCATGTCTCTGACCAGATGTAACTAATATCATTTCTTTATGTACAATTTGTTATTCTTAAGGGACTTGGTCCCAGAATAAAATTATTTTCTATTCTATTCTATTCTAAGTGAAATAACCACTGACCAAATAAACTTATGGGCATGTTTAGTTAAAACGAGGGCATTCATGACCAAAACTTGTGATTGATGTCAAATTTTATTGTTAAAATAACATTGAAACATGATTATTAACACTTAACCGGCATGGCCAAACACTCCGTGCGTCGCGGAGTTCCTAGGACTCCAAAATTAAAGTAGGTGTTTTTATTTTAAATTTCCTGAAAAAGAATGTTTTTTCGATGTTAAAATAATCAATAGCATTTATAGATACAAAATACTTTATTTGCAACCAACTGAATAACAAAGTAAAGTTATCAAGATATAAAACTCAAAATAATAATTGTTCTGACGAATTATTACACTTAGATGATTATTTTAAAAACGAACCTAAAATATAAAAACTTTTAGCGAAAAACAGATAGCGTAAGGTCTGAACTATAATAAACTAGCATATGTTAACTTCTAAACTTCATACGGAAAAAATTGTTTGTTTATTTCGTTTAACGTCACTTTATGCTGCTATGGCTAATCGGACGATGCTACGGTGGGAGTCCTAAATTTTGCCTATCCAGGTATAATTAGGATAGGGATCTTTAACGAGTACCTGAAATCGCACAGGCTCGGGACCCCCATTTTACGTCCCTTCCGAAGGACGGCATAGCTAAGGATTTTTTACTCCCTTTAAAAAATCCTAAGGTCATCTGCCGGGCTGCGAACCCGCGATCTTGGGTTTAGTAGGTTGCTATGCTAACCACTACACCACAGGTGACCCCACGGAAAAAATTGACATTGGTAGAAATGTCCTTAAAAAAACATTATTTTAGAACTCGTCTAGATTTTCAATGCATTGAACATACAGTTTATTAGAACATTGCGAGCATCTTGGTTTTCTTTATAACAAATAAAACAATACTTTCTATGATTTCTAGGTAAAACTTCTTGAGTTACAGAGAACGTCGTGATTACTTGTGATAGCATTCTCGGCAGAAAATTTGCTTTCAGGATCACCCTCTTGATCTGAAAACTCTGTATCAGATTCCCCAAACCATTTTAGTAGGGTCTCCTCATAGTTAGCACCTGTAGTTCTAATGTATTCTGGATTCCTTGGACATAGTTGGAAAATTGAAAATATAGCACTAACTGCGTCGCGGAGTCCCACGGATTCTGAAGCAATTGTAACGCCGACTTAAATTCGCACAATACTATATTAAACATAACAAATGGTGCGTCCCCTCATCCTAAGAAGCTACCGGGAAACACATCCTGTTTGAACGAAAATTACATTAGTTATGAAACTGTATATATCTGCTAGAGTCCCAGGGACTCCGCAACGCCGGTTAAGAGTTAATCTGATTTTTTAATTTAAAAATGGAGATGAGAAAAAGTTAGCAATGGTCTCACTTGTTCATTATTTATATATTTATTTTTCATATAGTAATTTTAGGCACTAAAACTTTAAATAGTTTTTTATTTTATTTTTATGTAATTGCGATGGCTTTTTATGATAAGAAAACCCTAAGGAATTAATAGTAAATATCAAGTTGTGATGACCTTCCATTATGATTCAATCACATAACTTACATTCAAGCAAATCAAATGTTTTAGATGATTTAAAAAGGGAATCATTAGTCCCATTGGGAAGAAATGCTGTTTTTAGGAAAAGAAAAATATAAGGAAATTAAGAGTATGAATTTTCAGAAGCCACTTAAAAAATTCTATAAAAAAATATTATATACTACTAGTTGTAGAACACTAGATTTTGTGCAAGATATGATTTTTAATGATAACAATGAAAAATTGTTTATTCATTTTAGATAAACTGTAATGGCAAAAAAATCACTGATACTACAAGGAAATAAGCTTCGAACCTTGAACTCCAAAAATTAAAAGGTCTGACTGCTGGACATTGTTCAACACCCCTAGCTTTAAATGTTTTAAAGTCTTCCTGGAAATAGCTTCGGGTTTGGGCGGAAGAGTGGGATAAGGAGTTAATAATCTTTTTATTAACTGAACCTGTATGTAATGGAATCTTTCATCATAGTTTTCACCAATATTTTCAGCAATCTGATTTTCAAACGTGTCAAGGACCAATGACAGTACAATTATTTCTCAACATTGTTCTAATGTCCTAACGAGAAAGATGGCAATAAAAGAAAATATTTATATTCCAGATTGCATGAAATATGCAATAATTTGTGACTTCAGGGTTTCATTTGTAGGTAAATATATTAAAAGTAATCTCCCCTGAGGAATGAGCAAACGGTTATAACTATATAACTAACGGTTAGGTGGGAGGGAAGGGTGTTTCGATTATATCTCAGAAACGGGGGACTATAGAGAAATATATTTAATATGTTCAATCATTCCAGAGCTTTGTTTCAATGCCCTCACCAAAATTATCAGAGTAAAAGAAAGTATTTAGATAAGTTTGCAGGTTAACTCTGTACAAATCACGGCAGGTCGGAAAATTTCGTTCTTTACCGATAAAAAAATTCTTACCAATGGAAGAGAGCTGAAGAATATAAATGATGATTGCCGTACCACAGATGTCGCTTGGGCAATTGAAATATAACTTGATTGCTCGAAGTTTATATATTCATATTATATAAGGTGGGAAAAAAAATATTTGCACACCAATTTTTTTATTTTTATTAAATTATGAATTTAGGTAATAAAAAAATGTTTAACTTATTAAATAAAAAGTATATTTAAAACTGAATAAAAACATGAATAATTCATAGGAAAAATTTCTTGCTTAGTAAAATAAAACTTAAATCTTACAATAAATACCAGGAAAAAAGTATTTGCATATACTGTTTCTTCATTTTTTCAAATTTAATATTTTGTATGTAGTCCGTTAGCATCAATAACCGCTTGTAAACGTCTAGGCATTGAGTGTACAAAGTTTTTAATTAAATCTGAGTTGATTAGTCCCACCCTTGTACCAAAAGATTCTTGATGGTGCTTTCCGTTTATGTGGTGTTTTCGATTTTGGTCCAACACGTGCCATAAATTTTCAAATATATTCAAGACTGGTGACTGGTGTGCAGTTGTTGACGATCATTAAATATTAACCATTATTTACTCTTATTGGCTGTATGTTTCGGATCATTGCCCTGCTGTAAAATGGACTGATGCTGGATTCCCCATTTACCTACACTTGATAAGAGGTTGCAGCGCGAAATCCTCTTATAACCTTCTGCATTTAAAATACCTTCAATAGGTTCAAGATTTCCAACTCCGTTATAGGCTACGCATCCACAAACCATTATATTGCCAACTCCATGTTTCACAGTAACCATAACGTTTTGCTTTTCCAGTTTCTCTTTTCTCCTAAGCCAAATGGTCTTGCGTCCATCAGATCCAAATAAATTAAACTTACCCTTATCAGAGAACAGCACATTTTCCAAAAAACTGATGGGCTTGATAATGTATTGTCCAGCAAAAGAAAGTCTTTCTTTGCGATTGGTCTCGCTAATATAAAGTTTCTTTCTCAGGACCCTGCCATAAAGACCTTGAGAATTCAAAACATTTCTTACCTTTCTAGTGCTTACACACACCCCAGAAGTTGATTCGACCTATTAGCTAGGGTACCTGCACTTACAGCCGGACTTTTAAGAGCTTCAGTTTTGGTTTATCTCTCCAATCTTTCATTTAGTTTACTGGGATGACCTTTGCGCCGGTTATTTTCAGTTAAGCCTCGTTCTTCATATCTCTTAATCATGTATCTTATTGTGGAAAAATGAATACCCAAGAAATCTGATATTTTACGGTACCGTTTTTGTTGGTTGCGCAATAAAATCACTTTTTCAGTCAGTTCACTTGTTTTTGACATTATTTAGCAGTTAAAATTTTTGCAGGTTAAACAATTTTACTTGTTTCCTGGTGTTTTTGTTCATTTTAATTTTCTTCTTTTATGATCAAAGCTTTCGCTTTCAATTCCATGTTTACAATTATTTAACAAGTTTTAGTTTTATTTTTTACTGCGTAAACTCAAATGAATTGTTTTTAATTTTCAATTTATTATATGAAAAAAAAGCGGGGTGTGCAAATACTTTTTCCCTCACTGTAAGTTTATATCGAACATGATCATAAATACTATTGATATCCTTTAGAGACTAAAAATTAAGAAAATAAATTATAGTTTAAAAAACTAAAAAATTACTCTTTAATAGCAAACCAAACTAAAAAAAAGAAAATAATTTTTATTTTATGAAAGCTTGTGTTGTGTTATGGAAATAGAAAGACAGATAAACAATTATGATTAGTTAATTTGGAATTAAATTAAAGTTAAACTTAGGTTATTAACAAAGTAATTCAATTTATATTAAAAAGGCGTGGGGTGCATGACAATTAATGTTACAAAAATTGTATTGGTAACTATTTCTAAGAATAGGGTTAGTTTGAAAAATATAGAATTTCAATGATGTCCTATCTCTCCATAACAAAAATTTGTAGCACGCCATGCATTTTAACTATTAATGGATTTATATTGTTAATAACTTAAGTTTTACTTTAATTTTATTCCAAATTAATTAATCATAATTGATTATCTGGCTTTCTATCGCCATAATACAAACTTTCATAAAATAAAAATTATTTTCTTCGGTTTAGTTCGGTTTGCTATTAAAGTGTGATTTCTTTTAAAAGTATAATTTATTTTTAATTTTTAATTAGAATTAGATGTAAAATTAATCATTTGCAATCAATATTACTGAGAGCCTTGATAATTTAAAATTATTAATTATAGTTGTCAATTTGTGAAATTCTGAAATAAAGTCCTATTATGTAAAGTTGCTATTAACTTGAATATAAAAGAATAAAATTTATTTTCTAAAATATTGTATGGAGAATTAACAATTTCAGCATACAATTTTTTTTTATTATTATCTGCACTTACACATATTTGGTTTTAATGAAATCTATATTAAAGTTTTTATATCCATTTATTGAAATTTACAACTGTATAAAATATATACATCTAGTAAATGAGTTGATTATGATTACAATAACATGCGAAACTTGAAGAGAACTACTCATCAGTAGCCCTCAAACTATATTGAAGTGAAATGAGAATTTGGAAAAAAATCTTTCTATGCTATTTTTTCAGCAAATTTATATTTTAAATGTTCTTACATAAAATTGATGCCAGAATTCAATTTTACTTAATCTTATTATATACATACATACATACATACATATATACATACATATATATAGATATATATATATATATATATATATATATATATATATATATATATATATATATATATATATATGTGTGTGTATATAATGCATTGGTTTTATTTTTATTTATTTCAAATTAAATTCACAAGTTATACATTTCAATCCTTGTTAATTTACTTAGTGTATATTTTTTTGTACAGTTGTAAACATCATTAAATGGCAAAAAAAAAAAAAAATTAAAAAAATGAATTTATTATGAATGATTTTGATAAAAATATTCAGCTATTTAATATAAGCATGGCTGTATTATTTAATTTGCAAGTTAATCTGCATTATACATCAATATTATATATTCCATTTAGAAAAACATAGATTTATTTTCTATACCTAATTTCTTCTATTAAATACAAGATTAATATAAACTGTGATGAACATATGTATAACAAACTTTACCATAATAAAAATAATAAAGATAAATTTTTTAAAAGAATTAACACAGAATTTGGTTCTGATTGAGGAATAATTTCAAAATTATTACAGTTAATTTTTATAATTAACAGAATAAATAATTTATATGATTAGTAGTTTATCAATGTTCAGTTCTGCCTTCCAAAATAGTTTACAACATCATATATGTTTAAAATAATGGTGAACAATGCCATTCATACCATTTAGAATAGTATTAAGTTATAAATTCTTTAAGATCAGTATGTAATTTCTTGTTTGGTGATCCAATCAATGGCCTCAGACAAATCCCATTCTTCCTGAAAGGCTAAAGGTCTCAATTATATCTATCACTTATCTTAGCATTATCAATAGTTCAGTGTTAACTATCTTCTTAGTCCTTTGACTAACTTATGTTCTACGATACAAACATATATTTTCTAAATTTTTTTTTTGTATTATTTATTTCTATGTTTGATTTAAAGAATATATATTAATTTGAAGGGAGATTTTATCATTTGACTAGTCTTATTTATAACAAAGTGTAAATGGAAATTACATTTCATAATGCACAAAGATATGGAAAATTTTGTTTTCGAGGTAAAAATTTAAATAAATTAAGTTTTGTGCCAAATTAAGGTTGTAGGATTAACTAGTCAATTAAAAATAAATGTTAAAATGTATTGTTGATTAAAATAGATACAACTCTAAAGAATTCACAATTTTTTTCTCTTAAAGAATTTTATTTAATGAAGTTTTGAAATGGGAATTAAGGTGAAATATGTTTCAGTGATTGGTGAAGTGGGGGTCAAGTGTTAACTACCTCAAATACTGTAGTCAAATACTAATAAGTCCATGTGACAAGAAGGAATTGTTCAGTATGGCTAGTGTCTATATTTCTGTAATATTATTTGTTATTACCAGCATATATACTGTTATGGGCTTGCCTTTGAGTTCTAATGTACATTGTGCAGTTCGACGAGAAATATCACCATGCACATGCCGTAATAAAGACACATTACCTTTAGAAAGACCAAAAACAATTTACGTAGCATGTGAAGCTATGACAAGCTTCCAACAAGTTGTTACAGCTCTTCAAGGTAAATTTGAAACTGATGTTGACATCATACTCAAAATAAGTCATTCTTCATTAGATGATCTTCCTCAATTATCTTTTCAACAAATGGGCATCACTATTCAGCAGTTATGGATGCAAAATGATAATTTAAGGTAATTAAAATAGCTTTACAAATCATTAATTTTGCTCAAACTTCTCTGATCATTTTCTATTTTCAAAAAAACTTCATGTTCTAAAATAGAGGTTTTGGTATTTTGATTTAAAAACACAACTCAATGCCACAAATATACAAAAATATCCATTATTTGAATATTTCTATACAATTTTTTTAATTAATAGAATAAGTTATTCAATTAGAAAACCTAAAGCCTTACTTTATTTCACTACGTATGATATAAATAATACTTATACATTTTTCAAAAGAATATTTTTTATTAAATAACACTTTTTACATATTTAAATGCTTTGTAAATACTAACTTGTGCAGGTTATAATTTTAAGTATAAAATACCACATTTTTCCTTTTTCAAAAAGCAAATTTTAGTTATTGGTTTGCATGCACTCATGTTTATTTATATTTAATAATTTTGTAGTGGTAAAATTAAATTATAATTGTAAAATATTGTTTTTGAGAACATTAGTATACTAAATATTTTATTATTAACTTCTTTAAACCTATTCAAAGGGATATTATAAGAAATGTTGGTTTTTATTCAACTTGTTAGAAAATTGTAATATTTTGATTTTAAAGAACTATAGGATTAGTTTTAAGCCTTAATAAAAGAAAAAATATATAGCAATATGAATGAGCAATAGTCATTTTAGTTCTCATTTTGATTTTACTAAAATTATTAAATTAAATTAAACACAATGCCATAGTTGCAGTACCTAATATTTACAATTGAAGAGGTGATATGCAAAACTCGTTCCTTCCATTTTTTTTTTTAAATTGAGATGTCAGTGGATTCTAAAAGATATTAACTATCTGTATATATTTATCAATTAATATCTTCATATATATTATCTTTATAATCTAATAATAAATATATCTTTATATCTTTATCTATAAATATCTTTATATATATTATATTTCTAAAAGATAATTAATTAAAAAATGGAACAAACGAGTTTTGCATCTCACCTCCTCAATTATTTTTATCAGTTTAAATATTATATGTTTAATTGAAAAACAAAATTAAAAAGGGAAACAAAATTTAACAATTTGTTTTAATATGTTAATTTTCTTGAAATAACATTTTAATGTAGAATATGATATATGATGTTTACAGTCTTTTTAAATGTACATCACTCATGCTGTTTACTATGTTTTTAAAAAATATTAGATGAAAACAAAAAGTGGTAAATTTCAATTCATTTATTTTAAGTGACAATTTCTATTTTAGTGACAATGATTATTAATTGCTGATCATTATCAATAATGTCAGAACATTTATTAATAGTGAGAATTGTATTGCAATTAGTTTGTGATAAAGATTTATTGAACCAAAGCATGATTTTCACTTTTGTCATTGTTCAAACAAATTTTTGAAAGAAGATACCTTTGTAAATCCCTGGAGGAATAAATGTTCTGAAAAAAAAATACTTCACTAAATTTCATTATAACATTCTTTTAATAATAGATAATATTTTATTTTGATCATAGCATAGTCATTTCGTTTTTTAATAGTTTGATTTTTTTTGTTTCAGTGCTATTCCAGAATCTGTATTTTCAGGCATGGGCAAAGCAGAACTTGTAAGTTTATCTGAAAATGTGTTAACAGCAATTCCACAAAATGTACTTAGATTGATGCCTAGATTAAAAACATTGGATATTTCAAGGCAAGGAGGCATTGTCAATATAACATCAACTGATTTCCAGGTACCTTGGAATACATTAACTTTTAATAAATCCAAATAAACAATGAAATTGACTCCTACTAGTTTTTTAAAAATTCTATCCTTCAAAATAATTGTTTTAGGGGCTACCCACCCTTTCATATCTCATACTGTCAGGTAATAATGTTAGCTTATTGGAAGCTAATTCATTTCCATCAACTATCAAGCATCTGCACATTGGTGGAAACAAGATAAGAAATCTTAATGGCACATTAAGGTAATCATCACTTATAATAATAATACAGTACAATACTATTTTAGTGCAATAATATTGTATTTAAAAAATATTTACAATAATTTAGTAATTATTAAAGCATAGATCTTGTCGAAATATTATTATTTTTTTACATTCTTGTGTTGTTATTACTTAGCAATACAGCTGTATACGATATATAACACTTTACAATTGAATAACTATGTTTTATGATTTCTGTATAAGAAATCTAAAATTGAATACTTTTATATGATTTCAATATATTATATAAGATAAATTTAAAAAATAAAACTAGTGAAGAAAAACTTTAATGATAGGAGAAATCAAAATGGTTTAGAAACTACAATAGATGGAATGAAACATTTTATTAAATAATTACAGAATGATGCTTTTTTTTTTTTTTTTTTTTTTTTTTTTCTTAACCTAAAAATAAACTATAAATTATTTGAAATATATATATATATATATATATATATATATATATATATATATATATATATATATATATATATATATATATATATATATATATATATATATATATATATATATAATATATATATAGATAATTTGAAATTCTACTATTCTACCATCTAGTTGATATTTAAAATAATTATTAAATATTTTGTCAATATTAACCACACTTTTGCCCTATTATATCAGTTTTTTACTCATAAATTTAGTTGAATGTAGATGTTGTGAAAAGTATCTTTATAATTTATTAAAATTATCAACAACTTCTTATACATAATGAAATTATTTCCCAATATCCTATGTAGTATCAGATTTTTAATTTAATCTTATTCTGTACATGATTCAAATATAATAGTTCAACAGTAATTAGTTTTCTCACAATTCCACAATAATATTTCTGTTAATATTGTTTAAAATTAAGAAATTCGTAACTTTGGTGCCTTATGTGTTCGCATGGTTCAATATTAGTATTACTAATCATCTTTTTAGAATCTTCAACCCTCTAAATAAGTTCAAAATATACATGCTTTGATTTTAAAAATAGATTCAAAACTGTGATTGAAATGTGTAAGGAAAGTATATCAATGATTTTACAAATTTCTCCTGATCCTAATCTTATTAGTTCTTTAAAAAAAAAAAAAAAAAAATATATATATATATATATTTTAAGTAAATATGTTATATACTTGATGTTAGTTTGTTTATTTGTTTATTTCGTTTAACGCCACTTTATGCTGCTATAGCTAATCGGGCGATGCTACGGTGGGAGTCCTAAATTTTGCCTATCCAGGTATAATTAGGATAGGAAACTTTAACGAGTACCTGACATCGCACAGGCTCCGGACCCCTATTTTACGTTCCTTCTGAAGGACGGCATAGCTAAGGATTTTTTACTCCCTTTAAAAAATCCTTAGGTCATCTGTGGAACTGCGAACCCGCGATCCGGCAGATGACCGGATCGCCCATTGATGTTAGTTTTTTTGACTAATTATGATACAGAACTAATGTACTGTTTATTAAGTGTCCTTGTTCATCCCATTTCACTTATTTAGATGAAAGTTATTTGTAAAAATAAGTAATTTTTGTTTCAATGTCACTTCAGAGCTATTTGGCTAGAGGCAATCTATGTCAACCTTTAGTAGATATCTCTATTTAGTCATTATTCAGTGTTAATAGATATGGTATCTGCATTCCTTTCTAAGACCACTTACATATGTAGTCATTATAGGGTATCCTTAGCCTACCAACAGTCTAGGGCGTCCTTATTTGGCTGGCCAAAAAATAGTAATCAATGAAACCAAATTTTTAAAGTTAGTTCTTACTTAACACTAAATCTACCAACATTTCATGTGTACATATTTCTGCTAACATTTCTCAGAATAATAAACAATAAGAGAGGAGTGGATATTGAAAAAACACTTTTGATATAAGTCATAAAGCAAAGTAATGAATGTTGTTTCCTAGAACTTTTACCAATAAGTCTGAAAAGGATCCTTTGACCTGTTTTGGTAGGTTTAATATTAATTTACTGGTTTTAGTGAAGACTGAAAAAAAAAGTGATATGCACCACTCCTACTTTCAAGCAACTGAACCAACTAGGATTAAAGTTTAGAACTCTAAGAGAATTCAATATTCAAGAAAAATAACTTTAGGGTAAATATAGATGCTTTCAAATTATAACCCATTATCTAAAGATGACCAGTAAATCAAGAAATATTGAAGATAGGTCGCTAGCGAGTTTCCCATTTTAACTAGTTTTATTATTTTAATGAACAATACTATAGTAAGGATTTTTTTTTTTTAAATTTTGTAATTAATTAATATTTATTTGACTGGTTCAACGCTGATAATCTATTAATAGATTTGCATGTGGTGTGTCATCATTCAATGACTTTATCCACAATTAAGCCATTTAGTGAGGCTTAATGCCCTTATATACTTCAACTAGGGCAGGAAGGAGGGATTATCCTTAGGTTACCAACGTATTCAAGGTGAGAGATTCATGATCGTGGGTCCGCCAGGAAATTAACTTTAATATCTCCAAGTAAGAATCCGGACGTTAATGTGCGATTTTGAGTTCATCCGTCCTGTCTGTTGACATTTTTGTGTACTAAAACGATAACTGCTGGTCTTCTTCACTACAGGCACCGCTCTCTCCCTCCATCCTTGAACACCCAACCGCCACAGATCTTCCTCTACATCGTCTTGCCATCTGATCCGAGGACGTCCTCTCCTCTTGCCATCTGGTTTCCCATAGACCATCAATCAGGGTTCATAAATCACTATGAACAACACCGACTATACTAGAGCCACTGACGATGTATCGGCGTCATTAAAACTGAAATTACATACATGCCAATGGAGTTTTTCTCAATGCATTTGACAAGGTCTTGTACCAGGGGCTCATGTTTTATTAAAAATATTCAAAGGGTTCAGCTCTCTAGTTGCGAAACATTAATATCAATATTTTGAGTTAATATTTGCGTTAAAATATAGGTATCCGAAACATAAATTCCAGTATCAAGAATTTTCTTTTTTGCAAATCTAGTGGCTGATAAAGATTGCTCAATTAGATAACGCGATTTATGACCGAAAAATTGGTGAAATCGATCTAAATTTCTTTATATTTTATTGAGATTCAAAGATTTTTTTTTCACTTTAAATCTGGCATGGAAAAATTAATTTGACCTGAAAGTTCAGGAAAAAGGGTATGGCAGAACTTGGGTAAAAATACAAAATATTATGTTTTGTTCATATACAGTTAGAAATTAACTAAGACTGTTCAGCTATTACCCTGCGGTGAAAGACTTTTTTCTCTAAAGGAAATTAATTAAGGTTTCGAGAAAAAATTGAACTTTTAGTATTTTTTAGCCAATATGGCCCATTATCAACTTACCAGCAAATATAATTTAAGTACTTAATTTTTTAATGGATCAAGGGAAGTGTTGACCTGGTGCTCAAGTATGATCCTAGTAAGATACTCCACCTTCTTGACCATGTTCTTAAACCAAAACTCTTCATATAATGTAGTGGTATAGATTTTTTTTTTTTTAAATTCACAATCGTAATAGAGAATTTTATTTCAGGTGTCTAACGGATCTAGAATGGCTTTTCTTGACCAACAATCAGTTGGATTCGTTAGAAGGGGAATTGCCTGAAGTGAGACCTAACAAAAAGCTGACGATGATAAATGCCGGCTATAACAGAATTTCCTCTTTGCCTCAAGAACTTAAGGAATTTACGGCCTTGGATATCCTCACTTTAGGGGGTAACAAAATCAAATATCTAGGTGGAGCTTTAGCCAACGCAAAAAAGCTAAAAGTTCTCGAGTTATGCAACAATCAACTAGAAAAGGCAAGATTCATTTTTAAAATATTATAGTACAGTTGTAAATATCAATAAATTTTGAAATATGTATATATATATATATATATATATATATATATATATATATATATATATATATATATATATGTATATATATGTGTGTGTGTGTGTGTGTGTGTGTGTGCGCGCGCGTGCGTGCGTGCGTGCGTGCGTGCGTGTGTGTGTGTGTGTGTGTGTGTGTGTGTGTGTTTGTTTATTAAGGTTCTTGAGGTTCAGTTAATAAATAAAAATAACTATTTTGGCGACGTTTCGAGACTATATTGTTCTCATTATCATGCCAATGTTACTAGTGGATATGGAAACCTAATCATTCCATATCCACTAGTAACATTGACATGATTATGAGAACAATAGTCTGGAAACGCCGCCAAAATAGTTGTTTTTTTTATTGACTGAACCTCAAGAACCTTACTAAACATTTAATAGTAACAGTCTAGAAATTTATCCATATATATATATATATATATTATAAGTTTTTGTTGTTTAGCGAGAAACATCCCATAAGACTAATTTATCTGCTATTACAATTAAAAAAAAAAAAAAAAAATCACACTCTCCAATTACGTCTTTAACCCTTTAACAGGCAATGTATCCTGTAGGATACACATATTTAATGCCCTATGCTCAATAAATGACGTAATATCCGACGCATTATCCTACTCATTATCGTCTAATATCCTTTATTAAACCTTAAATTTCATGATACATGTGTGTGGCTTTAGCCGTTCAAAGGAAAAAAAAGAAGAAACGAATCCAAAAATTCACGGCCTGCCGTTAAAGGGTTAACAATGATCATATCTCGTCCCCAATGCATGGGGTATGACGACTGTTCTCACAATTGCATGGTCTGTCGTGGCTTTATATTTCGATATCAAGCTGTTCCTTTGGCATTTTCATTTCTTCGCTTATTTGGTGGGGCCAACATACATAATTGTTCATTCATTTTCAAGATAATGCGTTATGTGATATAAATTCAATTTATATATTTTTTTGGATAGTTGGTCTGCAATGAATTTCACCTCAGAGGGAAATATTGGTATTCGTGCATTGTACATTAATATTGAAAAAGAAAAAAAAAAAAATCATAAAATCTAATTTTATACGGTCAAGTTGAATTCTGGAATCAGTAATTATGGGAGTGATGCGAGGAAAGAAGATTCGCTTATCTCTCAGAAAAACTGAGGTCATGAATGTTCAAACATCTTATCAGTTTGAATCCACTTAATAAATAGTGACAGAGTGAGCCGTTTGCTCCTTAAATGTAAATTTCCATGTAATTATTGATCCATACCTCTGCTTATTGAAGCCATCATTCATAAATTGAACCAACTTAAGTCATTTGAAATGCTCAGGCTATACACATCACAGATTACATTAAATACTTAAAAAAAAAAAAATTATAAGTCTAAAAAAAAATTGGATAATCTTCAGTAACAATTTCTTCCAGTACTCGCTAACTCGTAATCATTTGTTTTTAACATGGTAAATGTTTTTACTGGTTATAACTGGGTTTCAAGAGTGTAACCGCTCGTTACCTCTCGTAACAATTATTATTGTTGCTCATTAATAAAAAATATTAATATCATTAATTAATATTATTTAGAGAATAAGAAATAAAAAATTAATATTTTTAATATAAATTTCCGCTTTATGGCCACACTATAGTCTAGTGTTGCTCATTAATAACAAAAATTATTATTATTATTATTATTATTATTCTAGTGTGACTTAGTAATAAAAAAAATTCCAGTACAACATGTATTGGTTCTTGTATAAATTTGGTGTTTGCCCGTAATATCAATCTCACTTGTGAGAACTAAATAACTTACTTTACTTATCATAAACCTATATTAGCTATAACCAAAAAAAGATCGTACATATTGATATTGTACATACCCAAATGTAGATATATAAGTACCTAAAACATGTACCATGTTTCCTTGCTTTGATCCCTACTTCTCGTATATCATATTCAACCTCTGCAAACCATTTGTTCTTTATTATTATTGTAAATAATACATTTATTATTTTCAAAATAGCGTCCTTCAATAACAGGCTATATTTTTATTTTTATTTATTTATTGGTTGGCTCTACAGCCCTAGATGGGCCTTGGCCTCACGCAGAAGAGATGACCATTGGAGTTTATCCATAGCTAAACAGGCTATATACTTATTTATAATTCTACGTTTTTTATTTCCTACTGTATCCAATGATAGTATATTGATTTGTAAGATCAAAAAACTAGATAAAAAAATTAGTGACAGATCGAACCAAATAACATCAATTTATTCCGTATTTCCGCCACTGTGAACCACTGTGCGTCGCACCGTGGGGCAAAACGGCTAATAAGCGGAAAACACTATTTTTTTCGAGAATGGTTTGTCCTATCGAGATGAAAATAGTTTCATTCGATTCAGAATAAAAAAATACGTTGGAATCGTAACTAATTTGAAAAGTTATATCATTTTATTCTTTAATAGGATTGACAACGCAAGTAGCAGATATTTTAAATTATTTTGTAAAAATTAATTTAACATAATTTTATACTTATTTAACTTCATTTCATTAAAATGTTGGTTCCATTTATCGATTTTCACATTTTTATCTCGATTGCTTTAAAATAAGCTGGTTCAAAATTCATTATTTACCTATATAATGGAAAGAATGATGCAACGGCTCAAATTATCAATTAGAGTGCTTTGTTACTGATGGTAAGGTGTTTATTTTTTAGCTTCAGGCCTCATGTCTATGTAGGAATCTGACGATTTTGGCAGCTTACAAAACACACCCTTGTTCATGGCTGTATGGGAACATTTCCTAGTAAAGTGTATGCAATATAATACACTTTAAGTTCATAATTAATTCATAGCTAACTTGAGTTATTTAGGCAGCTAAAGAAGGATTTCAGAAAAATATTCTAGATGTATTTCCTGTGTTACTAGAACCGTATCCCTGCTTTACAAAATCAACTTTTATCCGTAATTCAGTGATAGACCATTTTTGTATTCGTTCCTTAGCGGCTTCTTTTACTGAGATAGCAGTTTTGAAAGTTCTCCAACGGTGGAGTTCCAGGATATAGCCTAGGTGAAGAATATATTCCATAAATTTAAGTCTAGCTTGAAGAAGAAAAATCCCCAACTTAACTGATTCTTCTTTGCGACACTTAAGTTAACTTATCCCTATTAAATTAAAACAAATTGTAATTTTTGTTTGTAAAGAGAGAAAAAAATTATTAATTGTACCATTCATTGAAGTTGGCAAAGGATCAGATACCAAAGTATATTTCCCGAAAATGAAAACTAAAGTTTATAATGATCTGCCACTAGAAACTACCTTACATACATCGGAATTATTTTATTAGTCTCTATAATGAGAATATCCATGTTCGTACTCTTTCAGAAGAAAGCAGACTGTTAACTATTTAATAACCGATAACAAGCATGGAGACCACGAACGTAATAATCCCAACTTTGTAACCAATCCTTGTGTTTATTTGCAGTTTTCATCAGTTGTCAATGAAATTTATAGGAATATTAAGTAGTAGTATAAGCTTTATGAAAATGGTAATTTTTTACCGGAGCTCCGCTGAGCTTTTTTTGTAGGACCACAGATGATGAAAAACTCTGGTTACTTTTTCCCTCACGCTCTAGTATATTTTTTTGATAATATATTTCATACATTGGACCAATCTAATATTTTTCCACTATTCTTTAGTGTTCGAACTACAAATCTGCCAAGTTTCATAGGTTTATCTACAAAAATAAATCCACAGTGAACCAAATTGTAGCTCAATAGAAATAGGCCATTTTGGGGTGGAGTAATATTGTCCAACTTTAGAAGGCCTCAGAGTCGCAAATAAAAATGAAATTGAAGAAAACAAACTGGAAATATCAGCAACAACTAATAATGAATACAATAGCCCATCAAACATGGCAGAAATAATAATGTCATTTTTAGGGGTTTTTCCGTGTTTGCCCCATTGTGCGTAGTTGGAGGAAACATTTCCAATTTGTTTTTTTCAATTTCATTTTTATTTGTATCTCTGACACTTTCTGAAAGTGGAAATATTACTCCACCCAAAAATGTTTTATTTTTATAGATAACACCATGAAACGATAGATTTGTTCAAATAGCAACGAAAAGTTTTTTAAAATATATACAGGTCGAATGTATAATATGTAATATAAAAAAATATATTAGAACAAAAGAGAAAAAGTAACCGAATCTTGTGATCTTGTATAATCTTACAATAAACAGCTCCGCTGAGGTCTGGTAAAAAGTTTCCATATTCTTAGAGGTTATCCTACTATTTAATATTCCAATAAATTTTATTGATAACTGTGCATAAAAACAAGGATTGTTTACAAATAGTTATCAGCCTTTTCTTCTCAAAAAGTATGAACATGTGAGGTAATTTTTAGTGACGGATCATTTTAAACTTTAGTTTCTATTTGCGGGAAGTATTATTTGTTATCGGATGCTTTGCTAACTTCAATGAGAGCTACAATTAATAAGTGTTTTTTCCTCATTACTAACAAAAATTAAAATCAGTTTAATTTAATAGGGATGAGTTTACATATCAAAACTTGAACCTAGGTTTGCAAAGAAGAAGGAGTTAAATTGGGAATTTTTCCACTTCACGCTAGAATAACATTTATGGAATATATCCTTTACTTAGGATATAACCTGGAATTCCAGAGTTGGAGAACTACCAAAACTACTATTCAAATAAAATAAGCCACAATGGAACGAATGCAAAAACAGTCGATCACTGAATTAACGATAAAAGTTGATTTTGTAAAGTAGGGATACGGTTCCAGTAATACCGAAAATAATATATATAATTATACAATATATAATTACTAAGGAGATATTATTATAATATAAAGGTGTAATATATATAATAATAATTACATCAAGAATATTTTTCCGAAATCCTTCTTTAACTGCCGAAATAACTCAAGTTAGCTATGAATTAGTTATGAGCAAAGACTATAAGTACTATTATCAACATACACTTTACGAGGAAATGTTCCCGTACAACCAGGAACAAGGATGTGTTCTATAATCTGCTGGAATACTTGAACGCGTCACCATCAGTAACGAAGCACTTAAATTGATAATGTGAGGATTTCAATCATTGTTTCCTGCATATAGGTCAATAATAAATTCTTCTGAGCTATTCTAAATCAACTTATTCTTAAGCAATCGACATAAAAATTTGAAAATCGAAAAAAAATTTGAAAACCAACTTTTTATTTAAAAGAAGCTAAATTAGAATAAAATTCAGTTAGTTGATAAATTTTTATTATTATTTATCACACATATTGCTAGTAAATTCGGAATTTCGCGCAGTTCTCTTTCAACTATCCTAATAATTAAAGAAAAGATGCTATGTCCGCGTTAGACGGTAAGTCTACATTTAGGTACCACCAGAAAAAAACGCAGTTTACTGATGTTGAAAGTTATGTGATTAAATAATTCCAGGTATTTAATTTTGTTTCAATTGACTTTATATGTGTGTGCAAACAAAATACATATACCTATTAGAGAAAAGTATATACAAAGATTTCAACTCTAATATTGTGTTCATTTTTCCCATTTACATGAAGATAAATTGAGCGATAACTTCGATAAGTCGTTGTTTAGTATGTCGAACTGTAGGTAAGTCGTATTATTTTTCAATGTCCATTGAAGAGCGACTTACCTAGAGTTGACTGTACCATAAAAGATTATGATGAAGGAAAAACAATATAAAAAAAAAAAAAATAAGGCCTTGTGTATTCATAAAATCCTACAAGAATCATACCAATCTTTTTATTTCTAATCCAACAAAAATAAATAGTTAATAGGTAGGGCTATGCATCCCTTGTTAATTTAGAATTACTAATCTATGTTAGTGTAGTTGCTTGTTGTTGTTTTTTTCGATGTTATAAGGAAAATCAGCAAATGAGCTAGAATCGTGTAAACACACTAAAAGTCATATTTAGTAGTACTCCTGATTAGCAAATCAGAAGTGAGATGTTAACAATTTGAGCCAGGTTGAGCAAATTGTCAGCAGCAAGTAAACTTATCAAACAAGATTTAGGTAATCATCTTTTCAACCATGGCCGGAGGCATCAAGCTATCAATTAGAAAAAGAGGGCGATGAAACTCGTTCAAAATTGTTGGAAAATTTTATATTTTGTCAACTCAATAAAATTTGTAGTGTCGGCCTATCAAAAGGATCCTCCTTCCTTCATTATTGTGGTGCATAAGGGCATTACACTCATTGATTGACATAGTGCATAGGAAATCGGAATTCGGAATTTATTAATATTAAAGTACCGATTTCGAAAATGATTCTTGCTAATTCTAATGGCATCTAATACATGTCACATTTATAAAAATATAAACAGCTCATTTTTTTCGATATTATTAATGAATATATTCGAGTAATCATGAAGTAGTCTACATGCTATCAAATGTTTCACAACTGCCCTCTATCAATCAATAGGAGAAAATGTGACCTTGATTAGTTTAAAGAGTTGAAGGCTGCATCTGACGCAGAAGCAAGACCAAGTTGTTCGTACATTTAGTTTAAAGTTTTAAAAGAGATCTGTAAATAAATGCGACAGTCCGAATTATTAAACGCAATTATTATATTAAATGGTTTCATAATATCCAAAAATATGTTTTAAGTAATTTTAACTATTAAAATTATCTCTACTGAGAGGTATTATTTTGCACAATTAAAGTTTATATACTTTATTATACATTTAGCAATTGTGAACTAATATACAAATATGTATTTGCGAATGGTGGACATTAACGCTCCCTATTAACAAAAATCCATGTGCTTATTTATTAACTAAAAATAAATAAAAAATATATTAAGGATAAATAAGATTTAGTTCAGAATATCTCAATATTTAAATCAACTTTCTCAGTTCGGAATAATCCAAATATTTCTAACTACATCAAAGGATCAATACTTTTCAGTAAATTTTCCTGTTGACGTTTGACCTTTTTCCTATAAATTATTTAAATGAATCAGTCCATTGATAAATGAATAAATCTTCGAGCTGCCATTAATCACGTGATAAAATTTCTGTTATATCATAATTTCAATGTTCATGTTGTTTACCGAGTTGATATTATGTAACAAAAGTAATAAAATATTTATATTATGTATAAATAGGTATGTTATAGGTATATACACTGTCAAACTGGGTCGAAATTATTTTTTACATATATATACTAAATATGAACATGGTTCACATAAAATTTCTTTTATGAAATAAATATTTAGTATCATATTAAAAAAAATGCCCTTTAATGCCCAGATTTTCGCTATTAAAATAAGCACCAAACGTTTTCATAATTGTTTTTCATAGTAAAATATTTGACTTTTGTTATTTAGTTGTTCCAATACAATGCTAATATTTTTTCTAATCAATAAAATATAATGATTTCAATCTAACAAAGATAAATTTTTGATAAAGATATAGGTATATATTTTTAGGGAAACATCACTCGAATCGACATATCATAGAAAAATTAAAATTCGAATTCTATTCTTACTGTTTCAATTGCTATATTCTACCTTCAGACAATTGTTTGGTTATATTATTTGATTGTTTAGACAAGTTCAAAATCGTTTTTATACCATATTCTTTCAGCTCTATCATACGAACAGCATCAATCTTTTGTGCTAAACATCCTTTGGTGAAAGTATAAAATTGATTAGAAGGATAGGATTTCTATTTTTTTTTTTAAATTGAACATTGGAAAACAATATCGAACCTTCCGTTGAATACTGCAATGCTGAATCTGTAAAATTTAACCAGCTTTACGATAATAAAAAAGAAATTTTGGATCGGTCTAATAGATTTGGATTTATAGCCAAAGGAGTACCGATAAACGTTTTTTTTCAACATGTAATCCTCATTTCAGTTGAAATACTTACCTAAATATTTTGAGATAGCTCCTTGGAAACTGTTGATTTTACTCATCCCTCATTTTTCATTTTATGTAATATTATGAATTGAAATTATAAATATTATATTATTATAGCTAAATAAAAAAATATATTTTCAGCTGGAATCAGGGGACTTCGCCAATTTGGAGAATCTGGACGATCTGGATCTTCACAATAATTATCTTACTCATCTGAACAAATCCTTACTACCTTTAAAGAATCTGAGGAAACTGAAGCTATCTTACAATCGGTTAACTGTTTTTAGTCCTAGTGAAATCAGAGGTATCATGAAACTTAAATATGCGGACTTTTCCCACAACTCGATTAGTGAAATATCGGCCAAAGGAGAGGTAGGTAAAGTTTTATAATGTTAAATTTCCCATTGAATTTACTTTTTGACTTACTAGTTGATTAATGTTGCTAAATTCCTCAATTAATTATGAGATATTTTTAAAAATTATATTTACTAATTAAATTTGAAAGGCACATACATATCATACGACAATTTTATTCTATTATTTTTTTAATGGAATAAATATTAATACATAAGTCTAAAAAATATATCGAATACATGATAAAAACATAATGATCTTGCACTTAATTTTATGTTGTTTTACACAAAATGAATAATGTATTTCTCCAGGGGAAAAAAAAAAAAAAAAATCTATAAGCTACTGCTTTTCCCAATCAGGGAGAAATTGAGTTCGTGGATGAACAAGCATCGCTTGATGAAGTATTGAAGGTAAAGAAAGAAAAAAATAATCTACAAACAGTACAGGAGCCGACGATACTTAACCTATTATGATTGGTCTCCCCTCAAAAAATGAAGTTTATCTAAAAGATCATCAATTCTAGTGTAAGAAAAACCACTGCTGCCGTTTCTAAACACGGGTCAAGATAGAAGCAGCAAGTAAAATAAGGTTCTATGGTAGAAGGCTGTTTTTAGGAATAAACTGCTGAACCTTTTTTCTTAATGGGTCTAAAATGTTTTGGGGTGCTGAATCCGTATCTGAAGTTTACTACCGCGGCAGCCGTCGGTTTTATATCCAAAATCGAAAAAAACCGCCCAAAATAGCGTTATTGTCGGGTTTTTTTTAACCAAAAAGAACACAACAAAGCATTTTTCGTGGAATATCTTATAGTAAATTATAGCTGGAACCAGTAGCTACGAAATGAAAAAAACAATTCCAAAATCGGACCAATTTTCGCGATGTTATAGTATTGGGAACTTTGTAGAAATTGGCTAACTTGCGGTCAGTCCCACTTCTCCGCGAAAACACGTATCTGCACTTTTTTGGGATGTACAATATTTAATTAAATAATTATAATATTTAATATGTCTAGTAAGTAAGTAAGGGTCCAAAAGTCCGTTTTCAAGAAAAAAACTGAACTTTTATTCTCAACGGATCTTTATGTTTATCGTACTCTTTTGACTATAACTCCGAAAGTATTAGCCCGATCCAAGATTACTTTTTTTCATCTTAAAGATGCTTAAGTTTAGTATTAGAATCTGTATACGAAGTTTTAATCAATTCCCTTAAAATACACATGCCATTTCACTAAAACCCCATACTGTTGTAAAATCCAAGTTAATTTTTTTGGCACATTTAACTTTAACTCAAAAAATATATGTACAATCTAAAATTTATTTTCTTCATCTCAAAGCTGGTTAAATTTATTATTAGATTACATAAATGAAACTTTTATTCTTCTTCTTCTTTATCTTCCACCCATTTGCCTCTCAGCGTGGGAGTGCTTCCAACCATCTATGCCATGCCTCCCTGTCCCTGGCGAGATTTCTCATTTCTCCCAGAGTCTTTCCTCTACGCCTCCCTATTCCTTCTATATGGTGGATATAGGAGGTTCTTGGCCTTCCTCTTGGTCTTTTTCCCATCGGCTTCACTTCCATAGTTTTTATGGGGTCTCTGTGGTTGTTCATACGGCAGACATGTCCGTACCACCTCAACTGTCTTTTCTCCAGAGTCTCCCTTACCGGACAAATTTTCAGGTCCTCCCTAATCCTATCGCTCCGGACACAATCTCTCCGTGTCTTCCCTGCAATTCTTCTAAGAAATTTCATTTCAGCTGCAGTAACACGGCTTTGCAGCCTCTCATTCACAACCCAGCTCTCCGCTCCATAGAGAAGTACTGGTTTTATAACTTTTATTATGTCTCGTAAATAACCAATCCAGCCACTGGATATGTATGTCGAAATTGTCATATTTTCCCAAAACATACACATCCAGCGTGCTGGCGTGGGTATTTTACGAGAATTGATTAAAACTTTATATATAGAGTCTGATAGTAAATTTAACCAGCTTTAAGACGATAAAACGAAATTTTGGATCTTTCGAAATTATAGCCAAAAGAGTACAGATAAACTTTTTTTGCAAAGAAGTGGACTGACCGTCCACCAGCGTTAGCCAACCTCTACAAAGTTCCCAAAATACCCTATAGATATTTTGCATTTGTTATTTAGTTGTTCCAATACAATGCTAATTTGTTTTCTAATCAATAAAATATAATTATTTCAATCTAATAAAGATAAATTTTTGGTAATATCAATATCAATTTTTGACATATCATAGAAAATCAAATATTCAAATTCTATTTTCACTGTTTTAATTGTGATATTTTAATAAAAAGACAATTGTTTTGTTGCATTATTTGATTGTTTAGCCAAGTTCAAAATCGTTTTTTTATACAATATCCTTCTAGCGCTATCATACGAATAGCATTAATCCTTTGTGCTAAACATCATTTGGTGAAAGTACAAATGATTAAAATGATAGGATTTCTTTTCTTTTTTTTTTTAATCAAACATTGGAAAACAATATCGCACCTTTCATTGAATACTGTAACGTTGAATCTGTAAAATTTAACTAGCTTTAAGACGATAAAAAGAAATTTTGGATCGGTCTAATAGATTTGGATTTATAGCCAAAGGTGTACCGATAAACGGTTTATTTTCGTAGAGAAGAGCGACTGACCGCAAGTTAGCCTGCCAATCTGTACTATGTTTCCAAAACTATAAATTTACGAAAAATGGTTCGATTTCGGAATTGTTTTTTCAATTCGTAGAAACTGGAACTAGAGCTGGCTTACTATATAAAGGCATTCAACGACATTCTATATTCGTTGTCTTGTTATAGGCAAACAACCCCTATAGAATGCTTGAACTATAATTATCCATTAAAAACCGAGTAGAAAAAGGTGAAAGTATTAAAACGTCGTCTGCTGAATTACGAATTGGTGAGCAAACTGTTCATGATATTTTGAAGAAGAACAAAGGTATTTCCGACGTTATATCGTTGTCGGCTTAAACATCTTGTTTTCGGAAAACAATGAATAATTTTTCATGAAAAGAATTAGGAGAAGTTTTAAACAGGAGAATGTCGATTATAGTAGAATTATCTTACTAAGGGCAATGATAATTGATATTAGAAAAGAAATGCTTAGTAAAAAACAGACTAAAATTAATGAATTTTTATGTAAATGAAAATTCTATACATACACTAAAAACATGCTTACATACATTCATTCTTATGTATTTTTGCATATTATAACTTTATAAATGTATGTAAAAGTTTTTTTCGTTATAAAAGTGATTTTCTCAGTCACTTTGATCATCGGAAGTGAATAAAATGTAATTCGACATTCCGGGGTTTTCTAGCTTCTTTGCATTTCGTTTTAATTTTCGTGACTACCAATTTTAAATACGTCTTCTACGCAGCATGGAGATGTTGGAATAATATCCTCTAATTTAAATTGATTCAATATAGTAATATATATTAAATCAATGACCTTACAGCTTTGCCAAGTACTAAATAACTCCCTTAGCAGAATTGAAAATTCGTTTTCTGAAAAAAAAAAAAAAAAAAAAAAAAAAAAAAAAATAAAAGCAGCTAAATGTTTCATGCTTATTTCATATACATTATAAGAAACCTCTACCACGAATTTCAGAGAGGTACTTTGGGGTACTTTTTAGCAATAGATCTTTTTAGTTTAAAAAATGCTTTAGTTTACGGCACGTTTAAAAAAATTATATAAAAGGTCGAATTATTAAATAATTATTTGAAGAACGGCTTAATAGTATAAATATAATCTATATTTATTGATTACAAAATAACAATAAAAAATTTCAATAGGATGATAAACAAATCTCAATGGACAGAATGTATAGTTTTAACAAAATGTGACCCATCGAGTCAGATGCTATTTACATCTTTGTTTTTACATTGAATTCCCCCTGCTAAAACAGCCTAGTCAAATAAGGATTTCACCTCGGAAATAAACCAATGAAGCTGAATTTTTGCATATACCTGCATATAGGAGGAAAATGTGATAATCAAAATTAATGAAACTATTGTGTTAGGTGTAACATCTATATAGAACACTACTAGAAGTTCTTTCGTTTTTAGCCCAGTCAAATAAGGAGTTTATAAAGCAAATCTTTTCTGTAAAGCTGAATTTTTGCATATACCTTTGTTTTCGTCTTCTAAATAAGTGGTAAAAAGTCACCGATCTCAGCACGTTAGAATAATTAGATATTCAAGGTCAAAGGTCACAAAAATAAGTTTTTTTTTCAAAAATCTCGATTTCTATCCATCGGCCGTCAATCAAGAAGGTACAAAACTTGTAGATAATAATATTCTCTATATTTTTGGTTCTATTAATTTTTTTTCTTTTTTAGGATTAGCCGTTTTCGAGATATAGCGCGGAGAAAAAGGAGCGGGTACCGGTTCGGAAATACATTTGCTTCTAGTGCCTTCGACAATTGTTTCTCAGAAATATTGTCAGAAACAAAGTTGTAGAGCATTAAATTTACTTTAGTTTCATATATACGTCTCTGGCACTTGAATCAAATTTTTGACGAATAGTGAAGTAAAAGTAGTTTGTCGGGATTATCGATTTTTAATAACGTATATCTCGAACACCGTTGAGATTATTTTTTTAGAGTCCACGGTTTTCGAGATATAATCGAAAAACCTAAACATGAGGCCTTCTTCCCTTCCCCCTCCATAAACTGGGGATTACAGTAGCCCCAGGGACCGGGACTTTTAGTATATTTACCTTCTAACTTTTTTTTCAGTAATTTTTTATTTTTCACTATAAATCCATAACTGTTTCTCCGATCTGAACTTTCATTTTTTCAACTAAAACCTGGTTAAATTTACTACTAAGCCCATTATATGAAATTTTGATTAAACCACATAATACACCCTAGCCAGCACGCTAAATATGTATGTTTTGGCAATATCTGACGATTTTGTCATTTTCAGTGGCCTTGCATGTGTACACCTGTTTATTTCGTTTAACGTCACTTTATGCTGCTATGGCTAACCGGGCGATGCTACAGTGGGAGACCTCAATTTTGCCTACTACAAGTAGTAGTAGTATACATGGGTATACAACGGAGTTTAATCAAAATTTCATTTAATGGGCTTAGTAGTAAATTTAACACCAGGTTTTAGTTGAAAAAATGAAAGTTCAGATCGGAGAAACAGTTATGGCGTTATAGTGAAAAATGTGCCAAAAAAACTTGGATTTCAAAACAGTAAGCGGTTTTGAGGGTGCTTACATCGATATTTTATGGGACTTGATCAAAATTTAATATCCACGTTCTTATAGTAAATGTGACCAGCTTTCAGATGAAAAAAATATATTTAGGGTCGAAATATTATTTTTTTTTTTTTTTTTTTTTTTTTTTTGATCTTTATTTAACGTCGCATCAACATTACAAATTTAAGTTATTAGCGACAACTATAAACATTATACAAAAACTATAAACATCACAGTGACTAATTTACAACAAAACAAAATATATACATAATTGAGATATTTTACAACATTTTAAAGTTAGAAATAACTATATGTCAGTCCAGAAACCAGTTCCCTTGATAAATTTTAGCCCTGCTTTGAATTTCGAAGTGTTGTTCAGGTCTTGAAGATCGTTTAATACTTGATGTCTTCTCCTTAGTTCACTGTATAATGGACACTGAATAAGTATATGGTTAACTGTCTGCATGACGTGGCATTCAGTGCAGGTTGGCGGCTCTAAGTTCTTAAAATGAAATACATGAGTGAGTTTAGTATGTCCTAATCGCAGTCTAGTTAGTATCACTCCTTCTCTTTCGTGTCATCCCTTCAGATAGATCCAACTTCTTGTCTGTCTCCTTCACTGTTTTTAGCATACTGCGCTCTTCTTGTAGCCATTCTATATCCCATGATTTCTTCAATGCCGTTTTGATTACATTAGTTAGGTCGTGAGCTTGGAGTACCCTTTCTGTAACATTTTCGGCCAGTGCCGCTTCTTTTGCGAGTTTATCTGCACGTTCATTTCCGTCTATTCCTATGTGTGCTGGTATCCACACAAGTTTTATAGTGCTTCCAAGTTCAGTAAGCTTCGCATGTATGTCAAAAATATTTTGTATTAGCTTATTCGATGTCCATTTGTCGTCAAGTGATTGTATTGCGCTGTATGAATCAGTAAAAATTAATATATTTTTTTTTCTTTGGAAGTGACAGCAAACTGAAAAGCTTGATGTATGGCATAGACTTCAGCTGTGTAAATACTAGTTTCACGGGTTAGGTGAAATTTAAAGTTGTGGTATGAAGATGTAGTGAAGCTGCAACCTACTTTTTCCATTTGCTTGGAACCATCTGTAAAAATGTGAAAGAAACCGGGATGCTTGCTGCATATTTCCTTGAAATATTGTACAAATATATATGGTGGTGTTTCCATTTTGTTCAGTAATAAGAAGAAGTATCTGCTATAATAGAAGGCATATTCCAAGGTGGGGAGCTGTTGAAGTAGTAGGGCAGAAAGTTTGTCGGAATTTCGATATTTAAATTTTTTAGATAGGTTTGGATTCTTGTGTCAAAAGCTTTACAATTTTGGTAATTTTGTGAGGTAGAGTTACCTACACCGGTGGTGATGCCGAATGGGTGGTTGGGAATAGTTGCTACTTTAAGGGCATAATTTATTGCTAACTGTTGCCTTCGATATTTAAGAGGGGGTTCTCCTGCTTCACTCAGCATGCTTACTATTGGGCTGGTTCTAAACGCTCCAGTCGCCAATCTAATTCCTTGGTTGTGAATCGGGTCTATAAATTTCAGAATATAAGGTTTTGCCGAATCGTAAACTATTGAACCGTAGTCAATTTTACTCCTAATTATGGCCTTATAGGTATTTAACAAAATCTTTCTTTCAGCGCCCCATTTCTGATGTGAAATCACTTTTAAAATATTCATTCTTTTCAAACAAGCATCTCTTAAATATTCTAGATGACGTTTCCAGGATAGTTTTTTTATCGAAATGTATCCTTAAAATTTTTAGAGAGTCTGTTATTTTAATATCAGTACCTTTTAAAGTTAGAGGTGCTATCGGACCTTCCGTTCGTCTCTTTGTAAATACCAGAGTTTCTGTTTTCTCGGGGGAAAAATTAAATCCAGATGTTTCTGACCAATTTTCCAATCTATCAAGAGTTTTTTGGACTAAATTTCTTGTAAGATTTAAATTTTTCCCACTACAGCATAATGTTAAATCATCGGCGAAAAGAAATGATTTTACAGGTGATTGAATTGATTTAACAATGTCATTTATAGCAACAAGAAACAGTGTTACACTAATGACAGAGCCTTGAGGGACTCCATTCTCAATTTCCACAACGGATGACATAGTTCCATTTACTCTCACTTGCATGAACCTCGTTTTCAAAAAATTATATAAAAATTTAAGCATGTTACCATCCACTCCGTTTTCGGACAAAATTTGAAGGACACGATGCCTCCAAACCATTTCGTACGCCTTCTGGATATCAAGACATACAACGACTGCGTATTGTTTCTTCTTAAAAGTTTCTTGGAGTTCTGTCTCGAGCTAAATTAGAGTATCCGTTGTTGATCGATACCTTCTGAAACCGGATTGAGCATTTGTAAAAAAGTTTTTATTTTCCAAAAACCACTGTAGCCGTTTATTGATGATCTTCTCCAGCAGTTTACACATAGTGCAAGTCAACGAGATGGGGCGATAATTTAACGGGTTACTTTTATCTTTTCCAGGTTTAAGGATAGGAACTGTTGTTGCAATCTGCCAAATGGATGGAAAAACATTTTGAGTCCAGATGAAATTAAATATTGAAAGAAGGTATTTTTTTGCTTCAGTTCCGAGATTTTTTAAAAATACGTTGGGTATACCATCAGGACCAGCACTAGAATTTTTAGTGTGTTTAATAGCGTAATTTAATTCGTATTCGCTGATAGTGGAATTGATAGGATGGTTTTGTTGTTCGAAGAGTTGAGATCGAAGTTGAGTGTTGATCTTTGTTGTAAGAAATTTTTGTTGTAATTTTGGTCACAAGAATTTTTAGCGAAAGTATTAGCAAGAATATTACCGATTTGTTGACTATCAGTTTCTATAATGTTTTGGGCGTCTCGAATTCCTGAAATATATTGACTTTTTGAAATCCCTGAAATTCTTCGAATCTTATTCCATATTTCACCAGATGATGTTTGACTAGTCATGTTTGATATAAAATTGTGACCAAGAGTTCCTTTTGCTCAATTTCAATGTTTTTCTAGCTATGGCACGTAATTGTTTAAATATCATTTGATTTTCCAAAGTTTTATGTTTTTTGTATCTATTAAATGCTCGTTTATATGCTTGTGTTGCGTTTTGGCAATCTTTATTCCACCAGGGAACTGTCTTTTTTTATTTTTACCACCCTTCGTTTTTCCTAAAACAGTCATTGCTGCTGAATTTACTACTGCAATGAAACTTTTTAAAACATTATTAATATTTAATTGTGAAAATAAATTTTTGGCAGGTAACGTTTCGATTAACATTTCTACGCTAAAAGTAAAATTTTCCCAATTAGCATTTTTCAAGTTCCATCCATCAACAGAGCTTGTGTGCGGAGCAGTAGTCAGGTTTTTAATTGTGATTGGGAAGTGGTCGCTACCATACAAGAAGTCTAATGGTTCCCACTGCAAAAATAAGGCTAAGTTCGAGGTGCAGATTGACAAGTCTATGCAACTGAAACCTCCTGTACTGGAATTGAAGCGAGTTGGTGCTTTAGAATTTAGCAAAACCAAATTAAAATTTTCTAATAAATTATTAAAAATTTTTCCTCGGGAATCAGTCTTGATGGAACCCCAAAGAGTGCTTTTACTATTCATATCTCCTACTAGAACATAGGGCTGTGGTAATTGGGCTAATAATGATTCTAGTTCAATTAAACTAAACTGGTAACTATTAGGTAGGTAAATGTTGCATACACATATTTTATATGGCACTTCTACCTGAACCGCAACAGCTTCTATTTCCGTGTTAATATTAATATGTCTGAATGGGATAGAATTTTTGATATATGTGGCAACTCCTCCACTTGAAAACTGAGTGTTTCTATTTTTATAAACGGCATTGTAATTTTTTAGCTGTCCTTTCTTATTATTATTAAAATTTGTTTCTTGAAGACAAATTATATTTGGTTTTTCGGACTGAATTAATAATTGTAGTTGTTCTAATTGAGGAAAGAATCCATTAATGTTCCACTGTAAAATCATAATATTTTAATTTGTTTTTTTTTTTTTTTTTTTTTTAAATAAATTAGGTTTCCATGTCTAGAAGGTCTGGTCGAGTTTTCATTTTATTTATTATTCTCATTAAACGATTTTTTACAGTTCGATTTTCAGCTTGTGAATATATTAACCTCAAAGTTGTAAATAGATCTTGAATTTCACATGTGTAATTTTTTATAATTTCATAAATGTTATTTTGACCATATGTTTCTGCAATCAAACTTAAAATGGTGTCATGATCTATTTTTATGTTTAAAGAGGGGTTAGATAAAATTTTCTGAATTTCATTCATTACATCGTGGGTTTTGTCTTCACTGGGGGATCTTGATCGGCTCTTGTTTCTTGAGTTTTTGTTTTCTGTTTTACCACGAGTTACACCTCTGTCCGCTAATTTTTCTAAGCATATTTGGTTTATGTTTAAAAATTTAGAATTTTCCAATAAATTACTTGAATTTTGTGCTGGGATACTTTGATCTATTTCAAATTTTGAATTTTCTAATAAATTACTTGGTGATTCTGAACATAATGGTTCCGTTTTTCTAATCTTATTACATTCATTGGAATCTGTTTGGATTGAATTTGAACTGGACAATGGTCTTTTGTTACTTTCTTTAACATCTTCCATATTATTCTCACATTTTGAACTTATGTGCCCTATTTCTCCACATAAAAAACATTTAATTTCATCTCCGCTTAATATAACGCGGAACATTTCTCCTTCAAATTCTATTAGTATGTTAGAGGGAAATTCTGACGACTGTTCAGGTTTGATGAAAACATGTCTACGAAAACTTAAAATATGCTCATAACCTTCATGTTTTATGCCGGCTCTCAAATAATTCACAGGGGAAAGTAAACTTAAATTATGTTCTTTTAATTTATTTTCTATCACTTGATGTGGAATGAAAGGTGGGCAGTTTGAAATAATTATCCTTTTTGAGGGGTTAACCAATTTTCTACATTCAATAAATTTGTCTTCTATCTTGATACCATTATATTTTTCAACGAATTCGTCAACTGTTTCTTTTCTATTTAAAAATATTGCTATCCTATTGTTTGAAATACGACTTGAAAAAATAATATTTTTGGGCCCAATTAATTGTCCAACTCCTACAACATATTTGATGATAGGTATGTTTTCCAAAGCCGGGAAAAATAATCCTTGTTCTTTTTTAGGTGTCAGTGTTGTTTTAGCCACATTTGCCCATGTTTTAGAAGTTGATGTATTGTTTGATGCCATGCTGTTACAGGTTAGGATAACGTCTAAGCTTCCCAACTAGTATTCACCAAATTAATTGGTGATAATATTATATAATTAATAAAATCAAAGTAACTCCTACCTCACAGACTTCTTTTTCATTTAAATATCTTCAATAATAACAACTTATATCAATTTGAACCAAGGAACTCGTGCGTCCAACTTACTAGCCCGAACGTCGTTATGGTTACTGGGGTCGAAATATTACTTTCGGAGTTATAGCCAAAAGAGTACCGAAAAACGTGTTTTCGTGGAAAAGCGCGACCCCAGGGAGAGAGCTGAAATGAGGGGTGTATAGTGCATGATTTGACAGCTTCGTTAGGGGTAGTTAGAAGGTAAATATACTAAAAGTGCCGGTCCCTGGGGGTACGGGAATCCTCAGTTTATGGAGGGGGAAGGTGAGAAGGTCCCATGTTTAGGTTTTTCGATTATTTCTCGAAAACCGTGGACTCTAGAAAAATAATCTACAGACCGAATATAAAGCTAATTAAATTTCCTATAAAATTGTTTATATAAATATTTGTCCAACTCTCAACGGTGTTCGAGAAATACGTATTAAAAATCGATAATCAATGAGACAAACTATTTTTACCTCACTATTTGTCAAACATTTGATTCAAGTGCCAGAGACGAATATATGAAACTAAAGTAAATTTAATGCTCTACAACTTTGTTTCTGACAATATTTCTGAGAAACAATTGTCGAAGGCACTAGAAGCAAATGTATGTCCGAACCGGTGCCCGCTCCTTTTTCTCCGCGCTATATCTCGAAAACGGTTAATCCTAAAAAAAAAAAAAAAAAAAAAAAAAAAAATTAGAACCAAAATTATAGAGAATATTATTATCTACAAGTTTTGTACCTTCTTGATTGACGGCCGATGGATAGAAATCGAGATTTTTGAAAAAAAAACTTATTTTTGTGACCTTTGACCTTGAATATCTAATTATTCTAACGTGCTGAGATCGGTGACTTTTTACCACTTATTTAGAAGACGAAAACAAAGGTATATGCAAAAATTCAGCTTTACAGAAAAGATTTGCTTAATAAACTCCTTATTTGACTGGGCTAAAAACGAAAGAACCTCTAGTAGTGTACTATATAGATCTTCCCTTTACACCTAACACAATAGTTTGATTAATTTCGATTATCACATTTTCCTCCTATATTTGCCTTTCGTCCCACTGTGCGACGGCTGCCATGGTAGCAAACTTCAGCACCCTACATTAAGATCCATTGAGAAAAAAGATTCATCAATTTTTTTTCCCCTGAAAACGGCCTTCTGGAACCTTATTTTACTTGCTGCAGCCATCTTGACCTGTGTTTGAAAACGGCAGCAGTGTTTTTTTAATGCCGATTTTGGTGTGAAACTAGAGTTAGTGAGAACTAGAGTTAAAGCCGCCTATGAGCATGGGGAGCCGAGGAAAAAAACAAAATATGAAAATAATGTTTTATTTTTTTCTCAGCTCTCAGTCAAGATATAGAGTGCCAATCAAATTACTTTAATTAATAACTAAATTAAATTAACAATTAATCATTTATGAAATAAACAGAGTTGAGAGAAGATAGGGGTTTCAAACTAGTTTATTAATTTTTTTTTCCAGCCAATATAGCCCCTAAACGTTAGTCCTAGCAACACATGTTATATAACAAAACATATTCTCCATTAGATTTTTCATATCAACTATAACTAACTAAATGTTCGATCCGAGTAACACCAACGGGCCTAGAACTATTGACCCCTAGTCTAAAAACATATCAATATCAAAACCTCTTCATTCCGTTTGTTACAGTCAGGTCTGCTAACGGGGGCCCTCAAAAACCCGGGCTTAGGCGGCCATTATAGGAAGTGGGGAATACATTTGCCACGGGCCCGGTTCGGCTCTCGGCGGTCCTGGTTATTGTTGTTTTAAAAACAAAAATTTCTCCACTAGCAGCTTTTTTGACACTTTTGTTTAATTTATCCAGTTTAGAGATAAGACATTATGTACTGTATAAACATTATTATAATGTGGGATACTCAAGTAAGTGAGCCAGTGAACTTCCAACTTCGACCCAATGTTTAAATCCAGCGAAGCTAGAAAATTCAATTTTAGTCATTCTACCTATGGATAAACTATATTTAGTATAAAAATTAATTTAAGATCATAGGGCAATTCTATATTTCATTATAGAAAATACTGTATTCTAAACTAATAAATGTAGATTTAAGTGAAATAAATTGAAATATTCTTAATTGAAACCAAAGTTTTTAGGTCCGTTTTTGTTGCACATTAGAAAAGACTTTAAACAATTGCAACAAGAGTTGCATACCAAGTTACATCCATTTAAGCGAGCTAGTTGTAAAAAAAAAAAAATTATTTATAAATTTCTTTTTGGTTCATCTACTTGTTTTAATGAAATCTAAAAAAATAATGTTTCCAAAAATATAAATCATATATATATATTTTTTTTTTCCAGCTGCGTCACTACTGACAACAACCCGAGATCGTTGGATAGCCAACTTTCGTGGAATCATTGTTGTTAAGGAGCAGAAAATTCGTACTGGAGCCACTTGTTCAGCCACTTTACGTAGATTACCATTTCCTTCATTACCATTTAAATTAATCTAACGTAGTCTTCAGTAACACTATCCAGCTAAATTCAGCGAACATGAACTAATTTTTAGAACCATTTAATGGCTAAAATCAATTTTATTTAATTGACGAATCTTCTCCTCTAATTGAATTTTTTATCTTAAGATTTCTTAAGGTTCAGTCAACAAATAAAAACATTTATTTAGGCGACGTTTCGAGATTACATTGATCTCATAATCACGCCTTTAGTATGAATGTCCTTGTATTCTTCGCACTCACCAGCTTTCTGTTAGATTTCTGAAGTTCCTTCATCACTGTGATTGCCTCAGGACCGTTGATTGACTTGATTTCTTCGTAAAATCCCATTCTCCCACTATATATATTTCCAGTATTGCCTCGATGTGTTAATACGGATATATTTCTTGACTGTTGCTATTATACATGTTTAATAAGGTTCTGGAAATATCTATAGTGGAAGATTGGGACTTTACGTATAAATCAAGCCAACTCATGGTCCTGAGGCAATCACAGTGATAAAGGGACTTCAGAAATCTAACAGAAAGCTGGTGAGTACAAAGAATACAAGCACATTCGTAGAAAAGGACATGTTTATAAGAACTATATAGTCTCGAAACGTCGCCAAAATAGTTGTTTTTATTTATTGACTGAACCTCAAGAACCTTCTTGGATCTGTAGGTAAACTTTGATTCCGCGTAAAGAGATTCGGGATGCAGTGCACAGAAAAAAGATTCCTTTCACTATAATAGATTATAATGTTATCTTACCAAGATCCCAAGTTAGTGGTCAGACTTAGTGTAAAGACGTCCGAACCTCTGTAACATTCATGGACAAAATTCTCAAGATCTGCGAGAGATGAACCCTCTAGGCAATAATCGGATATTTAGACCATATTCCGATTTTAGCACAATCACTTGTATTTTCAAATGAGAGAGGGAGATATGCTGACTATAAATAAGACATACAGAAAGGTTTTGTTGAACTGATGAATGTTTAATATTCGAAACTAGTTTTCAAATGAAACAAATCCCATAGAAATGGCAATTAATTCATCAATCCTAATTAAAATTAAAAATTGGATGTCCTATTATGCTTTAACGTATTCTTCAAACATCTAATTAATGCAACTTTAACAAGGTTAATTACTGCAATGCGTGAAAATATCATTGAACAACTAATATTCTATTGAATACTTCAATACACGATTTTTATCGATAAACAAATGAAACTTAAATAATTAGTTAAAATACTTTACTTATGAGAGCAGGCGAGGCCGCGACAGGGAATGCTAGTTGATTATATATAGTTGATAGGTGCCTTGCTGCATTCTAATACAACACAGCAAGGAAATTTGCTAATTACACGTTCAGTGATCAGATCAAAAAATACATAAAACATGTTCTAAAACCTTACTAAAAGAAATCACAGCATAACAGAATTTTGAAGAATAATTAAGAAAAATAAGGATTTTTTGGCGAGCGCACAAGAACGTGACGGCAGTTGATGAGAATGGATGAAAGAAGACTGACAAAGAAAATTTTCCAACACAGCCTCCAAAAACAGAAAAAGAATACATGGATACGAATGGTAAAGTAGGATATGATGGTGGCAAAGGTACAGTAGAATTCAATGTGGGATAGAGACAAAGTTCGGACAGTAGTCAACAGGATCAAATTTTCGGAAATGGTTAAATATTAAATTAATAGACGTTGATCAGATGAAAGGAGAAAACATCAGGCAGAGGTAATGAAGAGATAATTGGAAGGAACGGAAGATCATGAAATGAATTGTTAAACCTGGTCCACAGGTGGCCGAACTCGTAAGAAGAAGAATATTGTTTTTTATTTATACGGTCTTCATTTTCATACGGTTCAATAATTGTAAAAATTGTATACTTGTAAAAATAAATGCAATATTTTTTTGGGTATCTTCTCACTCTAATAACCTCAAGAAGCCGCTTTGCCATTGATTTCACTAGTTTTTTAGTTGTATCTGGAGTTTGAAAACAGTTCGCTGTTTTTTTTGCAATGTTGTTTTTATTTTACTAATTCCCTTCAATAAATCAATTTTTTACTTGTTCAAAAATAAGCAATCCCTATAGTCTAATAGTCGACGACAGTAAACCTTTCATAATAAATCTCCCAAAAGAAATCAATGCTTGTCTTAAAGGTCATCAACATTTGTGTAAGAAAAACTACTGCTGCCGTTTTCAAACATGGGTCAGGATGGCTGTAGCAAGAAAAATAAGGTTCCAGGAGACCGTTTATTTTGTGTTTTTTTTCTCGACGTACCTTAATGTTTTTTTGGGGTGCTGAATCAATATCTGAAGTATTCTATCACGACAGCCGTCGGCTTTGTACCCAAAATTCCAAAAACCTCTGGAAAAGCGGTTTATTGTCGGTTTTTTTACCTATAATAAAACAACGAAGGGTTTTTCAAAGAATGACTTTATATAATAAATTGTATTAGGAGTTGTTATGGCATTAGGAAAATTGTAGAGATGTCAGTCCCACTTCTCCGCGAAAACACGTTTATCGGTACTCACAAGGGGACGACACACTCAGTCTCTCACGGATCTTGTTGGAAATTTTTTTGGAGGTTCCTAGTCAAAAAATATTAGACACGTATTTTGCCGTACCGACCAATGGGCCCTAGAAGCTGAGAAAAAAAAAAATAAAATAGCGTTAAACTAATTTATTTTATATTTCGAGTTTAAAAAATGATATCGACATGATTCTCTCACCAAGATGTTTAGTTTTGATTGCGAATTTAAGGAAAAATACAACCACTCCATAGATTTTGGTTTATGTTAATTAAATTCTAAAAAAAATGATTAGATTTTCAAGCAAACTACCTCTATAGATTTTTTCAAACAAATATTGATGTCAGATTCTAATTCAGCATCCTAAAAAACATTGAAAAACGCTTATTCAACAAAATCAAAAAATATTACTTTTTTCATGCTCTTCCAGGAAAATGAAATTTTTAAACCGATTATTGGTTACATACTTTGTCACACAATTCACTGGTTGGTATCGCTGGAAAGTGGAGAGCCTCAGGTTTCTTTTGTTTTATGAATGTAAAATTCGATGAACATAAACCTATTAGAAAAATTGGAAAATCCGAAACACATTTTGATTTTTAGCTTGAGTTTGAAACCAGATAGGATGATGAAACCAAAGAAATTTCAAGTGTATTGCCGCCCTATATTTCGTGTAAAAAAAAAAAAAGTTGATAAGTTTAACCTTCTTAACGTAATTCATGTTTTTGTCAATTTAAACAAAAGTTACCTACCATTTACCTGAACAAAAAGTAAATTTAATTAACCTAAACTAAAATCTATGGAGTGGTAGTATTTTTCCTTAAATCCGCAATTAAAAATAAACATCTTGGTGCAAGAATCATGTCGATATCATTTTTTTAACTCGAGATATAAAATAAATTAGTTTAATGCTATTTTATTTGATTTTTTCAGCTTCTAGGGTCCATTGGTCGGAACGGCAAAATACGTGTCTAATATTTTTTGACCAGGAACCTCCAAAAAAATTTCCAACAAGATCCGTGAGAGACTGAGTGTGTCCTTCCCTTGTCAGTTGGCTATAACTCTGAATCTATTTTGGAATAATTTGTTTTGTTTTTTAACTTAAAGATGGTTAAATTTACTATCAATCTTATTGTTCCTTATGTTGCTGATTTAGCCCAGACCAGATACCTATCCTTCCAGCTCCATAACCACTCCAATCCACCAATCTCCCAACTTGCCACTCCATGCCAGATAATCCTCCGAAGGGTCTGAAAAGAAGATGGCCTAGAGACCTTTTAGTGTAGATTTTTATTGCTACTAATTGAGTAGTTCTCCACAAGTTATTTACATGCCATTGTATTCGCTATTAACACATTTACTTGATGTATACTATTTTGTACAGTTGTATACATAATATAATATCAATAAATAAAAATTAAAAAAAAAAAAAATTTGTATTAGACTCTGTATATGAAGCTTTTACCAAGACCCTTAAAATACGCATGCCAGCAAGCTAAAAACCCCGTACTGTTATGAAATCTATGTATCACTTTAACTCCGAAAATATATGTCCGATCCAAAATTTATTTTCCATCTCAAAGGTGGTTACATTTATAATTAGATTCTATAGATGAAACTTTGATTAAATCTAGTAAAATGCCCACGCCAGCACGCTAAAAACCATGTACTGTTGTAAAATCCAAGTTTACATGTATTTTAGGAGTTATACTGAAAACTGTACCAAAAAACTTGGATTTCACAACAGTACGGGGTTTTTCAGATGCAAAATGGATGCAAATGAAGGCTGAGTAGGATTAAAAAATACTAATGTCAATGAGTAATTTAAATGAACTGCTGAGACGATTGATCTTAATTACGCTAGGTCACCCTGAGTGGTCAGCCTAGAGTCCTCTGAAGCAGGTTCAACATCGGTATTATATTTAGCGTATTAGTTCGTTGGGACTTAACGTCCTTATGTACTCCAGTTAGGGTAGGAAGGACGGGTTATCCTACAAATTACCAACCTATTCTGGCCAAAGTGGGAAGGTCAAGATTCATTCCGTGGTATCCTTTTCTAAACACGAATCAAGTAGTCTGGCAGCCAAAAGCCATCGGAAACATGCCGCCAGACCGGTTTTTATGTCGCGGGAAACTGACCCGAAGGGTAAAAAAATTGCTATTTAGGGCGATTTTAAGCGTGCGTCACACCGCGATTTAACTGATACAGGCTGCCAGACCACGGGTTATGCATTTCAAGGCGGATGATACTATAAAATGGGTTAGGAAACAAATTCATGTCTTTCCAATTAAATTTGCTTGTGGCTGGCTCCTGGACTACAACTCGCTCGACCATCGAGTTCCCCATTAGCTTATTGGTTTTGTTTTTCTTTTAGAATAAATTATAATCTAAAGTCGTATCAGTTACAATAATAGTATAAGTCACAGAATTTCAAATCAAGACTTGTTTTAATCCAAACATTTCTGAAGCATTTTCACATTATTGTTTATTTTAAATGTAAATATTTATAGTGGCGTCTCTGTTTACAGCGGAACGAGTGGAAACAATGGATATTGCCTGAACTCTTGTATATGATTGCAAAAGTAACGGGTCATATCCAATTTTTTCCTTAAAATAACATTATTAATATAAGTTTTATTGGATTGTATGAAAGGATTATGACTAAACTTCTGACGAAAATGGATAATTTACAAAGAATAATTTCTTTTTACAGACAATCAACAGTTCCACTTTAAGTGGGAGAACGTCCCAATTTTGTTTTTCGATAATATCTCGAAAACGGTGGACTCTAGAAAAATATGCTACAGATCAAAATTAAAGCTCAATTAATTTCCTATAAAATTAATTACATACATATCCGTCGAAATTCCAACAGTTTTCGAGATATACGTTATTAAAAATCGATAACTTCAGAAATAAACAAAATATTTACCCCACTTTTTATTTAATACTTGCTTCTAATACCAGAAACGTATATATGAAATTAAAGTAAATTTAATGCTCTACAATTTTGATTCTGACAATTTTTCCGAAAAACGATTGTGGAAGGTACTAGAAACTTAAGTTTGACAAAAAGTGAGGCTACATTTGTTTTTTTCCGAAAATCACCGATTTTCAATTACGAATATCTCGTAAACGGTTAGAACTACAAATTTATATATTATCAATTTTATAGGAAATTGTATTAGCTTTTATTTTTTTATCTAAAGTCAACTGTTCTCAAGATATTATTGAAAAAACAAAAAAATGGAACTGCTCCCCTCCTCCCCACCGTAAGCTCACCCCCCCAGTTTGCTTGACTTTGAATTTAGCCAGTGTAGTTATTACCAAATCAGCTGCATTCTCTGACCAACAGGAAAATCGGGGGTTTTGCCGATCTCTGCCTGTGCGTTCCCACTAACACAGGGGAGAATGGGATAGAAAGAGGATTGAAAACACTTGGCTAATGACCCAGTATTTTTTATTTATTGGAAGTAATTCACCTTCGTTCTGAGACATTGAATAAAATGAACAGACTTTCTTGCGATTTTCTGAGATAATCACTAGACTAGCAGAAACTAGGAACTGAAACAATTCATTACTTTACCCTAGGTTTAGTGAACGTTGTGATAATATCTCCTTGGCGCACCATGGCGCAAGCTAGTAGTTATATTCTTATAAACTTGTAAAAATGATATATTTCCGAATCTACTGAGAAACACTTATTAAAAAAAATATATTTTACAACTTTTTTCAACTTATATCAACAAAACACATCCAGAACAATTCGCTGAATTCTATGAAACACTTATAACTTATCTTTTGATTTATAGCAAATTGGGAAATTATTGCGGTGAGAATACACTGTTTATAGCATGACTTATCTTAAAGTTATAAACAAATTAAAATCGGCATAATCAAAACCGATATTCTCAAAACATGTTGATTAATCATCTCTCTAACTAAAAATATAGTCAATTTCAATGTTCTGACTACCTCGAAAATGAGGTTTTTCGCCGCTTCCAGACCACTGTGCGCCATCCACTCGTAACTGATAAAGCTTACAAAATCCATATCGAATAGATCTGTAATTACAGTTACAATCTAGAGATGGTAGGACCATTATTTTCAAGGATTCATTCATCGCCAAGGGTTAACAATGTTCCATCATTCCATGATATCTAATTCAATACAAAAAACTGATGATATTGGAGATGTGCTTTAAAAAAAAAAAAAAATTAAGTAAATTTAATGCCCTACAATTTTAATTCTGACGTTTTTTCTGAGAAACGATTGTGGAAGGTACTAGAAACAAATGTTTGACAAAACGTGAGGTGCCATTTGTTTTTTTTCCGAAAATCACCGATTTTCAATAACGAATATATCGTAAACAGTTAGGACTACGACAAATTTAAATATAATTAATTTTATAGGAAATTTCATTAGCTTTTATGTTTATTTGAAACATATGTTTCTAGAGTCAACCGTTGTCGAGATATTATTGAAAAAACAAAAAAAATGGAATTTCTCCCCTCCCCCCACCGTTAGCTCACCCCCCAGTGGTGGGGACTTTTAGTATGTTTACCTTTTAACTATTCCTAACGAAGCTATGAAGTCAAAGATTATCGCATATTCCATGCACTCTACACCCCTCATTTGAGCATTCATTGACTGGACAATATTTTTTTCACCGGTTTTCTAAAATGATTTATTTTTACATTCGATTGCTAAATTATTTCGTTATAGATACGTAATATATTATTTTCTTTGTTTTTACCGAATGTATTCGGAAGATACAAACAAAAGGCAATCCGCAAGAATATAATATAACAATTTGCAAAATTCAGCTCATTGGTCTGTGATGGTCAAGTTCTGCCGGAGAACAGCAACAACAAGAATTTATAAAAAAAAAAAAAATAAAAAAAAAAAAGTATATGTTCAAATTTCTATAACTCTGCTTCCTGGCCAGCAGTGAAGCCAGATATTGAGCGGCTAGTTATCTTGCACAAAGTAGAAGTTAAGGGGGGTTTTGCCGTTTTTACGCCTTTCCCGACTACTGTGTGGCGTAGCGATTGTTATATCACACTTTTGCAGTTTTTTTTGTAAAAAAGACGAAAGACGAATGACATAGTAGTAATTATGAAATTGAATTGTTCACAGAACTGGGTCGAGCCGAGCGCAAAAGTTGATGAACTGCGACTGGAATACAATAAGCTTAAAACATTGGAAGGTTCCATCGGCCTGCAGATCATTGGTCTCACCAAACTCAACCTCAGCCACAATCTACTAGAGAGCATAGGACATCAAGGTTTGGAAGGACTCAAGGAACTCAAGCGCCTGGACCTGTCACATAACAGGCTCCTTACCCTTAGCGATGCAGCACAAGTAAGTCTCTTTAATACCAAATATACCACCATTTTAAATATAAGGAGTTATCTTTCAAAAATAAACATGTCCACTTTAGTCAATTTTTCAGAAAAGCAAAAAACCTACACCAGTGCTCCATCGGTTGTTAAATCCAAAACAACTATATTATTTGGATCCCTGATAAATGTCTACTGAATACTAAACCCCTAATTTCATTCGTCTGCATCCATGGCCAATGGTGTTATAAGGAAAAGTCGTTTGGACATGTTGAGTTTTGGCGAAAACAGATGGACATGTTAAGTTTTGCCAGAAACAAAAAGAATCAAAAGGATCATTGCAAAACAATTTTTATTAAAATTCCTTATTGTCATACTTTTATAACGTTTTATGTAGTATAAATTAAATATATACATGATAAGATATGTTATAATTTTCCGCTTGTGGCTAATGATTAAGAGAAAAGGTATGCCTAATAAAAAATGCACTAATAATAATAATAATAATAATAATAATAATATAATGTTATCAAAAGAGTGGGGCGCCATCATAAGGAACTAGAGAGAAAAAGAAAATAAACATCGACAATTAATTGGATTATATGTTCAGTTTAAAAAAAAAAAAAAAAAAAAAAATCTTTTGGCTTGAGTAAATAGTTTCGGAGTTATAGTGGGGTTATACGTGTTTTCGCGGAGAAATGCTTGAAGAAGAGTTAGTGTGTGTCAGTTTTGAAAACACACCCGATAACGTCAGGTTCCGCTTAGGCTTACAACCTACTGCGTGTATTAATTTCAGTTGGTTATGTTTCCGTTGAATGGAACATGAAAATTTGGCCAATTTGAATCCTTTAATTTTTCCAATTTCACCAGAAATACAAATGCTTGGGACTGCAAGACTTGGCGATCCTAATTGTACCCGACAACGACTAGCAATTAAGATTATCAGTAACTTTACGTTCCTCCGTGGAATAAATGTGTCATTACCTCCTAGGCAAGTAAGAATGAATGTTTATATGTATGTATAAAACATTGAAAGGCATATAAAAATATGTTGCTTGAAAAACACCAAATTTCGTGCTTATTGAATTAAATATATATGTTTTTTATAATTAGAAATGACAACCTATTTATTCTATAAATGTTTGGTTTGCTTTTATCTTTAAATGGACACAATGACAAGGTCCTTACGATTTAAATAATAACTTTCCAATTTATTATTCTATACTGATATTTTCTAGAAACATGGCGCTGAGAAAAATCATTTTATAAATCAGTGTTAAAGAAAGAATGATTAATGTCATTTTCACTTCCATTGATAATAGCACATTCAAAATTAATATCAGCGACCCATAACTATCAAAGCGGCCTTGCGATTAGTAAAAATGTAGATACATATTATCTGAAAATATTGAAGAAAATTGGCCTTGGCTATTTTTTCGATATGTGAGCCGAGAAGGTATGATCTTCAGAGTATTTTCCAGTTCATAAATTGTCATTACCTAGAAGAGATGGTGCACAATATGCATTTGAAAAACAATATTTCAGGTAATTTTGCCATCTCTTATCGATAGGGTTAAAGATAAAAATGATAACCAATTTGTCGAAAAGATTTTTCGTTGGATTAACTTTGGCTGCTTCCATAACTGAAAAAATATTTAATTTCAATAAATTAACCTAGGATGAGTGCCCTCTTGTAGCTAGATCCATGCCGGACCGTAGTCAATATGTTCAGGGAGGTCGCTATTGGCAAAGGGTATTTTAACTCCTCCCTCCACCCAATATTTTGAATAGCTGTGACAATTTGAGATACCTTCTTCAATCTGCGAAAAGTGTGGTACTCAAAATTTAATTCAGTTCAAAACAATACTGATACTATTTAATTTACGAAATTGAGATCTTCTTGATAAAATGGGAATCCCGGTTAACAGTCGCGGCAACGAAGGAAAAATAGAGGAATTAATTCATGTAGAAGCCAATTTTGGCACAGTTGTTGGAGAAGGTGTCCTTAAAGGCTCGTTTACACGAGGCCAGTAGAGAGGAAAGTTACTTCGTCTGGCAAGGGCAGATGGCAAGTAGTGTTTACACGTGTTTCAGTCAGTTACAAGTCAATTGCCAAGTTAGGTGTGCAAAATGCAAAAGTTACAGAGGGAAACGTGCTATAAAAAGGTAATTAAAGATGTATCAAGAGTGTATGTATAACATCATTGCAGTCGACATGACTGAGAACCACTTCATGTTAGGCTTATGAGTATCATCTGCTCCAGCACCAGAGGATAGAGATTTTGAATTTTAAAATATTCTTTATTGTAGGTGGCTCTGAGACTTTTTATTTTGATTTTTGCCGCAATCACAGGCAATCCATCTACGGCCATCTTTTCAACGATGTCTTCCAATGCTGTTTGTCGTGCGTATCTATTTTTTTATAATTCGCTATGTATCTTCCACAGAACTTCATGCTCTACGTAAAGTTAGACACAAATTTACAAGTCATTTCATCAGTCCACTTATGCGACATCTCAAGCTTTTTTTATGGAGAAAAAACGAAAAAAAAACAAAAAAACAATTTAATTAAGAACTAAATTAAAGATAAACGAATTTAAACAACATTCAAGTAATGACTTGTAGATATAAATATGCAGAACACTTGCCAAACAATGTCGACAGCACTGATCAAGTAGGTGTTTAGACTGACCAGGTACACTTGCCCTTCTCAAGCAGGTTACTTGCTCGCAGTAAAGGGGGAAGCCAAGCTGTTCCAAAATAGAACCCCAGCCAATTAACCTTGCCTTGTCTGGCAAGTTATGCGCCAAGTTGACTTGCCTCCAAAATTGTACAAGTGAATGTTCAGACGGAACCAGTAACTTGCTCCAAATTACTTTCCTCCCTTCTGGCCTCGTGTAAACGAGGCTTGGCAGCATACTAAAAGTACTGGTGGATGAGGGTGGAGCTAAGGGTGGGGGAGGCGCTCTAAAGGTCTAGCAAAAATGTGTTTATGTATATAATTAATTTACATAAAATTCTTTACAAAAAAGGTTCTATACATTTTATTGCTGGGGTGAATGCAATAATTTTTAGGTTAACTCAAATCACCAAAGAAGTATTTGGACAAAATTACTAAACAAAAATTAAAGCAGATAGCCATTAGCACAGAGGGAGATAGACGAGTTGACATACTCAATAATTTCGATAAACAATTTTCTATATAATTTTACTATTCTTCTGTTTATGAGCAACAGTTTTGTTGAAAGGGAAGGAAATACCGATATCAAAAGGAGGAAGAATTTGACGATTTACTCGCCGACTGGTTGTAAGATTTCTGAAGAGAGTCCAGACAACTTTTAGATTACATACATACCTTAACCATACCTGACTACTCACTTTTTTTTTTACCACGGAGCTCTTCTTTTTTAAATTCAATTTGATTTGAGGATGTTTGGTTAAAGTTGGAAACAAAGTTTTCGTAATCATTTAATTCTCAGTCTCTGCGTTCACGTTTTAGAGCCTCTTACCTAAAAAAAAATATTATATCTCGGTTCTAAGGAGATTTTCTTGACTGGTGGATCTGTTTTTGAAGGAACACAAAGATGCTCGAGAAATAGGCCTTTATTTAGAGCTATGTGACGTCCAACGTGCGACATGGCGATAAATCTAGTAAATCACAAATAGTTGGTACACGAAAACTTAATATTTAACTGATATCATCTTTGAAGTATTGCAATAATTCATCGGTCATAAGACCGAGTTTAAAAAAAATATATATGCTTTTTACCAATAAAATTTGCTTCTTTACAATAAATTGTTCATACACAACTGCATTTTTGTGCTCTGGTATCGCTTACTTGCAGTGCTTGTAATTATCTACTTAATTAATTTATTTTTTTCTTTTAAAAATCTAATTTAAATCCTTGAATGAAATTTTAGACGGTACTCGTAGCACTAGAAGATCTGAGAGCATCCTTCAACTTGATAACGCACTTAGAAAAAGACTTTCATGGCTTTCCTCAACTCTGCTGGGCTGACATGTCGTATAATCAGATTGAGGATATAAGCAATTCACTTCTGGATCACACCCGATGTACATACCATGGTGTTAACATGACTCTAAGGATCTACTTGCAAGGTAGGAATTAATTTATTCATTTTTTTTTTTTTTTTATTCAAACAATTAATTGTAGGAATTAATAATACATTAGTTTTCGACGAATTTATGGTAGATTGCACATGATGCATGTATTATTTGTTCGAGAATAATAGGCTTAAAGTTGATTCTAAGTAATGATAAGTAAATCGAGGGTTTGTTGAATAAAACTATTTAATTTTATCAAATGCTCTTAAATAAAAACAAATGTTTTTAGAGGACAGTAGTTCTGTAAGAGTAAGATATTTGAAGATTCAAAACTGCTAAAAAAATTATTAACTCTCTAACTTTTTTGGAGAATAGTTTTAATTTCCAAGTATCAAAGGTCTCGACGAATCAAATTATAACAGTAAAAATGTTTGTATTAATCAAACAAACATTTTATTGGAACCTATAAAGACGAAGCTACATTCATCTTTTACCTATAATCACAGACTTAAAATAAACTTTAAAACCCCCAAACCATCAATTGACCATTTAGAAGATACTAATTTTATTTTGTTTGTTTATTGCTACGTAACGTTCTCATGTACTCCCACTAGGTCAGAAAGGACGGGCTATCCTACAATTTATCAACCTTTTCTAGCCAGAGTGGGATGGTCGAGATTTATTGATCCGCCACGAAATTAATTCAACCCATCCATGAAGGACTCGAACCAGCGCAGCTAAGGTTATGAGAAAGTTTAAACTTCACATTTCCACACGCTCGACCATACAACGCTTATATTTTATACTTTTTAAAACGCTTTTATTAACTTGACTTGTATGTAACGGAATCTTTCATCGTAATTTCCAGCAATATGATTAACTTTAAAATGTTCAAGTCAAGGACCAATGACAAGGCAATAATTGCACAACTTTGTTCTAATGTTCTCACTTAGACCAGTCAAATTACCCCAAAAATGTGCCTTGCAAAAGGTGGAGTAGTAGGTTTTATTTTTTTATATGGTCCAAAATCTGCCAATTCTTACTCTGAGATATGCCAATAAAACTAAATTATTGGTTTATTTTGGATAAACTCTGTTGAAATTTCGTACAAACCACAACTAGTACAGGGAAATTAGTTTGAACCTTGAACTCTAAAAATAAAAAGATCTGTCTACCAGAAATTGTTCACCGCCCTTAGCTTTAAATGTAGTACAAAGTTTTCTCGAAATAGCAACGGGTTTGGGCGGGAGAGAGAGAAAGAAAGGGTTGAAAATCGTATGTTCTTAGGTGTTTGATGAAATGAATATGAAACCGTTACTTTTTTAGCACATTTAGTTCTATAAATTATTAAAGCAAATCAAATCTGTTCCAAATTTGATTCTGTAGATTTTTTTGCTCAGATCAATAGTTTTAGAGCTGTGAGAAAGAAAAATATATAATATTTTGTCAAAAACTGTAAAATGTCACATTAAACTTAATGTACTAGGGCAAATTTTAGTTTTTAACATCATTTTGAATTAAGAAAACAGTCTGATAAATGTTATTTAGTCCCTAGACACTGGGCCGTCAAGAGCCAAACCGGGCTCCAGGGGAAATGCATTGTCCAGGCACTTTAAGCCCCCCCCCCCCTCCACCACTAGTCACCTTAAAGGTGTGGTTCCGCATGGAGCAGCCAGACGCCGCGGCTGGAAGCGAGGCACTGCTTCCGTTGGTTTTAATAGAAGTGTTGCAAGAGGGGCAGCTGCGGCTGCCACCAGAAAATTGAGAAGCTGAGCTGCTGCGTTCGGACTGCTCTAGGGACCAGTCCAGACGCGCTCCTTCGCATCTGTGCTGTGCGAACCCACATCACCAAAGTCTCTTGTACCATTTTGAACTGTATATGTATATATGGTATTTTTCGAAAACAATTCTTAAAAAGTACATTACAGAACACAGTTTTCAGGTTTTATAAATGTAAATATAAATAAAAAATGGCTCGTTTTAGTACGCTAGAGAAATAGAAATATAGAGAAATTATTAAATCTAATTGAATGAAGTTCAGCCGGAAAAACTTCCTCAATTTCTCCTCGTCTTTCTGGAGGTGCAGCTCAATCAACGAAGAGAGAAAACCTTCCCTTCTTCGGGAAAACATAGAGTCAATTGATCTGTTCATAACATGGAACTCCTCTTCCTCCATTAACAATCATAACACCAGTTTTCTTCTTTTATACTCCGCTGAAGCCAGAATACGAACTGATGAACTTCCAGAAGCTGCGGCGTTTTGTCAAGAACTTTAAAAAATAGCTTACAAGTTTGTAAAATAAGGAATACAGGATAATTAAAAGTAAACCTATCAAACAAATAACATACTTCATTAGACATGTATATGAAATATTTGATCATTTCTGACTATGGACATTGAACAGCATTAAAAAGAAATTACGTAAAATAAGAGTAGCCATATAGTATACGTAAAATAGGGGACATAGAGGAAATTTTTGTTGTAGTCTATAAAACTTATAGTATATGATAGATGCAGTAAGTTGCACATATCGAAAACACGTTTGTCAGTACATTTTTGGCTTTAACTCCGAAATTATTTGTTAGATCCAAAATTTCTTTTTTAACACGCTGCTATTAACTTGATCGATAAATAATGGAATCTTTCAGCGAAATTTTCACCAATTTCTAGCAATCTTATTGACTTGAAAATTTCCACACGTGTCAAGGCCCAATGACAATAGAATTATTTCGCATAATTGTTTTAATGTCCTCACTAGAATTATGCGAATAAAAGAAAATATTTATTGTCCAGTCAATAAAAATACTGTAGACTGCATGAAATATGCGATGATTTCTGACTTCAGGGTTTCGTTTGGAGTAATTAGGAGGCAAATAAACTATAAATTCTCGCTCCTGGGGGATGGGCATATGGTGGGGGAAGAGGAAAAGTTCACATTTAAATTCTTTTAATATGTTAATCATTCCAAAAAATTTGTTCCAATGTTCTCTCTAGACTGATCAGAATATAAGAAAATATTTAGATAAGTTTGCCGGTTAACTGTATACCATTCACGGGACGTCGATGAATTTCGTTCTTCTTTACCAATGGAAGAAAACTAAAGAATACTAATGGTATTCGTAATGGTAATGATTGTGGTACCACAGATATCGCTCCGGCAATTTAAATAGATGAACTTGACTGCTGATTTACGTTTCGATCTGCCTTACAGGTCTTTTTCAAAGACTCCGAACCAAGCAGTAGATGAGACAATAGATCATAATCATTAAGATTGATTGTCTCCTCTCATCTGTTTCGGTGGCCCTGAAGAAGTCTTGCAAGCCTTATATATCTCATATCTTATACCAAAAAATACTTGGTAATTATTGATTTCCATTTCATACACCTCCAGAAAATAAAATGTCAACATAAAAAGTATATTGACTACTGGGTGCCAATAAGACAATGTTGCTCTGTGTCGAACGAAAAAAAAAATAACGATAGATACAAATTTTCGTTACCGCACTCTTGATGTCCTTTTGCTATAAATAACTTAGGTTTTGGTGAAATTTGGCCTGTAGAAATGTAAATGTAGAGGTTGTTGAGAGGCATAAGTGGCTATTTCTATCAAATTTGATGAATTGGATTAATATTGATTCGAATAACCGCTTGCTGATTCCAACTCGAATCTTGGTGGTGTAAGGAACACTCAGATCTAAGAAGCCATTACATGATTAAAACTTTATCAATAACTGTCCTGAGCCCTCTAAATTTTCACATGAATAAAAACATTCGTATTCTTCTCGAAAAAACGTTATGAAATCGTTCTGGGAAAAATGAGGTTTATCCAATACTAATGTAAGGTCATGATAAGGCTTAGGAGCCGATTGATTCATTATCAATTTTCCACTAAATCAATTTATTTACTGTACATAGGTTTTTCATTTTTTTTAATAACCAATGCTTAGTCTTATCATCCATAAATGATTAAAATGAAATTATCCCCCAACATGGACTGCGTTTGAGGCCAATAAAATTTGAAATAAATTATCTACAAAAGTACATATTAACTTGATCATTGCCTTCAGTGAGTTGTCCACGCCATTACTAAGATTTTTACACAGATTTCATGTTTTAAATCCAAACTACTGTCCACACTGAAACTCATATTTTCTAGTATCCCATTTTATGTTATCATATTTTACTATCCCAATGTCAGTTATCGCGGCTAGAGAGGTATAAAAGGAATATATGCCTCTGGTTCTGAATTATCATTGAGAAATGATTGGACCATATAATCTGATGGAACACTGAGATATAGGTCCTGTGAAAAATAAAAATAAAAATTTTATGCAGAGAACATTGATGAGAAAATTATCACTTCTTAAAATCTTCACTTGAGGTATGCATATATATATATATATATTAATGTAAGACAAGAAATCAAATATATTAATGTTCACCGAAGTAGGCAAATAGACTTTTGAAAGATATCAGGACCTATAGTGGACTAAATGAGTAGAGGCGAAAAAGGTTCAGGTAAAAATGGGTCCTTATATTTCTCCCCATGACTGGATAGTTTTTTTTACCGCTCCTATTGGAAACAAATTTGAGATGGGACTATTAGGAATATTTATCTGATCATTTAAAGAAAAATCTGGATTTATTTTGAATGATTTTATTATTTCTAATGATTCATAATTTAATTTTAGGCTATTTTCTACTTGATGTATTAGGATCACTTCTGAGTCTTTGTTGAATTGTTGGTTATTTTCATTTAAATGGATAGTCATTTGGAATTCTGGCCCTTATTATTGTGTTTTTTATATGTTCATTTAATCTTTGATTAACTGATCGTCCAGTTTTACATTTTATTTCATATAAACAGCTTTTTTGGAAAGGGTCTATTTTGTCTTTAGGTGGAGGGAAATAAGAAGTCAATGGTTTATCTATTTTAAATGCAGAATTTAAACCTAATGTTCTTAATCCCTCTCCAACTTTGGTGGATATTGGGCCTTAATATGGGATCAAAATGTATTTCTAATTGTGCTATACTAAACATGTTAGAATAGTGTTGTACTCAACACTCAACAACAAGAGAGCAAAGCTACCCCAAAGAAATACATTTTGATCTCATAAAATGGCCCAGTATCTACCAAAGTCGGAAAGGAATCAATTATATTAGGTTTAAATCCTGTATTTACAATAGATAAACCATTGTCATCTTCATCTTCATCATCTGTCATCTTCCCTTCATCTAAATACAAAATAGATCCTTTCCAAAAAAGTGGTGTATATTAACTAAAATGTAACGACTGTGAAGGTCAAAAACTGGATTATCAGTAAATCAAAGATTAAAAGAACATATAACAGCATAAAATGCATTAATAAAGGAAAACAAATATATTTATCTACCTATACAAAAAAATATCCAGTGCGTTAAGGTCGAGAATTTAGAATTCTCATTATCGCTGCTGCCCCAGTTCAAATCTAGCTTGGGTGGCTAGACATTTATTTTGTGAAGGAGCCAAGGAATGAATCTCTGCCTTCACACTCTGTTTAGAAAAGGTTAGTAACTGGTAGGAAAATTCATCATTTTTGCTCTAGTTGGAATACAAGCATAATTCCAGGTTTTCCAGATTAATTTTCATAAAATTCCAAGTGAAATTTAATACAAAACAGGTGCTCTTTGGACACATTGGAAAGGAAGAAGGGCTCTGGGCAGCCATTAATGGATATTGATGAGGTTCTAAAGGAAGCTGTTAAGTCAAATCCGTCCACAAGTACTCGCGAACTTGCCAGGGAGTGACGTGTGTCGAAAGATACTGTTAGTCACCATCTTCTCTCCATGGGGAAGGTGAAAAAGACCTGTAGACTGGTCCCTCACGAACTTACTCCTCAACAATCAGCAGAAAAGTTCACAGAACTTCATGGGTGTGAACTCCTGCCTCATCCACCATATAGTCCAGACCTCGCACCTTCGGATTACTACTTGTTTCGATCCATGGCCCATTTTCTTCAAGGGAAAAAATTTGATAATTTTGCGGAAGTTGAAAATGCTGTCCAAGAGTTCTTTGACAGCCATCCCAAGGAATGTTATCAGCATGGCATCGAACAATTGGCTAGCAGATGGACAATGACAGTAGATAACAATGGACTATACTTTGAGTATTAATTGTATTTTATATAAGAAAGAAATAATAATACAAATATTTGTTTAAGAAACGGTCATTTTTTTTTAGAGACCCTATTATTAAACGTCTGGTGCACTTAATGTTTTAATATATTATTTTGATTGTTATTTTGTTGATGAGCAAATAAATCCCTTTTTCTTTTTATTATCTTAGGATCTCACAAAATTCCAGGTGAATAGATAAAATTCAAGTATAATTCCTTTATTTTTTCCAATGATACAAAATTCAAGCATAGTTCCAGGTTTTCAAGGAATTCCAGTCTGGTGGCCACCCTGCTTTATCTCAAACAAACAACAAAATAATGTTATACCTCTTTACTGTTGACAGGTAATCATGGACTTTGCAATCAACAGTTAAGTGAAAAAATTATGATACCTCAGAGGAAAGATGTTGAAATACATGGGCTTACTGAATGTCAACGTCATAATGGTACACAAATTCACGTAGCATCAAGTTTGCTGGTATGAACAGAGCAAATGTCGCTGGGGAACAGCTATTTGCTTGCCTAATACAGAGCTGTGATCAGGCACTAGGAATTCTAACCAGCAGCAGTTCCTAGTGATAGAGATAGTTTTGATTGTGTATAATAAAGAGACGTGATATTTTTTATATTCTCGAACAGGTACTCTAAAGAAAGATGTATAAAAGCTTGTCAGGATGTTGGTGCTAATTAATCTGTATTTATGAATGTGTATTATGTAAGAAGCCACTTTTGATTAGTCAAAATTCATCTAGTAAATAAGGAAATATAAAGCTTATGACCTTTTTCCAAACTGCATCGAGTAAGTTGAAGTAGCTAGTTGAAAGTTAAACACAGGCTTACCTTTTACAGTATTTGTAGATAACAAGTGAAACAAAAATAGTTAAACTGTCTAATTAAGGTGTTAATATATTTTTTTTTTTCAAAATAAATAAGAACCACTATCTTGTTCTTATCTGAGAAAAAAAAAGAAAAAGATAATAATAAATGATGATTGTTTCCTTACTGTACCTGACTTTGTTAGTTCCAATAAAATTATTTATATTTTTAGAATGTTAAAAATAATACAGCAATTTTTTTTTTTTTAAACTTCCACTTGTTTGACTACTTTTGTTTTTACTTAATTATAAGAATAAGCTATATAAATACATACACACATATATATGTATATTTTTGTGTGTGTATGTATATATATTTTAAACAAAATTTGTTCAATAGGAACTAAAGGAAATCTGCGATGATAGGAGAAAGCTGTAAAAAATATTATCCCTTTCATATATGTATTTTACTTTTCCCTCAGAAAAAAAAAAATAATGGAAAAAAAATCTAAGAACAGAAAATGTATATTCAAAGCTTTGCTTTAGAAATATTACAATCACTTTTAAAAAAACAAAACAAATTCTTTACCCAGTATTCCTGAAGTATTTAAAAAAAAATTAATATACACACATTTTAAAAATATATTAAACAATTTATTTACTAAAACTTTATACAATAACACTAGATTAAAAAAATATAGATACAAGAAGATTCATTGTACACAACAGATTAATTTGAAACAATAGAAGGATTGCATTTTAGTATCCAGCTGACAGTGTTTAAAAGAATATTCATATTAAAATGTTGTGCGATAGCTCTAAATGTCCGTAAGTGCCTGCCAAGCTGTTCACGATCAACCAATAACTGAAATTCTCCAGCACAAGTACAATGCACTGTCATATTTTCCATTTTAATCTATAAAGAAAGAAAGTAATAAAAGTATATTTGAAGATGGACATTACATAACTTTATTCCTATAGTAAATTTACAGTGACAAAGAATTTTATCACCAAATGAAAAAAAATAATACTAATCTACATCTTTATAATTCAATTTTTTCTTTAGTAAATTAAAAATTAGATAATTTATTACTTTCTAAGAAAATTTTTGGCTGAGAATTTTATAAACAAATGAAAAAATTTAATACTCATCTACATATTTATAATTCAATTTTTTCAAAATGCAAAGAACTTTTTTCTTTAGCAAATTAAAAATTAGATAATTCATTACTTTATAAGAAAATTTTTGGCTGACTTATATCTGTTGTTTTGATAAAGCTGAAGAACAGATAAGTACCCTTGCATAAATAGATGAGGAACGTATGGTAGAAGAAAAAGCAATTAGAGCAGGATTGTTGAAAGTTCTTGGGTTATCAATGAAAGGGAGTATAGTACATGAGCTTTTGGCTACTATACTGTATATTTAAAGTGCATTACATGGCATAGCCACCGGAATTTCCATAATCTGACAAATGAAAACATGACTGTCTTATTAACCAACCAAGGTAATAACATCTATCTGTTAATTGAAGCTAAACTTTTATAGATCCTGATTGCAAAGCAAAGATATACCTAAAATATTTTTAAAATGTTGGCGGTGATAAGAACATAAGTACCAATATTTGGAAAAGAAAAAGATTAACTATCTGTGGTTTTATGGAATTTGATTAGAAGAACTAAGAAACAAATATTATCCACTGTATTTTTTAAAATAAGAACCAAATCTTTTCAATTCACAGAGACACTCACAGTTTAGGATTTTAAAATATTACATCAGAAATCAAACTATTTTAATCCCTAACAACCACTGACAATGGATGAAACGTAAAAAAAAAAATATATTAATGGGAAAGCTGTATTGACTGCTAATATCAGTAATTTTTGGTGCACTATGGACCAGAAGCAGGCATTCTAAATAATTACCTAACTTGAAAAAGTGATAATGAGAGTAACAGTAATTCAAAATTGGCTAATAACTCCTGTAATACCTAATTTAAATTAACATTTTTTATTTTATAATCGCCAGATATTGAAAATATCAATAATAAAGGTACATACCTGCAAACATCGCCGGCATTGAATATCCTGTAATGTATATCCCATAGATTTTCTGTTAACTATGTCTAGCAGAAGTCCTTCAATTTCTAGGTTGTCATAATTAGTTCCACAAATTGGGCATTGCCAGACATGTCTATAACATAATTAGAATTATGTATGTAGTAAGAACATTTATATTTTTTGAGGTGTAATAAAATAATTAATCTAACTAACACATCATTTTCTATGGTCCTATTTGTATCCTTGCAAAGATCAATGTCTCGACAATGATTGCAAGAGCGACAAATAACTTCAGGAAGCACAATAGTTGCACATGGATCTCTCCATTCAGAAACTTCACTAAACTCTCCAACACCTATTAGCCTTAATAAATTACGCCTTAACCGACTGACTTCTTCCTCCACACTTCTATCCAAAGACAGCACCTGAAAAAATCATTTCATTGAATAATTATAAGTTGTTAATTGTATGTTTCAAGAATTCAAAACACTTCTAAAAGGTATAATGCTATCAAAATTTCAAATAAATCAGATTTCAAAATTTCAATAAATCAATATGTGATCAAATCTGCTAGTAAAATTCAATAGCACTGATACTATTTAGTAAAATTGATTTGAGTAAGTCTTTATGTAATTTAATATCAATCTGACAATTTTATGAAAATCCACTGTCATTCTAAAATACAAAAATAATCCCCCTCCCCCTATACAAAAGGTTTAACAAGTTATCCTTGAATTATACTAGTTGTTAGGTGTAAAATATAATTAAATAACAGTTGTTAGCTATTATTTAAGCTAACTTTTAGCTTAATTGTTATTTTTATGTTAGCTAATTTTTATTTTTTAGTTGATGCTTCCTAATTTTCCTCTTAAGGTGATCCAATAAATGTTCCAAAAGTTTTATGTTAGGAGATTGGGGAGGAATTTTAAGGCATTTTGAAATTTTATGAAGCATAAATAATATAAAATAAATAAGCAGATAAAATTAAAAAGTAATAGAATCAATAAACTATTTCAAATGACCTGAAAAAAAAAAAATTAGATTAATTATACATTGATAAAGAAAATAAAAATAAAATGAAATATAATAGGGTTGACAAACAATATGAAATTTTGTATGTAAAGTTGTTTTAGCCCCAATGATGGTTTTCCAAGATTTGGCCGAAACATTAGCAAATAAAATGAAATGTTTGTTAACTTGGCCTAAATATTTTTTTTTTTTTTGACTAATCCCACCCAATATCTCTTTCAGTATATACGCTCAGTCACTCAATATAGCTCTTCAAGTATATAAAATTAGTATTAAACAACTTTCAAAGGGAATATTAATTACCGTCAACCAGGGTGAATTTGCCATATCAGGGTGAATTTGTCCACTTTTCAAATGTTAGTTTGTACCATTTTCGAAGCTTGACAACATCACCACATAACATTGTTAGTTGTATAAGAATTCCACATTATTACCCCGGTGATGGTTTATTGGTTTGGTATTAGATGCAAAATAGTTACTTGAAGTTTATACAATGAAAATAATTCAATTCACATGGTAAATATAATGCATTTTTAGCATTTTTGAGTGGTGTCCCAATAGTTTTTATTCTGACTGTATGTAATTAGCTACACCTAATATAGTATTATACTGGAAAACACCTTAATGTAATTTAAAATCCATTAGAAACATAGTAATTAGTTAATGGACTAAACTACAAAATTTAGATTCTTCTTAATTCTTATGACTAATTATCGTTTTAGTTTTTCATTCTTTTTCAAGTTTTTTTTTTTTTTTTTTTTTCATTTGCTCTAGTACAATGAAAGGCTAATTGTGAGCCATTCCTATGACATGGCACTTGATCTTATCAAAATCAACATTCAGTCTGGATAGTTTCATTCACACCTATTGGGATCTAAAGGACCATTATGATTAAAATGCATGAATCATCTACATGCCAATTCATGAGTATGATATGCAGTTCCGCATTTTATCTTTTTATCTTGCATTATGTGCAAAGTGGATATTCTTTCATGTTTAAGATGTTTGTTTAGTCTAGTAAATAGTCTGGCCATTGGTGCAACTAGCTCCTCTTCTTCCACGAACCTTCTATAAATAATTTAGATAGTAGTTGAGTTGTCTATTATTGTTTCACATCTATTCTTACAATCATAAATTGCACTTATACCTTCCTTAACTTTAGCTGATTTTCACAGTTTTATTTTGATTATTTCTCAATAACGGTCCCCTCACTAATCTTAAGCAAGGTAAATCTGTGGCTCTTGTGATTAGCCTGTTAAGTGCATTTTGTGTGTTTATTTAATTGTTTATTTTAATCAATACTAAATATTAATGGATGGAAAAAAGCTTAATTTATAATAATTGTAAATCATTTACTTTGCAAACAGCCTTTATAAACTCCAGGGCTGGTACCATTTCTCTTTTAGCTAAGCCTTCTGCCACTATATCATCTTCCCCCAGGGTATGTATTGGCAGCTTTTTTTGAATTTTTTGAGTTATCCTGTAAGTTTACAAAACTTTTAATAAAACAAAATGAATGCCACTAAAAATTCTGAAAATAGCAAACTCTAAGTGTAATCTTGAGGTGGGCATGATATAGAAGGATCAATACAATTAGCTTTGATGAATTAATTGCAACTTCTATTGGAATTCTTTTTATTTGAAAACTAGTTACTCTATGACGTCTGCTCTAGGTCATGATATCTTTGAGAGGACCTTTTCATTTTTCCTCTTTAGAACTGATGACGATTTTTTAACATTTGAAACTAGTTTCCAGATAAAAATAATTCCAATAGAAGAGGTAAATATTTCATCAATACTAATTTTAAATGTAATCAGTATATTAATTCATTTTATATTGAAAAATAATTAATTGGGAAAACATAAAAAATATGTAAACAAATGATTAGTGAAAAATATTTTGTATAAAATCTTTCATAATTTCCAAATATTACACACTCACATAAATAACTTTTGTGATAAATCTCCAGATATTAATTCTTGGGTGAATTTAATTGTTGTTTCATCAATTCCAACACCAGTAGGAGCAGTCTGGGTCTGACTTAGTGACTTTAATATCCGTCTTCTTGGTGTTCCAAGATTAGGAACTTGATCGCATAAAAATTGATAAACAGCGCTCATGTATCCAGCTATCATGGTTGTGAAGTGATTCTGAACATTTGCTTTCTCAGGAAGGCATTCACTCAAATTCCAATTCATAACAATTTCTGGCTGTTAAAAATAAATAAAAATAAAATAAGTAATAATTTTGTTTCTGGATAGTGGTGGTTTAAACCAGCTCCAAATATATTGTAGAGTAAATTAAAATAAAGATTTTGTTTTTCTGCTAATGAAATATAAAACCTTTTCAAATTGATTAGTGTTATGTATTTGATAACTTTTATATAATTTAACTAAAAATAAATATTAAATGAATACCTAGTTATTAATGATGAAAATTAAAATAATAAAAATGAATAAATAGGATTAGGGCTGTACAGTAATAGTTTTAATGAGATGGTTGCAACCATTGTCAAAATTATTCGAACAAGTTATTAATAAACTAATACTCTAGCCTGAAATATCAATGAGAGAAAATGATTGCCTCAGAAAGCTCATTGAAGTCAAATTTTATTTTATCATGAACTCACAAATCCACATATATAAAACATGTTGGAGGTGAACTCACAAATCCACATATATAAAACATGTTGGAGGTAAACCAAACAAGATTTAATTTTTCTATTTAAGATTTTAAAAAATTACATTAACAGATCAATACAAAATTAATATTTCTAGTCAAGTTTTCTGATGATTGGTAAAAGATATTTAAATGTACAATTTTTAAAGTATGACAGAATATGTACACTTAAATGAAATTTTTAATTACAAATATGTAAAGAAAGTTATATTGATTATTAAATAAAGACTTTTAATCTTATAGTTAGACTGCAGCACCTAATAACAAAATGGTTTTGTGAATTTTCATTAGCAGCAGAGTATATTTTAACTGTATTAGGTATTACCGACTTTTGATTCTGTTGATCATAAAATCCTTCTCATTAAACTACTAAAACTCTGCCTCTTTTGTAGTGCTCTTGGCTGGTTAAAGTCTTTCTTGGTCTCTCCATTCCCGAACACTTATTGTTCCTGACCAACCATCTTCAACACTGCTACCTATAACATGAGGTGTCCCTCAGGGGTCTTCTCTTTCTCCAACCCTCTTTTCAATTTATATTAATGATTTGACAGATGTAATCCAAAACTCCCAGTATCATCTATATGCCGATGACCTTCAAATTTACTAATCGTTTTACCTTTCTGAGATTTTCAAGGCATCTTGTAAGATACAAAAAGACATTGATAGCATTAACCAATGGGCAGTGGAGAATAAGTTATGACTAAATCCAGAAAAAACTAAGGCAATGTTTATTGGATCGAAACCCTCCCTTAATTCCCTTTCCTATTATCCACTAATCTATCTAAATAACATTCCTAACCAGTTCACTAACTCTATTAGAAGCCGCTGAGTAGTGTTCGATCAACATCTATCTTGGAAAAACCATATTTCCCCAATTACCTAAAAAACCATCTCTATACTCAAACAGCTCCTAAGATTCTGTGAATTGAAAAGATTAATCAATTCTTATATAAGATTCATTTTTGAGACCACCAGGCACTCTCACATCACTTACTGGTATTCTGAGTTAAGGTGGCTTTATACAAGTTTTCGATGGCAATACTTACTAGGTACCTTTCTATTCCAAGCTTTAAAGTCCAAAAAACCTTCATATACTTACGACATCCTTGCCCTTCGTTCTTCCATTCATCTTTTGAATACCAGATAGATCTCAGCCTATTGATTTATATATCCTTTCTCATCGAACAGCTTCCTTTGAAAAATCCTTTATTATTTGTGAAGCCATATTTTTGGAATTCCATACCCATTTCAAATCGCAATGCTCCTTCTCTCACATACTATAAAAACAATTTATTTACCTACCTCCTCAATTATCAATCTTCCGAAATTGTGTAATGATACATTAGTGTAGTGTTTTTTATATCTCGATATATCTCGAAGTGTTTCTTATGTTTCTTATATACCTCGAAGATTAGTTCTTAATTTTAAATTTATAAATCTTATATATTTATAAGTATCAATTTTTTTATTTGTTATAATTGTCTAATTTATAATCTACAGAAGTTACTGTTTGATATGTTCACAGACAAACGATAATTCCTTATTATTGTACTCTTATGATATTCTGAGGGGACGAGCTGTGTTATAATAAAGATTATTTTTTCTTTCTTTCTTTTTCTTTGACATATCAGGGTAAAAAATATTTTCAAGTATAAAAAAAAATAATTAAAAATCAGAAATCAGTATTAATATATTACATTTAGTGGACTATTGTAAAGACAATACTAAAATAATTAAAGCCATAAATATGACTTGGTCATAAAATAAAAAATTATTATTATTTAAATTGACCTTAACTATAGTTTCTTTTTCACTCAGTTTGATTAGTTAAGTGTATTAATCTGACTTCTTACCCCTTCTTCATCAAGATCAAGAAGCATTTGACTTTCTTCATCAAAGTTGATTGACAAAGTTTGTTCCTTTCTTCCTTCGCCAACATCCCCTAAGCCACCAGGAAGTTTACCCTTTACACCACCATGATTAGCCTAGAACAATGATGAAAGCAGTTAAAAGAGCAAAGTTAATATTTTGGAGTAAATATTTGAGTTGAATATTACATATAAATTAAAGTATTAATAAATTTGTTTAATAAATGGTCCTGTAGATTAACTATACATACAGCTAGCTCTATTTATCATATGGGTCATTCTCCAATTTTTTAGGAATCTTGACATAGTGGTTCCATTAGAAAAAAGTAATGTAAAAAAATGTTTTTTCTTCATAAACATCTTTATAATAGTCACTATTGGTACTAGTGAAAAATCCTAGTAATCTAAATGCACTTTTATCATCCTAGTTCCTAGAAATCATCCTATATCATCCTATTATCATCCTAGAAAGTTAATAATTGCTGAAATAGGGAACTTATTTGCCTTTAAAATTACCACCTCATGTAATGGGACAAATAAAGGAAATAGATTTTGATATTTTTAATTAAAATGTAACCATGGGAAAACCACTTTAAGTTTAAAAAAAGTACCTTACAGCTATTTGTTACAGTTGTGTTACAACAAATTTCATGTTCTAAAAAATCGCTTTGGGACAGAAATTCATATTTAATGGAGCGAGAATGACTCATATATATTAGAAATTTTCTAATCTATTATATTAATATTGACTTTGCATTACACTTTTTTTGTAATTAGTTGTAATTTTGTTTTTTGAGAAACAGTAAATAAATAAGTGAAAGAAAAAACTTACAGGATCAAGCCACATTAGATACTCCCAACATTGACTATACGTCATCTGAATGCTATGAAAAATTTCTTTATTTCTAATACTTGATACAACAAATTCAATATAATTTACTGCATCCTCCACAGTTTGTTTTTTTGTACACAGTATTATTTTGTTGAAATTAGCATATACAATTATTGATCCTAGCCTTTTGAATTCTGCAACTAACTATAAAAAAAAAAAAAAAGAAGAAATACATGTATATTAGACCTTGGAGATTAATACATTAATATTTTACCATCAAACTTATAAACCAAGATACCTGCATGAATAATTTTTTCATTAAATTATGTAATGTTCTTCTAAGAGCTGGGTCATATAATAAAGCATTTGGCGATCTTAACCAACTAAAGTAAAAAATGAAATCATCATTAATTTGATTACAGCTGTTAAAGTATACTAATTTAAACAAAAATATATACCGATAAAAATGAACAATCTGAAAATCAGCAAATACATTGCGAAACACAGAGACATCCCTAAGCCAGGCATTAACCATATAGCGTAAAATCCTTAAAGCTCCACCACAAGAGGCACTTTCATCATAAGTTGGCAAAACTGGAGCCTGACCAGAAACCATATCTTCCAAAGAAACTTGAGGCATTGCATCAAATGCAATATTTGAACTAGTCCCTGCAATCAAGTACATAAATGATCTGCCTTGCATTCTCTTATACTTTATCATGATTATCTTTCACTTAGGCCATCATAAAATAATTAAAATTAATAGTAGATAAAATCATTAATTAAACAGATATTTTACCAGTTATTATAAGTATTAACATAAGAACTTGATGCTGAGGTTGTCAAGATTAGCATTATAAGGTGCACTGCCTAGGAAAACATTGGCTGAAATTTGGTAGAGCACAAGAACTAGAATAAGATTCTGATTTAGATAGACTGATGAGGGTCTAATGTTCAGGACTGAATAGCAGCTGCACATAACTGCATCAATATAAGGAAGCTTTTATCATTAATATTTTTATATTTTAATAAATAATAATAGTGAGATTAAGAGATAAAAAAAAAATTAAACAAACTAGAAGAGAAATAAACAGTTTTTCCTACCTTATAAATATGTGATAGTGATTATTCTGACACTTTTTTCTTTAAATATTGTATAAGTATATGGCATTAAGGTAACAATGGTGAAGTATGATGGAGAGGACATACTAAGGAAATATAAGGAAATAACAGGTTGAATTCAACTAAGGAAGTTGAACAAACTGTTATTGGAGGTCTGGATAGAAAAAAAAAGGGCCAGGAAGAACCTGTTACTCTTAAATAATAGGTTATAAGTTTTGTTAGAATGTATATTAGATAGTTGGAGAATATCGGTATGACCAAGTAGACCTACCAATGACCAAATTTTTTCAGTCTTACAAAATTTGGAAAATGTTAGGAATATAAAGTAGATATTCATAATATTTTTGATGATTTTAAGCAAACTTATGACAGTGTCAATAGAAATGAACTGGTTAATGTAATTGTCACTCTGGGAATATCATAAAAACTAGTCAGATTAACGAAAATGTCATTGGCCGTTTTTTAGTTGGTGTAAAGTTAATATACAAGGAGTGCTGTCAGAAATATTTGTAGTAATGGATGGCCTAAGAGAGGGAGACCCTTCATTCCCAATATTTTTCAACTAAGCCCTAGAGTACCTGTCATTAGGATAAACCAGCCTGTAAGGCAGGCACAGATTATAATAGGTTTTCTCAACATCAAGCCTGCACAGATGATGGGGCAATATCTGTAAGGTTAGAGGGGCTTTGAAAGATTGCAAAGGCTCCAAGAAAATTGGGACTAAATACAAATGATAAAAAGAAAATTCATTTACAAACTTTAATATACCTGTCGGAAAAAATGGAAGATATAATCAAGTTAGGAACCCACATTTAAAAGCAAACAGCAAACCAATTCAAGTGCTAGAGAGTTCTTGTCACAGGAAACAATGGTCATAAAGAAGAAATTAAAGCAAGAGTAGCAGCTGGTAACAAAGGTTTTCTATACTGAAAAAGATATTGCAGTTCAGAAGCCTGATCAACACAATGAAGACCATTGTGGATAAAACTATAATTAGACCACTTGTGACATACATGACTTGGGTGATTAGAAAATAGTGTGAAAGAATATTAATAGTATGAGAAAGAAAATTGCATAGAAGATGCATGGTCCTATCTGGTGTCATTCATTCTGGTAGTCAGAAGGTACTCTATATCTGAACTGTGAACACTGGGGAATGATCAGTACCATCCAGTTTTGAATTTTTTTTTAATATTCTACCAGAATTATATGGTCATATCTTATAGATTCAACTAAAGCTGATTTGTGTTTACTAACCCTGGGAAAAAATGGGTCACCGCAGTATACATTCTTTGTAAATGATCACTATAAAGATTCAAATAAATGGTTCAATCCTTAGGAATAAATTCATAATGGGTAATGCTTTTGTAATTACAAAATACAAAGACCATTAATTGTCTTTTTTCCAAATTGCTCTTGCTTAATATCTTGAAAAAAACATGTAACAATTGTTTCTTGCTCATAAATAAAGTTACTTTTCATAGCTAGTAACAATTGTTTTTGAGAAATGATAGAGAAAAGAATCCTCTTTTTACAATGGCCATAGTCAATAGGTTGTTCAGGTAGTGGAAAACTTATATTTAATTATGATGTAATAGTGCTAATATTTCAAATTTTAATTTTATATTTAACTGAATGCTAAGACAAAACAGCAAGGCAAGATTATTTGTTTAAAGCAAGAAATAAATTAAACCAACCAAAGGATTACAATTTTCAAGAAAACAAAATAATTTTTCGAGACTCATTCAATTCAATTAATTTTTAGTTACATAAACAATGTAATAAATAACAAAAATATACATACCTTCAACATCATGAACTTTATGAGATTGTAAAAGAGTATTGACCGCTAAGCTGTCAATATCTAATTCAACACATACTGTTGTATAACAACCTGGATTATTGTTCACTACACTTGAGCTCTCCTCAAAGTCAGTAAGTAATCTGTCAAAGAATAGATATTATTTAAACATGTTTGAGAATAAATTGGAGAGATAAAAATTTCAAACTTACGTATTATCATCGGCTTCTCTCCCTCCTAAATCTGGACGATCTCTTTCAGAACACCAAAGAACAAAATTATTCTTCATAAGATGTCTAGCATAAAATAAATCAGCTCCAAATAATGAAGCATCTCGAGGAACATTGCCTAGAGGAACGTGGAAGTACCTAAAGGAAACGATATGTAAATATAATATTTATGTTTTCTTTACATATCACCTTTTTTGGTAGATATTTAAAAATAGCCATTCATATGGGCTCTTTCAGGTCATAAAATTCAAGAGTTCAAATTTTAATTGGCCTCCAATGAGAGTGCATAAACACCAACCACCATTACTATATCATACTAGGTCTCTTGACAGAGTTGTCTCAAGAGCAATTTAATTTCCACAATAGACTACTTAAAAATTATGAATATACAGCCCCCATATGTATCCTCCAGACATAAAACATATCTGTACCATTTGGGAAAAACTAGATAAGTAAATTTTTGTCCAAAATAAGATGTATACTTTGGGCAGTCCATATTGGCGTCCTAAACATTGTATAAAAGTAGGCAAGTCGTAATGTCAATGGCATCCTTTAAAACACTTTGGGCATTTTTAGGCTAAACGTAATTTAAAAATAAATGATAAAATTAAAAATATATGCACACCATAATAAAATACAAAGAATTAGCTGAATAATCACGGTTAACAAAATAATTTTACAAACAAATACGATTTAAACTGAAAATAGAAAACTTTAAGGCACTGCCCAGAAATCATGTGATTTTGGATTTCCCTAGTTTTTCGCAAATGGTACAGATAAAAACTAAGTATCAACTATTGTATTCATTGTTTCAGCTATCTCTTTGTTTTAATGTTTCCATTCAAAGCCGTGCACTCTCAAATCTTTTCTTTAAAGATCATCATAAAATACACAAGAATTATTTTTATTTCCCTAAAATTTCAATAATCAATAATAACTATTCCAAAGAAAAGATTTGCAAGCTTTTAATGGGGAAAGTAGAAATTGAGATAAAATTTGAATGAAACATGTAAAAGTGGTAACAATTGCATACATAAGACAATTTACCTGCATTGTTCAGTTTGCAGAGCTATAGCTGTGTCTAAGTTGAGATAATTCTTTATCATAAGCTTGGAACCTAACTTCTGCCACTCTATAGATGAATAAACATTCTCAGTATCCTGTGCATAAATTGGAACCACAGGCCATTCACTTAGAGAAGACATGGCAGATAGCAGGTGTTGAACATCTGTTTTGAGAAAAATGTTACAAATGAAATCACTGAATCAGAGTATGAAATCTGTGAGATGTTTTTGGATAACTAAATTAAATTAAATGCACTAATTTCTAATTAAACCATAATTGTTTTAGATATATGAGATGAGAGTAGTGATAATAAATCAAGTGGAGATTTCATAAGGAGTTTTATGAGAATATTGGAGTCTATAAATGAAGTTAAAACAGAATTAATGGAGATAAAAAAATTCAGGCTAAGATATTTCATCTATGGCGGACATGTTATCAAGACATATGCTACTTCAAGTAGCTGAATAGAAATCAAGAGGAATATTGAGATAATGTTGTGTTATCTTACTGACAGGAACTTAAGTAACCAACCAGGCATTAATATTCAATAAAGAATTTCAAACAACTACTTATGAAATTTTGTTTTTTCTTCTATAACCAACTCTGACAGCTTTGAATACCAGGTCAGAATGTGGGGAATAATTCTCTATTTTCGGAATCAGTAATAAGAAGCTTAAGGTACTGATGAGAAACAGGAAAATCTTTTCTATGGGACACCACCTGGGGAACTATCAAAACCCAATCTTAACATTTAGAATTTAGAGAACACAACTTTAGAAGCCAAGATCATAAAATATGTAGATATATTACTACATTAAGTATTGCGTATTTACAAAATTGGTTATCTTAAATAACTAGAAAGAGCATCTGTGAAATAAGAACCTAAAACTAGAAGGAAAGTAAGATGAAAAATGGAGAAGATGATCAGAGATGCAGTAAAAGAGGAACACCACGTCTAAGAATTTCTTCTTAGACGTGGAGTTCCTCTTTGACTGCATCTCTGATCATCTTCTTCTGCATTCATCATAACAGTCAACTATACTTTTATCATTAGTATGAAAAATCTTTAAAAATAATCCTGTTTTTAAATGAGAATTTCTCAAAAATTAAATAATGGATCGAGAAATAATGAATTGCTATTCGCAACATAAAGTTTATTATAAGTACGTGGGTATATGTGAGTGTTAATGGATATACAATGAAACTCCAATTACCCGGATTAATTAGGGCCAAAATTGATCCAGATACCCAAAAATCTGGATAATCAGATTTACTATTGAATTAGGGTATTGAAATAAAAAATACAGACACGTGTAATGTTTGTTTTTTATTATATTATTGAATAATTAAAAATGTGGCTGCTTATAAAATTATATTTATGTAACAACAGGGTTTAGTTAACATGTGGGAAATTGTGGATGTTCCGACACAGTACTCGCCATTTTTTTCCCTGATTCGTCTTTTCTAAGACGTTCTACAATGGACTCTTTTTCGGAGAGTTAATACAACATGTCTTCCTTTAGGTGCCACAACTCTTTAAGTTTATAAAGAGACCAATAGGGCTGACTGACTGAGCAAAACCTGTGTAGGATGAATGAAGAAATTAACCAAGTACGTTTGCTCAGAATGTGATTGTCATCTTCATAAAGTGTGTCGGCTCCGCCCCTAATTCTGAGACACTGTTCCGGTAGCTGCCGCTTGGTCTACTTAGTTTTACGTCTTATATTGTGTTATGAAAACTAATAAGACGAGACCTATCATATTTTACGTGAACTCTGAATCATGGCCTAAAATGCCTTTTGATAAACTATTAAAAAAAATTGCATGCAATAAATATTAAAAAAAAAACATGTTTTCTTCAAATCAATCTGGATAATTGGAGTTTCACTGTACGTGAATTAATTCATAGCCTATATACCAATATATAATTTATAATAAAATATTTACCATGAGTGGATTGGATAGCAATAAAAGTAGGACCTTTTTTCTCATCTCTATATATCTGTAGGGCTGCTTGCACATGCCTATATGCTTGCTTTACATCAGTTTCAAATTTAACATCAAATATGACACCTTCTGGTGGTAATTTATCCCTTTCCTCACCACTAGAAATTCTAAAACTCAAATATCATTAATATCATTCATAGAAAGATATTTTTTGTAACTAAAAATTTATACAATCTAAAATTATAGATATGAACATTAAGATGTAAGGATCCCTTAGATGTCCAAGTAAGTTTCCACCTGACATTGGTGAGTGTTAGTGGAAGACTGAACTATCTGACAAAGAACTGCATTTCAATCTATTGTTGTAATTCCTGTTTTACTAATGTTACCTAATATATTAATGTTATGATAAAACTTAAAATTTGTTCAAAAGATAAATAAAGGCTACACCATATTCCAAAATTATAATTAAATTTGAAAATTTTTTGTCAGACTTCGGTACATCATTAACTATTTAAATGTGTTCAATTTAAATTTCAGACCATACAATTAATATTAAAAAAAAACTTGTTACCTGGCTGATCTCTCATTTTTGTACAGAGAGGATAAGTTGGGCATTTGGTTAGTTTTTACAGTATCAAGAACAATAATAACTGCTTTTTTAACAGGACTAAGAAATAAAGCTAAAAATCCCCGAGAACCAGTTGGTGCCTTGTGATGGTACAAATATACTTGTTTCAGGTTAGTTTCATCCTAAAATATACAAATAATAAGTTTTACCCAAAGAAACTTTTTATTTATCAGGAAATAACAATATTAATTACTTACTGGTGGTAAATAAGGTTGATGCGCAACTGTTCGAAAAGTCAGATGCTGTAACATGAAAGTATTATTTTCTGTAAGGGCAGCAGCAAGCCTTCTGGACTCACTTTTATCAACAGAACAAACGCAGCCAAGTTTAAGCAAAGCTCTGAATAACAAAGGAACTTGTGTTTCATATATTCCCTCTACGTCAGGAGTAGAAAGATCAGCAATGAGATCACTTGGAAAAAAAAAGAAGAAGATATATATATATATATATATATATATATATATATATATATATATATATATATATATATATGATTTAAAAACTTAAAATAGGCCAAGCCAATATTTTTTAACAAGGAATTTTGATAAACTAAGAAATATTTCATAAACCATACATAAATAATACTTGATCAATACTCAAGATACAATAGATCTCTATCAGGATTGTTATGACTTTAATTGATCATGTCATTCTTGTATCCAATACATAATGATTTTGTCTGATAAAAAAAAAACTATATTTATGTGATTTAATTACATTTATTTCTTAATAAAGCAGCAATAGGAATATACTGTATTGCTAAACTCCATATAACTGTTTTATGATACATCATTTTGCTTACTGTAATGGTGACGTAAAAGAATGCCATATTCAAATTAAATTAATGTTAATAGACAAAGGATGCCTCAAAAGTTCACAATGTTTTATGAGTGGTACAACCTGCTTGGAGAGGTATTTCTGTCCAATCTTTTCCTTCTTATAGTTTTTAACAACGAAAGGTGTAAAACCATTTTAAATTTTGAATTGCTAACAATGGGTATGCTGCTTTACAAGCCATTGTTATTATAATCATAATTTTCACATTTATTAGAATTTTCTAGCAGTTTAACTATGTATTCTAACAGTTATAAATTTAAATAAATAGATAATAATTTTTTTTGGATATATTAATGGCACATATTTAAAACTTCACGCATATTGGAAAGGTTTTAATGATGCAACAAATTTAAGGGAGGTGGCCATCCAAAAAGTATGAAAGACTACTTTGACAAAAGGTAGATTTGTCGTATTATTTGTATTATTTTAACAGTTAATAAGTATGTGTAAAAATAAAAAAAAATAAATAAATAAAAAAAATTACACAGATTTTTATAAAAATTTAAATAATACTGACTTAAATTATAAACTAATTGTAGGAGATGTATATGTAGATTCTATGTATAGGAGATTGTATGGAGATTCTATACTTCACAGTCAACTATACCTTATAAATATAAACTAATTGTAATTGTAATTCCATACTAATAAATGGTATAGCTTAAGCTCACTTGCTATGCTCTTGATAAACTTCTTCAGGAACAGTATATTCATAAAGGTTAAATGACAGTCGTGATCGGGGAAGAATTCTATTGCACTTCTTGTACAGTGAATCAGCCGCCTCTTCTTTAGCAGTGCGGTGGTTAACATAAAATATTCGAGGAACTATTAACCGAATTTGATGCAATTCATTTCCAACTATTACCCATACTTTCATTATTCCTGGAGAATTAGTTTCAGTAATCTAATATAAAGAAAAATACATAAAAACATTTTTTTTTTGTTAAAGATTACTATAAGAGGGAAAAAAAAAGTAGAAAACACACTTGTAAAATTTGCCATGGAGTATTCAGAAGCGATTTTTGGGCTTTTTTTAGAAATCCACCAAGAGAACTTGTTAAGGATGGTTTACTATTTCTTTCAAGTGTAGTAGACATCCTTATTTTCTTGGGCCCTTCTTCACGCTTTTTTGATTCTAGTTGCCATTTCCATTTTTTCTTATGAAAATTTAACCAATCCACATGCTCTTCCTGAACACATAAAAATAAATAACATTAAGTATAAAACTATTTAATAGTAAACAAGTTAAAAAAAAAAAAAAAATCAGTTTAGTCATACTCCTTTTTATTTCTGTTCATGAGTGAACAAAAAAACCATGAACAAATTTGTTATATTTATAATGAACTACTGCGGTCTTGTATAACCATTTTGTACAAAAACCCTTATTCTTCGTAATTACATACTATGCAGAAATTTACTCTATGGTCAACTTAAATGATGAATATCAAAAATCTACATATTTAACAAAAGGTTCACGGTAAAATATTTTGAACCAAGCTAATTGGTAGAATAACAGCAAGAGCAGAATAACCAAGCAGCACATGAATAATGTGTTCTTGAATCATTTGGGCTGGTGTTAGGCCAGGATCGGGGAAAGGCAAAACTTAACAGAAATTGTTGGAGGTCACTGCTGAATCAATGTGTTGTTAGGCTATTACAACTTAAAGAATACTACCTAGACTTAGATTTAGATAAATTATAAACTTTTATAGTTCAGGTCCAGCACCAGAAGAATAGAATAATAGATGCATGAAATGAGAGATAATAATAAAGGTTGCATAAATTAAAATTATATATAAATATTCGAGGAACTATTAACTGAATTATTACACACACGCACGCAAGCACACACATACACACACACACACACACACACACACACACACACACACACACACACACACACACACACACACACACACACACACACACACACACACACACACACACACACACACACACACACACACACACACACACACACACACACACACACACACACACACACACACACACACACACACACACACACACACACACACACACACACACACACACACACACACACACACACACACACACACACACACACACACCCACACACACACACACACCACACACACACACACACCACACACACACACACACACACACACACACACACACACACACACACACACACACACACACACACAGAATACAATGGTTCAGGGAAAAAAAAAATTAATACTTTGGTAGCACCAAAAGGAGGTGGAGGCCCGAATGCCTCTCTCCAAGTTTTATGAACAACTTTGTGAGGTGACTCTTCTCGTTTTCTTTTGTTTACTACTGGTAAATTATTACTTTTTGATTTAGAAGTAGCTGAATCTTCTATATCAGGTATATCATCTGTTCTATCTTCATCAAAAAAGCCCTGAAAGAAAGTGCAAATAAATAAAATAAATAATCCTCATGTCATTTCCCTATGTTAAAATATTTAGAATATCTATTACATCATGAGTAGCTTCTTTTCGTGGAACCACAGAAAAAAGTTCATTAATTTTTCTTTGTTTCAAAACATCTGTTTTTTCAAGCATTTTCTTATGTAACCACTCAGGATGGCGAACACGAGGAACTGGATTAGAAAGCTGTAAAATAGATAACAAGTAATTTTTACTAATAAAGAATACAAATTTATATAAAATAGAAAAACACAAAATCTTTCAAAAACATACTCCTTGCATAGCTGCTGGTATAGTAATAATTTTTTGTATGGCACCTCCCAATCTTTCAATATAATAATTCCAATCTAAAACATGCCTAATATCAATATCTGTAAGCGAAGAATCCTTTAACCATTTGCGCAAATAATGTTTCTTGACAGAATCTTCTGCCTGAAAAATTGCCAATGGGATGGCCCTAAAAATTAAGATTTTTATTGTTTCAGCAATGATAATAGCTAGTAGTTCAAATAATATAAATCAGATAGAACAGCTACTCCAAATAAATTACCAGGGTAAACAGTTACTTTTTAATGAAATTTTGAAATAGGGTTTCCGTAACATATGAAGAAATAAATCTTTACATCACTACTTTGAATTTTTTTCAATTAAAAAAAAAGATAGGTAAAATAGGTACTACTATTGATTTTTGTAGTAAAAACAGCCCAATTTGAGTAAAATCAGACTCAAACAGTTGTTTAACCTTCAAATGAAATATTTTGATAATTCAAAGTCATTTTGAGAATTCATATTGGAGTACTAACCATATACAAAATTGCGTCTTGAAAATTAAAATTAAGATGACTGACATATAGCTGGCTATACCAATGGTGAAAACCTATTAAGGAAGCAATGATTTTTTAAAAGAATGTCAATTTAAATTTTATTTTAAAAGGGAGTGAGGAACATGGTCGCTACTGCTATGCAGCTAGCTAAAACAGCTCCGTGTTTACTCTCTTGATACTTGTGGTATTAGCTCACGTATCAGCTCGAGACTTTGTATATATTGTGTATCTACAAACTACAACATTTTTTGAAGTTTTTCGGCTAGGTGAGTTCCTAGAAACTAATATATAAAGGTGGTCTGTTAGTGTTAAGACTAGATAGTTGGGCGCAGCGTGGCGAGGTAGTCTCGACCTGCTCACATCTGGAGCTAGGCTATTACTTACATTGGCCTACCTATCACTATCATCACTGGTGGCGTAGTCACCAGGCACTTGACCGCTGTTCTTACCAAGCCCAGTTCATAGCTCATAGAAGTGGGAATTTTTTTTTTTTTTAATAATTTATTTTACGCGTATATAAATATTTATTCATTTATGTATTTTTTTCTCTTTCTATTTTATTTTTTTTAATTATTAAAAATAATAAAACAAATTTAATTTCATCATGGAGTTTGAAAAATCGTCGTGCTTCGATTCTGATGAAGAAATGCCATGTTCTGACTTCAGTAAATTGGACTCCAATTTTCTCAAGGCTAGAACTTTGTCTAAAAGACAAAGGAATACTGCTCTTGAGCCTACTGGGAACTCCCCTGACAAAAAAAGAAAAAACAAAAAGATAAGAAACCGAATGTATCCACCACACCACGACTAACCACCCCACTAATTGGTCAAACCAATTTCCAATGCTTCTCCAGATATGAAGACATCAAAATAAATACAGAAACAAAAGAAACTTACAAATCACTGATAGCGTATCTGAAAAATAATAATATAGAATTTCATTGTTACCAGTTAAAAGAAGAGAAGGCCTACAGAGTAGTACTGCGTGGACTTCACCAATCTGTTCCTCCCGACGCCATCTAAAGAGACCTAGAGGAGTTAGGTCATTCTGACAGGCATGTCGCCAATTTTTTCCACAGTATTGATAAGCACAAACTCCCATTGTTCTTCGTGGATCTGGTGCCGGCAGAGAACAATACTGAGATTCTTAATATCAAAAGACTGGTATACTCCGTGGTCAAATTTGAAGTACCTCGACTCAAAAAAGAAATAGTTCAGTGTACCAGATGCCAAAACCTGGGCCACACAAAGACCTATTGCAATCGGCAACCAAGGTGTGTTAAATGTGCAGGACCACATTTAACTGATTCAAGCTTAAAAACACGCGAAACGCTAGCCTTGTGTGTCCTCTGTGATGAGAGCCATCCCGCAAATTATAAAGGGTGCCAAGTATACAAACTTAGGCAAAAGCAAAGAAGCACCAACTCAGCTACAAATAGAAATTCAGTACCTCATACATCCGTAACTGTAGGATCATCCTCCCAGAATCAAAACATCCCAGTCATCAATAGCTCTCACAAAGACTTCCCCCCTTCACTTCCTTCAACATCAAAAGCACAACAGCCTCAATATCAACAGCCCAGCCATTCAGCCGTTCAACTCGCCGAATCTCAGCCATCAACCTCAGCAGCAGGGTCATCTCAGACTCTTCAACCAACCAATGAATTCACGATGGTCAAACGAAGAAATCGACAGTCACAAAATCAGGCACCTCAAACATCCTTTCCATCCTGACCTCCCAAAATAATCAATCCTTCCCCATCAACTACTCAACAGACATCACAAGTGAACCAACAAATCAAGCCTCCAGTACAAATACATGGGCAAACAATATCTCCTCAACAATATCCAAGCCAAATCCCATTCCAGGTACCGTCTTCAAGACAGTTTAATCCTCCGTTTCAAATATCAGAACCCTATCCTACTTCCTCCCAAAGTCTTGGTGGTATCTCATCGATTCTTTCATCCTTCCTCCGCGAACTCCAAGAAACTATCCGACCCTTAGTTACCCTTCTCACAAGAGCCCTGTCAGAAATCACGTCCATTGTTCCTCGATGATCCAAAACTCCTTGGCAGTTCTTTTATGGAACGCAAATGGTTAGCTCAATCACAGAAATGAACTAGAAATATTCTTACACGACAATAACATTCACATAGCCCAAATTACTGAGACCCATCTGACGCCTACCTCTTATTTCCACATCAAAGACTATATCACTTACAGAACTGACCACCCCGACAAAACAGCCCACGGTGGTACTTGCATTCTTATCCATAGATCACTAACCCACACCTTGATTCCTTCCTCTTCAACTGACACCATTCAGTCTACCGCACTAATCCTATCCACCCTTTCATTTAACCTTACTATTTCAGCTGTATATTGTCCTCCAGGAAATAGCCTTTCCGAAAATATTCTGCAATCCTTATTCCAATTCTTTGGGTGGCGCTTCATTGCAGGTGGGGATTACAATGCTAAACACCAGCGATGGGGCTGTAGAACATCCAATTTCCGAGGTAGTGTACTTTCCCGTGTATCATCCTTAAACAATTACCCTATCCTTTCACCTAACAATCCTACCAACTGGCCTACATCTCTAAGAAAACGCCCAGATATTCTCGACATATTTGTCACCTCTTAAATTCCTACTTCCCAAACTACTATAGATTCCTTGTATGACCTTTCCTCAGATCATAGCCCAGTTTTGCTTACATTAAATTCTACTCCTATTATCAAACCTTCTCCTCCATCCTTAATAACTGGACGAGTGGACTGGGACAAATTCCGTTCGGCTTTAGAAAACCAAATTGACTTAAAAACTCCACTAAAAACATGTAAACAAATAGATGCGGCAATAGAACATCTTACAAATTCAATACAAACCTGCATAACAGAAAACACTTCACAAAATAGAATTAAAATTTCAGAAAGTATTTTACCACGGAATATTCGCGTTTTATTAGCAGAGAAACGTCGCGCTAGAGCTAAACGGCATAGAACTCGATATCCAACTGACAAAAACCTATTATAATAAATTGATCAACAGACTTAAGTCAGAACTTAAAAAACTAAAATTTGAAAATTTACAAAAACAAACTGAACAACTAACTGTTTCCGATAAATCATTATGGAACACTCCAAAAGACTGCTAAAATTCAAAACCTTCAATCATCCTCTCCTTACTTCAGCTCAAACCTGGACCAAATCTGATTTAGAGAAATCGCAGGTATTTGGTGAACAATTTTTAAACCTCATCCTGATATCCTAAATCCTAACCATGTAGAATTTATTGAAGCAGAACTGGCCATTCTTCTCCAAATTACCATTCCTCCTAAAGCCTTCCACCCTTCTGAAATAATAGCCATCATTTGTAAATTGCCCTTCAACAAAACTCCTGGACACGACCTTATCACTTCAAGAATCTTCAAATACCTTCCAAGTAAAGCAGTATTATTTCTAACTTACGTTTATAATGCTGTCCTCCGTACAACGTATTTTCCCGATTCCTGGAAATCATCAATAATAAAAATGATCCCAAAACCTAAAAAACCGCCAGAAAATCCTTCCTCGTACTGACCTATTTCTCTCCTATCTATCTTGGGCAAAATCCTTGAAAAGCTCCTTTTGAAACGCGTTTATCCCATCCTTAATTCCAATCACATTATTCCTGATCACCAGTTTAGATTTCGCCAGTCTCATTCCACTATCCAACAATGCCATTGTGTGGTGGACATTATCTTATCTGTATTGGAGCACAAGATGTACTGCACGGGTGTCTTTCTTGACGTTAAACAGGCTTTTGACCGAGTATGGCACCCAGGTCTGCTTTATAAAATTCGCCAATTCCTTCCTTCTACATATTTCCTCATCCTCCGATCTTATTTTTCTGATAGAGTATTTAAAATTAACCATAATTCTACATACTCACCCACCTTTCCTCAGACTGCTGGTATTCCTCAAGGTAGTATCCTCGGTCCCATACTTCATACCGTATATACAGCTGATATCCCAACTCATCCTAATACTATCCTCACAACCTATGCAGATGACACAAGCGTGTTATCAGTCAATGATGATCCATTTGCTGCATCCCAGACACTCCAGTCACATATCACTTCCCTTGAAGAATGGTGTCATAACTGGAGAGTTAAGATAAATCCTAGTAAGTCCCAGCAAATAACCTTTACCCTACGTCGAAAACCTACCTCATCCTGTCCTCCTGTATCCTTTAATGGAGAACATTAAATAATGTAGAACAGATAAGATAGCTTGGATTTCATCTGGACAAGAGACTTACCTGGAACCCTCATACAAGATTGAAAAGACAAGAAGCTGCACGTCGATTTCGACTATTACAACACCTACTTGACAAACGTTCAAATCTCCCGATTCACTACAAAAAACTCATCTATATGACGATTATCAGACCTATTTGGACTTATGGTGATCCACCAAACCATCAAATTCTTCCCGCATCCAATCACTCCAATCCAAAATCCTTCGAAAAATCCTAGATGCTCCTTACTTTGTCAAAAATGAATTGATCCACAATGGCCTTAATATCCCGTATGTTGCTGATTTGGCACGAACCAGATACCCTTCCTTTCATAATAAACTCACTGCTCATCCAAATCCATTTGTTGCACAACTTGCTTCCCATTCCATTCCTGGCAATCCTCCGAGGCGTCTGAAAGGATGATGGCCTCGTGATCTTCTTTTGTAAATATTCATTAGAGTACTACCAATGGGTAGTTCCTCTACAAGTTTTATTCTTGTCATTATATCTCATATATATACCACATATTTACTAGATGTGTTTTGTAATACAGTTGTAAATTTCTATTAATAAAAAAAAATATATATATATATTTTAAAAGGGATTCTATAGACAGGAGTTTTCTTGATTGAAAATGATTTAGTAACTATACTACACCTTTCAGTAACTGGTGATCCTTCTGGTTTACGAGATATAATATATTTACAAGCTAAGCCAGCATCTTTTACCATTTGATCACCAAGGAACTCAGCTAATCTTTTAGCAGTACTAATCGATGTAGACTTTTGCACTCCATAATCTTCTAACTTACGACTCATAGATCTGTTCTCTGAAATTAGCTCAAAAAGCTCAGAATCTGGCATGTTACAGGCCTGAAAAATATCATAAATCAAATTTCATAGACATAAAAAAAATTTGTGTATATCTAATAACACATAAATAATTGTCCTAATCTTCATTACATTATACTTCATGAAATTGAGTAAAATTTGCATCAAAGAAGAACTTGGAAATCTGTAGCAAAGTAATGTCTGCAGAATCATTCTGCTATATAGTAATAATATAGATCAGAAATCTATACAAATATATTTTTATACAAAGAAATGTAATGTAAAAAAAAATTTTAGATCCTAATGGGTAGATTTAGTTGAAAGCCGATATAAAAAATATAGAAGATAGTAGAAGGAACAGTCAATATGTGCTGATGTTTTAGCTAACAAAACATGCTGCTCTTGATTGATTGCTAAGTTTCATTCAGGCAGGCCTGGAACTAGAGCGGGACAGGGGGCACGTGCCCCGGGTGGCAGATTTCAGGGGGCAGCAAAATTTGAAAAGTTTATATAAAAAAAAAAAAAAAATAATAATAATAAGCTTAAACATTAAAAGAATATTCAAAATAATATCACAATCAATATTGTTTTATTATATTTGATTTTTTTTTCATAATTTAGAAACTTTATTATGCTGTATACCAAGCAAATTCTTACAACACATTTTGATGGTGGGGGTGGAAGAGAGGAGGGCAGCAAATTGATTTGCCCCTCTCCCCTGACAAATTTCCTAGTTCCGGCCCTGCATTCAGGAGCAACAAATCTCAAAGATGCATCCTACCAAGTTGATTTGAGGGATATCAAGGCACTAATGTTGCGACAGATAAAAGGGGAAATTATAGAGACTCTGGAAATAGGTTATGGAACTGTTCAGACATTTAAAACAGTGTGACTACATGTCCATACGGACTTTTTTCTCAAATTAATAGTAACAGGAAACAAAAAGTGGATCATCTACAACAATGCCTTGTGAAAATCATGGACAACTGTGGGTGAGCCACCAAATGTCATCATGAAGACTGGTCTGCATCCAAAAAAGAGTTTGCTTTTAGTATAATGGGATCATGTTTTATGAGCTGCTTCCTCAACGAAAAACAATAGATTTGAAGATTCATAGCCTGCAGCTAATGAAATTGCACCAAGCATTGCAACAGATATGTCCAGAACTGGTCAATTGCACCATGAACCTACTCGTAAATAATTATTGTACTTGGCTGGGATGTTATGCCCTAAATTCACCAGACCTTGCACCATACAATTACCACATATCCCAGTCCCTCCAAAATTAGCTCAATGGGAATTCGTTCGCTAGTTAGTGAAATGTGAAAACATATTTTGATCAGTTTTTCCCCTCTCAGCTTACTATATATTATGAGAATAGAATAACAAAATTGTTGAAAACATAGTAAAAGGTCATCAACAAAAACGGTTTATACATTATTGAAATTTATGAAATATATTCTTTGTAAAAAAAAAAAAAAAAAAAAAAAAAATTGTTTCATTTCATCCTTGATCAAAAAGATTTTTCTTATAAAACAGGTTTTAATACACTGAACACACAGATCTTAAATTATCAACATTTATGAAATTTCAAAATTCAAGAGAAAGGGGTACTTTGAAAAGAGAAAAATGAGGACCTTGCTATATAAAACATCAAGCCAATAATTAGCAACTTTAGCAACAGATTCATAACACTTTTCTAAATTGTCTCCTTTCAAGAAAGCCTCAAAAACTGATGACTGAAAAATTTTAATCAATTGCAGCTCACCTCTTCTTTTCACTTCAAATCTACAAAATAAAACATTTAAATTAATAAAATTAAAAACACAAGAAAACAACAATGCCCTATACAAATTCGCACTCACCCTTTTAATTCAGCCAATGAGCCATCAAAATTGAACACAGCATATCGTTTTTTTAACCGCTTACCTTCTTCTTTTGAAGCTGGCAAAACCATGGCTTTATATGGCCCATCTACTTCAAAGAATATAGAATTTTCGCTTCTTATTTCATAAACAATATTCTCTTTGTCCACAAGTTCATGATACACATGATTTGTAAAATGTTCCTACAAATGAAAAAAATAATTATAAATAAGTAAAATAAGAAGGTCAATAATGATTTCAAATCAAAGATTTGTATAATTCAAAAATTTTACATATTTTATATAATTTTTTTGTTAATAGGGTGTCCCGAATTTAAATGGCAGAACTTCAGGAACGTATAGAGGACCGAAAAACTAAGACAAAAAGTCCTTTAGAGATTTGCTCGTTTTTGCTTAGTTTTAGAGAAAAGAAACAAAACAAGTTTTCATTTTTATACTTATTTATTTACATTTATATTTATGTTATGTTCTTTTTAATGTAAACATTGCTCAAAATGTTGTCCTCTAGCACCAATGCAAGCATTACATCTAGCACTCACTTGATAAATTGCAGCTAAACATTGTTCTGATGATATTTGGTGCACTGCATCTATGATTCGGTCTCTTAATTGATCTCTTGAGTTGATTGACACCGAATAAACTTTCTGCTTCAAGGTTCCCAATACGAAGAAATCCATGAGTGTCAAATCAGGTGATCTGGGTGGCCAAGGTACTACTCCTCCACGTCCAATCCATCGTTGTGGATAATTTATATCCAGCCAAGCTCGAGCAACCCTGCTATAATGAGCTGGACATCCATCGAGTTGGAACCACATTTCAATCCGCTGCTGTAAGGGAATGTCATCTAAATAATTAGAAAAGTTATTCTCCAAAAAATGTGTAAATGTGATACCATTCAATGCTCCAGGTAAAAAATATGGTCCAACCAGTAATCCGTTCCAAATTCCAAGCCAAATGTTAATAGCAAATTCATGCTGAAACCTATTCTCTCTAATAGCTCTGGGATTTTCAAAAGCCCATACATGATAATTTCTTTGATTAACAATTCCTCCTCTTATAAATGTAGTTTCATCGCCCCATATAATTTTTAATGGAAATAAATTATTATCGCGAATTTTGTCAAGAAACCAGTTACTAAAATTCAATCTCTTGACATAATCTTGAGGTAATAAATTCTGAACTTTTTGAGGATGGTATGGGTAGCGATTATCACTTTCAAAGTTCGCCATATTGCTAATTCAGCAGATGCTCTTCGGATGCTAGTCTTAGGATTGTTATCGAAGTGGCGTTGGACACAATTTCTTCTCCGATAATCTACTCTTATTGCTGCCTGAAATTGGTCACCTTCATTACGTATTAAGAATGACCCAGTCTCTTTTAGTAAATTAAAAGTTAACGAAAAGACTCGTTGATTAGGCACTCTTCTATTTGGAAATGGACACCGCTTCTAAAGCATTACCGTTACAGAAACCATACACAAAAATCATATCAGCGTACTCAACACTAGAATATGTATGCGGCATTGTGGCTGATGCTATTCACACAAAAATATCTGAGTAACTGACTGAAGACTGATTTAGGAATTATAATCCTAGAAGGAAACCAAAATGTAAACAAATAAAAGAATGTAAAGGATAACATTAAGTGTTTACATATCTCACTGCCTAGCCTGATGAACTTTGAAATGTGATAATCGCTACCTGTAACATTTTTGTTTTGTTTCTCTTTTTTGGGATTTTCTCTAAAACTAAGCAAAAATGAGCAAATCTCTAAAGGACTTTTTGTTTTAGTTTTTCGGTCCCCTATAAGTTCCTGAAGTTTTGCTATTTAAATTCGGGACACCCTGTATATAAAAACAACTCAATAGATCAGTACTTGTTCTGAGCGTGTGCTTAACATTGGCGCCAAAACTGCTGCACCCTGAACGGATGTTTTTCAACAACTTCATGTTATTTTACACAGGCTTCATACAATTATTAGCTTAATGTGTCAATGAAAATTATGGTACAGAACAACTATTTATTATTATATTGGCATGTTCACAATTTTTTTATTGATAAAAAAAACTTAATTTTAAATTATAAAGTTAAAAGATTTGCATTTTGCTGATAGGGATTCCCCTTAGCTCGAATGAGCATAAAGGCTGTGATTTGCCTAGAGGAGTAGTAAGTCTAGAGCTGATAATTAATACAACAGTAGAATCACTAAGAATTTAAATAAAACATGAATAAGACTTGTGTAACCTTCAAATGGTTTCATTTCCATCTCTCTTGGAATAAGCACACTTTCTAAACAGATACAAACTATCCACAATGAATGTATTTATATCATATTAACATATGGTATAAATTAAGAAAATAAAGAATTATTAAAAATTTAGTTCTGAAATATGGCTAAAAAGCTAACTTGCCGCCTAAGTGCCACCCATAAAACTACTTTATTTTACAGTAAATTAAAATTTACCTTAACCATGGAGTTGAGAACAGCATTGGGAAAGGATACTGTAACCTTAGCCTTTCCTGGTTTGTTTGTATGAATGACATAATTCTCAGGAAACGAAGCAGGCAGCAAGCACCAGATACCATCAGTGTCTAATTCCAATGGCCTTCCAACTTGATCTATAATTTCTCTTGCTTTAGTAATTATATTTGCTCCAGTATAACAAACGATTCCTGCCATCTCCATACTGTACCACCTAGCTCTAAAAAATTTCAAATTTTTTTTTTTTTTTTTTTTTTTAACTATTTATTGATATTTACAACTGTACATCAATATACATCAAGTAAATTCGATAAAATGATTATAATGACATGTAAATCACTTGTGAAGAACTACTCACTAGTAGCACTTCAAAAATATTCTAAACTAGAAGGTCTCTTGGCCATCTTCTTTTCAGACGCCTCGGAGGATTATCAGGGATGGAGGAGGAAGCAAGTTGAGAAATTAGGGGATTTGAGTGGTTATGGAGCTTACTATGAAAGGATAGATATCTGGTTTGGGCTAAATCAGCAACATATGGAACATTGAGGTCTTTATGGATAAGTTTATTCGTGACAAAGTAAGGAGCATTAAGGATTTTTCGAAGGATTTTGGATTGTAAGGATTGGATTCGAGAAGAGTTTGATGGTTTAGTGGAGCCCCAAAGCTCAACTCCGTATGTCCATATAGGTCTAATAACTGTCATGTAAATGAGTCTCTTGTAATTTATTGGAAGCTTTGATCGTTTGTCTAATAAATGTTGAGTAGTCTATAACGACGGGCCGTTTCTTGTCGTTTTAGTCTTGTATGTGGATTCCAAGTTAGACGTTTGTCCAAGTGGAGTCCTAGGTAGCGGATCTGTTCAACTGGGATTAGTGGAATATCATTAAAGGATACCGTAGGACAGGATGTTGTAGGTTTACGACGGAGGGTAAAGGTTATTTGATGGGATTTATTTGGATTTATTTTAATTCTCCATTTTTGACACCATTCTTGAAGGTTTATGATGTGGGATTGGAGTGACTGGGATGCAATGAAGGGATCATTATTTACTGATAACAAACATGTGTCATCAGCGTAAGTGGTGAGGACAGTGCTAGGATGGGTCGGGATGTCAGCTGTATACACTGTGTAGAGGATAGGAGCTAGGATACTTCCTTGAGGAACTCCGGCAGACTGAGTAAAGAGGGATGAATGGGCGGAATTGTGACTTACTCTGAATGTTCTGTCGTTGAGATAGGATTGCATAATAAGGAAGTATGTAGGAGGAAGGAAATTACGGAGTTTGTAAAGCAGTCCCTGGTGCCAGACTCGGTCAAAGGCTTGTTCTACGTCGAGAAAGGCTCCAGTGCAGTACATCCCGCGCTCCAATGCGGACGAGACAACGTCCACCACACGATGGCATTGCTGGATAGTGGAGTGTGACGTTCGGAAACCAAACTGGTGATCAGGGATAATGTGATAGGATTCTAGGATAGGATTCAGGCGTTTCAGAATGAGTTTTTCCAGGATTTTGCCCATAATGGGCAAGAGTGATATTGGACGATATGAGGATGGGAGTTCAGGTGGCTTTTTTGGCTTAGGTATCATCTTTACTATGGATAGTTTCCAAGGATTGGGAAAGTATGTGGTGCGGAGAACAGCATTATAAATATAGGTTAGGAATAGGATAGCTTTCTGAGGAAAGAGTTTTAGGATTTGGGCTGTAATTAGATCATGTCCAGGGGCTTTGTTAGAGGGTAATCTGTGGACTATGTTAGATACCTCTGAAGGATGGAATGCTTTAGGAGGAGGAGACATTTTGGAGTGGAATATTTAGTTCTGCTTCAACACATTGTAAGTGTTGAGGATTAAATATATCAGGATGAGGGTTGAATGATTTAAAGAGGTGCTGGGCGAAAATTTGGGATTTTTCTTCGTCTGATCTTGTCCAGGTTTGGGAATCTGTAAGGAGAGGATGATTAAAGTTTTTGTAATTAAGAAGTTTTTTCGTAGTTATCCATAACGACTTATCAGAAGTATTAAGACTTTGAGTACGGTTTTGTAGGTTTTGTATTTTGAATTTTCTTATTTCTGTCTTAAGTTTGTTGGTTAAGTTGTTGTAATTATTTTTGTCTGATGGGTATCTAGTACGGTGCCACTTCGCTCTTGCTCTTCGTTTTTCAGTTAGTAAGGTACGAATATGTTGTGGCAGGTTATTCTGTTGTGTACTATGAATTTTTCGTGGTAAAGTATTTTCCTGTATACTAATTTTTACTGATGTTGTAAGTCTGTCAATTGCTAAGTTGATGTCTTCTTTTTTTTTTAAGGGGAGTTTTTAAGTCTAGTTTGTTTTCAAGATCATACCGAAACCCGTTCCAGTCTACACGTCCTGTAATCAGTCTGGGAAGAGAGGGTTTAGGAACGGGATTTGAATGCAGGAGAAGCAGAACAGGGCTATGATCTGATGAAAGGTCATCAAGGGATTTGATGATGGTTTGAGAGGATGAAATTTGAGAAGATATAAATATATCGAGAATATCAGGACGTTTTTTGAGGGATGTAGGCCAGTAAGTAGGGTTCAAGGGTGAGAGGACAGAATAACATTTGGAGGTTGAAATACGGGATAAAATGCTGCCGCGGGAGTTGGTTGTTCGACAACCCCATCGCTGGTGTTTGGCGTTGTAGTCTCCTCCAGCAATGAAGCGCGGTCCGAAGGATCGGAATAATGAATCAAGGAGGCTCTGAGAAAGGGAATTACCAGGAGGACAGTATACAGCTGAAAATGTTATATGGAAAGGGCGAGTAGAAATGGATACTGAGGTGGATTGAATGGCGTCAATTGAAGTAGAAGGGATAACAGAATGAGGAATTGTTTTATGGATAAGGATGCAAGATCCGCCATGTGAGGTGTTGTCTGGGTGATCAGATCTGTAAGTGATGTAGTCACGTATGTAAAAATATGACCGTTGAGTAAAGTGAGTTTCAGTCAACAGGGCAATGTCTATTTGATTGTCATGGAGAAAAATGTCAAGTTCGTCTCGGTGATTTTGTAGTCCGTTAGCATTCCACAAAATGACAGCTAGAGGCTTAGCGCTCATCTAGCTACATTGAATGGAATTTCCGAAAGGGCTCTGGTGAGAAGGATGATAAGGGGCTTGATGGTATCTTTCAATTCAGATAGGAATGAGGAAAGGATGGCGTTAATATCATTGGTATTTGGATGGGGAAGAGGAAATGTATCTGGAGCTTGCAATGGATGATAAGTCTGGGTAGGAGCGTTGATTAGGGGCTGGACCCTTTGTGGGATGCTAGGAACAGAATCAACCTGTAATGGTATTTGGGGTGAAGGGTTGCTATGTACAGGTGGATGGATCGGATGTGGATATTGTTTCTGAGGCGGAAGTTTAACTTTTAACGGTAAATTATGGATGAGAGTGTTCTGGTTTGGGGGTTGAGGTTGAGGTTGGGAGGTCTGGGGATGTGATTGGGAAATTCGAGGCGCCTGACGTTGAGCCTGATAACTGATTTTATCAGAGTACGAAGCTTCTTGTCGTGGTTGATGGTCCGGTGCTGAAGTTGATTGCTGTCCTATTCTCTGGAAATGGGCTTCTTGAGTTCTATTATATTTTTGTGAGCTGTTTATTTCAGGTTCTTGACTTCTTTGTTGTAGGGTTGATTTTGAATTTCTCTGGCTGTGCACACTTTTGTATACTAAACAGCCTCTGTAGCTTGCTGGATGGTCTTGTCCACACAGCGCGCATACTGCAGGTGTATCCTTCGATTTTTGGCATGTCTCAGTTGAATGTGGGCCAGCACATTTTACACACCTGGCTTGGTGATGGCAGTAAGTCTTGGTGTGTCCGAGACTTTGGCATCGAGTGCACTGGACTATAGTGGCCCTTCTTCTTGGCTCTTCGAATCTTACGACTGAATATACCAGTCTGGTTACGTCGAATATTTCATCGTTGTTGCCAGCCGGCTCCAAGTCGACGAAGAATAATGGCAATGGAAATTTTTCTCTGGGGTGAAGCACGGAAGACACTTGCCTTACATTATGACCAATTGCTTCCAAATCATGTTTTATGGCGCTCGTGGGGGTGGTAGAATGAAGACCACGCAATACCACTCTATACGCTTTTTCTTCTTTTAATTGGTAACAATGGAATTCATAATTTTTGCTGGTTAGGTGATTGACCAATTTTTTGTAATCATCTTTATTTGTTGTTTTTATTTTTATATCTTTGACCCGAGAGAAGCAGTTGAAATTAGTTTCTCCGATCAGAGCTGATATTTCACGGCAAAATGACATGAAATTTTCAATTTTGGATACAAAGATAGGAGGTGGTTCTGGATCAGATGTGTGATGCGGATTTGGGTTATTATTGTTCGTTGATGAATTAGACGGATTAGATATATTTGGTACGGTGGTTGGCTGTGATTTTTTGGCTGCAGTAGTTTTACTGCGAGTTTGAAGATTATTATTATTATTATTTGATAGATTATTAGTGTTGCTGGTAGTCTTTTTTGATTTATTAGTTTTCTTTTTCTTTTTATTTGGCGAATTGCCCGCTGAACCTGGGGCGGCATTTCTATGTCGCTTCTGAAGGGTTCTTCTGGACTGGTATTCAGTTTCACTGAATTCTGAATATGAAAGGGTTTCAGTCTCTGAGTCATCAGATGTTACCACTTCCATTATGTAATAGTATTAAAAAATAATAATAAAAATAACAAAAATAATTATAACTGTGAAGTAAATAATGAAAAACTAAAATAATGGCATAATTATCCACAATATGTTAACTAAAAAATACATTATTCGGAAATATGATTATAAAATAAGAAAGAAAAAATAAACTAAAAAAGTTCTTACGTAAAAAAATAAACAAATAAATAAATTAAATTAAATATGTGGCTACGAACTAGAGGTAGCTGAAAACAACAACAGGCCCTTGACCTTGTCTGATAGTGCCGCTGTATTCAAACAAGCGGGAGGATTACGGGCTAGGCTGGCCAGTTAAACTGCCTCACCTATGTATATTAAATCAGTTCACTGTTAATAATGTTTTAACTCACCTCACTCAAAATGTTATTGTCCAAATGATCTATAGTTTATATTGTCACTATTTGATAAATACTAAACTGAAACATAAGTTGAACACACAGTAGAAAATGTCACAAACAGAGAGCGATTCTAAATGTGATGTGCAGAAGCGGCCATCTTGTCTGAGACTCAATTTCAAATTTAAATATTTATTATAAAAGTACTTCAGTGTAAATGAAAAAATGCTAAAAATTATTAAGGAAATATTAATAATTAATGATAGAATATTTAAACAATTTAATCAAGAAATAAATAAAATTATTTACTAATTGATTAATTGATACTCTGAAATAAAGTCTATATTTAAATTCAATTTTTCAAAATCAGAATATTTTTTTGACATTGATAACTTTTTTGTAATAATGTAGGTTGGATGAGCATATATAAATAGAAGAGATGGTGGCAGTTACTAGAAACAAAATTATAGTTACAATCATATCTCAATAAGTTCAAGATCATTAAATCAAATATCAAGACAACAGAAAACTTAGAAGTTTAAGCAAATTAGGAAGAGGAAACACCAAACCCTGAAAGAAGTAAGTCAATGAAAGCAAGAAATTAGCCTTTGTCGCAACTAATTAGGGGAAAGCTGAATTTTTGCAGGGTGTTAGTACATAAAGTATACACTAAAAAAACACAAAATCCTGACCCCCACCCCTTCAGCAACATTACAAGTACAGAACTCTGGTTATATGCTGACAGCTCAAAACCTAATTATGCTATCGGAGTGTTCTTTTTTTTATTTTACTCCTAACGATATTACAAACAAATTTATGGTATATACACGTTTTATGTAGATAGCTTAGTTTCGCTGTAATACTTAATCATATACAGAAAACTGCCACTACAAAAAACAAAAAGTAACTTCAACAAATTATAGATTTTTATCATTATGTTTTGAGAAGAAAAGTGTTAAACAAAACTTATAGATAATATAATTAGCTTTAAAATGATGTGTCTCATAACGCATAACATTAAAACGATGGCTTCATAAAGAGCATTGAAAGAGTAGTGGCCAGTCCTAGCAGGGCCGTGCTGAGGTGTACTAACGCATATACTGCTGTTCATGATAATGAATAGTCATTTAGTTGAAATGCAGCAACAATGTTATACAATGTCGGTACTCATTTGGCTATAACTCCGAAACTATTTGTCCGACTCAAATTTCAATATAGTATCTCGTAGAAAATTTAAACAGCTTTCAGATGGGAAAAAAAGATTTTGAATCAGAGAAATAGTTCTGGAGTTATTGTGATATATGTGCCGAAAAATAAGTTTTTCACAACACTACGGGTTTCTCAATATTCTGCCGTGGGTGTTTTACGGGACTGTATCAAAATTTAATATTTTAGTTATTATAGTAAATTTAACCAGCTTTCATATGAAGAAAGAGAAATTTGAATCATACAAATAGTTTCAGAGTTATAGCCAAACGAGTACCGATAAACGTGTTATTCCGGAGAACTGCGACTTACCTCAAGTAAAAAATCTTCTATTTTTCCCTATTCCATAGCTGTAAAATTATGATATGGGAAAGAGAGGAATAAAATGACATTTTTTGCAAATTTGCTTTGCTTTTTTATGTATACATGTGCTGAAAGTAATGTTTTCCGAGTTCCGAGATCAGACAGCCAACAACTTATGACTTTCACCCCCTCTCTCCCCTAAACCCGAAGATATTTTGAGGAAGACTTTTTATTATATTTAGAGCTAAGGGTGGTGAACAATATCCAGTAGTCAGATCTTTTGATTTTTGAAGTTGAATCTTCGATGCTAAATTTTGTACTATATCAGTGATACAAGTAAACTATTAATTATTATAGCACAAAAAATGCACTCTGGAAGTAATAACCTAAAAATAAACTTTATTAAATTGTTGCTGCATTTCAACTAAATGGCTATTCATGATCATGAACAGCAGTATATGTATTTGTGCACCTCAGCACGGCCCTGCTAGGACCGGCATACTGGTGTCCACTACTCTTTCAACGCTCTCTATGAAGCCATCGTTTTAATGTAATGCGTTATGAGACACATCATTTTAAAGATAATTATATTATCTATAAGTTTTGTTTAACACTTTTCTTCTCAAAACATAATGATAAAAATCTATAATTTGTTGAAGTTACTTTTTGTTTTTTGTAGTAGCAGTTTTCTGTATATGATTAAGTATTACGGCGAAACTAAGCTATCTACATAAAATGTGTATATACCATAAATTTGTTTGTAATATTGTTAGGAGTAAAATAAAAAAAAGAACACTCCGATAGCATAATTAGGTTTTGAGCTGTCAGCATATAACCAGAGTTCCGTACTTGTAATGTTGCTGAAGGGGTGGGGGGGAAAGTAAGAGGGGTGGGGGTCAGGACTTTGTGTTTTTTTAGTGTATACTTTATGTACTAACACCCTGCAAAAATTCAGCTTTCCCCTAAATAGTTGCAACACAAAACCTTCATGGACTGGGCTATAAGGAGGGAATATTATAAAGAACAAATCATGGAAATGGAGAAGTTTAAGAAGAATAACAGACTATTCTATAGATCCTTCAAAAACAAAAGCAATGAGTACATTGCCCCATACCTCAACTTCAAAAGAAAGGATGAAACATTGGTCCTGAACAACCAAAACAGCTGTCAAATTCTTGCCAATTATTTTGAGAAACTTCTACACCACAGGAGAAACTGGAAAGGATGCAGTCCAAAATCCTATTTCCGAACCACCTGATGAAGCAGAAGTAAGGATAGCAATAGACTCCCTAAATAATAATAAAGCATCTGGAGAGGATGGGGTAATAGCAGAACTATGGAAGCTAGCAAATGATAATTTCTAGTTGTAAAAAATCTGGGAGGAAGAGAAGATACCAAATTGACTAGTGACACTGATACACCCATTACACAAGGAGTCAAATATGGTTGAGAACATCAATAGGGGAATATAATTTTTATCTGTCACATACAAAATCTTCTCTAAAATACTGCTTTATAGACTGAAACCACTAATTGATCCAAAATTGTGAGAGTACCGGGGGGTTTCAGGAGAGGACGCTTTTGTATGGAACAGATATTAAACCTCGAAATGATTATCAGGTGGGTTAGCCTAGAGGTATCACACTTGCCAATACAGTAGGATAAACTTTATAATTTTGATGCTGGGAAAAAAAATATATTGTTATACTTTAGGTAAGGTATATAAGTATTTTTAATTTTGATTTGATTCCCTCAATTTTTAGAATTTTTTTTTTCCTATCTAGTAGTCTTGATCAAGAATTGCAGAGTAAGCTAAAACCTCAGCATAATAAATTAATCACTTACTGTTAGTGAGTATTTACCAAGCACACTCCATTCACCTTTCCTTAATTAATTTTTTGCTTTAGTTCTATTTAAGTAACCATGATAACAGATAGAATGGTTAACTTTTTTACTAAATTAACAAGAGCCGTTTCCAGAATCAACCTCATTTCTCACAATTTATGAAAATATCCTTCGAAAAAGGAAAGATAAGAAATAGTATTTATTCTGAGGCACAGAATCACTATGATCATAGCTATATGCTTAAAATGCAGCAAACTTAGCTAGCTTTAAAAAGCTATTTCCTTACTTTTTCCAAGCAGATTTCAAATTTGATTACTGAGCATTAATATAAGAGTATGCATATCAACTTAACTTCAGTGTACTATCATTCAACTTGATAATCAATTAAATATTAAATAATTTTTTCAACCTACCCTCTTCGCATTACATATCCATAGAAAGAGTTTAAAATACATTTATGGGCTAACTGTAAAGAATCGTACAATATTTCCCGATTCTTGGCTGATTTGATTTCTGCTGCATCACCTTTTGCAACAGCATCATTCACTTGCTTCTTAGCAACCTAAAATGAACAAACAAAATGTTTATTAGGTTACACTATTAATTTATAATTTTTTCAAAAATAATTTTTAAATTACTTGGGCATAATAAACATTTTAGTGGGTACATCCACACATGCATAAGGATGCGCTATGTGATGTTTACATATAGTAAAATACTTTATAGTAAAAATCTCTATCTATACAAACATCTTAAGGTCCCATGAACTTTGTTATAATTTAATCATACTTTCCTTTTAAATTTATCATAATGCTAGTGTTTTATTTTAATTTTAACAAAGTAGGTCACAACTTTACCAATAAGGATGCAATCAGAACTATATAAGTTCAAAATTTAGGCTTAAAACCTATTTTATTTTTAAAATACCTTAGAAAGACCCTTGTATTCATATCTTCTATCACGAAAAGCCCTCACAGTGTCAACATAAAATGAATTCTCTTTCTGACAAATCGTAGTGACACGTTCTTCTAATCTTGTTATTTTAGTTTTCTTGTAAGCTTTCCTACAATAATCAGTTAAACGTTTCTTCTCGACAGCAGCTTGTTCTTCTTTTGAAAGTTGGTGAAAAGCTCTAGGAGGGCCACCAGGGAATTCAGGTGGAAATTTCTCCATTTCCAATTGCTGCTGAATTCTATGGAACTCATTACGAGTGGCTGGCACTATAAAATTATATTTATTTGATCAACCATTATTTCATTTTTTTTTAAAGTACAAATACAAGGAGTATAACATTTTATGTTCAGTAAGTAAATAACTTATAATAAAATTATAATTAATCAAGCATATTTTAACAAATAATAGACATAACATTATTTAGTAAGTTATGTTTCATCAACATTATTTTAATTGAAAGAAACTAAATTTTAAAAAATATACAATCAATCCACGATTACAACATAAAACTTACTAAATTCGCCTCTCCACATCCAAGGCATTCTACGCTGACAAAGGGCATCAGCTTTATTGAAATCACATGCTGCACAGATAGTTTCATCGACCATTGCAGATGGCTGTAATCTATTTGTAAGGATAATATTTGGATACATAGCACCTAAAACAAAGTTAAAATGAAGTTAACTAAAAGAAATTATAAAATAAAAACCTAGTTTCTAGGTTAGGAAATCTGGTTATAACACAAATAGACACATAGTTTATTAACTCGTTGACTGCAGATGACATGAACACTCGCATCACTCCTTGTTTCCTTGGTGAATCAGAAAAAACATATTATGTCACCCGCCATTGGCTTGAAAAATCGTCTACTGGGCCCACAGTGAACATGTTAAAATAAAATACAAAGATGGTTACGCTAATTTTATATAATTACAAAATTATTTTATAAACTAACCAACATCTAAATGATAGATCATGGGATTTTCCATCCTACATGGTGTTTCCCGTAATTCTTCTAATTTTGATTTTATTTCATTCGCAATTTCATCAAAATTAGTAACCGTATTAAGGGGAATCTTTTCTTCTTCTTCAATAGCATGTTTCAAAGCTTTTTCTGTGTTGTTTATCAGCATGGTGAATGCTTCTGGAACCTACAATAATTAAATTAAATTTTAAAAATACATAATTATTATAGGTGTCAACAAATATATTAGTTTCTTTGCCAATCTATGATATGATACTAATCTAAAATTAATAGTCATAAGAATTATAAATTATTTTTCTAATGTTACTCACTACACCAGCTGAATAGTAGGCTATTTTCGGGTAGGAATGGAAGAATTAAGTCAATCAATGGTGCTAAGATTTCAAATAAAAATAAATTTACAGTATACCAAAGTGAAAAAATCAACAAAAAGAATAACAAAAGAAACCAAAAAAAAAAGTTGTAATTTTCGGAAATACTAACAATATCTCCTTAAAACATATTTGTTTCACATCAATGTCATATTTTAAAGCCCTTTTACAATCTCATCATTTATTTTTTATTCTCTAAAAAGAATATCATAATTAATAAAAAAATCTTCAGCTAAATGTTAAAAATCAGAGAAGAAGTAAACATGTCTTTTATATTCCATTCATAGGTGTACTAAAAGAGAAGTGTTATTAGTTCAAGATTATTTTCAGCGAGATGAATATATTTTATAGGATAATAAATAAACAATATATATTTTAACATCATAAAGCAGGTATGATATTAACATTTTGGTACCATAGATATTAACATAAACTATCATTCAGTAGGAGAGGATAAAGCTTTAGAGGTTCCTTATTTTGCAGAATAATTCAATTTCCTCCTCCAAACATAATAATTATATAAAACATTCATTAGTTTTATTTTAATATTAAACCCTCCCTACAATAACAATAGAGTAATGTTTAAAATAACATAAAAATCAAAATAATTTCTAAGTAATAAAAGTGTAAAACTATTTGCTTTCAAAATGCTTTACCATTCGAAATCTACAAGGAATATCTGCCCTAAATACTCCTGATTCTAATGCTTCAACATGTCCTCCCACATAAGTTTCTTGATCTAATACATGACCATCATCTGTCATTTTATTTAATAGTGTTTCTTGCTTATTAGGAAAAACTATATTAGCATGATAAGCTTCAACCATTAATAATGATTCACACAGAGTTCCTGAACCTTTCCTTAATACCTATAACACAAAGTTATAATTATTTCAACTAATAGTAGATTACTTCGAGCCTATAATGACTATAAAATATAACTAAATTACTTCATCAGGTTCCATCGGAATAATTGTGCAGAGAGCAAATATAAATGGATAAACATATTTCATGTACAGATAATAAGTTGCGACTGCATCAGAAACTGAATAATTGCTCAAAACTTGTGGCTGTTCTACAGCAAGCCGACACATTTCTTCAGGATCTAATTCAACTGGATCATACCTCAACTTCGCTTTAGCAACTGCTTTCAGACCTTGAGACCCCACAGGAAGGTAAGAGTCCCGCTTAACCCAACTATAAATGTATAATGTCATTTTAAATAGTGAATAATGATAATGAAATAAAATCTCATTGATAATGAAATACAATCTCGTTATAAAATACTGACCAAAACAGAGTGAATCAATATTCACAATTATTTATATTTGCTCAAAATGCAGACAATAGAATTTTATACTCACCATAGGCAATCCATATGCATTGAAGGCCTACAAGAATAAACACCATCTTTTCCTTTAGAATATCCAATCTCCAACTTCATATCAATATTATGAGCTTTTGCTCTAGCTTCGACAAATGGCCAATCAAAAAAATCTCCATTGTAAGTGACAAAAACATGTGGACGAACCTAAAACAAAAAAACTGCATTTTTCAGAGATAAAATGTTTTTGATGATGGTTGTATTGTTGACTGTGAGTTTTTACTAAGGAGATGAATTTGTCAGGGGTGCAGTCAAGGTTGAATAAACACAGCCAGTTTTTAAATGAAAAACTTATATTTTGGCGTGCCAACGTTTCGACCTGCCTTGCAGGTCTTCATCAGGGCTAAAATAACAAAAAATTGGATGTGACCAAGATGATACAAACATTAAAAATTTTTTTAATGTTAAAAGCAATTTTTTTTTTTGCTGACGGTGATAGTGAAATGTTTAAATTCTTATTTAACATCTTCCACGCCTTTTAAATAAAATTTTAAAAAATGTAGTTCGGTTTTTATCCACCATGCGCCCCTTTCATATGTTATATTAGCCACTGCAACCCCTAATTACTTTCTGCAAGTCATTATCCCCCACCCACCTTTTCCCTGATTTTATTTTTTAACAGTCATTGTTAGTCAAGCCTTCATCTAGACTACTTCAGTAAGTCCATTTATTTTAATTTCTCATATTTTCTCAACCTCTTCCTTCGTTTATTGTTATGCCAACTTTATTATTTTCCTTACCTTTCTATCTTACCATTTTCCTTTTCATATAGATCCCTTATACTTTTTTCAATTCCTAATAAAAAACATCTGTTAATAAAATTGTTACATTAGTTTGTATTGTTGTATTAGTTTACAAAATTTTAAATTTATATTATTCAATTTAAATGATTTAATTACTCTATTACATCTGTATCTTCGACTAAACTTCACTACTATTTTGTATTCAATTATCTAGTTAACTGCAAAAAAAAATTTTTTCTTGTTTCTTTTTCATTTTTAAATTGTTTATTATTTATTTTTTTTTTTTTTTTTTTTATTTTTTTTTTTTTTTTATTATTTTTTTTTTTTTTTTTTTTAATGTTTGTATCATCTTGGTCACATCCAATTTTCTGTTATTTTAGCCCTGATGAAGACCTGCAAGGCAGGTCGAAACGTTGGCACACCAAAATATAAGTTTTTCATTTAAAAACTGGCTGTGTTTATTCAACCTTGACTGCACCCCTGACAAATTCATCTCCTTAATAAAATGTTTTTATTGAATAAATATTAGAAATTGCTTCCTTTAGGCATAAATAAAAATAAAAATGAAGAAGATACAATCATTTCCTCTCTCTCTCTCATACATACACATACATACACACACACGCACACGCACACCCGCACCCACACCCACACACCCACACACCCACACACACACACACACACACACACACACACACACACACACACACACACACACACACACACACACACACACACACACACTCTCACTCTTCCTCATCCTCCCCCTCCCCCCCCCCCTCCCCTCCATGTGATTATTTTTGACATCAGGGCTTGTTTAGGAGTAGAAATGTTTGAGAAAAAGTGAGGTAATTTTTTTTTTTTTTTGTGAAAACTATCGATTTTCAAAAACATAAATCTCGAAAGCCGCTGGAAGTTCAATAAATATGTATAGAAATAATTTTAGAGGAAATTTAATTAGCTTTAATATTTATTTGAAACATATTTCACTTGAGTCCACTTTTTTCGAGATGCAATCGAAAAACCCAAAAATTGGACTTGCTCCCCTCTCCCCCACCGTTAGCTCACCCCCCAGGGGCGGGGACATTTAGTATGTTTATCTAATAACTACTCATAACAAAGCCCTGAGGTAAAAAATAATCACATGGAGGGGAGGAAGGGGGGGGGAGGATGAGGGAGAGAGAGTGAGAGACTAGTACTCAGTACTAGTAGTACTTCTTGAACTAAAAACGAATTTAATAGTCTGAGTATTTGCACGATACTGACAATTGTTGTTATTTACTACGCGAAGTAGGCAGACTAAGAATTAGGGAGATAAGGTTAACAAACCATAATGCGGATATAATCCATAAGAAATAAACAAGAACTTACCTCATCATATCAGACATTCCTCACATTCTTTTAGATTTCAACTCTCCCCTAGTGGGTTTCTTTGTAATTTACATAAAAAATAAATTAAATAGACCACACAAAATAACCATGACATCAGTTATTTTTCCCTTCCCATTCCAATTGCAATACGAAATTGAGAGATAATTGTAGTTCTGAGTACACCATTAGAAAGGTAATTAAATTTCACAACTTTTGTGAGATTCGGCAGCTTGCACTCTTTTTTTTGGAAGAGTAGTGATCCTCAAAAGTTTGTCGCTAACAAAACCTTTTTAAAATTTTTATTTTTTGATATATTATTGGGGTTTAAAAAGATACTTTTGAACATTGAAACAGCATAAGACTTAAAGAAAATTTAATGCTGATTTCAAAACTGTGATGGAATGTTGAAAAAAAGAAAATTGAGGTTTTTCTATAAAATCCATGGTTTTCTCGAAATTACCTTTGGAACAGCATATGTCAGGAATGTAATGAGATAGAAACATGCAGTTTGCGTTGTTTAACTACATTTTTTATCTAGTTTCTCCATCTTGCTTATTGTCATCTACTTGCGATATACCCTGTATATTTCTAGATACACTGATAAGCTCTGTGTCACAAATTTCAAATCTGTATCTCGTTTAAAATATGTTTTTACAATGAACATTTTCATTAACTTATTTCATATCATAAAACTAATAATAATAATGCCAAATATAATGTATCATACTTCAAGTTAAAACATTACTTCTTTACCAAGAGCTCTCCACTCAACACCATAACCAAACAGTATGTATGGAAGTAATTATAGACAGAAGTATTTTTTTAATCAATGCTTTTCACCATTGATAAAAAATAGAAAAGTTATAAAATTCAATTTACTTAAAAATAATTTCATAAAAAAAGTGAACTCAATTCTTTACCCCCTACAAACAAACCACTAATTTCAGATCTGTAATCCAATATATATATAAAAAAAAATATGATAACCTAGGTAAATAGGATAAGGTTTTCTCCACGTTACTTCTTGAAAGTTTTAAGTTATTCTTAAACATGTAATTGAAGTAGCAAATGGCAATTTGGCTTTCTTTTTTTAATTTTATTTAATATATCAGATAAAATTAAATAAACTATTATAATGAATTATAACATACTTCCATGATATGTTCGAAGAATCTTTGTACAAGAGCAGCCTCGTTAGCTTCATTGAAAATAGTAAAGAACCCTTCAAATTCAGGTTTAGGTGTAAACTCAAAATCTTCGACATCAACAGATATTATTTCACGATTAGTAATTAAAAAGCCCTGAAAACATGAGATATAGAATTTATAAAACATGCATAACACACTTAGCTAACTGAAGATACTATTTCTATAAATTTACTTTTAAATAATTGGGATGAAACAATAACAACATTCAATTTTTAGATTTAAGATTAATAAAAATTTCTTAATCTTATTCTTTTTAATCTGATATCTGGTAGAGATATCTATGGCTATATATTCATTAATCCCTTGTATCCATTACCTTTGCATTGAACTGCTAAGTACAGATCTCGTGGATCGAACGATTATACAGGATGAGTACCATTTAGTGTAAAAAAAAAAAAAAAAAATTGGGTGAAACTAGATCACAAATGAAATAAACATATTCCTTTTTATAAAACTCAGTCAATAAAAGTGTACCTTTTGTACTTGGACACAAAAAGTTTTAAAAACAATTTTTGAATCAGGCTGAAAAAATAAAATAGCTTTGTGGACTGTTGGATGAAAAATGATTGTGAATTCAAAGTATTCATCCTTTTGCTGGAGGTTTGAGCAGCATCACAAATAAAAGTAGCTGTAGATTTGGGAAGTACAATGAAAGCTAGAACTGAGGGTACCAGGATCCTTGAGATATTTAATATACAGGGTAAGTACCTCTTAGTGTAAAAAAAAAAAAAATAGATGAAACTTGATCACAAATGAAGTAAAATGCCACAGACCGTACCTTTCTATTCCAATCCGTAGTAGATATACGACAATTCAAAGACTTTTTTTGAGGAAACCACCTTTTTTCCATTAAAACTGTAATATCTCCACTTTGTTTAAATATTTTTCAAATTTTGACCACATTTTCGAATTTAGCATTAAATTTCCTATAAGGGAAGAGTGCATGTAACCTTGAATTTTAAAAACGGGAACTAAAGAACAGCTTGATCTTCAACTTAAGGAAGTTACAATGTCATATAATACTTCAATGTTCACCGTTTTTTGAAAAATCTATTTACTAAACAGCAAATTTCACAAAAGCTTGCAAATGTAATCAGCTTTTATATGGTATGATCAAATTAATGTTCTGTATCGATTTAATAGAGAAATTTACTTTTAAAACCGGAAAACAAGGTGTTTTCATTGGCTTACAAATCAGTTACTTTTGTAAATAAGACATTATGATAATTGCTTAATGGAAATATGTATTTTAAACATAAAAAACTCTTCATTGGAATAAAAAGCAAAGACAAAATTTATTGTTTAATAGAAAATAAAGGAGAACTGTCAATAAAGCGACATCAGATCAAAGGATTTAATGATATTACATTTATTTATTTATTATTTAGGATTAACTTTATTAGACCTTCAATGTAAGGTTTATAACTCATTGATAATGAGCCATAGACCTCAATTTTGCTGTAGCCTCTAAATGCAGATGATGTTGAAGAATACCACTTTTTGAAGAGAATTTTATGGACAGATGAGTCTGTTTTTACAGGGAAAGGCATTTCTACCTATCCATGTATATCGTTGGTCTATTTTTGTATTGCTTTCGAATAATGTGGAGGAGCACCATGTTGTTGGAAAAGTATATTTTGCTGAACTTGGAAGGTGAAATATTGTGATGAACTTGTGGTAAGATACATGTTGTAACAAATCCTAGTAGTTCTCAACACTCAATCTGTTGGGCAAACTTTGATTTTCCAATACTATTTGACAGCAGTACAAAAATGAATAAACCAACAATCAATCCTAAATAATAAATAAATAAATGTAATGTCATTAAATCCTTTGATCTGGTGTCGCTTTATTGACAGTTCTCCTTTATTTTCTATTAAACAATAAATTTTGTCTTTGCTTTTTATTCCAATGAAGAGTTTTTTATGTTTAAAATACATATTTCCATTAAGCAATTATCATAATGTCTTATTTACAAAAGTAACTGATTTGTAAGGCAAATGAAAACACCTTGTTTTCCGGTTTTAAAAGTAAATTTCTCTATTAAATCGATACAGAACATTAATTTGATCATACCATATAAAAGCTGATTACATTTGCAAGCTTCTGTGAAATTTGCTGTTTAGTAAATAGATTTTTCAAAAAACGGTGAACATTGAAGTATTATATGACATTGTAACTTCCTTAAGTTGAAGATCAAGCTGTTCTTTAGGTCCCGTTTTTAAAATTCAAGGTTACATGCACTCTTCCCTTATAGGAAATTTAATGCTTAATTCGAAAATGTGGTCAAAATTTGAAAAATATTTAAACAAAGTAGAGATATTACAGTTTTAATGGAAAAAAGGTGGTTTCCTCAAAAAAAGTCTTTGAAATGTCGTATATCTACAACGGATTGGAATAGAAAGGTACGGTCTGTGGCATTTTACTTCATTTGTGATCAAGTTTCATCTAATTTTTTTTTTACACTAAGAGGTACTTACCCTGTATATTAAATATCTCAAGGATCCTGGTACCCTCAATTCAAGCTTTCATTGTACATCCCAAATCTATTTTTATTTGTGATGCTGCTCAAACCTCCAGCAAAAGGATGAATATTCTGATACTTTGAATTCACAATCATTTTTCATCCAACAGTCCACAAAGCTATTTTATTTTCTTAGCCTGATTCAAAAATTGTTTTTAAAACTTCTTGTGTCCAAGTACAAAAGGTACACTTTTATTGACTGAGTTTTATAAAAACATATATGTTTAAATTTTTTTTTCTTTTATAATTATTTTTTCAATTTAAATACAAACATGCAGAAACAGAAATGGGGACTCGATGGCCAAGTGAGTTAGGGCGTGAGTCTCAGCGGGCTCGTAACCAGAAGGTCGTTGGTTTGAATCCCACCTGGGCGGTTTAAAATTTATATCATGGCGAACCCACGAACAAATTTTGACCTTCCCACCCTGGCTAGAATAGGTTGGTAACCTGTAGGATAACCCGTCCTTCCTGCCCTAGTTGGAGTACATAAGGACGTGAAGCCCCATAAAAACAAAAGAGAAACAGAAATACGAACTGAAAGATATTGAAATCTTCACTGCTACTGCTTAGTTCCAGTTTTAATAAAAACTGAAGATATTCATATGTGATTTCATTAAATATCTTATAGATACAATTTGGGAAATGTGAACCCAAACATATCACAGAAAATGATCTATCATGACTTTAAATACATATGGGAGTTGTTTGAGTAAACAGAAGACTCCTCAAAATAAGACAGGATGATGGTAAAAAAATAAATAAAAAATAAAAATAAATTAATAAAAAATGAAAAAAAAATTCACTAAGGTAAAATGGGGAAGAAAATCCTGAACTACTGTTACATTATTGTATTATTGGCCAAATTTCCCACACATTCAAGCATACCTAATCTAGAACTTAGTTAGGAGTGAAAAGGAGGAAGGCAAAGCTATAGAGCTTGAAATCAAATGAAATGAATTCATCATTAGAAAAAAAAACAGAACCTAGGTGGATTTTGTTTTTGATTTGATAAGATAGTAACACTTAAAGATGATTTGACCTTTTCGAAAAAAGTTTTTTTTTTTTTTTTTAAAAGATTGCCGTTATAGTTTTAGGCACTGTGCACACTGGAGAAACTGGTCATTTGAAACATGAAACTGAAGTTGCTAGCAACAGATACAGTTGGCACAAAAAGTATTTGCATACCCAGCGATTTGAGGTTTTGTGCATAATAGATTTTTTTTTTTTTTGATCTGCTTGATATACCTTTAATTAGTCAAGAGCAGACAATTTAACATGATAAATATAATATAGAAAAAAATTAAACAAATATTGAATAAACAACAAAATGTAGTATTTCACCGCCCAAAAAGTATTTGCACACTTGGAATCACTGAGAAGTTGACTTCTTATCTTATACCTGAGAAAGAAATTAGTGACTTATGACACTCACTAATGCTGTAACAGCTTATCACCTCCAGTGATATTGTACTTCCACCATATTCAGTTTCTAATGGCCCGCAAAATTAGGGAAATACCATTGTATGTTAGAGAGATGATTATATCATTATCGTCTTTAGGTAAAAGTTACTGTGAGATTGTTAAACAAGTAAAATTGTCATTCTCTACAGTGCAGTATATTATTTTAAAAAAAAAACTGGATCCACTGAAAATCAGCCTCGGAGAGGTTGCCCAAGGGCCCTTACAGTGCGAGAAAGAAGACAGGTAGTTGAAGAAGCTTTAAGAAAACCCAATAAAAGTACTCAAAATCTTGCTGATGACCTAGCATCATCTAGTGGAAAGTATTTTGCACTACAAACAATCCGAAACGTTTTCCATAGTGAAGGCATTCGTGGCAGAAGACCTCTAGAAAAACCTTTCATTACAGAAGTAAATAGGAAAAAGAGACTTGAGTTTGCGAAAAAATATGTAAATGAACCACTAGATGTTTGGAAGAAAGTTATATTTTTGGATGAAAGCAAATTCAAAGTTTTTAGACCGGCTAACATTATGACAATTTGGCAAAAAAATAAAACAGCTTTAAATACAAGAAATATATTGAAAACAGTGAAGTATGGAGGTGGAAATATTATGGTTTGGGGCTGTATGGCGTACTCAGGCGTTGGAAATATGTGGAGGTGTTTCGATGCAAACTGAAAAGTAGTGCCATTAAATTAGGCCTTCCAGCAAGATAATGGCCCAAAGGACACAGCCAACTTAACCATGGAGTGGCTTCTATATAATGCTCCCAGAAGATTGCTGACACCACCTCAGTCACCAGACTTCAATCCTATATAGAACCCATGGCCTATTTTGGAAAGAAAGGTACGACAGACAAATCTTACTAGCAAGGAACACTTAAAACAAGTAATAAATGAATCGTTGAACAATTTATCAGTAGAAATTTAGTAGAAACCATGCCAAGGCGTCTGCAGCCAGTTATTAATGCCAATGGCATGTTTACAAAATATTAAGTAATTTATGTGCCTTTAGAACTAATATTATATTATCAATTAAGGTGTGCCAATACTTTTTGGGCGGTTAAAAATTGTTTTTTTTTTAATTTATGCCCAACCTGTTGTTTTTTTTTTCTATATTATGTATGAGATGTTAAATATTTATTGTTTGCAAGTTTAATATATAACAAAAAGATTTTTAAAAAATTGTTTACATGTATAATTCCTCAAATCACTGGGTGTGCTAATACTTTTTGTGCCAACTGTAGATATGATTAACACAGGTTGGTGCACACAGCATTTCATGAAAACTTTTACTCAAAGAAGTCAACAGCTATCAATTTTTTTTTTTATTTTAACTAACAAGGGGAGGACACACTCAATCTCTCACGGATCTTGTTGGCAATTTTTTTGGAGGTTCCGGGTCAAAAAATACTAGACACGTATTTTGCCGTTCCGACCAATGGGCCCTAGGAACCGAGAAAAAAAATGAAATAGCATCAAACTAATTTATTTTTTATCTTGAGTTTAAAAAATGATATCGACATGATTCTTGCACAAAAATTGACATCAGATTCTAATTCAGCACTCTCAAAAACATTAAATATCGCTTATTCAAAAAAAAATCATTTTTTTCACCCTCTTTGAGGAAAATGAAATTTTTAAACCGATTATTGGTTACATACCTTTAAATCGCCATTACTTTGTCACACAATTCACAGGTTGGTATCGCTAGAAAGAGGAAAGTCTCAGCTTTCTTTTGATGTATATAAATGTAAAATTTGATGAACAAAAACCTATTAAATAATTGGAAAATCCGAACCATTTTGATTTTTAACTTGAGTTTGAAACCAGATAGGATGATGAAACCAAATACATTTCATGCGTATTAAAACCCTATGTTTTGTGTAAAAAAATAAAGCTGATATGTTAAACCGTAGAGAGACAAGATTGGTGAGAGACTGAGTGTGTCCTCCCCTTGTAAGTTTAGAATACAATAAGTGGCTATGCTACTAACCTACTGCATGCATAAATATAGCAATAATGAAAAATTGTAATTTTTTTAGTATATCAATTTATTTTCAAGTAACCTCAAAACTGAATAAACAGAAATTCAATTGTGATGAAATATAAATGCAGCAGAATCTTATAGTGAACTTACCTGTCCATCAATCATGTATGATATCATCATGATCTGATCAATGGAAGAGTCCGGAAATTTTAATGGCAATTTGGTAGTCTCAATATCAAAAGCTAATACAATCAAATCAGGTCTTTCAATGATATCATCTCTTCTAGTTATAATAGGAGCAAGAGTTGTACCCCGAGACTTAATATGATACCATGAACCAACAAAAATCTTCTTATCTATTGATACCCTTACATGATAAGGGACATCATATTCCCTGAAATCAAAATTGAATAAAAATATGTTAAAACTTTCAACAGTGAAATTATATATGTATATATATGTAAAATATTAAGACAAAGGACCTGATATCAATGATATTTTCTAAATGATCTGACTGTTTCTTGGTTAAACCAACATCACCTTTGTTGATAATAGCATTTTCCAACATTTCAGAATAATATGTATTTTTAGCTTCATTGGCTCTATTTTTTTTAACACTAGACATAATAATTTGTCGGACTTTCATCAGATCTGTTACAGATGGAAATATTAATTTTAAATATTTTTGTTTCAAACCAATTAGATGATTAGGCTGCAAAATATGAAAAATTACAATAACACAAATTAAAAAAAACAGGCAAAGTGCAACATTCAATAGATGATTGACTTATTTTTACTAAAAAAAAGTAATAAGACTGCTAATAAAATTAAAAATGCAAAAAACTAAATAATTATAGAAACACAAAACATAACAAATTTATACCAAGTCTAAATCTTCTTTTATCACAGGCTGAACATCGACAAGTACTCCAGCAAATTTCTTTGAAAGAAATGCTGAAACTTCTTGAATGCATTCTTTCTTGACCAGAATTAGAAAATAAGGTTGATAAGGCAATGTAACTTTAAAACGGCTTCCATCCTCTTGAATAAAATAATAATCTACAGCACTTATCAGTCTCTTATCTTCATCTAATATTTCTGTCTAAAGGAGATCAAACGTTATTTTAAGTAAAAGGAATTGAAAAACAATAAACTTGCCAGAATAGTAAATTACCGTATGCATATTTATCAAATATCCAATCCTTTCTTCAAAATCTTTAACTCTATCAAATCCATATTTGGAGTCAATTTTGTCATTTTCAATACACTGCCGAAGACGGTATTCAGAATTATCTTCACTGAAAAGAAAATATTGTACACCTTTAAAATAATAGTAACTTCTTCCAGATATACCAATATTAAATAAAAATAAAAATAAACCTTGGTGTATTTTTCTTTACAGGTTTAAAACGCCCGGTATTCACAGCCATTATACATTAAACTTCAGAAACCAATAATAATTTGACAAGTAAAAACAATAAGAAAAACCTACACAGCAACAAATACTGCTTAAAAATTGCGGGAAAAGTATGAGCCATTGTTGCCACCTAACACACCAAATGTAATTATTTAAATAAGCAGGTAATTGGAGTATATAATATATTAAAATTTAAAAACTAACAATAAATCAAATTTTTAAAATTAAAGATAAATTAAATTTTTAATTTTAATTTTAATCTCTCCATGACTGTGAACCTACACTATGTAAAAAATGTTTGGAAACACTTGCCAAAACTTACGCTTATGCTTCTCCTGTCTATATATTATGCTTCACTGCAATTCCCATAGTTATACTGCTCTTATTTTACACAACAAACATTAATCTTTAATTTTAACATAATATACCATTGAATGCATATTAACAGCAGTCAACAAAAAACGTTTAAGTTAAAAAAAATATACCCTTATAGCAAAAAAAGTCTGGAAACACTTGTGTAATGAAAGAAAACAAACAATTTCAACAAATAACAACTGATTATATTCGCAATGGGTTTTAAGGACAAAGGTCAGAAAAAAAAGTCTTCGGATTATAAATCCTTTTAGTCTGTGATTAGCATTCCTGATGGAAGTGCCAATAGCCAATGACAAGTTAATAGTTTCTTTACGAAATCAAGGCAATGCTGTGAGGAAAATTGGGAGGACCGTTAATAAAAACGTGGGTACAGTATCTAAAATTATAAAAATATACAAAGGAATTGGCTGTGCATCCAGCAGACCACGGAACGGTCGTCCACCAAAAATAAATAAATTGCTCAAGCGGAAAATTTTAAAAATTGTCCTTGACAAACTGTGCACTAGGGCTCCGAATTGCTACAAACTTGCCTCGTGGCTATGGTGTATAAGTTACGGAAAAGTGATTTATTTGGTCCAATCGCCATCAAGAAACCATTCATTAGCGCCATTTGGAATTTGTTAAAGAGTATGTGCAAAAGGCTCCATCGTTCTGGAAATCTGTTATTTTCTTGGACGAAAGTCGATTTCACATTTTTGGCTTAGATGGCCGTCAAAAAGTGTAGCGAAAAGCGAAAAAAAATATTGGAAACAAAAAATCTGAGGCTCAAATTACTAAACTTTGGTAAATGTTTCCAGAATTTTTTTGCCCAGTGTGCATCTTCTAGTTCTATATTCAACAAATACCTCATCATTATTTAGGTATAATTATTTAATAATTTTTAATTGAACTAAGAAAATATAGACGAAACATTTATTTATAAATTAACTGTAAATATAAAACAACTGTGTAAAAACAGACTTTTTCTTCTTACCATAGTTCATCTTTTAATAGATTGCTTATTTGTTGATTGTTCACAATTCCTTGTTTACCACAAAGGAACCATAAACATGATATACAAACTTGAAGACATAAGGATTATATGTTTTTATTTTCATTGTTTAAATTCCCATTATTCAGAATATAATGAGACAGTAGGAAGTGATCAATTGATGATTATATTATACCATTAAAGGCATGATTCATAGAATTGTCCACCAGCGCCTCCTTCATTTATAATAATAAAATATATTTCATGCTACTCTCATCTACTTCTTTTTCAAACTTTGAATAAGAATAATATTATAAATTAAATTATTATAAAGATTTATAATTATTATAAATTTATATAAATTTAATCTTATTATTATAAATTTCAATCTTTATATTATTATTAAAGATATAAATTTTTATATTATTATAAAGATATAATAATTATTATAAAGATTTGAATAAGTTTATTCGAATGAGCTTGAATGCTGTCGTTTTAAACTTTTACTAATTTCGTATTTATTTTTTATTGTAGTAATCAATATATATATAAAGCTAAAATACATGCCGCTGTGGTAGCGTTTTTTTCTCTTTTATGCGGAGGCCCATGTTTTTGCTTTCATTATTGAGTATATTAAAGGTCTCTTTGAGCGATGGAATATTCCTGGCTATCAGGCATATATCATCAGCATGTGCATATAGTTGAATGCATGATTGCATGATATTCACCGAAACGTTTTTTTCTTTTTTTTAAACACTGTGTAAGACCAGACTGAAGAGGGTGGGAGACAGGGAATTGCCTTGTCTCACGCCAGTCAAAATGGGGAATTAGGGACTTATGTTGTCGCCTATGATGATTTTGCCGTCACTACCACCCAATCAATTTTACTTTTTTGATACTATCAAACAGCTGCCGATAGTCAATAAAAAGGAGATGGAGGTCAATTTTATACTCCCAACACTTCTCAAGCAATTGTCTCATAACTATTATTTGATCTGTAGTGCCTATTCCACGTCAGAAGCCACACTGATATAATCGGTTATGAAATTTTCCACAAAGCAGTTGAACTTTTTTATAGTCCAGTAAAAAAATAGGAAAATCAGAGGAACCAAAAATACTAGTTCTAATTTTTTCAGGATTGTATAGGAGATGTTCCCCTTAGCAAGAACAAATAAAGTCCCTCCAAATCCCGGTGCTGCTGCTGCTGCTGGTGGGGGGGGGGGAGGAGGGCTTTAGATGTTCCATGTTTAAGTTTTTCGTTTATAACTCGAATACGGTGTGTCGGATTGAAAAACTTTTCTTCAGTACAATATCAAAGCACATTAAATGTTTTACAAGTTTGGTCCTAAACATTTTTACGTTTTTCGTGATACCGGCTCAACAAGTTTTTCAATGCGACGCACCATATTCGAGTTATAAACGAAAAACCTAAAAAGGGGGCATCTAAAGCCCCCCCTCCCCCCCTCCCAAGGGCACCGGGATTTGGAGGGAATTTATATGTTCCTGTTTAGAGGACCATCCTCTACACATTCCTGAAAAAGTTGAAACTAGTATTTTTGGTCTAGATTGACTGGACTATTACTATTATTTTTGAGAATAATTTATATGCTGCTGTGAGAAGGCGAAATTCCACGGTACTTACTGTATTGCAGTTTGTCACGTTTTTTGAAAATAGGACATATAGGACTAGTTCATTTTTTTGGCATGCGTTCTTTTTCCCCTATGTCTAGAAGCAGGGAATATAATTGCGACTATATAGTTTCTCCACAATTTCTAAAGTCAGCAGAAGAGAGTTTTCGGCAGCAAGAGAGTCTTCACCTGATGCTTTATTGCTTTCTAACTTTTCAATTGATTCTATGAAGTCATCTATGTCCGGTGGTTCAATATCATCCTCATTTTTCATTGCCATTCGGCTCGAGGTATTGTTGTCGGTGTCAATTATCTAAGCTCATCCGTTATATAGATCACTGAAGTACTGCTAATCTTTATTTTTACACGGCTCCGTTTTAGGCTGGAAGCGTCTATTTATATATTTAATTGCACCATATTATTTCCTGGTTTCGTTATTATTTCTTAGCTCTTTCATCTGATCCACTTGTTTTTTTAGAAAGGGCTTTTCCTTTTCTCGTACAACCTTGTTTGTTCTTCTGCGGCTCAGTAGGTAATCTGTAGTGTTCTGCCTTGTAGCGCGTTGTAACATTATCAATCTATGTGGATTTCTTATTCTTGGCGCTTCACGGCATTCGTTATCAAACCATTTCTCACTAAGCCCCTTCGTTTTCTCACCAATAATATAATTCGCCGTTTCCTCAATGCCGTTGCTAATTTTGCACCACTTCGACTCTATTCTTGTTTCTTCATTTTCAATATCCTCTGTATTTAATTCTTCTAACATTTTTCTGTCTCCCAGTTCTCTGAATTATTTTAATTTATCCGGGTCTTTAAATTTTTCTAGATTTCATTTTTTTCTTTTATATACTTTCTCTTGCCTTAAGCATGCCAGTCGCTCTCTAAATTTTATTTGCACCAAAAAGTGGTCTGAGTCACAGTTTGGTCCTCTGGCAGTTCTGGCATTAGTCACTGAGGAAGAATAGCGTTTGGATATGAGTACGTGATCAGTTTGGGTCATCGTACCATGCTTTCCAAGTTCCAATATGTTTTTGTTTTTTTTGGGGTTTTTTTTTTTTTTGTGGGAAGCAGGTGCTTTTTATTATCATGTTGTTTGCTTCAGCAAATTTACACAAGTATTTAACATTTTCATTAGTTATATTTAAATATCAAGTGAATAGGTTCCAGCGACGCGTCGTGACGGTTAGTATAAAATTCTCGTTACCCATCTGGGCATTTAGATCACCTAGAATAATTTTTGTGTCATATCTGTATAAAGGCCCTTTCTAGTTGTTGGTAAAGAAATATTTTCTCACCTTCTTCACTATCTTCAGTCGGTGAGCAGAAAGGCAGAGATCAAAGTTGTGTTTCTAAATTTTCCTTTCAAGCGCATCTTGCAAAATTGATCATTAATAGGTTCGGATAGTAGTAAACTACGGCGTAATCTTTTCGTAAGCATGAATTCAGTTCCTCTTTGTCCAGTTTTATATGCCCCATTGTAGAGTATGGTATATTCTTTCTTATCAAGTCTACTGTGCCCACCCCACCTAATCTCCTGCCGGGCCACTGCATGAATATTAAATTTAATTAGCTGTTGAGCCACTCCAGCCATTCTTCCAGACTGCAACATTGTCCGCATATTCCATGTCGCTACAGTAAGAATTCCATTTTCTATTACCATTTTTCCGTCCATCTATAATTACATTGTTAGGTTTCATAACTAGAGTTTTGTTTACGATGTAGAGTTGTTAGCCCTACGTACAACCATTAACTGGCGGGCCTTATATCAGATTTTGCGGCAATCAAACAGCTATAAGGATATTGTTTTTCAGATCTGCCAGGATCAGACGATTATTTGAGGCAGAAGGACTCGTTGGAGACTCTCCTTCCCCATTTAGAATTAGTTTTCATCCTTAAGGTACTGTTTTAATATAGCGGATAGACATCTATGGGCCACATAAATATATTAGTTTTCGTCCTTAAGGATAATTTCCAATTTCCTTTTGGATAATTCCAGGATTCAATGGTTTTTAAGTTATCCGAAGAATATTCTGCCATTTTTATCCTTTTAGTTTTTGTCCTTAAGGATGCTATTTTGAAATATTAGAATATTTAATGATTTTAAGATGGCCGTAGGATATTCCGCCATTGCTGTCATTAAGCCTAGTACGCACTGGGACACATTTGGTTCATTTATTTATATTTACGTTAACTATTTATGGTTCCTACTATAAGGATACTATTTTTCAGATCTGCCAGAATCAGACGATTTTTGGCGGCAGAAAGACATCCTTGGCCACTCTCGTTCTTTACTTATAATTAGTTTTTGTCCTTGAGGATTCCATTTTTTTTTTTTTTTTTTTTTTTTTTCCAAGATTTAACGATTTTAATAGTTTTCGTTCTTAACGATAATATTTAAGATGACAGAGTCATCCTTGGGCCTTATATATATGAGTTTTCGTCCTTAAGGATACTGTTTTGAAATATTCCAGAATTTGACGGTTTTTAAGAAGGCGGAAGGATATTCCGCTATTGTCCTTAAGGGTGTTATTTTGAAATATTTCAGGATTTATCGGGTTTTATGTCATCCGAAGGATATTCCGCTATTGTTGTCCTTACGGATGCTATTTTGAAATACTTTAAAATTTAACGATTTTAAAATGGCTAAAGGATATTCCACTTTCGTTAACGCATTCAAAGGGAAGTTGAAGATAGTTTTTCAACACTAACGATCCCTTTCCAGCAATAAAATTCACCTCATTTGCTATTCATCTAAATGAAAATAACCATAAATTCAATACGGAATCAAGTAGAGAACCAAAAATTAAATATTTATGAATGATAACAAATAATAAAATCGTTTAAAACCGATCCAGAATTTTGTTTAAATGGCTGGATAAATATTTCCAATCACCCAATTTTAAATTTATTTCCAATAGGAACAGAAAAATCCAATGACTCCTAAAGAAAATCCCAATGTAGTCCCCAAAAATGTAACTTACCTGGCCCTTAATAATAAGATAATTCCAATTTAAGTGGCAAATAATGCATCAATATATAATGGTATAACATATCCTTCCACCATCTTAAAATAGTATCCTTACGGACGAAAACCATATAATTTGTTCGGAAGGAGAGTAGCCTAGGATGTCCTTCGTCCACCAAAAACCGTCAAATCCTGCCAGATCTGAAAACTCTTCCTTTTGAAACTAAATAACGAATCGCCTCAAGGCCTACCTCCCATCCACCTCCACACAGTCAGATTGTTCTGCCTTAGATGAGATTGTGTATTGCTTTTTGGGGCATCGAGGCATTAGACCTGTAGGAATATCTCAATGGAATTCACTAAAAACACATAGAGGTTCGCCTCAAGGCATGCCCTCCGGTTTTCCTCAGCGTGTGGAGCCACTTTAATGGGCATAATAGTGTCTTTCAAAGTTAACGATGGTTGTCCAATATTTCTAAATCTTTCTTAACTTCTTTTTGGTTCATGTCATATTTTTTTTCCATATTATCCTCGAGCTGCCAACCTTTCTGGATGCAAAACTGCTTATATTGTTACATAAACATAAATATACTGATTTTTTAATAAATCTTAAACACATGTGGTAACAACTTTCCTGGTTTGGAAGCATCACTTAAGAGAACACCAGATAAGTGAATTCATTGTATTTCCAGCTTATTAACCATATTTTTCATATTATGATAATCTGAGAAGGAATCTTTTTGAGAAACTGTGTTCCATTTTGATAGGGGTTAAAAACATTATTAAAATTGGTTGATGAATAAACCTGATTTATTATTTTTTACATAATGAAATAAATTTTAAAAAAATGAACTAATTAGGAGAAATTAATGAGGTTATCACGAACAAATCCAGTCACAGACAAAAAAGTTCTGTTTCAAATGAGAATAAAAATAAATTTGTAACAAAAGTAATATTACAAATATTCTTACTGAAATTTGATATATTGACCCTAAACATAGATATTGCATAGCTACTTTTTAATAGTTTATTGTAATAGAATAAAATAATAATGATACTGAAAAAGGATGGAAATCAATAAATAAAAACATTATAATTTCATATTTTAAATGAAACATTGTTACAAATTATATAACTGATAACATTATTAATAATATATAATTTATAAAAAAAAATATGATAAAGTTGACTATAATTTGAATATAAAACAAAAACTTTAAAATAATAAAATGAAGGACAACACAGCAGCATCAATTTAACCTGGGTTTCTTCTCTGGTGGAGGTTTCATCCTTGGTGAATCTACTTTTTCTGTTTTTATTTCCCTTGATTCAGTCTTTATTTCAACTGAAAGATAAAACAGAAAATTGGTTACAATTAACATCAAGTAATGTTCAGAAAGATTATGTATAAATTATTAACACATAAACAAAAGAAGACGTAATATTAAAAAAGTTAACTGGAAAACACCTCTATTATAAGAGTATTTCAGGCCAAATTGATATGATTTCAAGTGCATGATGGCATAGAAGAATCATTAATACAATTAGTAATGATGAATATTTGCCACTTTCTAATAATGATGAACTCCTTATAAATAAATTCCTCATGCATTATCACAAGATTACCTTTTTCAGGAGTGCCCTTGAGCATAATTAAGCGTTCCTTAATATAATCATTTCTCATTATACAGCATGATGGAATGAACCAGAAGATGGAGGAGTTGGCTTATTCTTTCATGAGAGCAAGAGAGCATGAGGGTTCAAAACTTTTTCCCAACACTCCACAATTAAAATAACTATTCCTATAAACTTTTCTGACCCACTCTCTTCTTAACATTACAGTCTACTATTACCTAATTTTTCCACATCAATAAGCAAATTTCCATGTGACATTATGATACCTGACGCGCAGGTCAAACTATCAATAATGAAATTAAGAGATGCTCACAAAAAGGTTTTCATGTTTGTTCAGTTTGTTTTTATTGGAATAACTATAGTAAATACAGTATAGTGAAAGCTCCTTATTCAAGGTTATCTTATTAGTTTATGTTTTCATAATGATAAAATTATAGCTGACTGGTATATGAATGGAGAAGAAGATGATCAGGGATACAGTCAAAGTAACACCACGTCTAAGAAGAAATTCTTTAATACGTGCCAATGTTTCGACCTGCGTTGCAGGTCTTCTTTAGGGCTATAATGAACAAAATACCAGATGTGACAAAAATAACAGACCGATAAACAGATGACAAATGGAATACAGAATGGTATAGATAAATAACAATATACAAAAAACCGCATAGTAAAGATCAGATACATAAATAACTAAGAATACAAAGCAGCAAGGTAAGAATAAGGACAAGACAGGAATGAAAAAGGAAAAAGGAAAAAAAATAAAAATAAATAAAAATAGAAAATAAATAAATAAATAAAATAAAAATTAATGGTAATGGATAAAAGGATAATAAAAAGGACAGAAGGAAATGAAATGTAAATAAAAAATAAAATAAAATAAAATAAAAATATGGAAGTATGGGAAAGAACGAGGGGAATAATGTAGAAGGTCTATCCTTTCCGCGTTCAACTCTTATCACCCTTGTCTCCGCTTTACTATTGAACCGGAAATCAATAATTCCCTCCCTTTCCTTGATCTTCTAGTTATCAGAAATCCTGACCACTCCATATCCACCAATTGATACACCAAAACCACCAACTCTGGTAGACTTTTGAACTTTCATTCCCAACACCCTTACCATCAAAAAATTAATGTCGCCAAGAACCTCATCCATCGCTGCCTCTCCCTATCTGATCCCCAATACCATAATACCAACACAATACGCATCAAACAAATCCTCCAGGCTAACAGTTTCCCACCACTTACCATAAACAAACTCCTTTCCAATTACCT